>MU825401.1:2533673-3246173 GCA_029204205.1 Desmophyllum pertusum
TTTTTTGAGATTATCCAGATAGATTTTTCCACGATTTTTCGGGATTTTTGTAGCTAAGCCTAGAGATGGGTGGGGTGGTGGGTTATAGGTCCCCAAATCTCCCAGAATTTCCCTGAATCAACCCGAAACTCCTGAATCAACCCAATCAACCCGAATCTCGAAACTCCCCGAATCTACCCAAACTCCCCGAATCAACCCGAATCAACCCGAAACTCCCCGAATCAACCCAAAACTCCCTGAATCAACCTGAAACTCCCCAAATCAACCCGAATCTCCCAAAACTCCCCTGTCGAAGAGTATTCCGAATAGTACTCTGAACAGTTTATAGGAACACTGAACAGTTGAATATTATTGTATTTTCTCATATTATTACTATAGTTCACGCGGTTATGCGGTCAGTGGTTTCATAATGTCATGTCATGCGCTCATGTTTCACTTCGAAAGCCGCCATTGTTGTAATCTGTGTTGAGTTTAGGCGTTTATTTATTTACTTCTACACTTATCGTCGTCGTACACTTATATTATTGGTGCCATGACCAGGATACATGGCAGAATCTCTACAGAAACTTCAAGCCTCACGAGCGGGCTATAGAGCTGATCTAACACAAACACTGAAGAAATCAACTAAAATCATGGCAAAGGAAACGCCAAGTGAAATATATCTCGTATCCTTAAAGAATATCGTTGAACAACTGGCGAGGAAGAAGACCATTTTAACCGGGCTAGACGAAAAAATCGCTGCTGCGATCGAGGAACCCGGCGAACTTGAAAAGGAGATCTTCGACACGGAGGTCATCCAGGAAGATATTGACGAGACGTCTTCTCAGATAAGTAGATTTATTCACTATGCAGTATCCGTTAAGAAACCTCCACCGAATACGCCACCTCAGTAGTAGTACTCTACTCACAGATTCAACAAGCCCCTCTGGGAACTCTATCGACTCCTGGACCATCAGGGATCCCAACAAGTAGCCAAGTAGAACCTGTAGCAACTCTACAAAATGCTCAAGTTTCAACACAACCACCCCTACAAGACCCACCAGTAAACACACCAAGTTCTCAGCCAACCCCTTTGGGTAACCACAGTAGTCGCCCACCCAAATTGAATCTTCCAACCTTTTCGGGAAACCCGGTTTTCCCCTCACTAACAGTAATTATGAACAAGCTGTTAATCTTCTGAAGGAACGCTTTCGCCAGCCTAGCAAAATAATCAACGCACATATGCAAGCCCTCCTGGACTTTGCAAGTCCCACTAATCAATTAGCAAGCTTGCAACCATTCCATGACACTTTGGAAAACCATGTAAGGGGATTGGAATCACTTGGAAGATCACATGACAACTATGGGGACCTCCTTGTCCCAATTGTTCTGGGAAAGCTACCCCATGCTTTGAGAAAAAACCTGGCTCACAACCATGATAGTCCTGAATGATGCAACCATGCAACCATGATAGTCCTGAACTCAGAGAATCTATTCTTAAGGAGATCCGAATCCTTGAGGCTGGCGTCCTTGTAAATTCATCAAGTGAAACCCTTCCTGGAGCTTCCTCCACAGTCACTGGCTCCTTTCTCACACAAACTGGAGGATACCAGTCAGACCCCCCAAGATTCAAGCCACCCAAAGCCACAAAAAAGTGCACGTACTGCAAAGGCCCCCATCATGCATACCATTGCCATGTGATTGTCAACAAAGGTGGTCTATAGTTAACAGGGAGAGACTTTAATTCAACTGCCTGGGAAATCACGGGCTTTCTGTTTGCCAATCGAAGTACTGTTGTCACAAATGTAAAGGGAAACATACCCGTCTCTGCTCAGATACACCAAGGGAGACCCCCACTGATCCAACTTCAGTCCTCAAACCAAGAGTCAACAACCAGCAGCATCACCCGTTCATGCTACCCTTGCACCGGTCAATCCCGTATCTCCAGTTAGTATCCCGACAAGTTGTGGTCAAACCACACTACTGAAAACAGCTGTGTCCATGGTCTGTACAGACCATGTCCGTTGTGAAGCCAACATTCTCTTTGATGAAGGTGCGCAATGCTCCATTATCACTCGTGCCCTTGCCGATCAACTTGGTTTACCGTCTTCAGAGAGTGAGTCCATTTCCTTATCAGCCTTCGGAGCTCAAATCTCGGCCAGCAGACAGTTACCTGTCACCACTATCAATGTTGTAACAGCTTATGGAGAGAAAATCCCATTACGTGTCTTTGTGGTAGACAAGATAACCACACCTCTTCAAAATCATCTCCGTCAACACATCCAAGACATACCCCACCTCAAAGGACTGAGACTTGCTCATCCTATTACATCGGATAAAAACTTTGACATATCTCTATTGATTGGAGCAGATCACTACTGGGACATCGTCGAAGACACGATCATCCGTGGGCAGGGACCAACTGCTGTAGCATCCAAGCTTGGTTACCTCTTATCTGGACCATTGCAAACCCCCTCTGTCAAACCCTCTGACACTGTTGTCAACTTGTTACACACGCTGTCATCTACTAAGAATGAAGAATTCGATCTGGAACAATTTTGGTCTTTAGAATCTATGGGCATCTCCCCACCAGCAGAGAAGGATGATCATGTGGCCTTCCTGGAAAACTACCTCATAGAGTGCAAGAAACTCGAATGGCGGCTACACTGCAAAGTTTCCGTGGAAAGAAGATTCACCCTCACTCCCTTCAAATTACACTAACTGTACAAGGCGCACACGATCTATGGTCCGTCGACTTGCTAGCACGCCACATCTCCCTGAAACCTATGGAAAAATAATCAATGAACACAAGCGAAGAGGATTCATTGAGAGAGTTGATGAAGAAAAACCTACAGACAGGGCTCACTACATTCCACACCACCCCATCAAGAAGGATTCGGCTACTACACCCATCAGAATTGTCTATGACTGCAGTTTTCATCCATCACGAAACACCCCAAGCTTGAATGATTGTCTTATGGTTGGCCCTCCCTTTCTAAATGATATGTGTTCCATCTTCCTGCGGTTCCGCACGTTCACCTATGGCCTGTCAACAGACATCGAGAAGGCATTTCTCCATGTTGGTCTTCATGAGAGTGATAGAGACTTCACCAGATTTTTCTGGTTATCTGACCCAAAGGATCCGGAAAGCAAATTCCAAGTCTTTCGTTTCAAGACCGTCCTGTTTGGCTCAACCAGCTCCTCTTTCATGTTGAATGCCACACTTCATCGCCACTTGAAAATTATGATTCGCCTGTTGCTGAAGACATGAAGGACAACGTTTATGTGGACAACGTCATTTCAGGCTGCGACCGAAAACTGGAAGTCATTACCTATTACGAAGAGGCGAGGTCAATCATGAATGCAGCCCACTTCAACCTGCATTCATGGGCATCAAATAGCCCTTCACTTCGCGAACGGGCAGCAACTGATGAAACTGCTGATACCGACAACATTGTAAACATTCTCGGATTGAAATGGAACCCCTCTACTGATACCCTCAGTCTGACACCAAAGGAAACCTACTCAACACCAAGCCACCCTGTCACCAAACGCATTGTGTTGCAAATTTAATCTAAGACCTATGATCCACTTGAACTCTTGTCTCCTGTAACGATCAAGGCTAAACTCCTGATGCAAGAACTGTGGCAACAAAGGCTCGAATGGGATGAACCACTTCCACCTGAACTCAGAACCAAATGGGACAGTATCGCAGATGATATTCAAGAAGCCAGCAAGACTACCCTATCAAGACGTTTCTTTTCACAATCTGAGACACAGACCTCCACAACCTATCTTCACATGTTTGCTGATGCTAGCCCTAAGGCATATGGAGCTGTCGTCTATATCTCCAATGGTAACCAGTCCTCCCTGGTCATGGCGAAATCTCGTACTGCCCCCTTGAAGAAGTTGACCTTACCGCAATTGGAGCTCATGGCGGCACTAATAGGTACAAGGCTGGCCAACTTCGTGTACCACGCCCTCAAGCCAAGGTACCCCAACTTAAAGATCAAGCTGTGGTCTGATAGTGAAATAGTCCTGCACTGGCTACACAGCAAGAAACCATTGAAACAGTTTGTCGAAAACCGCACTAGAGAGATCAAGAGTCTGTTCCCTGTAGCAGATTGGAATCATTGCCCGACAAATGACAACCCTGCTGATTTGCTCACTCGAGGGATCAATGCAGAACAGCTACACACCTCATCTCTATGGAAACATGGTCCGCCTTGGATGCCATCTGAGTCACAGTCCCTCACAGGTCCTTCACATGCACCTCTCTGAAACAATTGATGCGGAAGCCACCACAGACAAACCTGGTCATACCCAACCAGTACGGGAGGAGAATCACTTCACTCCTTTACCCTTTGACTACCACATCACTGATGATGACCTAGCTGATCCTGACTTTGGAGATGATTCGGACATGAGGCGACGAGTGAAGATGCAAGCACTCATCCTCCAACGTTTCTGGAGCAGATGGAGACATGAGTATCGTACGACCGGAACCAATAAGCAGTCCATCCAGAAAGGAGAAGTAGTGTTAGTTCACGATGATAGCCCCTGATCAACCTGGAAGTTGGCCGTCATTGAAAGTCTGATCAAGGGAGGAGATGGCTTGGTTCGGGCCGCAAACATCCGTACGAAAACTGGCTGCACAAACAGACCAATCACTAAACTTTATCCACTGGAGGTATCAACAAACGCGACAGATCAAGAGAACCCACCGAGAAATGATGATGTCAATCAACAAGTCACTGCAGTTGCATCTTCAAGACAGAACAGACTTAGAAGAGCCACGGCCTCTGAAGCATTGAGGAAAATCTCGGAATGGGCGAGAAGCATTCGCGTGCCCCCGGAGGATGTCGAAGAGTATTCCGAATAGTACTCTGAACAGTTTATAGGAACACTGAACAGTTGAATATTGTTGTATTTCTCATATTATTACTATAGTTCATGCGGTTACGCGGTCAGCGGTTTCATAACGTCATGTCATGCGCTCGTGACCACGAGGTCAGACACTCTTGCATAAGTTTCACTTCGAAAGCCGCCATTGTTGTAATCTGTGTTGAGTTTAGGCATTTATTCCCAATACAGTTCGTTTCTGCTATCTTGAATGCTACCTGGTTTCTCTCTCTTCACTTCTACACTTATCGTCGCGATATCCCCGAATCAACCCAAATCAACCCGAATCAACCCCAAACTCCCCGAATCAACCCGAATCTCCCCGAATCAACCCGAAACTCCCCGAATCAACCCGAAACTCCCCGAATCTACCCAAAACTCCCGAATCAACCCGAATCAACCCAAAACTCCCTGAATCAACCCGAATCTCCCTGAATCTCCCCGAATCAACCCGAATCTCCCCGAATCAACCCGAATCTCCCCGAATCTACCCGAATCAACCCGAAACTCCCTGAATCTACTCGAAACTCTCTGAATCTACCCAAAACTCCCTCAATCAACCCGAATCAACCCGAATCTCCCCAAATCAACCTGAATCAACCCGAAACTCCCCGAATCAACCCCAAACTCCCTGAATCTCCCCGAATCAACCCGAAACTCCCCGAATCAACCTGAAACTCCCCGAATCAACCTGAAACTCCCCAAAACTCCCCGAATCTACCCAAAACTCCCGAATCAACCCGAATCAACCCGAAACTCCCTGAATCTCCCCGAATCAACCCAATCTCCCCGAATCAACCCGAAACTCCCCAAAACTCCCCGAATCTACCCAAAACTCTCGAATCAACCCGAATCAACCCGAAACTCCCTGAATCTCCCCGAATCAACCCGAAACTCCCTGAATCTACTCGAAACTCTCCGAATCTACCCAAAACTCCCTCAATCAACCCGAATCTCCCCAAATCAACCTGAATCAACCCGAAACTCCCCGAATCAACCCAAAACTCCCTGAATCAACCCAAATCTCCCCGAATCAACCCGAAACTCCTTGAATCAACCCGAAACTCCCCGAAACTCCCCAAATCTCCCGAATCAACCCGAAACTCCCCGAATCAATCCGAAACTTCCTGAATTAACCCGAAACTCCCCGAACTGTAAATTGTCACAAAACTACAATGAATGAACTGAAGGGCAAGAAAAAATAACTGTATATTCTATGAACCAAATTTACTCTGTCTAAATTATTCCGGCATACTTGAGAAATCCACTGTCTTTAATATGTCTGTTACGGATTCGAAACATACAAGTATTATCCGCATATAATTATAGCTAAATTGTTTCAATTCTCATTCTACAGAAACAATGAACATGACGAACAAGAAGAAGATGAAGATGAAGAAGAAAGTGAAGACGATTTATCTTCCAGCGACAATTTAGATTTGGATTAAATCACAGAATTTTAAATTGTACATGTATTTCCTTTTAGTGCCACATTTTTCAAGAACAATTGTACAAGAGTCGTCCATGCAGATTTAAGGTGGCTGGACCCAATATTTTTGCATGAGCACCTCCCAACTTTGAACCTCCCATACCTAAACAGATTGATTTCAATTTTATATCCATTATAACACATGTGTTACATATAGACTGAACTACAATATGGTATGTTTTTTGGGGGAGATCGGATTGAATATCACGTGATAATGACGTTACACCTGTTTTAGCTCTGAGTCGAATTGTAGCCTCAACCGCATTTTCTATTGAAGGTATAGGTATAGGAAATGAAGGTATAGGTGTCGTAGAGCATTTCCCTAGAAAATGCGGTTGAGGGCTAAAATTCGACTCAGAGCTAAAACAGGTGTGACGTCATATTCAATTCGATCTCCCCCAAAAACATACCATATTGTAGTTCAGTCTATATGTAACACATGTGTTATAATGGATATGAAATTGAAATCAATTTGTTTAGGTATGGGAGGTTAAAAGTTGAAAGGTACTCATGCAAAAATATTAGGTCCAGCCACGAAAACATGTAACTGATCATGTCTCGGGACCGATCGTACTGGGTCGCTTAGTTGTTAGTATAGTATGAAATAAATAACAGTGAGAAACATAATCAATGGTGTTTGTTTATGAGGAAGTCTATTGAAGGCAGTTCTATAAATGTATCACGGGGTGCACAAACATTAAAATATACGTTGAAATGTTTTCTTAGAAATTATGGGTCAACGACTACTACAAATTCTAATTTATTTCTACGACCAGAGGTCAATCATTATTCATGAAGTATAAGAATCCGTATATTTTCTTCCTCAGTTCAGTATACCTCTTGATTCTCCTAGTATATATAATGTATTACCCGGAATCCTGCCACAACTGCAAAAAATCCGTATATCTACCTTCCATGTACCTTCAGTATACTTCATGTTTCAAACAGTATACATAATGCATACTGAAATGCATGTGTACTGACGTATAAGGAATCCTGTCATTTACTAATATATCCGAGCTTTTACACCGTTTCCTACGACTCTTACAAACCTTCGGATTTGGAAATCGAACTAACTTCAATATATCAATTTTTGGTGAGAAACTACTTTATGACCTGTTCAGTTGGTACGTCGGCACTGTTATGGTCGTTATGGCAAGAATTATTTCATACAGTTTTACTTAAAAATTCGGCTTCAATAATGGGACAGCTTGCGAGATGAGAGTACCGTACGATGTCAAAGGTTCACGTCATTTCGGATAGTGCAAATATAATTGCCCTTTATGAGCTTATTTTTATGTGGTGAGATTGTGCTAAATGACGCGTTTTTCACCATGTGCCTAAGAACCAGCGATAGCAAATGAGAATACGTCCTTTTTTCAAATTGATAGTATAAAGCTTTATCTTACGACGCTTTTCAACATGTCAAGTTTTAGCAAAAAGATCTAAAAATAGTACTGCATATGTAAAGTAAAAAAATCATTTCACCCTACCACCAATTTATTAGCCTTACAGCGTTTTTAAAGTGACGTTTCCTATACACTTTAAATATTGACATTATGTGCAAAATTAATTTGTGGCATCGATGCAGACAATGTTAGGGCCAAGATTTTCCAATAATGGATGAGTGGACCGTATGATGTCCCAATGGTTCACCTTATTTTGCATACTCCTGAAAACAACTGCTATAGTATAACTTCAATGAAGTGTTATATTCATGATTACTTGTGTGCCAGAATTTATACGTTAAAATGCACCGAAAATAAGGTCTGTCTTTATTGTTTTGGTTGTGAAGGAAGAGGGTGGGTGGGGGGCGGAGGGGGGGGGGGGGGGGGGCTTAAAAGAGAAGGGAGAAGGGGCTTATACATTTTTCCTTACCTATGCTCTCCCCACAACAAGAAACGCGTACCACGACAAAGACATTAGGTATTAAAAGACACCTAAGGTACAGCTATCTACAGCGTCTACAGTAGATACAGCTATCTACACCGTCCACCATTCCAAACAATTCATCAAAAATTTTGTTGCAATATTTCAACGAAGAAATTGTCACCTCCTTCACGCTAAGAGATGAAGAACTACTTTTTGATAGAACCTTGACGATATTGGACAGAAACCTCTACAAATCCACGAATTGGATGAACTTTGCCGATTGAAGCACGTGCCTCAGAAACCAGCTGAGAAGTTTGAAAAACGCTTCGCATCTTTACCGGCGGCTCCATTTTTAAAACATCCTCGAATATACACAAGCGGATTTTTCCCGCGCGCTTGCCCAACTAGTGACTCATAAAACCACCTTCTGTCATGACGTAAACACACGCATGCCATGAGCACGCAACCCTCTGTCGAAAAGTTATTCTGTTCCACTTATTGTTGCCCGCGCGGGCTACATTTTAATTTAGCCTATACCACGTGACCAAAAACCAACCAATGAGAGCGCGCGTTAGGTCCAACGAAACTCCAGCTATATAACAAGTCCTGTTGTGACGGATAGAATATCTTTCTTCATGATATCTTGCCTACTTTAAGTTATACTATAGCATTTTCGATTGATACTCACGTTAGTAACCGGTCTCTTTTCTCTGGACAAGTCATTTCACTCTACCGCCTACAAACATTCGGAATTGGAAAAATGTATCTATAATTAACAATGTGAAAAACCAGTGTGTGATATTTTGCCCTACCAGTAGTTCAAAAATAATTGCTTTACAAAAAATGGCCTTATTTTTGCACGGTCTCTCTCCCGGTCTCTTTTGTCTCTATAAGTCAGTTTAAACTTGTACTAAAAAGGGCGTGTTTTCACCATGAAAATGAAAATGAAAATCCATTCCGGCTTTACTCCAACTGACAGCATTAAACTCTATCTAGCATGACGCTTTTCGGCATGTCATGCATTATTTTTCGATCTTAACTCCACCTTGCTTAGTTTGGGGCTACAAAACAGAGATAAAACAACAACAATAAGCTTTATTTGTATGACCATAAATCATTACAGTATTGCAATAAGCGTAGAATAATACAGATGATAGAGAACGAACTGAAATTACCACATGGTAGTATACCGATAGCAAATGAAAATCCGCCCTTCTCTCGAACAATCACCATGGAGCTTTATCTCAAGACGTTTTTCAACAAGTTATGTTTCAATCCAAGAAGAGTTAATTCCACCTAATTAAACATCTTGCTTCGTAAAGTGGTTAAATCGGTATTATTTAATACAGTGGAACCCCGCCTTAGGGCCACCCCGTTAATACGGCCACCTCGTCATTACGGCCACTTTATTCGGCGGGCCCAAACTACGCAAACTACAAGAACTACAAGAACTACAGGAACTATAGAAACTACAGAAACTACAAGAAATACACGAACTATAAGAACTACAGGAACTGAGTAAAATACTTGAACTAGTTACATTTCACGAGGGTTAAAAAGTTGATGCGAGGCACTACATTCGTATCTGTATTCATGACGGTAATCATGAAGATCGTAGGAAAGGAAATAGTAAGCGACCCAGTCTCTTTTCACTCTGCCTCTAATTTTTTATTGTATATCTTGAGAGTGTTTTAAAGTAACGTTTCCAATAATCCTTCAATATCATACTCGCCCATTCCAGCAAAACTACTTTGTGGTATGCAGGCATTGCCTAGGGCCAAGACCTATTGCATACACAGTATCACTTAAAAATTTGCAGTACATGGGTACTTTCCAAGATAAGAGAACCGTCGGGCGAATGAGGCTCACGTTATTTCGGGTAGTCGAAAAATAATTGCAACTTTATGGCCTTATTTTTATGTGGTGAGATTGTGCTAAAATGGCGTCGTTTTCACCATGTGTCTAAGAAGCACCGATAGCAAATGAAAATCCGCCCTTCTCTCCAACAATCAGCATGGAGATCTATCTCAAGACGTTTTTCAACAAGTTATGTTTCCATCAAAGAAGTTAATTCCACCTAATTAAACATCTTGTTTCGTAAAGTGGTTAAATCGTATTATTTAATACAGTGGAATCCCGCCTTAGGGCCACCCCGTTAATACGGCCACCTCGTCATTACGGCCACTTTATTCGGCGGGCCCGTACAAAAACTCAGTACACGGTCATTTTTTATTAGTTCCTGTAGTTCCGGATCCCGTAGTTTGTGTAGTTCCCGTAGTTTATGTAGTTCTTGTAGTTCTAGTAGTTCGTGTAGTTCCAGTTGTAGTCCCTGTAGAAACTACAGAAACTACAAGAAATACACGAACTATAAGAACTACGGCAGGAACTGAGTAAAATACTTGAACTAGTTACATTTCACGAGGGTTAAAAAGTTGATGCGAGCTACAAGTAGGCACTGCAAAAATTCGTATCTGTATTAATGACGGTAATCATGAAGATCGTAGAAAAGGAAATAGTAAGCGACCCAGTCTCTTTTCACTCTGCCTCTAATTTTTTATTGTATATCCCCTGTTGTATATCTTAAGAGTGTTTTAAAGTAACGTTTCCAATAATCTTTCAATATACTCCACCATTCCAGCAAAACTACTTTGTGGTATGCAGGCATTGTTAGGGCCAAGACCTATTGCATACACAGTCACTTAAAAATTTCCAATACTTGGCCGGCAGTTTGCGAGATGAGAGAACCGTCGGGCGAATGAGGCTCACGTTATTTCGGGTAGTCCAAAAATAATTGCAACTTTATGGCCTTATTTTTACGTGGTGAGATTGTGCTAAAATGGGTGTTTCTCACCATGTGTCTAAGAGCCAGCGCAAACAAATGAAAATCCACCCTTCTCTGAAACCGACGGCATATATGAAACTCTATCTCACAGCGCTTTTCAAAAAGTCATGTTTCAACTCTTGCTTCGTAATATGCTTCCTATTTAAGCTATGGTATTAAATTTTCCCTCGTTATTAAAACCTTTCCCGTAGGAAATAGCCAGGAACGAACCAGTGTCTTTTGTCTGAACAAGTCATTACACTCTATCGCCAATGTATTTATATATCTAGTTACATTTCACGAGGGTTAAAAAGTTGATGCGAGGCACTACATTCGTGTCTGTGTATTCATGACGGTAATCATGAAGATCGTAGGAAAGGAAATAGCGTAAGCGAACCAGTCTCTTCAGTTTTCACTCTGCCTCTAATTTTTTATTGTATATCTTAAGAGTGTTTTAAAGTAACGTTTCCAATAATCCTTCAATATACTCCACCATTCCAGCAAAACTACTTTGTGGTATGCAGGCATTGTTAGGGCCAAGACCTATTGCATACACAGTATCACTTAAAAATTTGCAATACATGGGTACTTTACAAGATAAGAGAACCGTCGGGCGAATGAGGCTCACGTTATTTCGGGTAGTCGAAAAATAATTGCAACTTTATGGCCTTATTTTTATGTGGTGATATTGTGCTAAAATGGCGTCGTTTTCACCATGTGTCTAAGAAGCACCGATAGCAAATGAAAATCCGCCCTTCTCTCCAACAATCAGCATGGAGATCTATCTCAAGACGTTTTTCAACAAGTTATGTTTCAATCAAAGAAGTTAATTCCACCTAATTAAACATCTTGTTCGTAAAGTGGTTAAATCGTATTATTTAATACAGTGGAACCCCGCCTTAGGGCCACCCCGTTAATACGGCCACCTCGTCATTACGGCCACTTTATTCGGCGGGCCCATACAAAAGCTCAATACACGGTCATTCTTTATTAGTTCCTGTAGTTCCTGTAGTTCCTGTAGTTCTCAGTAACTTGTAGCTCTTGTGAAGCGACACGAACTACAAGAACTACAAGAACGACATGAAACACAAGAACTACACAAACTACACAAACTACACAAACTACAAGAACTGCAAGAACTACAGGAACCACAGGAACTACATAAACTACACAAACTACAAGAACTCCATGAAACACAAGAACTACACAAACTACAGGAACTACACAAACTACAATATTTACTGAGAGGAACTACACGAACTACACAAAGTACACAAACTACACTAGAACTACAAGAACTACAGGAAAGACAAGAACTACACAAACTACACAAACTACAAGAACTACATGAAACATAAGAACTACACTCAAACTACACAAACTGCAAGAACTACATGAAACATAAGAACTACACTCAAACTACACAAACTACAAGAACTACAGGAAAGACAAGAACTACATAAACTACACAAACTACAAGAACTACAGGAACTACATAAACTACAAGAACTACACTGAGGAACTACACAAACTACAAGAACTACAGGAAACACAGGAACTGCACAAACTACAAGAACTATAGAAACTACAGAAACTACAAGAACTACACGAGTATAAATGAGTACTACAGTAACTGAGTAAAGTTCTTGAACTAGTCACATTTCACGAGGGTTAAAACTGAAGTTGATACGAGGCACTACATTCGTGTCTGTATTCATGAAGGTAATCAGGAAGATCGTAGGAAAGGAAATAGTAATAAGCGACCCGGCAGTCTCTTTTCACTCTGCCTCTAATTTTTTATTGTGTATCTTAAGAGTGTGTTAAAGTAACACATTTCCAATAATCCTTCAATACAATCCACCATTCCTGCAAAACTACTTTGTGGTATGCAGGCATTGTTAGGGCCAAGACCTATTGCATACACAGTATCACTTAAAAATTTCCAATACTTGCGCAGTTTGCGAGATGAGACTGACCGTCGGGCGAATGAGGCTCACTTTATTTCGGGTAGTCCAAAAACAATTGCAACTTTATGGCCTTATTTTTATGTGGTGAGATTGTGCTAAAATGGGTGTTTCTCGCCATGTGTCTAAGAGCCAGCGCAAACAAATGAAAATCCACCTTTCTCTGAAACTGACGGCATAAAGCTCTATCTCACTGCGCTTTTCATGTTTTAGCCGGGATAGATATTAACTCTTGAGAAAGATATTATTCTGTCAGTGACACAAGCTACTCGGAAAAAAATTCCGAGTTCCCCCAACAGGAGTCGAACCTATGACCTTCCGCACACCGCACACACTCACATATTAACTCTTGATTCGTAATATGCTTCCTATTTAAGCTATGGTATTAAATTTTCCCTCGTTATTAAACCTTTCCCGTAGGAAATAGTCAAGAACGAACCAGTGTCTTTTGTCTGAACAAGTCATTACACTTTATCGCCAATGAATTAAAATATCTATTTTCAGCTATTCTGTGGTTCCCATTACAAACCTTCGGATTTTAAATAACTCACTGAACTGTACTTCAATATTATGTATCGATTCTGCAAGAACATTAATGTGTTACCATTGTGGACTGCCGGTAAGTGGGTAAACATTTTCAATACTGGGATAGTTTGAGAGACTGTATGCTGTCAAATTTAAAACAAATTTATGATGTATCCTTAAATTGTTAACATATTTTGAGTTAAGAAAAAGGAAATAAGTGTTGTGGGGGTTTTTGGGAAAAAAGCTCACACATGAACAGTCTTTGATGAACAAGACTAATTACTAATGCAATGCTTACGTTTCTATCCTTTCACTTATATCAGCTGTTCTCTTTCTTAGTATAGAACAGTAAATCGTCTAGAAGAATACGAGGATAAAAATTTCATCAACGGTTTAGACTGACAAAATCAATCCGATTTTTTTTTGTCGCTGTAGGCAAGTTGCCGTTTTTTTCCAAAGATTAGTTGGTAGTTCATGTTTGCAACGCATTTATGACAGGATTAAAGATTTTTCTTTTCCGGCATATTAAAAGGTAAAACAGAAACCATTTACTAATTTCAAATAGCGAATGGAAATTGCCATTATTGTCTATAGATAAAATATCTTAAGTAGTGTAGATATTTCTAGTTTTCCAGAAAATTACTGAGTTTCCTTCAATAGTTAGTAATTTTGCATAAGTTTCTTCATAATTAATTACTAATCTAGCAGTTCAGATAGTTTTTTAAACATTATTCACGTTGTAATTGCACTTTAGACTCCGTTTAGCTTCATTCGTCTAACTTAGACTTTGTTTAAATATTCGGCAAGCAGTCATGAATCGCGTGTAGGGCTGACGAAAACAAAATGGTACTAAACCCCCAAAACAAAAGATTTGGACAAGTTTCAAGACGTCCTGCCAGTAGCCCCTTCACCTGTCAGCATCGGAGGCACGGAGCTTGAGAGAGTCACTGCGCGCGTTTAAACTACTTAGTGTACACGTGCAAAGCGATCTGAAATGGAACACTTATGTAAAAAGCATGGCGAAGAGGTGTTTACAAGACGCTGCATCGTGTTCTACCACGATACCTGAAAAAACGATATAGGACCATATACAGGAGTTCCACGAATCTTACTAAGTTCGCATACCAGCATATATTGTAGAGTCCGAATCTCACCGTGTAGGCGTTTTATTCAAAAGGCCGTAGACCACAAATATGACCTAAGATAAAAAGTAAACGATAAAATAATCGTTCCTATGTCCCATACAAAAATAATATTTTATTCCAATTAAAGGGCGGTAAGGCTCATCTTTTATTTATAGGCGCGAATTTAACCTTTATAAATTTTATCTCATTTTCCAAATTTATGTTTTTTTATTCAAAATCATTATAAAATCACTGGTTTCTCATTTTAAAGGTGATTCTTAACTAAGCTATTATTATATTATTATGTTAGACGTTGTCTTTAACAGTTTATTGTGGCTAAGATATCCCGTTTACAATAGATGATAGTTTATTTACACTTTATTTACACGGCGGTGCGTCCTACTGGTATACAGACTTGACGAGTAAATTCTGCAGGGAAGCACCAGCTAGTTATGCCACAAAATAACAAAAAGATAAATTAAAATATTTACATGTTGGTATCTTTATAAAAAGTCTAAAAATTATAAAGCTATATGACTACTATAAAATGTATAAGATGTTATACCTGCCAACTCACACGCATTGTGATCAGTATGCCATGGATATAAAAAAATAATGAGAATTAACTAAAGTCTTTATAGCTAGCTAGAGATCTTACAAAGTCAGGCAGGTTGTTCCATAATTTTATAGTAGCAAAGTACGCAGAGTTGACGCAGAGTGTACTCAGCTAAAGGTAACCACGCTGGTGTCACTGCTTTATAGGTTTTAAGTGGCCGGGAAATACAGTTGACTTCCGATAACTCGAACCTTCAAGGGAAATAGTGAAGAACTCGTTTGTGTTATTGAGGATAAAATTAGTAAGGAAATGACCTGAAGGGAAAATTCATTAGAGTTTATAGCGGGAGGTTCGAGAAACGTAATTTACATTGAAGTACATCATGTACACACATTAAGCAAATTTATAATTTCCGTTAAATTACAACTGAATCGTTCTGTATATTCGAAGATCGAATTAGTCAAACTAAATTAAATGAATTATCCGTTTGTTGTATTGGACACCATGGTGAGCGGATGGCATTTTACGTTAAAAATAACCACGCCGAAAATTATAGCCTTAGAGATGATCTGCTTGACTAAATTAAGTTGAAAGATACAGCTTGTAAGGTTTTACCTCTATACAGTGCATTAATAGTCGATAAGAGTCTTGATAAATACTCGATAATCTACATGGTAGAACACGACACCTTTTGATACATCTTCCACCGGATTTTACCATGATATACCACCCTATTTTGGTATGTTTTATTAGTGTTTTCTTTCCAAACAGAGTGCATTCTCGTCCCCAGAGCTACGCGGTTTTTTTAAATGACCAAAAGAAACGGAGGATCTGGGAACGAGAATGAACAGAGTGAGGACTGAGAACTAAGGAACAATGCTATAACGCATGTGCAATACGAATAGTGCCTCTGTTCAGCCTGTGTTTGTCATCGCTGGCGCCGGTCAGTCAGCAAAATGAATAAATCAGCCAGACAGCCAAACATATTTCAATAGGATGAGGAAACTGAATATTCTGAAGTGTATGTGGTAAGTGGAAAATCTTATCCAATCCAGTACTTAACCTGGGAAATAATTACTACAACTACATTCTATTTTAGTCACTAAAATTATTCAGCTTCTATTGTTTTCTTTTGTTAATATTAAACTGTTAGGGTTTAATAAAGTCACTCTAATAACTTTGTTATTACTTTACAATGTAAGTGTCAGAGATTTACAGCAGTTTATAACTTTTACATCACAAAATGGGGTACTGGCAGTGAGTGTACTAAAGTTACTACTAGTTAATTTTTACTAGACTACACGCATTATGCGTGTGTCACACGCCTCCGGATCAAACTGACATCGATCACACGCATACATGACAATTTCACACGCCTGACTCACAATTCCGGACTACTTGTTTCATTAACCATTAACGTGAAAAATTGGATTCAATTTCCACCCAAAATAGTCCAATGAACGGCGCTAAATGTCGCGTTTGAGATAAGCGTGATCTTGGCAAGATGGCGCCGAGATTTTTAGCTATCATCGGAACATCTTCGGAATCTTCGGCAATGTTCGGAAGTCGTCGGAACATCTTCGGCAATGTTCGGAAGTCGTCGGAACATCTTCGGCAATGTTCGGAAGTCGTGGGAAATTTTTCGGAAATTCGGGTAATATGGTACGAAAATCACACGCAGTCGACTTAGGAAAAGTTGGCAGGTATACTATAGACTAGTAGTTTGCACATTTTTTTGAATTTTTATTGTACTCTGTAATCAATAATTGATTATATATAATATTTTATATGCACTGTAAATTCATTACACTGTAATTTAGGGAGCAGGGATGACAGGGATGGCGCGGTGGTCATGAGAGCCGCTCGCCTCCCACCAATCTGGCCTGTCAGGTTCGAATCCCAGACCTGGCATCATATGTGGGTAAGTTTGTTGTTGGTTCTAGTCCTTGCTCTGAGGGTTTTTCCCCCACCCCCCCCCCCCCCCAATGACTAGCGCGCTCTGGTTGTTTTGTGTTCGATACTTTTACCGTTATTGACGAGCGCCGCTCTGTTTGGGGTTTGTTTGTGTTCGATTCGTGACGTTCCTGACTAGCGCGCTCTTGGTGTTTTGTGTTCGATTCTTACGTTAGTGACCAGCGCGCCTCTGTTGTTTTGTGTGTCGAATTTCACGTTAGTGAACTAGCAGCGCTCTGTTTGTTTTTGTTGTTTGATTGTTTACGTTAGTGACTGAGCGCGCTCTTATTGTTTTGTGTTTCCATTGTTACGTTTTTTAGTGACTAGCGCGCTCTATTTATTTTGTGTTCGATTGTTACGTTATGTGACACAAGCGCGCTCTGTTGTTTCGTGTGTGTTTTCGATTCTTACCCGTTTATGACAAGCGCGCCTGTGTTGTGGTGTTCGTTGTTTACGTTAGTGACAAGCGCGCTCTGTTGTTTTTGTGTCCGATACTTTACGTTAATTGACAAGCGCGCTCTATTGTTTTTGTGTTCGATTCTTACGTTAGTGACTAGCGGCGCTCTGTTGTTTTGTGTTCGATTCTTACGTTAGTGACAAGCGCGCTCTGCTGTTTTGTGTTCGATTCTTACGTTAGTGACTAGCGCGCTCAGTTGTTTTTTGTTTGATTCTTGTGTTAGTGACAAAGCGCGCTCTGTTGTTTGTGTTCGATTGTTACGTTAGTGACTAGCGCGCTCAGTTGTTTTGTGTTTGATTGTATCGTTAGTGACAAGCGCGCTCTGTTGTTTGCGTTCGATTCTTCGTTAGTGACTAGCGCGTGCTCTGTTGTTTTGTGTTCGATTCTTACGTTAGTGACAAGCGCGCTAATGTTGTTTTGTGTTCTTTTGTTACGTTACTGACTAGCCGCGCTCTATTGTTTTGTGTTTCGATGCTTGCGTTAGTGACCACCGTGCTCTGCTGTTTTGTGTTCTATTCTTACGTTAGTGACTAGCATGCTATGTTGTTTTGTGTTTGATTGTTATGTTAGTGACTAGCACGCTATGTTGTTTTTGTGTTTGATTGTTATGTTAGTGACTAGCGCGCTATGTTTTTGTGTTCTTTTGTTACGTTACTGACTAGCGTGCTTTATTGTTTTGTGTTCGATGCTTACGTTAGTGACAGCGTGCTCTGCTGTTTTGTGTTCTATTCTTACGTTAGTGACTAGCACGCTATGTTGTTTGTGTTTGATTGTTATGTTAGTGACTAGCACGCTATGTTGTTTTGTGTTTGATTGTTATGTTAGTGACTAGCGCGCTATGTTGTTTTGTGTTCGATTCTTACGTTAGTGACCAGCGCGCTCTGCTGTTTTGTGTTCGTTCGTTACGTTAGTGACTAGCGCGCTATGTCGTTTTGTGTTTAATTGTTACGTTAGTGACAAGCGCGCTCTGTTGTTTTGTGTGTCGATTCTTACGTTAGTGACTAGCGCGCTCTGTTGTTTTGTGTTTGATACTTACGTTAGTGACAAGTGCGCTCTGTTGTTTTGTGTTCGGTTCTTACGTTAGTGACTAGCGCGCTCGTTGTTTTTGTGTTTGATTGTTACGTTAGTGACAAGCGCGCTCTGTTGTTTTGCGTTCTTTTCTTTCGTTAGTGACCAGCGCGCTCTGTTGTTTTGTGTTCGATTGTTACGTTAGTGACAAGCGCGCTCTGTTGTTTTGTGTTCGATTGTTACGTTAGTGACTAGCGCGCTCTGTTGTTTTGTGTTCGATACTTACGTTATTGACAAGCGCGCTCTGTTGTTTTGTGTTCGATTCTTACGTTAGTGACAAGCGCGCTCTGCTGTTTTGTGTTCGATTTTCACGTTAGTGACTAGCGCGCTATGTTGTTTTGTGTTTGATTGTTACGTTAGTGACAAGCGCGCTCTGTTGTTTTGTGTTCGATTCTTTCGTTAGTGACTAGCGCGCTCTGTTGTTTTGTGTTCGATTCTTACGTTAGTGACAAGCGCGCTCTGTTGTTTTTGTGTTCGATTTTTACGTTAGTGACTAGCGCGCTCTGTTGTTTTGTGTTCGATTCTTACGTTAGTGACAAGCGCGCTCTGTTGTTTTGTGTTCGATTCGTACGTTAGTGACTAGCCCGCTATGTCGTTTTGTGTTTGATTGTTACGTTAGTGACAAGCGCGCTCTGTTGTTTTGTGTTCGATTCTTACGTTAGTGACGAGCGCGCTCAGTTGTTTTGTGTTCGATTGTTACGTTAGTGACTAGCGCGCTATGTTATCTTGTGTGTGATTGTTACGTTAGTGACAAGCGCGCTCTGTTGTTTTGTGTTTCGATTGTTACGTTAGTGACTAGCGCGCTCTGTTGTTTTGTGTTCGATTGTTACGTTATTGACAAGCGCGCTCTGTTGTTTTGTGTTCGATTCTTACGTTAGTGACTAGCGCGCTAGTTGTTTTGTGTTTGATTCTTACGTTAGTGACTAGCGCGCTCTGTTGTTTTGTGTTCGATTCTTACGTTAGTGACTAGCGCGCTCAGTTGTTTTGTGTTTGATTGTTACGTTAGTGACAAGCGCGCTCTGTTGTTTTGCGTTCGATTCTTACGTTAGTGACCAGCGCGCTCTGTTGTTTTGTGTTCGATTCTTACGTTAGTGACAAGCGCGCTATGTTGTTTTGTGTTCGATTTTTACGTTAGTGACTAGCGCGCTCTGTTGTTTTGTGTCGATTCTTACGTTAGTGACTAGCGCGCTCTGTTGTTTTGTGTTCGATTCTTACGTTAGTGACTAGCGCGCTATGTTGTTTTGTGTTTGATTGTTACGTTAGTGACAAGCGCGCTATGTTGTTTTGTGTTCGATTGTTATGTTACTGACTAGCGCGCTCTATTGTTTTGTGTTCGATGCTTGCGTTAGTGACCAGCGCGCTCTGCTGTTTTGTGTTCTATTCTTACGTTAGTGACTAGCGCGCTATGTTGTTTTGTGTTTGATTGTTACGTTAGTGACAAGCGCGCTATGTTGTTTTGTGTTTTTGTTACGTTACTGACTAGCGCGCTCTATTGTTTTGTGTTCGATGCTTGCGTTAGTGACCAGCGTGCTCTGCTGTTTTGTGTTCTATTCTTACGTTAGTGACTAGCACGCTATGTTGTTTTGTGTTTGATTGTTATGTTAGTGACTAGCACGCTATGTTGTTTTGTGTTTGATTGTTATGTTAGTGACTAGCGCGCTATGTTGTTTTGTGATCGATTCTTACGTTAGTGACCAGCGCGCTCTGCTGTTTTGTGTTCGATTCGTACGTTAGTGACTAGCCCGCTATGTCGTTTTGTGTTCGATTGTTACGTTAGTGACAAGCGCGCTCTGTTGTTTTGTGTGTCGATTCTTACGTTAGTGACTAGCGCGCTCTGTTGTTTTGTGTTTGAATACTTACGTTAGTGACAAGTGCGCTCTGTTGTTTTGTGTTCGGTTCAGCGCGCTCGGTTGTTTTGTGTTTGATTGTAGCGTTAGTGACAAGCGCGCTCTGTTGTTTTGCGTTCGTTTCTTTCGTTAGTGACCAGCGCGCTCTGTTGTTTTGTGTTCGATTGTACGTTAGTGACAAGCGCGCTCTGTTGTTTTGTGTTCGATTCTTACGTTAGTGACTAGCGCGCTCTGTTGTTTTGTGTTCGATACTTACGTTATTGACAAGCGCGCTCTGTTTGTTTTGTGTTCGATTCTTACGTTAGTGACAAGCGCGCTCTGCTGTTTTGTGTTCGATTGTTACGTTAGTGACTAGCGCGCTATGTTGTTTTGTGTTTGATTGTTACGTTAGTGACAAGCGCGCTCTGTTGTTTTGTGTTCGATTCTTTCGTTAGTGACTAGCGCGCTCTGTTGTTTTGTGTTCGATTCTTACGTTAGTGACAAGCGCGCTCTGTTGTTTTGTGTTGTATTTTTACGTTAGTGACTAGCGCGCTCTGTTGTTTTGTGATCGATTCTTACGTTAGTGACTAGCGCGCTCTGCGTTTTTGTTTCGATTCGTACGTTAGTGACTAGCGCGCTCTGTTGTTTTGTGTTTGATTGTTACGTTAGTGACAAGCGCGCTCTGTTGTTTTGTGTTCGATTGTTACGTTAGTGACGAGCGCGCTCTGTTGTTTTGTGTTCGATTATTACGTTAGTGACTAGCGCGCTATGTTGTTTTGTGTTGATTGTTACGTTAGTGACAAGCGCGCTCTGTTGTTTTGTGTTCGATTCTTACGTTAGTGACTAGCGCGCTCTGTTGTTTTGTGTTCGATACTTACGTTAGTGACAAGCGCGCTCTGTTGTTTTGTGTTCGATTCTTACGTTAGTGACTAGCGCGCTCTGTTGTTTTGTGTTTGATTCTTACGTTAGTGACCAGCGCGCTCTGTTGTTTTGTGTTCGATTCTTACGTTAGTGACTAGCGCGCTCAGTTGTTTTGTGTTTGATTGTTACGTTAGTGACAAGCGCGCTCTGTTGTTTTGCGTTCGATTCTTACGTTAGTGACCAGCGCGCTCTGTTGTTTTGTGTTCGATTCTTACGTTAGTGACTAGCGCGCTCTGCAGTTTTGTGTTCGATTATTACGTTAGTGACTAGCGCGCTATGTTGTTTTGTGTTTGATTGTTACGTTAGTGACAAGCGCGCTCTGTTGTTTTGTGTTCGATTCTTACGTTAGTGACTAGCGCGCTCTGTTGTTTTGTGTTCGATACTTACGTTATTGACAAGCGCGCTCTGTTGTTTTGTGTTCGGTTCTTACGTTAGTGACTAGCGCGCTCGGTTGTTTTGCGTTTGATTCTTACGTTAGTGACCAGCGCGCTCTGCTGTTTTGTGTTCGATTCTTACGTTAGTGACTAGCGCGCTCAGTTGTTTTGTGTTTGATTGTAGCGTTAGTGACAAGCGCGCTCTGTTGTTTTGCGTTCGATTCTTACGTTAGTGACCAGCGCGCTCTGTTGTTTTGTGTTCGATTCTTACGTTAGTGACTAGCCCGCTCTGCTGTTTTGTGTTTGATTCGTACGTTAGTGACTAGCCCGCTATGTCATTTGTGTTTGATTGTTACGTTAGTGACAAGCGCGCTCTGTTGTTTTGTGTGTCGATTCTTACGTTAGTGACAAGCGCGCTATGTTGTTTTATGTTCTATTTTTACGTTACTGACTAGCGCGCTCTATTGTTTTGTGTGTCGATTCTTACGTTAGTGACAAGCGCGCTCTGTTGTTTTGTGTGTCGATTCTTACGTTAGTGACAAGCGCGCTCTGTTGTTTTGTGTGTCGATTCTTACGTTAGTGACCAGCGCGCTCTGTTGTTTTGTGTTCGATTCTTACGTTAGTGACCAGCGCGCTCTGCTGTTTTGTGTTCGATTCTTACGTTAGTGACTAGCGCGCTCTGTTGTTTTGCGTTCGATTCTTACGTTAGTGACCAGCGCGCTCTGTTGTTTTGTGTTCGGTTCTTACGTTAGTGACAAGCGCGCCCTGTTGTTTTGTGTGTCGATTCGTACGTTAGTGACCAGCGCGCTCTGTTGTTTTGTGTTTGATACTTACGATATTGACAAGTGCGCTCTGTTGTTTTGTGTTCGGTTCTTACGTTAGTGACTAGCGCGCTCGGTTGTTTTGTGTTTGATTGTAGCGTTAGTGACAAGCGCACTCTGTTGTTTTGCGTTCGTTTCTTACATTAGTGACCAGCGCGCTCTGTTGTTTTGTGTTCGATTCTTACGTTAGTGACAAGCACGCTCTGTTGTTTTGTGTTCGATTCTTACGTTAGTGACAAGCGCGCTCTGCTGTTTTGTGTTCGATTCTAACGTTAGTGACCAGCGCGCTCTGTTGTTTTGTGTTCGATTCTTACGTTAGTGACAAGCGCGCTCCGTTGTTTTGCGTTCGATTCTTACGTTAGTGACTAGCGCGCTATGTTGTTTTGTGTTTGATTGTAGCGTTAGTGACAAGCGCGCTCTGTTGTTTTATGTTCGGTTCTTACGTTAGTGACCAGCGCGCTCTGCTGTTTTGTGTTCGATTCTTACGTTAGTGACCAGCGCGCTCTGTTGTTTTGTGTTCGATTCTTACGTTAGTGACAAGCGCGCTCCGTTGTTTTGCGTTCGATTCTTACGTTAGTGACTAGCGCGCTATGTTGTTTTGTGTTTGATTGTAGCGTTAGTGACAAGCGCGCTCTGTTGTTTTATGTTCGGTTCTTACGTTAGTGACCAGCGCGCTCTGCTGTTTTGTGTTCGATTCTTACTTTAGTGACTAGCGCGCTCAGTTGTTTTGTGTTTGATTCTTAAGTTAGTGACTGGCGCGCTCTAATGTTTTATGTTTTTTTGTTTGTTTAATTGTTTGTTAGGTTAGTGACAAGCCCGCTCTGTTGTTCTATTTCTTTGTTACGTTACAGACTACACAGACACTTGTTACAGACACTTGTTTTGTGTTCGATTCGTACGTAACTGACTAGCGCGCTCTGCTGTTTTGTGTTTGATTAATACTTTACTAACTTGCACGCTCTGTTGTTTTGTGTTTGATTGTTACCTTACAGACCCTGCGCGTTCGGTTGTTTTGTGTTTGTTTGTTTGTTTGTTTGTTGCGTTAGTGACAAGCGCGCTCTGTTGTTCTGTGTTTGAATGTTACGTTAGTGACTAGCGCGCTCTGTTGTTTTGCGTTCGATTCTTACGTTAGTGACTAGCGCGTTCTGTTGTTTTGTGTATGATTGTTACATTAGCGACAAGCGCGCTATGTTGTTTTGTATTTGTTTGTTACGTTAGTGACTAGCGCGCTCTGTTGTTTTGTGTTTGTTTGTTACGTTAGTGTCTAGCGCGCTCTGTGTTTGTTTGTTACGTTAGTGAATAGCGCGTTGTGATAAAAAGATACCTTAAATTGAAGTTCCGGAAGTACCCCCCGAAAGTAGCGACCCCACGAAACTAGTAGCGAGCCCCAATTGCTGCTAATTCCGAAAGTAACGAGGGTCGTTACAGTTATAGGAACAAACTCAGTAACAAATCTCCAGTACGGTTGCCAGATAATGCATTTTTTTTCTTTTCAATTCAGTAAATGTTCCATGCAGCAGTGACAAAGATTTAAAAAACTAATAATACGTGACTCGCATGGGTCCTCGCGAATCTGTGATGGGGATTAATTATTGTTGGGGTGTGAGGGTAATAACCAGGCTTTAGAGATCGACTGGAGATCGCTGGTCTCCCGACATCTTCCCTTTTATACTGTTGACGGTCTTGTTTTCTCGACGAACGACTGCCCAGTGGACGAGTAACTTGCGTGACACCGGTTAGAATATGTCCTGAATTTCCGACAACAGATTTGCATCAATTATTATTATTTCATGCAAAGAACATTTCCTTTTCTTGTTAAGGAAACATTTGAAAACATATTTCCTTTTTTCAACGCCGTGAATAAGCCGCGAATATATTTTTTACTGTGAAGTCTGTGAAGCATATCGAATCGAATTGAAGCCGTGTTCTCAGATGTCAAACCGGTAAATGTACAATGTTGATCGTACTTTGAAAAATTCATGAGTCGTCGTTCATGTTCCTGTTGTTGATACCGGATTTAATAAAGCCGGGTTTTTTTGTTCCAAATTCTCCGCACTATTAACGTCCAACAAAGTCACTTCCCATATAAATTCGGTCGATAATTCGATCGATAAACAAACTTGGAGTATTTAAAAAAATAAAAACCCTGTACCCTTTACGAGAGGGTGTTTCGGTGCGCCCGCGATCCTCTCCATTTCCACTACATAAGTTGCTAAGCAACACGATATCTTAGTGCAATACCCTTTGTCTCACGGCGACAAAAAGACGAGGTGGCCTAGGTCCCATGACAAAACCGCACCAAACATGGCGGGTTGCGAGCATTATGTAAGGAAATGTTCTTTTCTTGCTCCGTGTTGTAACAAGATTTACTCCTGTCGCTTTTGTCATGATGATGTCGAGAAAACCCATCAGCTAGAGAGAAAGAATGTTCAACAAATCAAGTGCAATCAGTGCGGTAAACTGCAAGATGTCGTGTCACATTGTACGGAATGTGGGATCAGGTTTGGCTTTTACTTTTGTACCCCTTGCCGTCTGTACGATGATCGGGACAAGGGCCAATTTCACTGCGACTTCTGCGGAGTTTGTCGCGTCGGTGGGAAAGAAAACTATTTTCATTGTTCAAGGTGTGACATGTGTTATCCAAACAATATTAAGAGTTCACACAAGTGTATCGAACAGAGCTCGAGAACTAACTGTCCCATATGCTTGGAAGACATGCATGCTTCCCCAGTTCCTTGTCAGGTTTTGCGATGTGGTCATTTACTACATCAGACGTGTTTCCAAGAGTGCTTGAAGTCACGACTGCGGAACTGCCCACTGTGCTTCGCATCAATGGTTTGAAAATTGGTAGCTTGCAATATTGATAAATTTACCAAGCAGAACACACCATATTTTTGCAACTAAAATATTGATCACTAAAATTGATCAGTGTTCATAGCTTTTACCACATTCTGCCGGTTATTTTCTGCAACATTATAGCACATGGAAAACTAAATCAACTACTGGCTGGAATTCATGAAGCGGTTTTTCCGTGAACAAACAGTGCCGGTAAACTAGTGATTTTGGAAAAACATACCAGACCAACCACCTTGCTGGTTCTGTAGAGGATGGTCACTGTCAGGCTGTTTGTACACATCCATAGTGGCTCCTATACTATACCTGCCAACTTTTCCTAAGTCGACTGCGTGTGATTTTCGTATCCATATTACCCGAATTTCCGAAAAATTTCCAACGACTTCCGAACATTGCCGAAGATGTTCCAACGACTTCCGAACATTGCCGAAGATGTTCCGACAACTTCCGAACATTTCCGAAGATGCCCGAAGATGTTCCGATGATTTCCGAAGGCTGCCGAATGTCGCGGTGCGAAGTTAAAAATCTCGGCGCCATCTTGCCAAGATCACGCTTATCTCAAACGCGACATTTAGCGCCGTTCATTGGACTATTTTGGGTGGAAATTGAATCCAATTTTTCACGTTAATGGTTAATGAACAAGTAATCTGGAATTGTGAGTCAGGCGTGTGAAATTGTCATGTATGCGTGTGATCGATGTTTTCGATCCGCAGGCGTGTGACACACGCATAATGCGTGTGAGTTGGCAGGTATACTATACATCCCCAAATTATATGGGAATATGGATTTCTATGAACACAGTCATCCAATCTTTGTGATGTCTAAACTAGTTACAGGTGTTTGGAGAAAGACAAAACCGTTTCGTTGTGAAAGATTTGGTCTGGTCTCTAATCATAGTCAATGTGTTCACCATTATGAGGTGAAATGAAGCAAATCAAATAGCCCCTTCTATTTGTAGCTCCTAATTAAAAATGACGAGGAGCAGGTATTGAAAACAGGTCCAAATATCAAATAAGCTAAAGAAGATCAATACAGGATATACCTGTTATAGTAAATAGACTCAAAATAGTGCTGTTAGTCAAGAAATGGTAACAAAATACTGAACAGCAAAGCTAACTGAGGAGTGCTGTACCAGTCCCAAGAGGGGTGTGGGTACTCAAGGAAAAAAATCATGGTGAGGTGCAAAGGCTCTAGGGGGGGGGGGGGAGCAAATAAAAGTGACAGGGGTGATCATACCTTTAGGGGTTGTAATTTGTAGTTTGATTAAGCTGGAAAAGAATACAAAAAATGTATGAGAAGAACTACTTGTTGTTTTAGAATTAGACCTCTTAGGGGTGAAAATGACATGTATATTTTTAGCATAAAGTCTCTGCACTATTCGGTTTTCCTAGTTTTATCAAAATTTAATGGTTTTAATGAAATACATGATACATGGAATTTTGAGTACAAAACTTTATGGTATTTTTAATGGGTTTATTTTTGTCTAAATTATGTGTGAGTATTTTGGGGGTATATGCAGGAGTTTAGTTTAGTTAGTTTGTTTATTTGCCACACAAAATAGAAAAAATAATTACAATAATAATAGAAAAGCCTGCAAGCAAGCTCTCTTAAGGTTTTTTAGGGGGTGGGGAGAATAGTGCAAACTCTCTTTTCCCTTCTCTTTCTCCTACTCTCCCAAAATCCCAAGAGAGCTTGTTCGCAGGCTATGCAGGAGTATAAATGGGTACTGACTAAAGTCTTGGGGGGGGTGTACATGCGATGGACTAGCTAGTATCTCGCCCAGAGGGAGAGTAGCAATGCTCCTAGTCACTTCATGCTACCTAGACTTTACCCACCTGTTGCACAGGCTATTGTTGATAATTTAAATCTTCCATTACAGGTAATTATTACCTGCAATGAAAGATCTAAACTATTACTTTAGTACATGTATATGCACAATTAATTTTTAATAACAGGGAGCCCAGACTAGAAACAGTACTCCTCGACATCATTGCCGAGGCGAAAACATAGAATTATTGATCTGTGAAAAGGTCAAGGTAAATACAGCAAATGCACCAATACTTTTGGCAGTACTGTACAAGGATTTTGCATGGAATGTTATTCCTAGAAAGAAGTGATATAAATAGCCATAAAGTTAACATACTACATAAAGAATGTTTTCCATCTGTTGTTTCTAGACTCCTAGAGGTGAAAGTCTCTACATAATCAAGAAACAGCAGATGGACAACATTAATTTTGACATGGTATGTAAACTATTGCTTTGACAGCTAAGCTTGCTTTAGTAAGCTGTACTTTAGTACAGTCCCTAAACTCTCCCTATCCAGCCCTACATAGGTGCTGAACCAAGGCACCCCTATGTAGGGTGGGGTATGTATGGAGAGTTCGGGGACTGGACTTAGCTTCCTTATACTTATGTTTAGATAGATAGAAAACTTTATTAACGTGTCAATGCCTTATAGCCTGGGGAAATCCCATACTAATTTGGGGACAAAAAAATAAATAGATACTAACAAATTGAAAATATTTAAAACTGTTTGGCTATTTTAATTTTTAACTATATGTAATGTAAAGGTATTTTATCTTAATAGTCACTAGTCATGTTTTATTAGCCTGAGATCAGGCTCCTTAGTGGGGAATAGTGCGGCAAGAAAATCGGCGAGCGAAGTGAGCTGAGTGTGGCCTGGGGCAGCAGCGGGGGGCCAGGCCTATGGCCTGGGATTGGATTTTCTTGCCACGCTATTCCCCACTAAGGAGGCTGATCTCAGGCTGTTTTATGAACTGAAGGTTTCAGTTACAATCCCTTCTGACATTTTGCTGTTAATTATTAATTCAACTTTAGTAGCAGAAATGTGAAAAATTGTAGCTATTAATTAAATTATCAATAGCAAAATAATTGAACGAAGCCCACTCAAAGAGAGATTTTGTAACATTGTGACTGAAAAAGAATTTGGAAAAAAACGACGGTGTAGATTTGCATATTTCTGCAATTCTGCAGTGAGATTAATAATAAATTAAAATCTGATGAATGGCTGGTAAATGGCTAAATTTTAGGGATCTTCAATAAAATAAATTGTCTTTGTCATCTTTCATAATTTTGTGTTTGTTGAATGTGGGGTTCTCAGACTCGTAACCAGTCATTATTATTTGTATGACTGTTGGTAGAAGAGAGGGGCCGAATACTAACAATGCGCGGGGACCCCGCCTTTTTGAACATCGTCATCATTTCTCTCGGTGTCAGCAGCAACCTCGTTCCCAGGATCTCTCAGGAAGAAGAGAGACCCTGGGAGCGAGGTTATGTCAAGGCTCGATCAATAGACCATTTTACAGTTCTGTGAAATGTAACCAAGCCTCTGTATGAAAGCGAGGTTAGGGGTGACCATGAGATGATAGAGATCAGAAACTAGTTTACATAAGAATAGAATAATTTACATTTGAAAAGAAGGAAGGTTTGTATCACAACAAAGTCACCTCCAGCCTCACTTCTGTTCAAAGGCCTGGATTCTAAGCACACAACTGTAAAATGGACTATTGGCTCGATCCAATCTTAGATTTAGATAGAATCTCCCCTCAACTGAAAATCACTAAATAAATATATACCATATTCTTAATAACATTTGGGCGTGACCCAAGATTACTGAACAACCCAGGTTAAATAATTGAATAACGGTATCTGACATGTAATGTAAAGGCCCTTTCAAGTTCCTATCCCCAATACATTCAGACCAAAGAATTTTCTTTCAAAAATTCCCGCAACTGTAGGATTTGTATTTGCAGATTTCTGATTAGGCTCGATTTCCGCCGCTATCTCGAGTCCGGTCTTGTTCCTCCTTTATTTTGTTTTAGACTGATCTACAGAATTCAAAGTCGTTTTGTTTTTAGTTGACTTGGGAGCCACGACAGGCGCAAAGGTATAAACATGTCCCATGTGTGTCCGCTGACTGATGCAGGCAGGTCACGGTGTTGATACTCAGTTGGATGACAAATCATATTGAGGCTGCCTCAAACCCAGACGTCCCTCTTATTTTGTGAAAATGGGCGCGCAAAGAGAGGCGGGAATGCCATGGTCGCTCGCGCTTCGCGCTCGTTCAATGCGAATTAGAAGCGAAAGAGGCTGATATTGAACTGAACTTAAGACGAAGAAGGCAATATTTAACCAAGCCAACGACGCAGTCATTTTGGTGCATGCGCCTGTTTCTCGGTTCAATTCTTGCCGAAGGAACTTGGCGACATGTATGTTGTACATAAATTTTTGGTTTAAAAAAAATCCTTCATAAAAAAATGCAGAGCTTTCATTCCTCCTTACCTGTGGTTGGAACGAAAGGCTCTGGGAACAAAACTGCTAGAACCGATACGTCAGTAGTTTATTAAAGAGCGTTCAAACTGTATTCTCAGTTCCCATGATTAAAACAACTGAAGTTAGAAATTTAAGGTTAAGTTATTTTTGGTATCTATATTTTGAGTGGGTGTGGTGTGATATATTTAGGTTGTCACGGGAATTTTGGGTCATGGTATACTGAATCAAGGTTGGCCTTGCATTCAGTTTGTTTCAACCAATTTTGAAAGCCGGTAGACACAATAATAAAATGGGTTTCTAAAATGAATTAGCACAAACAAGTAGTGGTTCCTCGATGCACTGCAGATGGTGTTTAGTACTGATTAATTCTCCCCGAACAGCCCTCTTGTTTTCCTTATTGATTGCAATATGTATTCACTTTTCATTAGTTCTGAGAATTTGTCAGTGCATCAACACATATCAGTGTTTCTAAAATGACTGATGATTTTCTTTATTCTCCTCGCCTGACAATGTATTGATATTGTTAGGAGAAATCATATGTTGATCTCTCTTGAATAAAGCCAAACAGGTGTGCAACTACTTCGATTGTTCGATCGGAGCCGGTATGCACAGAGATGCGTCCGTGATCATATCTCTAGAAAAAGTCATTGAAAACATGGCAATTTAAAAACATCCTGATCAGGAGCCATTACCATGACATCCTTGTCTGCTTTTAGTCAACAATTCAAGATTATTTATACTTCATCCGGTATGGAGGAAAGACATCATATTTGATAGATTAGGAGACGTTAGAACAAGTCATTGAAAACACAGCAATCAGTTAAACATCCTCAGGAGCCCATTACCAAGACATCCTTGTTGAGGAAACTAAATCATTATCTTTCGCGTGATAGTGTTACAAACGTAGCTACAGTTTAAAATGTGCTTTGGGAAGCTGGTATTTGTGTTGCTATTCTTTTTATGGGGACTTGAAAACGGTAAGGTAATTAATTAAGCTGTTGGTGTTGAAAAGTTTCCATTTTTGAGTTCTCCTTACAGGATATATATGACTTAGTTTAATGGCACAATTGACATCTTTGACATTATTGCTAAAGAGCTTGTCAGAATTCTTCCATATTACCCGATAGTTGTTTTAGTTATATACATGTACCATGGTAGGCTCGATTTCCGCCGCTATCTCGAGTCCGGTCTCGTTCCTGCCTTCGGGGGATGAGCGTGGGCTCATTTTCCCGAACAGCGGCTGGTAATCGAGCCTAATTTCTGATTGGTCAAATCACCTCGGGAGCTAAAGGCTGCCGCACACTTGAGGAAAGTGCTCAGCAAATTCCTCGCGAAGCAGTTAGCTCAGCTATTTCCTCTCGTGTGCGCTGGAGTTTTCGTGAGTTTTACGCCTCGCGAGGCAGTGAGAAAAATATCAAACACGACAGATATTTTTCTCACGGCCTCGCGAGGCGTAAATCTCACGAAAACTCCAGCGCACACGAGAGGAAATAGCTGAGTTAACTGCCTCGCGAGGAATTTGCTGAGCACTTTCCTCGAGTGTGCGGCAGCCTTAATTTAAACGTATTCAGTTACAAGGCCGAAAATAATGTTTTCCTCGTGCGCTTTTTCTAACGGCGAAAACAGGACAAATGAGCCGTCCTACGAAGGAGCAGAATATTTTATAATTTGATAACTGTTATGCATGACGTAGTAGCCTGAGTGCGAGAAAGAGTTGACAAAGACTAACAAAGGGGTTATAGAGGAGGTCATAAATTTGCAAAAGCTTAGTTTATCGGTCAGTTGTTCGAATTGCTCAAAACTGTATGATTTATACATTTCAAATAAAGTCGACAGTCTCTAATTACTTCGCAACTTGTCAGCAGCTAAGTATTGGTGTTGAACTTGTTCTATATCGAGTTGTCAGTTCAATATTTTTTCCATGCTTTCCCAATGAGACAAACTTTTTCTCAAAGGTATAATTTTCCTTTCCCGAACCTTAACATTGCCTAGCTTCGTGTATCTCTTCGGGCGTCTACTAGAGTAACTTCGCATATTTCGTTGGGTGTCTAACTTTGCCCAACTTTGAAAAAAAAAAAGAAAAAAAAAGAGGAGTCCACAGAGAGTTGTCTGTTGTCTCAGGTTATTTCAAACTCGCGCCATTCGTTTGAGTTTCAAAATTACCCGAAAAAATTTCACTAGCGACAATATTTTTTTTGAAAAAGCCTATGTTAGGCTTGTCCAAAGGCCCGAGTCCAAAGGCTTGTTACATCAAGTTGTTGTATACTAGAGAGGTGCAAAGTTCGTAGTGTTATTTCTCTGTGTACTTGAAGTACACAGGGTCTCTTTTTCTTAGTGACTATAGAAAACCATAGAATGCAATGCAAAATAGGGAAGCAATACCAAGCGGAAAAAGTTTGTTGTATAAACGTCAATTGACGTTAGTCAGAAACCTGGCCGGAAACACTGATTCAACTAAATCATATTCCTTAGGTGATTACTGTAATCTATTTTTGAACTTTTGCCTTTCGTAATCTGAATGTAACTGTATGAAAAGAATACCAGATATTAATACCGTGACACTGTAGTGGATTTTTTTTAGATATAAAAGTGAGATCCAACCTCGTTCCCAGGGTCTCTCTTTGAAGTGGATCCTTGACAACTGTTTGATGCGAATAAACTCAATATATTTAATAAGCACTGCAGGATAACAAACGCCCAGTTCCATGCTATTTCAGTTCACAGAGTTCAGTAATGTTGGTATTTTTATAGAATGTTTCTATTTTAATCAGCTAGGGCTTTGCGTTTTCTGTTTGGTAACAAAATAGAACACTGCTGATTGGCGATTAAAAATTCATCTCCGCTTGGCTAACTTGTTAAGTATTGTTTTTAAATTCCTTCACCTTTATATATTGCCGTTAGTACCGTTGTTAAGGATAAATGGCTATGCTAGCAACTAACTTAACTAACAAGAGCTCTAACTTCAACATAATCACTCCACTCAAAAGGATATTGTTTAACGCAGTAATTCGTTGACCTTATGTCATGGGAAGTTTATTAAGTTCTTATTGACTAATTCACTCATTCAACTGGGCTTCATCTGTCAGTTGACAACTCTCAAACTTTAGTCGCGTGAGGTTTACTACCTCGGTGACGTCATTCCGATATTGAACCCAATTGAACAAAGCCATGTGGTCAATAACCATGTAACTGTTGAAGATTTAAAATGATGTCCTTCATATGCTTTCGTCATTAACCTCATTATGCAAACATTAGTGATGTTTACATGACTTGGCAACAAATCATGCATGTTCCGCTCCGTAGCCATTTCGATCGCTTTTTTATCGGTCTTCTCTCAAGTGAAAACATCACGCCATGGGCAGTGTTGTTTTTAACGACGAGCAGAAGTGATCGAGAATAAATCAAATGGCGAGTCGTAATAGAGTTTTTCCATTGGAGGAGGAAGACAAGCGAGAAGAGGAAGAAAACGATTTACAAGAACCCCAGGCTGTTCCAAATTGCTTGGCAAATGGCTCCATACCTTTACATTTTTCGGCCATTGAGTTTCGTGGTCAAATCAAAACACCTAACTCGTCCCTGAGTCAAGATCCAAATTCTTTATCTCTGCAAAGTGAAAATGATTGCCGACCTCGACAGCCCTCGCCGAACACTTGCATGAAAAGACGAAATAGCAATCGTGCAAACTGCGAGAAACTACAACAAGAGATTAATGCGTCCTCAGGCGATGCATTTTCGAGAACTAGAAACGAGAATGCAGGGGCTTACGAGGGTATTTTAGAACTTGCCTGCTGCGACTTGAACGAACAGAATGAAGGAGAAAGCGGAGGAAAAGAGCAAAGTGAGAATGGAGAAGAACTCGGCGGACATCCGAATGAAAACGCCTTAAATGAATCAGATGGGATCAAAAAAACAGAGGATCCGAACCAAGCCTTGCTGCTGTATTTTGCCAAACTGTCGAGCTCTCCTGATGTGGATGATTCGCTGGACTTGCAGCATATTCAATCCTTGTTACAAGAAGGGGCTTCCATAAACACGAGTGATCGGTTTGGGCAAACGTTGCTTCATGAGGTGTCCAGAACATGGGGGACAGATGTCGCACAGTTTTTCATTGAGCAAGGTGAGACATAGATACCATGCATAATTATTCAGTCTCGTCATTCGCATAGTACGTGCATGTACTACAGTAGTTTTACAGTCGAACCTCCATTTCATCCATTAGCCTCAACTCTCAATTTTCGTCCCTAATTACCTGCACCGATCCATACACTTTACTCTCATTAGAGAGATTAAGTACCACGTCCTGCGGAAAACGTCAGCTTGCAATTGATTCAGTTATATTTACTTTTCCTCTAATCGTTAAATAAATCCATCAGAAAAATCGAAAATAATTCACACGTTAACGATAAACGCGCAACTACTCACGTTGACGTAGAAATGGCAAATGGCAGACGACAAAAGTGGGATTTTTGCTGTTTGCGGGAAAAACAAACGTGATCAGTGCTTAATCTCTCCGGCCATTGAAACCTACCTACAACGGCCACCTCTCTACAACGGCCAGTTAATTCTGTCCCATGATTGATGCTTGTCACAATAACGACTCACAAACCACCTGGCCGTTATTGAGAGGTTCAACAGTAGTTAATAACTGTTAGTACAGTTATATTCTCATTCGAACCGTCCCCCTCGATTACCGTTACACAAACAATCCTCAGTACAGTACAAAACAATCCTGTTTTATTATAGCTACTAAACGTCGAAATTCTCTCTTCCTTTATACATATCAAAACTGAGTTGTTGCACTGATATAATTCTACATCTACATAGTATACTTGCAAAATACTGTATTGGACGGCCGTCGGCAAGATTCAGAGTGCAACTCAGCTCCAACTCAACCGTTACACGCCGGGAACCATGCACTCTCTGTGTGGAAACTAACAAATAGTTTACGGAGAGCGGGAGAAGAGCCTTTCACTCCCTGAGTCATATCTTGTGTCAATTGATGTGGTTCTAACTTTTAAGTCTGTGGATTAAACCCTACTTTGTGACCATTCAAATGAAAGCTATTGAATGAGCAGTACTTTTATGTGATACTTTTTAAAAAAACTAATTTCGTAAAATGAACATTGCCACTCTTGAGAGTAAAAGCGTTAATGTTGTGATGAAAATTTGTCGTCTAGGCGCAGACGTCAACAAAGCGGATGATTATGGTCGAACACCATTACACGTTGCTGCTTCAGCTGATTATCCAGAGATGGCCAGGTTCCTTATCGAAAATGGCGCTAGCATTCACTTGACGACCAAAGGAGAGATTCAAACACCGCTTCACTTTGCAGCGAGAAACGAGGCGTCCCAGTGCGTTAAGATTCTTCTTGCTTACGGCTCAGTCCTCGAAGTTCGAGATTATAAACAGCGTACCCCACTGCAGGTAGGTTCAATGGTGTTTTTTTTTTCCAGTTATGATTCCGTGTTTATTCAGTTTTATCAACGCGCCCTCCAGTTCACTGCCAGTTTTCTAGTATAAACATTAGCGAGAGATACCAGACCGACAATTCTCTTCAAAACATATATGAATGCGGAAATTGAATTACCTTATTTTCACTTATTTTCGCGAGTATTAATTTTCGCGGTTTTCGCGATGTAGAAAAAAACGCGAAAATAAAGACGATATTTTCGTAAACTTTTAAGCCTTTGAGCTCTTGTTTCTCTGAACTCGCCAAAATAAAGCCTCGCGGAAAAAAAGCGCGAACATTAGCGAGAATAAGGTAGCCTGCGCGCAGACATCTCCATGGAAATACAGGAGACGTCCACACGCAGGCAAATATAATTATGACATAGTTTACCCGCTCTCTCTCGTTAGTTTTCTATTCTCATTGGCTAAGAACATACTCGAAATTCGCGTGAGCGGATAATTAGTCATATCAACGAGGTAGTTTTCGCAGCAACAGGAGTGATCAAGTAAAATTGCGCGCGCGGTGAATGACTATTTTAACGAAATAAACAAAGCTTGGGTGAGATTCAGCTCAGTGTAAAGCCCGGGCCCTGCCCGGGCCAAACGAGGATGAGAGTTGCTGAGAGTTCAAACTCTCGCTCTCGTCTCTCGTGTACTCTCAGAGCAACTAACATCGACTGGTATGTGTATGTGCTTTTTTTAGAGTTGTCGACGACTCTCACTCTCATTTGGCCCGAGGTGATGATAGTCGATAAGAGTTGAAGAAAACTCTCATGAGAGCCACTGTCAGCAACTCTCATCCTCGTTTGGCCCGGGCCTAATATCCAAAATAATGCCGAGCTAAGTGTTGGTAGACTTCGAATATTCTAGATATTGCAAAAACCTCGTCCAATTTTAGTTTCTAATTCTGCGTCAAAAGCCGAGGAGCCGGAGACATTGACATGCGACGTTTGTTAATTTGATAAACATTTTTGACCATGCAATTTTACCATGCAGTTCATCTACTAAAGGAGAAAACATTCTGAGTTGTATTTAAGATTACATCATAATATGAAATTGTTAATGTGATGTTTTCACCTCTTTTTGAGCGAGGTACGAACCGGAAAATGCGTCAGGCCTTTTAGCAAAATTGCTAGCTCAAAGTCACTCTCAGCATTTCAAGCAGCCGCGCTGGATATAGAGCGCGAGTTGGAGGAGCGCGCACAGGAGGGAGAAAACGCGCGCGAGGCGAGAAAAGGGAACCACGCGCGTCTCTTCCCTCGCGTACGCCCTAAAAAGTTGCGCTCTTCAGACATCACTCCAAGACTACAAATACAGTGGAACCTCCATTGAGGGGACACCCTCGGCGCAAGGAAAAGTGTCCCCTTGATGGAGGTGTGCCCTGAATGGAGGTTGGGTGGGGTGTTGTTAATAATTAACCACGTAAAAAAAATGCCTGTTTTCTTGACTTGGAATGCAGCCACTTATTTAAGCGACACAAAAATGCATGATTTACCTCGCAACAATAACCTTGGACTGTTTAAATTGCGATTTAACTTTTCTTGAAAAAGCAGACTGATGAAATTCACTTGAGATTGGTCAATAACAATAGTCTTGTACTCATTAGCAGATTAGTTGTCCCCTTAATGGAGGTTGAAATAGCATTCGGGACGCTCATAAAGTGTCCCCGTCCCCTTAATAGAGGTGTCCCTTAAATAGAGGTGGTAAATACAAAGATTATATGAGCATTTTGCCGGGACAAGGAGAAGTGTCCCCTTAATGGAGGTGTCCCAAAGTAGAGGTTCCACTGTAACTGTTTGGGACATTTCATCCTAGAATGAGAAAAACCTTCAGTTACGGCAGCAAATATACACGATATTAAACCTTTCGGTTTTCTATACAGCTCGCAGCTGAAACCAATAGCGCTGAATGTGCCAGACTTTTGCTGGAAGCAGGCGCTTCTGCTGGGACAAGGGATGACAGTGGGATGACAGCACTTACGTTGATGATCGCAAAAATGCCGAGTGTGGTGAGTAGGAATAATTCTACGCATGCTGACGGATCAAGAGGAAACTCGGCATCTGCCTCGTCCCCAGTCGCCCGCGCCCACTCAAAGAAAAGTTCATATTAAATTTTGGGAAAAGCGGCCAAGTCGTTCTCAGCTCTTGCTTAGTGCGTTTATCCCTAACAAAGTCTGTGGAGGAGGCAGTACCTGCGTACCGTCTACAAAGTTACAAATAAATAAGTCAAGTGAAAAACAAAAACAAAACAAAGCGATACCAGACTAGCAGAATTTATTGTCTGCGTTGAACAACAAACACTGAGGAAAAGCAACAACAAACATGCGTAATGCGATCACCATATAGTTTGCTGCACAAAGGGTACGATTTTTCTCTCATTTTGCATAGATCTTTAGAACGGCTTATTTCTCTAGCTGTGTATCTGAATGATACACAGTACGCAGCCAGTACACAGGTGTTCCCTTCTCGTTAACACTGACGTCACACTTTATGACCACTGATAGCCTGTGTGGCAGGCGTAGAAAGGGGAGGGAGGAGAGGAGTTCGGGCGCGAGCGCGAAGCGCGAGGAGAGAATGCGAAGCGCGATCGGCGGCAAAGAGACCAGGGTGTTCCCGTCCCTTTGCCGCCGATCGCTCTTCGCGCTCGCACCCGAACTCCCCTCCTCCCTCCCCTTTCTACATCTGCTACGCAGACTAGACCACTGACGTCCCAGGATCTTGCTCGCGCTCGCCAAATAGAAGATTGCGCAGACGCTCTTTGGGCTCGTCACGCGGGGGAGGAAAGGTTGTGCGACGAGCCCTTAGAGCGTCTGCCTCTACATTAGGCTTTTACTGATTAACACGCATTTCGTTGCATTTTAGGCACTCCGAGCACTGGATCAGTTCCACATCACGGACAGATCTCACCGCAAGCAGAGATATTATCTAAACTTCCTGGAACAATGCGATCCAAATACCAAACGTCACGCAATCTTCACGTCACCCGTGCAGGCAGTTGTGGAAATGAACTGCTTCGAGTTGATCATGCATCCGATATTCCAACGGCTGATTGAAGTTAAATGGGGATTTTTCGGCTGGAGGGCATGGCAAGGGATATTTCTCAATATCTTACTTGCTGTTGCCTACACTGTGCTGGGAGTAACTCATCCTAGGAACGAGGACAATTACTACTACCCGCTCAACACGAACAGCTGGAGAATACCCCTGGAGGCCGCCGTGGTGTTTTTAACGTTCAATGAAATCAGGAAGGAAGTGAAAGAGTTTTACCAGTCGAGACGAGAAAACCACAAGTTCATTCGTTGGAGGAAGATAGAGATCAAGCGCGATTTGGAATTCTGTCATCCACGATGGACCCAAGAAAGAACCTTTCTTAAGCAACACATTCGGCAGACTAAAGATCGTAAAAAGACGTACTTCCAAGACAAGTGGAATTACTTAGACTGGGTAGCGTATATAATGCTCATCGTCGTCATTATACTCCACATTATCAATGTCGTCATCAAAAGCAGACGGTTCAACGGTACCTTTGTACGGATCTTTGCTTGCACCATCATAGTCGTATGGGTCCGCTTGCTCAAGTTTGCTAAACCTTTCCCCAGTCAAGGTCCATTTGTGGTCATCCTAGATAACATTCTAGGGGACACGATCAGATGGGGCTTTGTCATAGCCACGTTTTACATCCCTTATGCCGCAGCCTTTTGGATGTTGTTTGGTGATCGCTCTGGCCACCCTATCAAAGGTTACGACAACGTGGGACACTTAATCTTTACAATCATTCGCTTCCCATTGGTGGATAACTACAACTTCGATGACCTGGAGGCTGAGTATCCAGTCATGTCGCGCGTGCTGTGTGGTTCTTTTCTGATCATTGCGGCGATTATTCTAATGAACTTGTACATTGCGCTACTGTCGAACACGTTCCAACGTGTTTATGACAACGCGCGCGCCACGGCTGCCATGGAACGCGCGCGCCTGCTGCAAGATCTTGAATCCGAAGCCTCCGACAAGAAGGTGGCGCGCTACAGAGAACATATCCGCACCAGATGTAGTCCAGAAGGGAATGACTATCTGGTAATCATATCCGATGAAGAGGAACAAAACAGGAAACAAGAAGAGAAAATTTCCTTGGTCCATAACATTGTCAGCGATCGTCTTGGAGGCAAAAAGTTCGGGAAAGTACAGAAAAGCGAGTTTGACACAGTGCTGGAAGATATCGACCTTTTGAAACGAACTCAGAGTGACATGCAGAAATCTATGGATCGCTTTCACCTTCGGCTGGAAGAGATTGGAAGCCTTAACGCCATCCTCTATCAAGAAATTGCCAAGTTGATACAGCACGGGAAAGAACAGATGTCAACGATAACTGGCATCAATGCGGAAGTAACCAACTTGAAAACTAGCTTAGAGGAGAAGGTTGGAAGCCTTGCAAGTGGCATTGATTTAGGACTTGACAAGCTCGAGACCGAGGCCAAATTGAGGAACAGCGCCTTAGAAAGCAACGTTTGCACAAGATTTGACCAATTACAAATCGAATTCAAGGAAGTTAACTCGAGATACGATCAGTATGAACAGCACATAACGACTAGAGTCGAAGATCTAGAGGCGTTTATAATTAGCGTCGAAGAAGACAAAAGCAAGGAGAAGACCGAAGATGACAAAAGCAAAGAGAAGAAAGAAAGAAGACCGAGCGCTAGACCTAAATCTAAGACGAGAAGCGTGCCGGGTGGGTTTCAAATTGTTGAGGCGAACAGAGAAGTGGTGAAAGCGGCTGCGATATCCACGGATCATAAAAGTATTGGCGGCGACGAAAAGGTCTCTCATTTGAGTAATACCGAAGGAGATTCAACAATTGAGAAGCAGCGAAATAGAACAATCGCCATGTCCAGCCAGAATGCAAGAGACCAGTATATCGCCAGACTGCGGAAGGAAAGTTTGGCAAAGACTGCAGGAGAGGACGAAACAGACAAAGACAAAGTTGACTAAGTTGCAGCAAGTTGGATAATTAGAATGGTTTTCAGCTGAGTGTCGTAAAACCAAAACAAAAGTTATTACAATACCCAATCACAACAAAAGTAAACAACGCAATTGACCAGAGCTTGAAGCGAATTCACGAGGCCGACGCCAAGCGCGGGAAAACGCTTGTAACCAAGACGCGATTGGTTTTGGTTTTGTATCTGATTGGTTGAGTAGGTGGTACAAGTTTTTAAACTAATCGGCACAGAGCGTAGTAACGCAAAACCAAAGCAATTCAGCGATTACTTTCGACACTCATTTGAAAGCCGCTCTATCCACTGTTACAACTTGCTCTTATGAATCAGAGTAAATGCCCTCGTGAATAACCGTTAGCTGAGTCTTAACATAGACAAAGTAGACCGTGCAGAATGTTTTTTTAACTATTTGATCAAGACAGGGCGCGGTTTTTGAATGAATATCGAGGACTAACTAAGATCATTGTACCACATAAATAAGAAGAAAAAATGTACCATCATGTACATGTTTAACACACATGTCAGTCGGGGGAACAAGTGCCAGTTTTGGCAAATCTATGTTGAAGCACTCAAAGAATTTCCGTTTCTTTATTATCCAATCACGAAACAGCGCAAGCACTGTCACGCCAGCATAGTGTAATGAGGATACGTCATGTTACTTTATAGCAACTTTGGGACGAAAACCGCGGGCTCAGTCCTGTCTCGGAGACGGATTTCATTGTCAACTGGTACTTGTTCCCACAACTGTCGTAGTCCGAGGCTAATGAAATTAAGAAACTATTACTTTGATCTAGTGTTCTACATAGAACAGACAATATCAGAAGCTTATCACTGGTGATTAGTTTCTGACAATATACAATGCGCTTTTTATATACAATGGAATCTCGATTTCTTGAACCCTCGATTTCTCAAAAAAAAAAAACAATAACTCGAACCAAAAGTCGTTTCCCTTGGATTTGTTTCACTGTAATTTTTTCCCTTGGAGGATCGAGAAATGGGGATTCCACTGTATACCATCCATATAAAATCGCCGATAGTTTTGTATATCACCGACAAAGTCGTAGACGTATCTACTGATCTGTCGCTTTAAGGACTCGTACCAACATAAATTCTCGTATTTCCAAATATCATACGAATTGATTCACGCCGTTGTAAATAATCAGATTATTTTATTTTTCATACAAACTCGCCTGACGCGCAATAGCATAAAGTATTTTTATAAAGCTGAAAAAGAGAAAAGTCCCTCTAAAAGAACCCCATCAAATTGAGTAGTTTTAATACCCCCATCAAGAATCAGACTAAGCTCCGCATCTTCAGCACAACCGTCGAGTCAGTGCTCCTCTATGGCTCCGAAACCTGGAGAACAACCAAAGCCATCTCAAGGAAGATACAGACCTTCGTGAACAGGTGCCTCAGAAGAATTCTACAAATATATTGGCCAGATACCATCTCAAACGAAGACCTTTGGAGAACAACAGGACAAGAGAAAATGGAGATGCAGATCAAGAGAAGACGCTGGGGTGGATAGGACACACTCTGCGCAAACCGAACACCAACATCACCAAGCAAGCCTTGAGATGGAACCCGCAAGGGAAGCGCACTGAAGAGAGGGCGGCCCAGGAATAGCTGGCGACGGACGGTTGAAGGAGAGATGAGAGAGGCGGGTTTCAACTGGCAGCAGATGGAGAGACAAGCGCAAGATAGAGCAGGATGGAGGGGAGTCTTGAAAGACCTATGCCCCACCCGGGGTGAAAGGGATTAAGTCAGTCAGTCATCAAGAATCATGGGAAAGACATCTTCTAAGCCAATCAAAACCAATCTAAAGCAATCACGTGTTCGCCAGTGCGAGCCATGCTTGCAGCACGTGTACAGAATCTTCTAGTAACTAACGCACTTTTAATTTCGACTCAATTTGATGGGCTTATTTATGAGAGTTTTCAGCTAACTGGGGTAAATCATTGCTACGTACTGTTAAATATCGAAGATTGCTTGTATAAATGCATGATAGTAATGATTAACAATGTTTATAGGATAAAAGCCACATCACTTTCAGTGACTATCATGATACAATAGTTGAATAAATCCATCGATCTCTAACCAACCGAGTGTGTTTATACTTTAGAGTCAATTCCCAGTCTGCAGAGAATGGCTCAACTTGCATATGACGAGAAGTCGCGCGTGCAGAGGCATCGCATTTAGGTACGACTTTCTTGAAACTACTCGTGTGCTCCACCGTGGTACAAAAGGCTGTTTTTCTTGATTCTCTCGAGTTACCTGAAGTGCACTTCGATTGGCGTACGGCCGCATAGAGATTCTAGCGTGCACACAAAAAATTTCTGACGAACGAAACTCGCGCGTGCACGTGACATACTCTGCAGCAGACTGGATCAATTCCACTGGTATATACCAAACCAGTGAATAGTGTATTTCGCGATCTCTGATTGACTCCTTTACTCGGGATATCCTGCGTTGGTTTGCGAACCAACGCTATCAGTGATCAGCTATTCTCTGGTTTGGTATACTTGTACTTGAACAATCTTGCTGTTGGACGGCGGAATATATAGTCTATAACAATGGGATATGTTTGAATTGACCAATCAGAGCTCACGTGGAATCCTTGATGAATTATAACTGCCATCCTTGATTGGTCAGCTTAAGCCTCCTAAGCTTTCTAAGAAAACCATTGAGAATTTGATGGTACATAAAGACAATATCTCTTAGTCGATGATTTCACCTCTCTGCTGGGTAATGTACTGACATCGAAAGGAGAAATACTGTGTGATGTTTAAAGTCTTTCTTAGAAGTTAAAAGAGTTGTTCAATGTTTCTTCTTTTTTCGTTTCCCTAGAGTATGCAAAACATCACCCAGCATGTCTTTCACTTCTCCTATCTGATTGTGAAACTGCGCTGTAAAGGCTCTTTGCTGTTGTTCTAATTTCTTCAGCTCTTCGCGCAGTTTATGGACATCATTCGCCGAGGCATTCCCCTTCTTTTTCCGCTCGTTATCTTGTTCGCTTACGTGCGAGGAAATGAGATCGACCTGTTCTTTTATTTGATGTGTCATCCTTTGCAGATCTTTCTCTTCTCCTTCTGTAAAATCGTCATCGTAGTACAGCTCCTCCGGGTTACATCTCGTGTAGATGTAATTTGTGAACATGCGCCGTTTTGAAGTCGACAACCCTCTCTCCAAATTCAGGATGGTACTGGCTTGTTGCATGACGGCATTTGCCTTCACGTTGTCGTAAACCCTTTGAAAAGTGTCTGACATCAAAGCGATGAAAAGATTCAGGCAAATCACACTGGAGAACGCAATGTACGTACCACAAAGTACTTTAGCCATGATGGGTTTTGCTTTTGAGAGTCCATCATAATTATACTCGTCTACAACCGTCATCCTAAACATGCTGTAGAGTAGATCCGTAATGGCAGAGTAGCCCTCGACTTCATGTTTACTGAACACCATCCAAAACGAGGCCGCGTATGGAATGTAAAATGTAAAGAACAAAAACCCGAATTTGAGCACATCGTAGATCACGTGACCAAGCATGACTACAAAGGGTCCCAGGGCGGTGAATGCGCGCGCATACTTCATGAGGCGAATCCAGAGCATCACAAGTGTTGCAGATAGAATATTCACGTGCATGGTCAACGCCATTGGGTCGCCATGGAAATACGCTATCAGATTCGTTGCTATGGAAGCAAGAATCATGAAATAAGCCAGCCAATCGACAAAGTTCCAGGCGTCTTTGAGGTAAGAAGGTTCCTGATGATGTAACGAGTCAATCTCCTGCATCAGGTACAATCTCTCCCCAGGCCATCTCGGATGACAGAATTCCAAATCGCCCCGAGTTTATCTTCCCGCCATTTTACCCAAAGCCTGTGTTCCCTTTTTGACGAGAAGTATTCCATGACTTCTTGCCTGATGGCATTCGTCGTCATCAACACCGCTATTACGCTCAGCACCAGTCTCCACCATTTCTCTTTGATCGGATTAAAAAGTTCATTTGCCTTGTTTGGTATGGTGACGCCAAGCACAGTCCAGACTAACACGAAAAACAGGTTTGTTATGACTTGGATCCAGGCGCCTCGCTTTCCAAAATAATTCCACTTCACCGCGATGAGTCTCTGTATAACTGGGTGCATAATTAAATCGAACTGCTTGAGTTGCACGATGACTTCTAGTGCTGTCTTGGCACATCCGCTGCTCATGCAGGTCGGTACTGCGGGCTCAAGGTAGTTTAAGTGGAAGTATTGTTTTCTGTTCGCCCGGTCAGTGGAGTAAAACTGATTTAGTGCTTCTTTAGCCTGCAATGAAAACAATGCATGACTCTTAGGTCGTGTTCTATTGGGATCAACCGTTTTAGGTTGGTTGGGTTTTTTCGTGTTCTATTGGGGAAAAACCGTTTTAGGTTGGTTTGGTTGATCAACTTTTTCAACCGGCATCAAACTAGGTTGAAACGGTTGCAACCGTTTCACCCGAAAACGGTTGGAAAAGTGTTCTATTGGGAAACCTCAACCGTTTCAACCTAAACCGGTTGCGGTTGAAACGGTTGATCCCAATAGAACATCTAGGCTCGATTTCTGCTGCTCTCTCGAGCCCGGCTCATTTTCCCGAATAGCGGCTGGTAATCGAGTCTAAATGAACCTCCCATAAGCCGACTCCCTTGGACTAGAAAAAGTGTCCGCTTAGAAGAGATGTCCACTTATGGGAGGTTAAAAGTCATTGTAGTGTTTGAATGTGGTTGCTGGGATCATGACTAAGTGTCCTTCTACGGAGGTGTCTACCTATGAGAGGTGTCCACCTAAGAAAGCATGTGTCCGTGTATCGGTGTATATCGACTGGTCTTTTGGACAGTTCACTTGTTCCCGGAGAGATCAAAATTATTATAAATTCTCCTCTGGGTTACAAATACCACCAATGTACAATACGGACACTCGGATAGTTCCATTCTGAGTCCGTATTAACCTGGTTTCACTGTTGAGAGAACTGAAGTTATTATAAAAGTTGATTGACAGATATACTCCACCCACCACACTAGGCATTTTGGTGATCATCATGACGAGGGCAGTCTGGCCACTGTCATCTGCCACACTAGCTTCCGCTGACCGATCTATCAGACACCTCGCAGTTTCAGAACGATCCAACTCCGCGGCGACCTGAAGAGACAGTAGATCCCAAATTAGCTTTGAATAATTCATCTTTTAAGGTGTGGTCAATAAGGTAGAGTTCCAAAAAGTGTTCTTGACCAATGTAAATATATTTTAAAATACGACATTTTTCAACCGGTTCGAGCAGCAGGTTATGGAAACCGTAAATTTCGCCTCTCTCGTCAGCCTTTAATTAAAGTGTTATGACTTTTTCTTCACTTAGATTCCATGTAAGGGAAGTATAATCTTTGTTTCGTTTTCCTTCCGTTATCGCCAACCATTTTGTCGCCGGTACTATTTGTACTCCTGGGTGGAGAGAGGCACTGTGAGAGTAAAGAACACAACACAATGACCCAGGCCACGCAGGGCTCGAACCCGGACCGCTCGATCCAGAGTCCAACGCGCTAACCATTAGGCCACCGCGTCTTCCACACGTCACGATATTTTAAGTCATTTTAATTTGCGAAGTGCAAAATCACCATCAAATTGAAGAAAGCCTAAAAACAATAGTTTACTAAGGTAGAAAAACACAAAAGAGGTAATAAGAAACCAAACAGGAACAAGGATGGTTGAGGATGGAGAAGATTAAGACGGATTACGAACGGCGAACTTGAAAAAAAAAAATTTCAAGATGCGCCATCCGTGACGTTGCTCGTTTTTTTATACGGACCTGTAAAGCCGTCCTCTGTTTGAAATCCTTGTCTGTTATATCAGCGCCACATTTCATCAGCATCTTCAGTGAGGAACTTGCGTCGTTTCGTGCTGCAAAGTGTATGGGTGTCTGCAGCTCTTTGCCTGTCTTGGCGTGAATGTCCGCCCCTTGCTGCACCAGGAAATGTACCATCTCTGGATAGTCTACTGCAGAGGCCACGTGCAGCGGGGTGCGACCGTATTTGTCAGGTTGATTGACAGATGCTCCTGTTGAAGTAAGAGGTAGACATTTAGGGCCTGTTTACATGGAGGGAGGTGACACTCCTGGAAGGAGCACCCTCTTAGAAGGGTTACCCTTCTCTATTGTATTTCCCAGTCACCCTAGGAGGAGGGTTACGCTATCTGCTTGCTAGGGTAACCCTCCTAGCAGGGCCAACTTTTTGTTTGTTTAAGCCATGAAAAAGCTCGAGGTAGGGTCACTCTCCTAGGAGGGTCAAGTTTAGCGGGATCAGGCTACTATCTATCTATCTACTGTAACATTGCCGCCAAAACAAATTCCTGTTGCCTCGGCTTTAATTGGCGAGATAGCCCTGGGAATAACCCTTTGCACGTAAAGGGGGGGCTACCTTTTGATTCTTCTAAGAGGGTGCCCCTTCTAAGAGGGTCACCCTCCCTCCATGTAAACTGGCCCTTAGTTATGTATCACGCCGGAAAATCAGCCACAGGCGGGGTGGCATCAAACTACAGTGCGTCGTGCGAGAGATACAGGGCCGATCGAGAGTCTCTCCGCGCAGGTCTTCAAATGTGTACCAGCGAATTGGTAGCAAAACCAGACAAAATGCTAGAGGTTATAAACCTGCAATAGACTAGCATTACTCCTAGTCACTGTATGGTATAAAACCTGGAGCTGGAAACATAGGTAAGCATGCTCCATAGACTGCAAGCAGTGTTTCACGTTTCATCAGCCGAGATTCTCTGCGCGGGTAGCTTGCGCGCGGACCCGACGTTGGAAGGAAATAGTAGACGTTTGCGCGCAGGCTACGCGCGGGGACGCGCGGGACCTTTACTAACTCATCCAAATCAACCAGTAAAAACGTTCGTTTTATTCTTAGCTCACACTATAGAGAATCTGTAACATAAAATGGACACTGACCGTATCTAATCTCGCTCTGTCTCACTGAAATACCAAACCTACAATAACTCATCTGTGTATGTTACCAACCAAATGTTCTTTATGGTTTTGACGGCAAAGAACGGTTGGCGAGCGAAACGAGCCGGAGGACTGACTGGCTTCGTTCTTGTCACCAGTCTGTTTTTAGAGAGCCAGCTGCTCCCCAGCTAAAAATGCTTGTCCGATCTATAGAGCTCGTTACTGGCTTATACTGAGTTTGGTCAGTTATAGGTATGATTGTCGCTTTTTCCGCGCCGCTAAAAAGTGGCATCCGTACGACTAGGTTCTAGAAAAAAATAGAAGATCTTGAGCTGACATACGAAAAGCTACAATGTTCAGTCCCTAGGGGCGGTCAACTACTATGTATAGGGAGAGAAAGAGAGAGTTCAGGACTGGACTAACGAAGAGCTTGTACAGCTACATCAGAGAGAATGTATGCTCCGTCAACCTGGAGGAGCACTGATCGCATTGGTCAGGAAAGTGTATTTGCAAGTACTCGGCAAAGTAGAACAAAAGGAAATATAGAAAACAATCATATCTTCAATAATGAGCTGTAGAAGCTACTAGCATCCTCGGAGACCCAGGGGCAGTTAGTCGGGTGAGACGAAGGTAATCGGGCAAATATCAGTCAGCGCCAGTGACCCCTGGGTCTCCGAGGATGAGCTACCAGATGCTTAAAATACAGAACCATTTCGTGTTGTAGTATACGAAACCCTCTCTTAAAACAATTTCTAAGTGACTTTAGTTTCATCAGGTCTTTTGACGTCAATCCACGACTTGACGCACTAACAGCCACACCTCTTTTCATTCATATAATGAATTAAAAAAAAACAAAAAAATGAACGAAGGAACATCTTAGCTTATTTCAAAAACTGATCATTGAATTTAATGAATCGTGCATGCTATCGTGTGAAGCGCCTCCTTATTTTTTTTGAGTCTCGGAATTTTTTTTTCTGTTCTAAAAAACGTTTTCGTGCGTGAGAACGAAGACATCTGTCGCGCAAGCAAATTATGTTTTCATCTCATCGTCAAACTGCTAATTTGTTTTTCAAGACTATTATGTGTTTTCATTTAACTGGCTGCCTTTACATGGTTAATTTAGCCGAGCTTGAGATTAAAATTTCGGGAAAATGGAGAAGTGGGTGAAAAAATTAAGTTTTATCAAAAAGCAATAACTGACACGACAAACTAACAAGGCGTGGGTAAATATTTACTTACGAACGCACCAGATAAAATATATTAATCAAACTACAGACCTCTGATACCACTGAACTAAAAAAAATGTGAATTCTTGCACAGTTTAAAACACGCCCTAAGGCCGGAAAGCACAATGGTGACTTTTATGTGAAGCGAATCTCGCCTAGAGTATAACAATAATAAAAATCATATTAAAAGCTGAAAGTTGTATCAGAACATCTGTCCCGCTGGGCATTTTTGATAAGCTTCGAATATTTCAATAGAGTCCTTTAATTTCTGCTGAGCCGTCCAGAACTTGGCTCTGCGCATTAAACTACCAAATTTTGCGTGTCAAGTTCTTCTACACAAATGATGTACAAAACCGTTTTGGCGGCGTCAGATGCCATAACAATTCTTTGCAATTGCTTACTGCCAGTTCACGCTTATTAAAAACAGTCGGTGGTAATAGAGTTTCATTTCCTTCTACTTTTTCGTTTATCGTTTGCCTAATTCCACTTTACTGATTAAAATCATGATAAGGATTGAAAAACGTGACTAGCTTTCCGGCAGAGACTTGGGATATATCGCTGTTTTCTTTTCACATCATTATTATTTGTAACTTTACTGACTCGTTTGATATCTATACATTTGCGAAAAAAATTATACTAACTACAACATAGGCGTTTTTCATGTTGACGCTGACATATTACTTCCTTAATAATCAGATAATGCTACATTATGTATAGTGACAGACTAGAACACCTTTTTCTCTTTAATAGAAAGAAATAGAAAGAATCGCCATCAAAAGGGAATTCGTGCCGTTTAACTGAGAGAAACAAACCCTCAGTCCTAAATATTCATCTTTCAGCGTTTGACTTGATTCAGAACCATTGGTTATCTCAATGATCTAACGATATTTGCAAAACCAATTATTGTTTTAATAAACTTTTTTGAATAAGTAGTTAGACGTTTGAATGAAGTTTTAACTGGCCAGCTACGTTTTAGTATTTTTCAGGTCAGTAGACTTGGTTATCATGTACTTAGTTAGGAATGACAGTAACGCATATGTCTCCCTTACCTCGTTCCAGTAGTAGCTTAGCAACCGACGTGTCCCACTGTCTGGCTGCCTCGTGCATGAGTGTCTGTCCATGACGATCCGCCGTGTCAACGCAAGCGCCGTTCTCAATAAGCGTTTCCACGAACTCTAAATCGATCACCTCTTCGTCGCGTGTTGATGCAGCTAGCTTAGCAAAATAATACAATAAAGCTCTGCTGGGCGAGCTTACTGTTGTGACCCCGCCATCTTTCCTGTGTTTCTCCTGAATCGAAGTTATCTCCACTAGTTCTTCTAAATCGCTTAGTTGCGCCGCGTTCATGCGGTGATGATTCACTCTCATGCTTTCACGGATGGTTGGAAAATCAATCTTCGCTTTCTGATATTCGCGCCATGCGCAAATATCGGCTCTTCTCCTAGCGTACTTCTTCCATTTTGATACGTTCACCTTCGCTTGTCCTACTGCTTTCAGCGGAGACACTATGCGTATTTTTTTCTGTATACTTGGGCTGTCTTTCTCTTCAGCGTTTGTCGACGTAGGGGAAGCTTGCGCGCCATTGTTGATCTCAACAATGTCCTCTTCCTCCGTCGCTAGATGAACTGGAATCACTTTGTTCTTATTTACCTTTCCATTTGCCGTCATTTTCTCTCTGTTATCGCTTGAAGCCAATTTGAACAGCGTCTATGCTAATGATCTTTGTCAAGTTTTCTTTCTTGACGCCGGTTCTTCATCCTGCTTCAATATTATATCAAACATGACTGTACTTCACGATTGCCACCAGTATATATTGAACTATGTCAATTTTCACTGAGACTCAGTATTTATGCTCTCCTGTTTTTGAGACTGCCAAAAAATAAAAATAAAAATAAAAATTAATACTAACGCACCAGATGCCAGCTTGTATAAATATAACACCGAATATCACGTAACGATATAAAACATAGGAATAACACCACTGTATGGCTATCACAAAAAACAGTCACTTATACTTACTAGTGGTGTTGCAACAATGCGTTTAAATATCACGTTTGTATCCACGCTTTAGCTATATTCTCTTCAAAAATGTCCGCCGCTTGTAACTCGCTGTCTGCCAATTCAATCGCGGAATGGAAATTCCTCTCGGTGGCGAGATAATTTTAAATGAAGTGTAATCTTTTGGGCGCTAATATAACCATGCGCACACAAGCCGGTGTTTGTTTATCTCACTGAAATGAACTCCTCCAACTGATTGGTTTAATAAGTGCCACCTACTGTTCACAAACACTAATATTAAAAAGACCTTGTAAGAAAAAAATCGCGCCTTCGTCTTGCAGACAGTTAACATCCGGCGCAGTTTAATATAAGCTTACTACCTATGCTCGATGAATTTTTTTTTTTTGGTGAAAATGAGTTTATCCATGCTTGATTAATGACTTAATTTTTTTTACTCTGTATAAGAGTTTTAAACGTGTGAGTCATTTGTTATTATAAGTATGACTTTAAAATTACGATGCGGTTTTGTAAAACCAATTGAAGAAGACCTCCTTTGCGACAGGTGGAAAGAAGCTTGAGCCCGCGAGTACCCAATTTACTGGAGGTTTCATGCGCGCGCATTTCGTTTCACGTGCAAAAATAATCAACATGGCGGACGAAACTCAAGAAAGTTGCTCTTTCCATGAAATGGGTTTGGACGATCGATTGGTAAAGGTAAGTATTATTTTAACGGTCGAAATTAAGCAGAATAGTTCAGTTTTATCTTCATGTCTTCTTTTATTTTGTTTTATTAGGCGATTGCTAAGTTGAACTGGTCACAACCTTCGCCAATCCAGGTTAGCTAGACACATGTACTAGAAATTATTCAAGCTAATATGAATCTATCGTATCATGTTATGATTCCAAGACGATGTTAGTACACAATAGAATCATCACATGAATCATCACTGAGGATTCATTAGCTTGAATTTTTGTGAGATCTGTTACGTTGTTTGTGATGAATTGAAGCTGCACTGCATTTTAATTTGCTACATTGTTTCCTCTAATGGAAATATTTGATTTGTTTGGTCCTACTGTTTGACAGGAAAAAGCCATTCCTTTAGCTCTCGAAGGGAAAGATATTTTGGCAAGAGCCAAGACAGGATCGGGCAAAACGGCGGCGTAAGTTGTTTTGTTTTTACAGGCAAAAATTATATATGGAGAAACAATTTTTGGCATAATTATATAAATATTATTGGAGTACATGTAACACTGTCTGCCACTTGCCATTACGATGTCATTCCTGAAAAAGTCTTCAACGTGAATGTGTTGTTCCAGAAAATATCCATACCCCCCACCCCTCTGGAAATTCCAGTTTAGCTTCATACTTTTCTTTAAAAATTTTAGCTTTTGAGGCTCCCCCTCACAACTTCCATTGACTCCATTGACCTTCCTTGGGGTGGGTATGGATATAGTCTGGAACCATGCAATACAGGGTTGTCCACACTCCAGGGTGCATCCCATGTATATGTACATCAAAATTCTACACCAAGCAGTGAAGGTTCATTGCCAGTTTATGCCGAGCACTGTCTTGATTACATGCCGGTATATGCCAAAGACTATGACCATATGCCAGTACGCTGCACTGCATGCTTTGGAAACTCACGCCAAAGATCTTTGGCCTAACCCATATGAGATGCACCCTGGTCCACACTTCATAGAATGAGGCATATTACTAGGTTCCCCTTGATTTTCCTAAGGTATACTTTGCAGTGGCTACATGAATACACAGTCAGTTCATTAGTATGCAATCATATGCTTGACTTCATACATGTATCTGCGTAGCCACTGTTTTCTGGATTTATAACCTTTTGTGTGGCAAGGTACAGTACAGGGCGCGGGAATAGCAGCACTTACACGCGCGTAAAATGCGTGCAATATGGCGGCTTTACGCGCGCGTTACACGCAAAATACGCGCGAGTAAAATTTTACACGAACTTTTACACGCACCTCAATTACACGTGAATTGCGAGTATTTCTGACGAAGGATCAAACCTTTTGTTATTCATACACGCGAAGTGCGAGTATTTCTTCACGGAGGAAAGTACATAAGCTGTATAGGCATAAATGTTATTCGGTTTGACGTTTTGGTTGTATGTTTCACTTCGAATTTTAGATCGTTTGCAAGTAAATAAAAAAGTTTACTTACACAGCTCATCGCTCGATTAAGTTTTCACAAGACTTGTAGAGGAAAAGGTCTTACATCTCTTCATTGCTAGATTGGCCATTGCATTTTCTTTCTGGAAAGGAGTTTTGAAATTAAGGTGGCTAGAATGAAAGTCTCGGCTTCGCTCACAGTACAGTAAATTTGTTTCGGGATAATTTTGCGTATTCGACGACCGACAAAATTTCTCGGGATTTCAACACTAAAATTGGATTTCATTTTTCGCTGAATTATTTCAATACTGAAAAACATTCAACGCAATCTGCTGATCCGAAACTGAACAAAATCCAAAATGGTCTAAAATTGTTTTTGACGCTTCGAATGAAATTTGATCCCGTTTCAGAACTTGTTGTCTAGCACGTGACCAAATCTGCCCGATGTTATCGGCGGTGAAATCTTGATACACGCAACGCCGGTCGGCCTGATTTCGTGAAGTTTTTGGAGGCGGAAAGAAAGCACGAAACGGTGGTTTTAAATCAAGCAAGCACAAGTGAGCGTAAAAGTATGGATACTGAAAGTGAATAGGATTCAGTTTACAAAAACGAAACAAATCTTCACGAAACAAGAGTCGAACGAAACGATGTCTGTGTCGTGTTGTGAACATCGACACGCGTACAGGCACATGGAAATTAGAACATGAATCGCCCAGAATTCCTGCGAATGAAAATCTAGCTTCTGCGACTGAAAGTCGAAAGACCCATCTATAAAATAAATACTGACTTTACCGTTGTTGTGCCAAGTTTATACCGTATTTATACAAGTCGTTCAATTTTCAAAATTTCCGTTCACAAGACAAGAGCTCGAATTGCTTCGGAGTTTCCTGTCAACAACGTACACCGTGGTACTTGTTTTGTCTCCCGATAAAAAAATACACGCACTTAATGAGTTAGACTCAACCTCTGCGTGTAAATTTTACACAAATTTACACGCACTTTCTGAGAAATTGCGTGTATTTTTTTACACGCATTTGCGTGTATCTGCGTGTATTTTTCTATTACTCGCAGGTAACGCGCGCGTAAATTGCGTGCAATATGGCGTCTTTACACGCATTTTACGCGCGTGTAATGCTGCTATTCCCGTGGCCGGTACTGTACATGTATTTTAATGTCACATGTACCCGGGGTGTCTAGTTGAACGTTCGGTAATTGAACTCAATCGAACACCAATCGTTCGACTGGGTTCGGCAATCGAACATAATCGAACTCACAAGAAAAACATGTCAAACCCAATCGAACACCAATCATTCTATTGAGTTCAATATTGGTTTTCAGTTCGATTTTGTTCGATTAGACACCCTGGGCATGTATTATTGAGTGGTCACTTTAATATTATTAACTGAAATTATTTTGGCATTTAGGTATGCATTACCAATGATACAGAGAATCCTACAAGATAAACAAGTATGTTGATTTGTAAATGAAACTTTGACTTACATGATCCTCTGCTAAGTTAAAATCATGATGTTATCATACTCAAGTCATGTGTTGTAACATGAATTTCCTCTCTTGTAGGCAAATTCATCAAACAGTGGTGTTAGAGCTCTTGTGCTAGTACCCACCAAAGAACTTGCAAAGCAAGCTCACAGGAACATCAAGGTAAACCTTTTATGTGTCAATCAATAGCAGGATGATGGTTGTGAGCTAATGCCACTATACTCTCGCAGTGCCACCCTCCACCCAGGAGGACATATATAAATAGGTACTGGTGAATTGTTGGTGTAACCTTACATTGGCTGAACCATGCCATACAGTGTTGTCTAGAAAAAAATTTAACTTAAAGTTATCTTTTTCTCTTATGGTAGGAATTATCCTCTTACTGCTCTCGGGAAGTCAAATCTGCTGATGTTGCACAGGGAAATCTTGCTAGTACCAAGTAAGTATCACAATCAAACATATCTCTAATTAGTCTTTATTGTCTGTATCTTGAAATATCAATAATTATTGTCCTTCCTGATTAGCAATTATTTTAATGACATTTGTTAGTTTTGAAAATATTTTTGTGTAGACTGCGAGCAGTCCCTCTTTCTTTCTGATATCGAGCGCGAAGCGCGAGTGAGCGGAAATCGAGCACAAAGCGTGAGCGAGCGGGAGATGGGCCGAGCGGAAGTGAGTCACGAAGTGAGAAGAGCGAAAGATAGAGGGACTGCCGGCTTTCCTCTTTCCGACGCGTGCCAGATAACTCCGCCCACCAAGCCGTAAGCAATTGAAAATTAACTTTTTTAATAACAAACTCTGCCCTTTAGGTCACGTACGGCCAAAAATAAACCAGCCCCCAGGTGCGAAGGAAGGATTCTTGTTACACACGCGACTCGTGAGTTTTTGCGAGGTAAATTGCACAAAAAAATAACATTGCCTATTTAAACAAGACTGCTTGTTTTGTGTTGAGTTAGTCTGTTCACAGCCTCTCTATTTTCTCAGATCATTGTAGCCGCAAGCGTGTGTGTTGAGTACGATCTTAGATTATGAATCAATCAACGAAACTCAGCGCTATGTCGAAAAAGCTGTATTCATGAAGTGAACCATCAGTATTTGTTGTCGCCAATGTCTGAAAGTCCAAAGACTGTCTTTATCCTCGTCAACAACCTCAAGCGAAAATCGTTGGACGATGCTCTTCTGGCGAACAATGATCAGATGCGGAGTAGACCTGTGATCCGACTCTAATGCGGAATCACTCGAATCTTTCACGTTACAAAACTCTGATAAATCATCCTCTTCCAGAAGGCCGTGGGAAGAACGGCCATTGCATCCTTTCCCATCAGCAAAGCTTCGATTGCTTGCTTCTGTTCTTCCTTTTAAACTACTTCGTTCAAATGAAGAGATAAACATTGAAAACATTCTGCATTCTCGCCACAAAGTTGCCGCTATTGATGTCTCGCGCTATGAAATCTAAGCCGCTGTAGTGTCAACAAGTCGTCAAGAGGTTGTCAAGAAGTTAATACTAATCAAACTAATCTGACAGCGTCCATTGTCTAATTAACCAATCCGAATTTTCCGTTGTCTGTACAACGGGAAATTCAAGCACGCGTCGGATGCAGAAAAGCCGGCAGTCCCTCTATCTTTCGCTCTTCTCACTTCATAACTCACTTCCGCTCGGCCCATCTCCCGCTCGCTCTCGATTTCCGCTCACTCGCGCTTCGCGCTCGATATCAGAAAGAAAGAGGGACTGCTCGCAGTCTAATGTTTGTGGTACATGTACATCAAGGCAATACCATGTCCCCAAGTTGAATTTCTTTATTCTTAACATCTGAAGAAATTACATTATTTTGTGTACATGTAAGTGTTGTTTATTCCCTGGAATGTCATTGCAGTGAATAAACATCACCTGCACAAATGTTATTTCTTCAGATGTTTTCAATGTGCGAGGAGCAGTGGTGTTGTTGTTAGTGTGTCAGACTCCAGGTTTCAAGGCAAGACGCTTTACTCTCACAGTGCCCCTCTCCACCCAGGAGTACATGTATGAACAGAAATACACACTCCTAATATCCTTCTGTGTACTACATAAGACTCTCGAACTCCTTCGAGTCACTAGAAGACTAATGTGTTGTAATTTTGTAGTAGCTCCATTGAAACAATTTTACACAAAGGAAACAAACGCACAGACTACTCTAAGATCAACAAACCTTGCCGGCGCGGCCTCCTCTGAAGTGAAGCGATGGTGAAGCGATAAGTTGATAAGAACTTCTGGAGTCTATTTTTAATACCTACGTTTCACCATGGTGATCCGTTGCAAAACAGCTTTTCTAATCAGATAAATAGCGAAAAAACGTGTGTATAATCAGAGCACCATTAATAAGCAATTTGCCAAGGAAAAAATAAATGATTTTTGTTGTGGATTACTATGTAGAACGTCTTTAACGAATGGTGAACCGTCGGTGAAACGGCTCGCTCACGTTTCACCATATCACCGTGATGAAACAAACAATGTAATCTAATAAGTCCATTCGTGCAAGTGTGTTTACATAGCTGAGTAAATAAATCACCAGTAGGATATTAGGAGTGTGTATTTAATTACTTTTTGCAAGGAAGACTTCATTAAGTATCCAATGCGGGAAGAATTCGATGCTTTGCACAGCTCATTTTGTATCCCATTGACACCATACGTGGTCTAATTGTAGATGATGAACAAAATACGGGCTTTGACGGCTCGCGGCTCCATGAAATCGAGTATATAATAGAGCCGTGAGCCGGTCAAAGCCTGGGGAGAGACGTCTCTCCCAGGCTTCTCCCGGCTCGAGGCTCGATTATAACATAATACTGTAAGGCAACCTGACAAAACGCTGGCATGAAGCTATTGAAAGTCAGGATACTAGGCTCATGAAGACTTTACCTTTACCTGACTGGTATCATAGGGTTACATGTTTCTGAAAGTATTTTTAATGTGTACTGTACATGTACTGCAGTGCAGTCTGTCTGATTACCGCAATGTTTATTTTTAAGGTCACTACTGATGGAGTGCCCTGATATAGTGATTGGAACTCCAAGTGTACTACTAGGTCATATACAAGCTAAAGTAAGTGTGCAGTTAACTTAATCTTGTTACATTTCAGCACGTACATGTACCTCATGACATTTACATGTACACTATGGAATTCAACATACTTTAGACATCTATTCCCATTTGTTCTCAATAATATTTCATACCAAAACGGGATCCCCCCCCCCCCCCATAGGTTGTTACAACACTGAAGACCTCGATATTAAATTCTTCTCCCCTCCCCTCCCCTCCCCTCCTCTCCTAGAGCTCCTCCCCTCACCTCTTCTCGCCTAGAGCTCCTGTCATCTCCTCTACTCTCCTCTTCTCCCTCTCTTCTCTTCTCCCCTCTCCTCTCTTTTCTCCTCCCCTCCCCTCATACATATCCTCTCCTCTCCCCTCCCCCCCTTAGATCCACTTAAGCTCTAGCTATACTTGTATTATAACAAGCATTTTTATTTCAGAACCTTGATCTTAAAGTCAGTCTTCAGATGCTGGTCATTGATGAAGCTGACCTTGTCTTCTCATATGGTTATGAATATGATGTAAAGACTTTGCTAAGGTAATTTTCATAAAGAAAAATCAATTAACAGTTGGCAACTGATTAAAGCTGAGGAACATTAGCAGACACAAAGCCAACCAGTTTGTTTTTGGTTTGAAATCGTTCAAACTCAGTTTCAGTTTTATTTCCTTTGTTTTAGATTACGATAACAAATATGAGACAAAGGATAAAAAAATCCTTTGAAAAATTTCAAACCAGGAAAAAAAAATTAAAACCATAAATAAATATGTTTTTTATAATGTGTAACTCAATCAAAACACTGACAATAATGTTCTCTATTTCCTTTGGATTATAACTAGTACAAAACACAATTTTTAGCCAATAAGAGTGCATACTTTCCATACTCAGCTGTTTTCAAATGTAACAATAATTAGACTACAAGCCCGAGTTATCTATTTAACAATATTAGATGGCAAGCTTGGGGGTGAAGCCCCAAGCCAACTATAGAAACTGAGAGCGAGCCGCCTAATTATTGCTTTAGCATAACCCACTGACCGATCTGTCAAAGAAAAATATTTTTACATCATTTTGTGCAATGATGCATGCTAAATCGCACACGCTCTGGCAAACTGCTGTCTACCATAGATGGCCCCTGTGTAGCCAATCGGATTACGTGTTTACCTGATAGTTGGTCAGTGGGTTATGCTAAGAGTGAATACGTCAACAAGGCGCAGCTGAGTTGACTATCACTCAAAGAAAACAAGGGCGAGTACTAAGCTAGTATAATACTATTGTTTTAGACTTAGTAGACACTATAAAGGATAGATGTCAAAAAATTACAATTTTCAAGGGCAACACACGCACATGATCGAGGTCTATAAACTTATAATTTTAGGTATTTTTTAGCAATTTCCCTTTCAAGGGCAACACACACGATCAAGGTCTAACACCTTGGTCTATCACTGAATACAGTCAAAGCTCCCGTAAGCGGACGCCCTCGGGAAGCAGAAGAAGTGTCCGTAACTGGAACTGGCCGCTTATGAGAATGTAGTTTGTGTGAGCTAGAGGGTTTTGTCAGGGCATCTGTAAGTAGAGCTGTCCACTTACGAGAGTGTTTGCTCAGAGAGCTTTGACTGTAGTCCATGATGAGAGAACGAATCAGATTTGCAGATTTGCAATAGGCCCTGATGAGTGTGTTGATTAAATCCTGTTGCCATTGCAGCCATCTTCCAAAGATTTATCAATCATTCCTGATGTCTGCAACTTTAAGTGAGGTGTGTATTGCTAGATGTGTCTTCTAGACAGTTATAATGTAACACTGTAATCAGAAAGGGTTGAATATTTCAATCAAACAGTAAAGGCCCCTTTGACAACATAAATATGGTAAGTGATGACCTAGCTCATTGACGTGTGGGAATAGGCCATTTGAACCGAGTTGCCTTTTGCCTCTGTTTCACAAGTCCTGGTGCTCAACCTTTCATATGGAAATGAGTTTGATTTGTAGGACAGTAAACGTGCAGGTAAAACTCATTTCCATATGAAAGGTTGTGCTACCGGACTCATTTTGAAACAGAGACAAAAGGCAATTTGGAAAAGGCCTATAAAAATAGCCCATTAAAATATTAAATTGGTTTGCAATTTAAGTTGGCATGATCAATGTCTAAATAATGTCTCCTCACAATAGACAAGTTACAATAAACTATCAACTAGGGGATGTCAGGGTTTTTAATAGCGACCTTTAGATTGGAGTATGAGTACGAGTACGACTTTTCAAACCTAGTGTGCACGGTTTACATTAACATGTCTAACACCAATCTAGAGCCTCCTTCTCTACTGGTCAGCAACAGGGAGGAGCGAATTTGAAAGTCATACTTGTAGTCAATCTCGTACTCTGACTCTGACCGAAAGGTCTCATTTATCACATAGAACTACAAGAAGTGGAGAAATCTCCAAACAATAATAATAATATTTATTATTATTAGAAAACCTGTGATCATTAATTTGATGGTGTAATCATTTGAAGTCACCTGTGATGGAGTTGTATGCAGATGACAAAAAACATTGCCCTGTAGAAAATGAAACCCTGTGATTTTGTCTTGATGTACCACCAAATTCTCAGAACAAATGTACAAGTCATGTATTATGAAATGTATGGCAAATAAGAAGGAGAATATACTGTGCATGTACATGTATTGTGGTTTAAAGTTGGGATTGAAAGGACTAAATGGGACTGTCAGGATTTAGTTTGAACATTTTCTTCTTTCAGGATGTTACAGCTTTAAAAAAGCTTGTCCTTCACAATCCAGTGAGTATTTTATTGTTGAATGTTGACAAAGTTTGTTGTTGTTGTTGTTGTTGTGTTGTTGTTGTCAATGATGTGTTTCTACCATTAGATGTTTGATGTAATATAATAAATTGATGTACATGTACAAAGCTAGCTTTCATTATTATAAACTCCTTCTATTGTTCTGGATTGACTTCACAATGTTGTAATCTGTTACATATACAGATTTAATTATTTTATTACCGGGTACTGTTTTTCAGGTTACCCTCAAGCTGCAAGAGTCACAGCTGCCATCTGATGACAAACTTACACAGTATTTCATTAAGTATGTTTAAAGGCAGAAAACTAAATGTACTTCTTACTGTTACTTCCATTTGGCACACAGCGGTGACCTTTACACATAGTAACCTGCAGAAATAGGGAGAGAAAAGGAGAATGGGTGCAAAGCTTAAAAAGAGATGGGAGTGTAAAGGGAACGTAGTGCCTGCAGTAAACTGTTTTTGGTATTTTTTCAAAACCCCACTAGAGAGCAGTCTGAAATTTTAGCCGAACCATAACTGATTATTGCGTCATGTATTACATTGTGTACATGTTGGACTACAGAGAGCTTTCTAGTGTTTCTGATTGGTTGTTTACCTTGGTTATGATCTTCTGTGTGGGAGTAACAACCAATCAGAGACACAAATTTACAGTCGAACCTCCCATAAGCGGACATCCTCAGGACCAGAAAAAGTGTCCGCTTAAGGGAGGTGTCCGCTTATGGGAGGTGAAAAATGTAGCGTTTGTATGTAGCTGGGAACATGACCAAGTTACGAGAGGTGTCTGTTTACGGGAGGTGTCCATTAGTGGAGGTTTTACTGTACTACATCATCAGTATGGAATTCTTCAGCTCAGTTCTCAGCTCTCTCTCTTTTGGGGGATTAAATGAGCTTGCGACAAGAGATGTCAGTTTTCTCAGGCTATGATTATTTCATAACATTACTGGCCTCATTTAAATTAATGTTAAAAGTCTATGATCTACAAGCCAGGTGGCTTATCAGGCTGAAGCTTAACTCTAGTTTCCATAGTATGCAATGACTAGGAGTATTTCTACTCCCCTGGAGTCAATTTGCCTGGAAAATTTGCTGGTGGAGATAGAGAGGCACTGTGAGAGTTTAGTGTCTTGCCCAAGATCATAACACAATGACTCTGGCCAGCATCCAAACCCATACCACTCGATCCAGAGCCTAATGCACTAACCATTAGGCCACTATGTATTCCAAAAGATTTTCTCAGACTATGATTCTTTTATAATATTTCACAACAGGGCTCATTTGAATTAATGTAAATTGCATTATGCTATATGCAGGTCTCTTCTTTAACTTTGCAACTGTACTTAACTATCAATAAGCTTAATATCAACTCTTGTTCTATAGGTGTGAAGTGGATGAAAAGTTCCTTTTGATATACACTCTACTCAAATTAAGGTAGGAATAGTTTGTCTAGGAATGTTGTATGGTCGTGTACCGTAAACTGCCGCTTATAAGCCCTGGGCTTATACAACTTCGTAAGGGGTTTTGGATGGGCTTATAAACGTGGGGGGGTGGGGGGGGGGGGGGTGGTCTTGTAAGCGGAATAAAAAAAACGTTTTGAAAATGAGCTACAGTAGTGTTGATTGAAATACATTTTTCATTTACTGGTTTTTAATTAAGGTGGCCCGCAGTTATTTATTGGAGCGGAGGTTCCCTTTTTAAAAACTACTTTTCGGCAGGAAAGCGTCAACCGATTCTCTAATTTTTGTATTCAAATAAGGAATCTTTAAATTTTAGAAGGCTTTTATTTTAGGGCAAACAAAATTTAAGATTTAGAGATACAAGCGCTATTAGAAAACCTTGTTTTTTACGAAATCGCGAATATTTTCATAAAACGAAAGATAGATTTTTTCTAATTACGTTCAATAAGTTCCAAGACTTCAATGTTTACTGTAAGCAAGTTTCCACAAAATCGGCTGCATAGAAATTGCTGCACAGTTCACTGCTGAATTTTAGCTTCAAAATAATATGCTCGTGTATTTGCTTCATCTGTTGCAAGAACGCTTCAATAATGCTAAGATCGCACCTATTGTTAGAAAGCTTGATACCACCTAAACCTTTGCTGAATAATCGGAAAAGATCGGAAATTCCAGTAAAAGTTATAAGCAAATGAAGAACAAGATGTTTATAGTGCGTAATTTGTGAATTTCAAAATATTCACGTTTGTTCGACTTGTGAAAAAACTACCGATTTGTTTTCCGTAATTGTTAAGTATGATAAAATCCAGCATATATAAAAAACGACCTCGCCTAGTTTTGGGCGTGTAGCCTCGACGAAGCTCGGCGAATTAAGTCGTCAAGTTAGCTACTTCATGTCCTCCATTTTACCAATGCTTTGAAAACCCCTCGTCTTCCGTAAATTATTCAAATTTGCCGCGTTGTGGGATTTATTTTGCACTTGGGAATTTTACGGATCATCGAAAATTTAAATGATAATGAACGATCAATGACATTCCAAAGAAATTTTCGATGATCCGTAATTCCCAAGTGACAAATAAATTCCATAACGCGGCAAGTTTGAATAATTTACGGAAACACGAGGGGTTTTCCTAGCATTTGTAAAATGGAAGACATGAAAGCAGGTAAATTGACGAGCCAAATTCTCCGAGCTTTATCGACGCTACACGCCTGAAACAAGGTTAGGCCGTTTGTATATATGCTGTATTTTATCATACTTAGAAATAAGCGAAAACAAATCGGTAGTTTTTTCAAAAGTCGAACAAACTTGAATGTCTTTAAATTCACAAATTACGCACATAAACATCTTGTTCTTCATTCGCTTATAGCTTTTCCTTGGAGTTTCCGATTTTTTCCGATTATACAGCAAAGTTTCAGATAACATTAAGCTTTCCAATGATAGGTGCGATATAATAATTATTTTAGCGTTCTTGCAACAGCTGAAGAAATACACAAGCATATCATTTTGAAGTGAAAATTAAGCAGTGAACTGTGTAGCAATTTCTGTGCAGCCGTTTTTGTGGAAACTTGCTCACAGTAAACCTTGAAGTCTTGGAACTTATTGAACGTAATTAGAAAAAAATCTATCTTCGTTTTATGAAATATTCGCGTTTTCTTAAAAAACAAGGTCTTTTAATAACGCTTGTACCTCTTAATCGTTTATTCCGATTGCCTAAAATTAAAAGCCTTCTATAATTTGAAGATTCCTTGTCTAGATACCAAAAATTACAGAAATCGGTTAACGCTTTCATGCGAAAAATTAGTTTTAAAAGGGAGCCTCCGCTCCAATAAATAACCGCGGGCCACCTTAAGCTTTAAAATGCCAGAATAAATCAAATTCATTTTAATATTTGGAACAAAAACTCGAAGGGGGCTTATATCCCGGGAGGGCTTATAATCGGATGTATTTTTTTGTTTACAGGTAGATGGGCCTATAACCGGGGGGCTTATAAACGGCAGTTTACGGTATATTAGGGACCTTTAGATCGGAAATACGAGTATGAATTGAGTACGAGTACGACCTTTCAAACCTAATGTGCATGGTTTACATCAACACGTCTAACACCAAATCTCGTTCCTAGAGCCTCTGTCAGTAACAGGGGGGAGTGAGGGCTCTGGGAACATCACTGATTTGAAATTCCAAAGTAGTCAATCTCATACTCTGATCTAAAATCTAAAGGTCGCTGTTGGCTACTGTTTTAGTACACATGTGTACAAAAAATACAAGACTGACTCAAATGGAATTGATTGATGTTGTTGTATCATAGACTTGTTCAAGGGAAAACTATTATGTTTGTCAATGGAATTGACAGGTGTTACAGGTAAATATAAATGTCCAATTTACATGCACAGTACTATTGAGCATCTAAAAACCAAAACCAAAGTAATTAATTAATAATTTTCAACGTCAATCACAACAAAAAGTATCTGAAGTATCGAGAAGTACATAGACCCTATTCCAAAATGGCTGCCAATTTAAAATTATTTTGTATGCATGCATTTAAATTTGCCTCACTAACCTCGTTCTAGTATTTTGAATTATCAACTCAAAAACGAATTTTAAATTGACAGCCATTTTGGAATAGGGTGTATGTGATTGGGTTTTTTTAAACAGATACGTTTTTAAGCCTGCATACATCATGTATGTGCTGAACCGTGAAACACTCCCTTTAACAACTTCCTATTACACAGTCATGTTAAAAAATGCATGAATTGATCTTCAGTGCATGATTAATTAATTTTTTTTGGGCAATGAACAATATTTTTAAAGTTCTCAAATTTCACTCACTTGATGGATCATGCAAACTTGAGAACTTTGAATAAATCCATTGAATTCATCACAAATTACACTGTAGTTAGTTTTAATTCCATTTCCTGCTATAGAAATTTATTTTAATATTAGTATATTGTTATAATTTGTATTTTAAAGTTAGATTTTTATCATTGTATTTTAAGCATTTTTATTGTAATTTCTTATTAATTCAGTATTGTAAATAGTATAAATATCATTAGTTTTTAGAGTTTTTTATTAGAGGGCCACAAGTTTATTAGCCTCACTATTACGTGCTACCCTCTATAAATAAAGATTGTACCTACCTACATGTACCTACCTACCTACCTACATGTATCCTGGAATTATTCAAGGTTTACTTACAAAAAGATCACCTAACATCAAAATTACATTGTTCATGACTTGTACATATTGATTAAATTACAATGGTGCTATCAATACTCTTCTGTGTTGCAGACTCAAACTCTTTCTTGAGCAGTTTTCAATCAAATCCTGTGTGTTGAATTCTGAATTACCACACAATTCAAGGTAACTAATAATTTTTACAAGTTTATTTTTTTTGTGTGTGATATTTGATTATTATATATTTGTCATTTGACTGAATTTATTATAAGGCTAAAAATGTCTGTTGGATTTTAAATGTGGTTACTACGTACTGTCTTGATTGGTATTCCTATAGAAGGCTTAAAAACGTAAAAATATATTTTTATGATTTTACCATTATTTTTCAGCATTTTTTATACCTTCCATGTGAAGAAATGTCCATCCCTGGGTAAATTTTACGTACAACTTGTTGATGTATGCATACATGTACATTGTAGGAACAACTGGAACAACTCAAGCTTGTCAAAAAGCTGTCTGCCCCTACTCATAATTTTTTTATAATCGACAGTGCATGGACAGTTTTCTATGGAATAATGTTTACTGGGCTACACAGGGTGTAATACAGTAATATTTTGACACTTTCAGATTACATATAGTGGAAGAGTTCAACAGAGACATCTACGACTACATCATAGCCTCTGATGAAAGTGTTTTTGATGCTGTGGCCACATCGTCCAGTATCCTTTATAAATATATGACCTGTAGCAAATATTTTTACTTTGAAAATGACTTCACTGTATTGATGCTAAAGTTTAAAAACAGCATTAGTTACATGTAATTACTTCTACTAGCTAACAATTTTACTATAAGAATCAGGCAATCAGGGCTGTTAGAAATCATTATGGTTCTTTTAATAATTATAGGGTGCTTCAATATCAGGATATAGCATTCGAACAGTTTGTTCTGGTTTGAGCCTGCAGGCCAAACTTGTTATGTTGCATTCTTGGGCAAGACACTGCCTCTCTTCACCCAGGAATATGAAAACAGAATGGGTCCTGGTGAACTATCAGGGCAACCTACTACTCTTCCCAGTAGACTGCGACACCCACACATTTTTTTGCCATTTACGGCCGTTTTAAATTTGAACTCGAGGCCACCAAATTCTTATCACGTGATAGCCATTTTGTTGACCACACGATCGGTAAAATTGAACTTGCCGTGATCGAATTTCAACTCGCTTTCGCCTGATTCGCATCTGTTCAAGCATTTAAAAAAAAACCGCCTTCATGTCTGAAACTTGCTGACAGGGTGAATTTGATGATTTTTAAGCGGCCGATGCATCATGGGCATCGAGCCGCTTCAAGAAATGCACTTTTTTTTTCATGTCGCTAGCCTTAGTCCTCTTCACGGTTGACATGATGTTATCGCATCTCGATCTAAAATTAGCCAGTAGAGAATTTCTCTTCCACATTCTTTCTGTAGTGTCGTGTAAGTGCGTAGATGTATTTAGTTTATTACAGTAATCGCATTGGAAAAAGCAAATGTCCCACAGCAGCAAACAGCAGTGTTGTTGCAAAATGTGCTAAATTTTGTTGTGTGACCTTTTCTCGTTATTCGATCCCACGGTTGACATGACGCAATCTCTGGTCATGTAAAGATGATGCAATAGAGGTATTGTGCTATGAGCATGAAGCAATCCGCATTGGGATTTCTCTTCCTGATCGCAGTTACGATACCCCGTGGTATATGTTTTTTGTAAACGTGATTAGTGTCCTTGGATTAGTGGTATTAAGATAAATTAAGGTATGTTTTCAAATGACTATTTGTCATTAGTTGATGGCATTTAGATATATATTTCAGTTTCTACACAGTAATCTTAAAGTTAACCTATGAAGTCTGGAATAAGCTTATTAATCGTTTGTCGTGAAGGTTTTAACATTCACACTCTTCCTACAAGAGATGAATAATTCAAATACTTTCTGTCTAGAAATCAAAAATGTGTGCATAAGAAAAGTGATTATTTTTAATACTAATCTGTGAAGCTGAGCATCTTAAAGTTAACCTATGAAGTCAGGAATAAGCTTATTAATCGTCTTTTCCTACAAGAGATGAATAATTCAAATACTTGCGGTGGAGAAATTAAAAAATATGTGCATAAGAACAGTGATTCTTTTTAATACTAATCTGTGAAGCTGATCATGTATGTGCTGATGCAGAGTTTCAGAATGTAGTTGGATAACAAACAAAAAGCCGTCTTTCTTACTTCAGCAGAAATGAAACTTGATGACTTGAAATGACACAGGGAGCAGAGGAGTCGAATTGCGTTACTGCGTTATTCGATCTTGTTATTGTTTTCTCTTTGTCGTCCCAGCGGATACTTAAAGGGACACTGTCCTGATTTTAGCATGATTTTGGGAAGCTCAGAAACATATCTAGATCATAGGAAGTTGATCAATAATGGTTTGATTCTGTAGAATAACACTCGACAAATGACAGGAATCCATTAGGAAGTGAGGGTGACGAACGACAGCGAGGATGGAAATGGATTGCAATATGGATTTTTGAAAACACGTCAGGATGTCAGTTTTTCAAAGTTTCAAATTTGGCTCGGAAATCTTTTAAATTTTGCAAAAATTTGTTGCAGTATGGAATTTCTTGAAGAAATTGCTTTTTATCATTTAGTTAGAGTTTATTAAGTTCTTATTTCATAGATTTAGGGACCATTTCATGCATTTATAACAGTTTTGAGCAAATATGCCGGGACAGTGTCCCTTTAATGATGGAATAATGTAGTAACGCAATACACCGCGTATAAAGCCGAATAGATCGACTCACAAAGGTCATCGTATAAAGCATATAAATCGAAACTCGAAAAAGTCCAATTTTGATCCTCTACTGCCTGTGGAAAATATTGAAAATGTTTACATACGGTAGCTTCTTGATCTCAGTCTTTACATATGGATGGAAACGAATTCAAAAAGCACCACACACGACATAAACTTTGTTGAATCATAGAAATCAAGATTACTCTTTAATCAGTAGTAGTGGACCAAGTCATCTTGAAAATGGACTACTTAAACACAGGATTATCTGTCTGTGATCTTTCTTGAGCTTGTCACAAAGTTCCCTTTTGTTGTTTGAATCGGAAGTGAGCTATCAAAATAATTATTGATAAAAACAACTGTTTTATCAACTGCCACGTATTTGAGTTGTATTTTAACTAATCAATCATTTTTTGTTCAATTTATTAAGCGGCCGATGCCCTATATGGGCATCGAGCCGCTTCAAGAAATGGACGGGTTTTTTTCATGTCGCTAGCCCTACCTCATTAAACGAACGATAAAACTCGGTCCCAAAAACATAACAGTTTTTCTTACACAATTCCACAGCATATATGTCATTCACAATTTATTTTCACGTTGAGCGAAAACACATCTGTGCCCTTGTTGATTATGATGCAATTGACATTAGCTAAAGTTTTCTACACAGTAAACTTGACCTAAGCTCAAACTTACGCTAGCCAAAATATTGCATCACCCAGTCACGTTTTTCGTCACGCAGGTTCGAAGTTGACTCTTAGATTTGGCGGGAGAACCTCAGAGTAAACTGACCGAGGGGGTGGAGGGGTGCATTGTTCTTTCTCCCCTCAAGGTGAAATTGGCCCGGGGGGGTTCTCCCAAAAAAATTGGGTGGGGGTGTGCCGCTGGGCTATAACAACCCTAATTTTGCGAACCTGTTCCAGACAAGGGCCTGTTTACATGGAGGGAGGGTGACCCGGGTTCCCGGGTCACCCTCCCTCCATGTAAACAGGCCCTAAATGTTGAAAAAAGATACCCTATTCCGGACGATTCTTAACGATTTTCTTTCTAACCCAAAAGGCTAAACTACTAAGCAGCACTGCGAGTTGTAGTTGTAAAGCTTTTTTAACACTCCTACGCGTTTCTTTTCGTCTGACTACTTCATCTACCCTATGCCAGAGTATCAATTACCGATCTTCATGCCAACTCCTGGGAAACTGATACCCTGATACCCAAAAATGCCTTTTGGTATACCCTGTTCCAGACCAAAATGCTCAAAAACCATACCCTGTCCAGCTGCACGTTCCTATATAGCGAAAATAAGGGAGTGCCCCCCCCCCCCCCCGGGAAATCGGCCGCTTGTAATCCCTTCAAGGGTTCTTGTTATCCAAGAAAAACACTATCTGAGCACATCCAAGGCGATATTTATTTCGTAATGGACACGTAAACGAGTTGAAATTCGATCATCTTTACCGATCGCGTTGTCAACAAAACTGCTATCACGTGATAAGAATTCAGTCGCCTCAAGTTCAAATTTCAAACGGCCATAGATGGCAAAAAAATTTGTGGGTGTCGCAGTCTACTGGGAAGAGTAGTAGCACTGGGAAGTAACCTGCAATGCACTAGCATCCCTTCTAGGGGGAGTAGCAATACTCCTAGTCGCTTCATGTTACAGAAACTGGGATAAGCACCGCGGCAGTTGTGGGTCACTAGGCTCTTGAAGACTTTACCTTTGGAAAGGCCATGGTTGTTTATTTGCACATGTTTTAAATCTTCAAGCTCACCAAATGCTAGTACAGGTCATCAAGTCATATTCGCTAACTCGCCTTATCCTTGCTAAAGTTAGTGCTACAGTTGTACATGTATTTATTTCCTGTTCAAGTTTGTTGTCCTTGACTTTCACATTAGCAGCAAATGTAAAGAAAAAGAAAAAGTGAGTATCATCAGGTCAATAACAATGACATGTCAATAGACTGTTGTCAATGGATAGTTGTCCCCCGGGGGGGGGGGGGGGCTCCCATATAAAAGTGACGGGGGTGATCGTCGGAAATTTTGAAAAGAGTCCCCAAAATCTTGTTTGGTGGGTGTGGCTTGAATTCATTTTCACCCCTAAGAGGTACCAATTCTAAGACAAAACTAGTTCCTGCCATATTTTTTCCCCGCAAAATACCCTAAAAGGTACCGGAATAACTCTAACGGTAGACATTTTAGATTTTAACACCCTAAGTGGTACCAAACCACGAATTTTAACCCCTAAAAGGTACGACGATCGCCCCCGTCACTTTTATATGGAACTCCCCCTCCCCCCAGGAGTTGTCCCTTAACCCTGCAGAGCCAGATTCACATCCCTGCAATTTGGTATTGGTTAGCTTTAAAATCTATAACAATAATAGAGTACCGGTAATCAAATTATTACATTTGAGGTCGCTGCTTTTGAAGGGTTGTTACTTTCAAGGGGTTGCCACTTTCGGGATTTTCTTACAACCAGTAAAAACTTTCAAAACTTTGTGGTACTTTTGTGCACTGACTTAGTAACTTACTTAATCCTCTTTGTTCTGGTGGAACATAAATACGTGACAATATTTTTCCATCTGGACCTGTCCTGTGCATATACATGTATGTTGTGCCTTGCCAGCTCCGTCATTACAGTCCTTCACCAGGTTGTTTTTGTCCTTCCCCGTTTAGAATATACTTTTGTGCACACTGGACTTTTATTATGGAGGAAACTATTTTTAGCAGAAACTAATTAAAAGCTACTTTAAAAACATTTTATTTTTGCACAGGAGAAAGAAAGACAAAGAGTATGGAGTATCAAGAGGAGTGGATTTTCAAGGTTTGTCTCTAAAAAGAGTTCAGCAAGTTAAAGTAAAATTAATTCATACTTGAATCCTTGTGAGCTGATCATGGACAAAAAACCACTATTAAACATGTATAAGCTGTCATAGAACATCATCGAATACATAACTGTACTATGTGTGAAACAAAGTTGCAAAATTGCCAACAATACAGTCGAACCTCTCCTTGCAGACACCTCTCTATTATGGACAGTTCCCTTAGTCCCGGCAAAATGCCCATATACATGTATTCTCTATAAAGAAAACCTCTATAATACGGACACTTTGCTCCATCCCTTCCATGTCTGTATTATAGAGGTTCAACTGTAATAAATGTTTAATTCTTACTCAGTGTTTTTTTTAATTTAAACAATATTTAATCTTGATACTTTGCTCTAAGAGCATCAGATGCTCATTGAGAGAGCTTATGTTGTTACAAATTATTTTTAATACAGCACGATCAGATAAAAATAGTATTACAAAAAAAGACAGTTATAAGCAAGTCACACAAAAAATAATACAAAATTTAACTGCTTGATTGGGAGATAAAAGACTCAACAGATTGAAACAGATTTGCATCAATTTGAAGTTTTCTTTCTTCCCAACAAGTGTACAGCAGAGGCAAACACTTGTTGTATTAACCACCATATACAACACTGTACTGTATTTTTTCCCTTTGAAGATTGCAGTCAGGCAATTCAATTTTTGTTGTGAGAATTTGGGCTTCATCAGCACAGTATCCTTCATTTGATGATTTTCTCTGTTTCTTGTCACCTGTCTGCTTGATAATGTATTGAACTTACATGTACAAGGATAAATTACAATGTAGATGTTGACTATTCTTGGTAGAGTTAAGATTTCAATCCAAAAATGTTCTCTTCAAAATCAGTCAATTAACTTTGCTTATTGTTGTTGTTTGTTTGCTTTTTCAGGAGTTGAAAATGTTATCAATTTTGACTTCCCCGCAGCTGTTGATGCATATATTCACAGAGTAGGAAGGTAAGTTTATATGTATTTTCTCTCTTTGTGAAAATTAGCAGTGGTTTTATCCAGAGGTGCTCAAGGGCGGGGGGGGGGGATTGGTCTTTTCTTTGTTAAAGGGGGATTGGGGCCTTTTCTTGCTCAAATAAGTGTTGGGGGAAACAAATTTTTAGCCCTTTGGGTTTTGTATTTTTCAACAAACAGGGGGGTCCCTTGTGCCCCTCCCCCACTCCCTAGATCCACCACTGATGGTGCGCCTTTACCTTTTACTATTTTCCAATGATGCAAAATTAATAAGTATGAAATGACTGGAGGTAAACATGCACTAAACTAACTGTTGTTGATTTGTCTGTTTTCTTTTTAATCATTGCTTACAAACTGTTTGTGTGGTCCTTATTTGTTATCATTCTCCCCATTTCATAGGACTGCCCGTGGTGATAATGTGGGTACTGCCTTGTCGTTTGTGACTGCAAATGATGACAAAATACTGAAACAGGCCGAAGAAGAACTGACTAAAGAGTTTACAGGTGAATGAAACATTGTCAGTTCCTAATGGATCTTTTTGACACTGTATTGAATAGCCCTTAGAAAAGAGCACAAAAGAGTCACAATCGCAGACAAAACCTGTTGAGACAAATTAAAATGTTCTCTAATTTTCACTAATTTTAGACAAGATTTACTTTAAACATAAAATATATGAAAACTATACACCCTCCCTCAAAGTTGTCTCCTTTTGCTAAGATAAAAGATACAACAACGGTAAACAACATTGATTTTGGAGAGGAGGGAGGGTTGCAACATTTGTAACAATCATTTCAACCACTGCGAAAGTAGTGCATGTGTCTCAACAGTTTTGTCTGCGATTGCAGCTCCAAGGGCATGCCCTTCTGGAGGAAACTCCTGCCACTTCTGTGGTCAAAGAAGCAGTTCCAGGATTGGAGTCGTCAGCCACTTAATTATCGCAATATTACTGATGTACCAAGTGGTTTTCATTGTGGCCCATGAAACAAATACTTGAAATAACTCAATATGTAGAAGAATCCAAACTGGCAGGCCAAGCTGACCAGTTGGTTATTTACATAGTACGGCCAAGGAGTTGAACTCGGAACTACCTGGAACCATAGTTAATAGAGGGAAATGGTTATGAAGCCCGGCAAAGTTCTTTTTTATATGTTTTTGTTCGCTATTTTGGGGTTTGACCGTGCACAAAACCTGACAAAATACAATAGGTGGTTACGTGTGTTCAAGCAACTAACCAATATAAACTATGCGATTACGTAATTCATGCATAGTGTATGAGCGCAAAACAAAAGATGTGCACGGTCATGGACCTTCCAACATAAATCTTGGCCTCTTTGTTTGCTCCTTTGAAGTTTGCCGGGCTTCATAACCATTTCCCTCTATTAACTATGCTGGAACAAATCCAGCTAGTGGCAGGGTGGAGGGCTTGAACTCTAAACCACTCGGGCATGCTGCCTCCTTAAAAGAGTCCACAGAGACCCTACATGTAACTTAACTCTGGTAGATGCTCGTACTCGTTTGCGACACACGCACAATGTACATTAAAAACCTGAACACCGCCAGATTCACATTAGATTTTTGAAACTAAATGAAATTATATTCAACTAAATTCATTGCTACGATCACAATACATTACTTACTAGCTTTGTTTACCTTTGAATGTTTTTAGGAGAGAAAAAAGAGATTTTTAAGCCATATCAATTTAAAATGGAGGAGATTGAAGGATTCAGATATCGAGCACAGGTAACTGAGATTCAGTGTAGCAAGAGTATTTCAGATTCAAATGAATCTCTCACAGACCTTTATTTCCTGCAGTTTCAGCCGCTTTACAATCGGGAAAGTAACAATATATTGTATATCTGTTTTTGGAAAATCTTCGTAGAAACACTAGAAGAGTTTCCAATAATATTTTATTATTTTGTTATCCAATCAAAACTTAGAAGTTTGCCTTGGAAGGATATGTCACGTTATGTAGCAACGTCTGTGGTGAAAACCACGGGCGTAGACAGCGAAAGGTTACTGGGTTGCAGAGTAACATGGCATATCTTCGTGTTTGCACTACTCTGATTAGACAGTAACACTCGAAACGTTTTCAGGTCGCTTTATGAAGATTTGCCCAAAAAAGGCAATTGGTTTAGGCTTCCCAAACAATTAGGTCTGAACTCTTGGCAAATTGCTCTTCCCTGTAGTTATTGTTATGTTCGAGTGATTTGTTAATTCCGTATGAATTTACACTCATTTTGTTTTGTTGTTTAATAGGATGCATTCAGAGCAGTTACAAAATCAGCAGGTCAGGACAGAGAAACAACGTTATTAAATTTACCTTTAGAATCATCGTAGGGTTGTAGTCAAATTTTAGCATTGAAATTATCATTAGATGAACCTTGTTTTAAGGACTTTCGTGCCCAATTCTTCCCACGTTCAGATTTTTTTTAAACTTTTGCTGCAGTTAGATAACGACCAACTCATGTCAGAAAGGCAAAAAAAATTTGGGGGTCACAGTGACCGTGCTCGTTTCAGAGATAAAGCGCATTGAAGTCCTTAGTGTTTCTAGAAGACTTGGTCATGTGAAGCGATATCAGCTTCATTGCTATCAGCGAAAGAAAAGTAGAATGGAGAACTCTAGACAATATGGATGTGTTGATGTCAACGCAAATAGGCCTATTAAGTAAATTTTTGCAACTGATGTCATTCCTTTAGGTAAAATTAGGTTTAGAGTAGGATATTTGTAAGTCATGCACACCCGCATTCGTAGAAAAATTTGATCGCAAATGAGTAGAAAAAGCGAAATAATCAAAACTTCTCACGTTCAGAATTTTTTGTTTTTTGTTAAAATGGAGAGAATCAGTAAAGGAAGTAATCTATGAAAAGAAAAACAGGGGTCACTGTGCATCCAATTCGTGAAATGGGTTGAAAGAGTTCAAGTCCTTTTGTTTTGACTGGTTTGCTGTTATACAACTTCTTAAAATGTTAGATTGTAATAAAATGTTGTATTGAGTCTGAACTAAAAATCTACTAGTATACTAATGCAAATGAGACAATCCGATTGGTTGAGCTACTCGTATACTATCAGCCATTATAGTTCACCACTAAATTTTCTTTGATTCTGATTGGCTTAAATCGAACACGTGACGTGATAGTGTTCATCTGCGGAGAGACACTGTCAGGTGATAGTGCCCATCGGGCAAAAAACCCCGGATCGATAGTGCCCGCCTGAGCGAAAAACAACCGTTCTGTGCAGTTTTGAGCTAAACAGTTGAAAGAATAAATTAAAAAATAGCGAGAATTTACTCTCTATTAATTCTTTCATAACATATGGGCATGCACAAAGTTTGGAACGAAATATTTAATGGCAAATTCCTGTAAATGTACAACAAATGCGAATGAAAGAGCACTAAACAATTTACGGAAAGATCGGTAAACCGACACAAATTCGTCCAATAAATGACAGCCTGTTTACACCACAAGTTTAAGCTTAGCCTATTCAGTATTGTTACCTTGTATTTCCAAGAGGCTTGTCAATTCCAGCTTGAATCAGCACAATAAATATCGGTTACGAAGCTTAAATACGGCAGTTCGTCAAGCATTTGCCCGCAGTGAAACCTTCGACTCCGTTCAGTTGTCTGTTTGACTTGTAAAATGAATATAATGTTCAGCTCCACAATTATTTCAGATCTTCCCATTTTGTACTAAATCATTTGCACAATTTTCCAGAATATAATTATGAAACTTTAGAAGAGATTGAGCGAAGAAATAATCCGAAGGAGACTTTTTGTCCTGCTTTCTTTTCATTCAACTTGGCGAACCCGCGCCAGGTTTTGCCGCCGTTTTTCATACAAATGATGCTTCATTTAGATGGAACTGAAAAATCACTCAGTCGATTTATGAAGTTTAACCTAAAGTTTTGTACGTATTTACGAGACAAAAGTTGAAATGCAAAACTATTTTTGAAGCTCCAAGCGTCGCAGTGTGTTAGAAATTGAAATAAATAAATTCATGTCGTTTTCAGTTTTAGGCCGCCGCACGGAAAATTTAGTGGTGAACAATAACGACAATAAAGTGTTTTTGTCTCGGAACTATTGGTCTGATAGTTGCCCTTGGAAATTTTATGTTCCAAAAAACTAGCATATAAGCCCTCGAACTTCGTTCTCGGGCTAATATTTGTTTTTTAGAACATAAAATTTCCGCGGGCAACTATCAGCCGATAGTTCCTCGACAGAAACACTCTATTGTTATAGTAGTGTGCAGTGGCTGGAGGTCGTCTACAAAATTGTGGTTTCTCCGAAGTTTCGGAGGAGGATTTAGAGTTATTACTAGACAATTGTTATGATTTTTACTAAAACAATTAGAAGACATTATTATAGACAGTTGCAATAAATCTTCAACTTAGTTCAAAGACTCTGTATTGTCGGTTATGAAGATTTGTACTTATTGTCTTTCTGTTTTTGTCTCTTTCAGTAAAAGAAGCACGACTCAAAGAAATCAAGTCAGAAATATTAAATTCTGAAAAATTAAAGGTGAGTGCATGATTGTTTGTTTGTTTGTTTGTTGGCAGCCATTGTGTCTTCTATAGAAATGGAAATGATCGTATGTGGGCGTTTACTCATAGAGCAGTTTTCTTATGATCGTCATAAAACCAAAATCAAAGTAATCACATCTGGCCAATCACAACGCGCCAAATACCGCAATGAACCAATCAGAGATCTCAATAAAACCTTGCAACCGGTGGAAAGCGCGGGAAAAGTTCCATTCATTTCTTATTGGTTAGATCAGAGACCAGATTGCACGAGCATTTTGAACCAATCAGATAGCTCAGCAAATGCATAATGAAAGTAAACATATATTATTTTGGCAGACAATCGAAGACTGCTGTATACTCGAAGAACAATGAGAATAGTGCATTCTGTAGTCACGTTTTACCTGAAAGTCTTTTTTTTTCCTTGCCTCTATTTGAATACTTTAGACTTAGTCAGGAATTGGGAGGCCTGGAACCAACGGCTTAGCATTAGAAAGCTTTAGTTTTGTGACATGTTCAGAGTAGGAATGAACGTTTCGTGAAGGTACAACGTTTTTAGAGGTGGCAGCAAGAATGTCCCCCGTAGGTAGTTGCAAGTATGAGATAAGCTTCCCTTCACAATGTTTTTTTATGTGTGTAAGATGGACGGGTGTACATTCAAATGTTGATGCAAGATGTTTTGGTTAAATCTTTTTCCAGGCATATTTTGAAGATAATCCTAGAGACCTGCAAGTTCTCAGACACGATAAAGATCTTCATCCCGCAAGAATCCAACCTCATTTGAAAAACGTCCCCGAATACCTCGGTAAGTTGTTTTAAAGTATAAAGAAATGATAAAAATATATTGTATTTAGCGCTGCTGTGCTGATTGTGGACACTGTAAATGAACAAACAAATATTGCAAATTTAACATGCCTTCAGTTCTTATCCTTATCCTTATGTTCCAAAATTCATAAACCAGAAAATAATGTAAACTAGAAGTCATCACAAGGTGTTTTTGAATTGGTTTTGAATTTTTTTTTAAATTAGCACTGTGTTGTTTATTTCAGTTCCTGTGACTCTTCGACCTTCCATGGCGAAATCTTCACGGAAGAGAAGACGCCCTCACATGTCATCACAAAAGAACGCTCACAGTACACACGGCGGCGGCAAGGTCAGTTTTGAGTCTTAGTTTACTTTGTGTTTCTCATACATGTATGTGCAAATATCACTCTCTCTCAAAAGAACTGTAACTTAAACTAACTTCAGATTAATTGCTTTCTTGGGAAATTTGGGGAAACAGCAATGAAGCCAGTAAAAATGAACGTAGAGGCAACATCTTCATTCTTGTATTACACATAAAATTAGACTACGAGCCGTCCCTCGTTTTTCTCAGGGATAGTGGAGTGGGAGAGCACGCAAGCGCATGTGAAAATCCCCTCCCAGAGGAGACGCGACGCATAGGAGGTGATTTTCGCGCTCGCTCGCGTGCTCTCCCACTCGACTATCCCTGAGAAAATTAGGGACTGCTCGTAGTCTAACATAAAATGGTTGCTTGACATCTTCGTGTAACTTCATCTACAGTCAACTCCGCACCTCTAAATTCTGACGACATCCTTGTTTCCTTTCCTCTTGTTATTGTCTACTTGACAAAATATTGATACTCAGTGTTATGCAGTCCATCTTTCAAATAGCGCTTTTACTATGATTTGAAGTGAAGCACAGATTTAACAACTGATGAATATGTGGAAAGAAATGATGGTATATTTTAAGCTTGGTAGAAAATATGAGAAAGATAATATTCAGTCAGTGAATGACAATATACTGTACCATCATATTATTATTTGTGTACTTGTATTTTTGTTGCAAGGTCACATTTGATCTTTCTTATGTTTTTCTCTTAGAAGCGTAAGATGGACCCCTTGAAGAGTTTTAAATATCAGAAACATCATCAGAAGGGAAGTAAGGTATGCATTTCCTTGTCTTATGATAAAAGCTGCATTCATACGCAACGTTTCAGAAGCTATATTTTAAACACGATGGAAAGGCTTTGTCCTCAGCAACAGAACTGATGGGCAGGCAACTTGTCCGTACGCTCTGCGAACCTTGAGATATAACGAACAAACCTTACAGAAGTTGTCATTTCCGGCACAAGTAAACCGTTAACAGACTTCATCCCCAAAGCCATAAGGCCCACCCAATCAAACGGTCTCAACATTCTCTCAACATTTGTGGAGTCGTGTTGATAGATGTTGAGACCATGCCGTGTCAAACGGCTTCAACATTTCGAGAACAAACGAAATGTTGAGAAGATGTTGAGACAAAGCGGGTGTCAAACGGCCGCCGGCAACTTCGGCTCTCAACAAATGTTGAGAGAATGTTAAGACAAGTGTTGCGACCGTTTAATCGGGCCTATATAGACGTCAGAGCGGAGGACAATGGGTCTTAGTGACGTATCTGAACTCTGTACTCCAGGTCGGGTGATAATTTCTTTGCTCTTTAAGTTGCCACCTATTTATCGCAGAAGGGAAAACGTTTCAAAAAGTAGGTCTTTTTTCTCTTTCAGGGACATGGTAAAGGCAAGAAAGGTTAAACAGCTGTTACCATACCTCCTCTTCCTTGTGAGACCGGATTGCGAAGAAGCCTGGGTGGATTGTCACAAGCTCTTCGTTCCAGACCTCACACAGACAAAGGACGTGATTGGTCAGAATCGGTGACATGCACTGAATTGTGACAAAAAGGTCGAGGCTGATCTAACAGCACAACTGAGATTCATTGTATAACTCATCGAAACAACCCGGATGGTGTTGTGTTTGGTTTCCTTCCATCGCATAATTTTCGGACTACCACGAACGGTTGGAGATCAGCCCCATGTTTGTCTTGTCTTCAAACTGTAGTTTATAGCATTTCTTCTTGGAAAAGGCAAGCTCTATACGGAAAGGTTATTGATGCAAGAATTCATGTAGGACTAACCACTGCTATTGTATCGTGTTTACCTGGAGTCAGTTCGTTTCCTCAAGAAAGGTACAGACAATCAAAACTGAACTGAACTCTGTCTTTTACCGCTTCTATGTAAAGCTGCAGTCAAACCTGCCTTCAATTTGGAATAAATTATGCAATTTGGAATAAATTATGTAATTTGGAATAAGTTATGTAAGTTGGAATAAATGATGTAATTTGGAATGAAATATGTAATTTGTAATAAATTATGTAATTTGTAATAAATTATGTAATTTGGAATGATTTATGTAATTAGGAATAAATTATGTTATTGAAATAAGTTATGTAATTTGGAATAAATTATGTAATTTGGAGTGAATTGTGTAATTTGGAATGAATTATGTAATTTGGAATAAATTACACATTTTCGAAGGGTCTTTAGCAGAATCCGCCAAAAAGACAGCTGAGCTCTTTGCTGAAAAATTCGGACGCTAGGCTCATGATATGACTCATCAGTGGCAAAGTATAGTATAAGGATTTGATGGAGCTTTATCGCTAGAACAGGCAGCGAACGAAAAATGATAACAAACAGCTTCTCTACGAAATCCCATGAACTTCTTTTTCATCTTATGACTTATTTACTAAGAAAAAATATAAGCGATATAGACCAATAAAGCAAAATCGTTAGCCCTGCAGTTGTCTCCCGATAACTCGAACCTTCAAGGGAAATTGTAAAACGTTCGACTTATCGGGAGTTGGAGTTATCGAGGGTAAAATTAGCAAGAAAATGGCCTGAAGGGAAAACGAATTTACTTCGAGTTAGCGGGAGGTCGAGGGTTCGACTGTATTTCAAACTAAAACCTCACACAAAAAACCCCATACCTTTCGGGCGGTGTAAACTGTATAGCTTATACAGTATAGTAGATTGTTCACAGCCTCTCTATTTTATAGAAGGAAAAAAACGTGAAAAGAAACGCGAGCTGAGCGATCTTGCCAAGCGGGTTGGTGCATGAAGAGCTGGGGGCGGGTGGGCAAGAAAATAGAGAAGCTGTCTACATGTTTGGAAAAATATATAGATGTTATTGAACTAGCTTGTTCGGTAAAAAGTAAAGCAACTTTATTTCTACACGGTTTGTGTTAAAGCTAGAAGCTTGTGGGGCCGTGTATAGAAACAAATATTTCAAATAAACATAACATGGTTGAAAATCCCAACTGACAGGAGGCAGATCAGTTGGCTATTTACAGAGCGCAGCCAAGGAGTTGAACTCGGGTGGAGGACTTGAACCCGGGACCTCCGGATTACAAGTCCGACGCCCTAACCACTGCTGGCTCCCCGTATTGCCGGTCCGTATTGGGGAACTATTGGTCGATTTCTTTTTTTGTAAGTTTATGGACCGAGCCGGACATAAACGTACATAAAAAGAACGAGACCAATATTCCCCAAGGTTACTGTAAACCTTCGTGACCACGTTGCGCAAAAGGCCTCGCAAGCGCACAGTTTTAAAGTAAAGTACCCAAACCTATATATCAATTTAAAGCTTATACAATGAAGAAACATGGGAATTTTGATATCTGTTTTCAAAAAGAAATAAAATCATTTTAAAGTTTATGTAATGATTTTCTTCCACTGTGAATTACGTTTGGGCCTGTAATTTCAAAACTAGAGGGAAATAAGAAATTCCCCGACACACTTTTGGCAGTCAACATCTGCTTAATATCATGCAATACTGAACTGGATTTTTCGTACAGCTAAATGGAAGCGCGAGTAATTTACGTTTATGAACACCGGTCAAATTGTGGTCAAATTGCCGTAACGGCTACAATTTTTATTTTCGTGGGAAAATTATTATCTTACATGTTTCTTCATTCTATAAGCTTTAAATTGATATATAGGTTTGGCTACTTTACTCTAAAACTGTGCGCTTGCGAGACCTTTTGCGTTACATGGTCAGGTCACGAAGGTTTGCAGTAACCTTAAAACATAAATTAATGCATCCATTCTCGGAAAAGGCGTGCACCAATTTTGTAAAAATTTCACCGAAAAATTGTCCGCCAGACATGAAGGAAAAATATATCTTCTACTAATTAAATAGAAAACAGTTTTATTTTGTTCAATGTTTCATAAAAGGAATTCGGCGAAATGAGTTCGTGCGCGGTCCATCTTAGCGGTCCGTGTTGCAAAATTCGGACCACTCAGGGAACCAATCAGAATGCTCCTTTTCATCATGGAGTTTGCCATATAATAAAGGGTCGTGACTAGAATGGATACACCAAAATAAGATCAGACGTTACCCCAACCCACAAAGAAAGCTAATCATTCTTAGAGTTATAGTAGGCTAACCGGGGTGCTATAGTAGGCTAACCGGGGTGCTATTCTCGGGGCTAATCAGTGTTTTTCTCGGGGCTAATCAGTGCTATAGTAGGCTAATCTTATTTTGCGGTATGCATTTAAGGCATAGCCTATAATAAAGACCTATAGACCTTATTCATAAATGGCGGTGGATTAATTATTCTTTTATATTCATGCTAATCAGCCTCCCTAGCCTCTTTTGAATTTTGCACATACTAACGAGGCTAGGTGGGCTGATTAGCATGAATATAAAAGAATAATTAATCCACCGCCATTTATGAATAAGGTATATTAGACTTCTCAACCTGTTATCACCTTGTTGTTGACCTATTGGTGGTTTGCATCAATGTTACCAAAACTGTTCGCTTGCATGAACAATATCAGAAAATTAACAAGTTATAGAGCAGGCAGAAAGAAAACGTTCCGTCCAAAAACAGTTTAGATTTTAGAATTTTGATGACGTCAGATGCAAACCAAGAATTAATTAAATCAGACCATGCAATAGTATTCGGTGTCGCGCGTGCTGAACGCTTCTTCAACTCAGAACTCTACAACTCTTCTTCAACGACACGAAAAGAGGCATAAAGCCTAAACAGGCCCGCCCTTTAGAAAGCTTTTAAGACGAAATCCATTAGAAAATCGAGTAATATTTCTGGCCAGTGGACAAAAATCCTGTACTACGACGCCATAAGCTTTCACGCTTAAACTAGACATTCATGAGCCGTACCATAACGGTATTCACCAAATAATATAACTCCACAATCCTTAAATTGCTTTCCGCCTTGAGTTTCCTCCCGTGAATTGGCTGAGTCATGAGAGGTGGCAGCAGAGTTTTTGTTAAACATGGCTGCCACCTCTCATGACTCAAACCCATTCACGGGAGGAAACTCAAGGCGGAAAGCAATTTAAGGATTGTGGAGTTATATTATTTGGTGGATACCGTTATGGTACGGCTCATGAATGTCTAGTTTAAGCGTGAAAGCTTATGGCGTCGTAGTACAGGATTTTTGTCCACTGGCCAGAAATATTACTCGATTTTCTAATGGATTTCGTCTTAAGTTCTATTGCTGTTTGCTCGTCGAACTACTTTTAAAAGAAATATAATAGACTGCAAAACAGTCCTTATTTTCGCGCAAGAGTGTCAGGCTGAACGCGGCCGAAGGATCTGGAACGAGCGTGAAATTACGAGTGGGATTGGGGAGAGACGCTATAAATACGGACTGTCGCCTTTCCATACATGAAATCCGTTCCGAATTCTGCGTTGCTGGAGAAACGCAAAATTCCGATTGGTCCGTTTTCGACGTAATCTGTCATCGGACATCATTCTCGTCCCCGGAGGCCTAACCACAAACAGCGTCAAACATTGATCAGTTCGCGGGCGGTAAGACAGTCCGGACTTTGATAGATGCGCTTGCAAGACAAAAGCAGGGAGTTTTTGATCGCTGTACTTCGGATTTCGGAAAAGGCGTTAGTCCAGTCAAGCGACACGATGTCGACCAAGATTACAAAATCAACAGATTTAGGAAAGGCAACGCGCACGATCATTGTTATTATTCCGTTCGAAAGCGATGAGCTGATTAACTCGAACAGCTGGAAAGCGTGTTGTTTTGCTCCACCAGGATTCTCGACTCGCCAAATTTTGCTTGAATAATAGCAAAGTTCCCCACCTTCAACGGACACGAAGAGCAACATTTTGAGGACAAACGAGTTCCTCCGTCCACGGCTAGCGGAGACCGTTTTGTCATGCGGATTAACAAATATATTTTCGGATGAAAGGCGTTACCAAATTGCATCTTAAAATACCAGTCACATAATCGGCAATATTTATCTGAGGAAGAAGGTCATTTAGGATTTCTCGAATAGAGCTCATGATCAGTTATGGCTTCAACAACGAATTTTTCGCTACATTGCCAATGACTCTATAAATGAATACACGCAGACAAAAGTGAAGTGACGTGAAGTGTCACGTTCAGGTCACGTTTATGGTATCGAATTCACTGTATAGTCGGAGCTGTTAAGGAATTTTGACACTTTAGCGGAAGCATCAGACCCCCTGGTCGGAACGAATTTGTTGTATGAAAAGGTGACAGTCTCTCTTTTCTCGCCTCTTACGAGGCTCGCGCGTGGATTATCGGCGCTTCGCGCCTCTCAATTCGCGCGTCGCGCACAATATCTCGAGAAAAAGAGAGACTGTTTTGCAGTCTAGAAATATAAAGACTCAGTGAACAGTTACAGAATTAGATTAGTGATTGTTTTTAGGCCCGTTCAGACTAGGTGCCCTTGCCTGGTTCTCGGGCATGGGCACCAGTCTGAACATAGCTTTTTGTTGGTGCCCAATCGAAAATCGTAGCCTGGGCGCGAAGGCGAAAAGAGCGAAAAGAAAAAGTGGGAGGGGGGAGGGGTGAGGGTTTTTTCGCTCTTTTCGCCTTCGCGCCTTCGCGCGCCTCCCACGCTCTCGGAAAGGAAACGACTGCTACGCAGGCTACAAAAATCTGGGCACCGTGCCCAGGTACGGCACTTGTCTGAACAGGCTTTCGTCAGTGCCCTTGACTCTGTTGAAAAGGTCGCCTACCAACATTGGGACCGCTTGGATCAAATTCTAGGTGAGAATATTTTTAACTACAGTCCAGGGCACTGGGGTGTCTGAACAACGTCAATTTTAGGTCCCGGGCACGGTGCCCCGAACCTAGTCTGAACGGGACCTTAGTCCTTAATTCCTCAGTACCGTACCCCTGTTAGAGGGAAGGGTTTTTTTAATTTTTTTATAGCATATCTAAATTCCGCCAGGCTGATGTAAATGACGTTTCAGCAATATTTTCTGGCGTTTCAGTTACTTTGTAACTTTGTATTGAAACGCGGTCTTTAATTTCCAGACGTATCGTTGTGTCAGGGTATAAATGACATTGCATTTGTAAGACGGTGATACATAACCCATTTCTTGTTCTGTTTTAGTTAGTGGTGTAAAAGTAAATTTTGAAGAATTAATGTGAATTTTCTCGAAAATTTATGATTTGAAATAACGGGTCCCTCCCCTCAAATATGTATTTGAGCATGAGCAGAGACCAAGGGTCGCTGGGTCTCACACTCTCCACTCTCTCTCTCAAATAAATCAGCCATATTCCGTGTGGAGAAAGGGGGACAGTTTTGGGTGGTGACACTTGGTAGAGAAGTTAGTTCCTGAAATGACAAAATAAATCAGTCATATTCCGTGTGGAGATAGGGGTACAGTTTTGGGTGGTGACACTTGGTAGAGAAGTTAGTTCCTGAAATAACAAAATAAATCAGTCATATTCCGTGTGGAGAAAGGGTACAGTTTTGGGTGGTGAAACTTGGTAGAGAAGTTAGTTCCTGAAATTACAAAATAAATCAGCCATATTCCGTGTGGAGAAAGGGGGACAGTTTTGGGTGGTGAAACTTGGTAGAAAAGTTAGTTCCTGAAATGACAAAATAAATCAGCCATATTCCGTGTAGTGAAAGGGGGGCAGTTTTGGGTGGTGAAAGTTGGTAGAGAAGTTAGTTCCTGAAATGACAAAATAAATCAGCCATATTCCGTGTAGTGAAAGGGGAACACTTTTGGGTGGTGAAAGTTGGTAGAGAAGTTAGTTCCTGAAATTACAAAATAAATCAGCCATATTCCGTGTGGAGAAAGGGGGACAGTTTTGGGTGGTGACACTTGGTAGAGAAGTTAGTTCCTGAAATGACAAAATAAATCAGTCATATTCCGTGTGGAGATAGGGGTACAGTTTTGGGTTTTGGGTGGTGACACTTGGTAGAGAAGTTAGTTCCTGAAATTACAAAATAAATCAGCCATATTCCGTGTGGAGAAAGGGGTACAGTTTTGGGTGGTGAAATTAACTTGGTAGAGAAGTTAGTTCCTGAAATGACAAAATAAATCAGCCATATTCCGTGTAGTGAAAGGGGGCAGTTTTGGGTGGTGAAAGTTGGTAGAGAAGTTAGTTCCTGAAATGACAAAATAAATCAGTCATATTCCGTGTAGTGAAAGGGGGACAGTTTTGGGTGGTGAAACTTGGTAGAGAAGTTAGTTCCTGAAATGACAAAATAAATCAGCCATATTCCGTGTGGTGAAAGGGGGACAGTTTTGGGTGGTGAAACTTGGTAGAGAAGTTAGTTCCTGAAATTACAAAATAAATCAGCCATATTCCGTGTGGTGAAAGGGGGGCAGTTTTGGGTGGTGAAACTTGGTAGAGAAGTTAGTTCCTGAAATAACAAAATAAATCAGTCATATTCCGTGTGGAGAAAGGGGTACAGTTTTGGGTGGTGAAACTTGGTAGAGAAGTTAGTTCCTGAAATGACACAATAAATCAGCCATATTCCGTGTAGTGAAAGGGGGACAGTTTTGGGTGGTGAAACTTGGTAGAGAAGTTAGTTCCTGAAATGACAAAATAAATCAGTCATATTCCGTGTGGTGAAAGGGGTACAGTTTTGGGTGGTGAAACTTGGTAGAGAGGTTAGGACTATTCACGGCCTCTCATGTTTTAAAAGAATGCGAAAAGAAACGCGAGCTATTTAGGGAAGCGAGCGCGGAGCACGAGTGGGTGGAGAGCTTGGGGTGGGCGAACGAGAAAATGGAGAGGCTGTCTACATTTTTGGGAAAATGTGACCAAACCCAACACGAACATCATGCGCTAAAATTATATCGAATTATTTATTGAACGAATGAAGAAGCCAAAGCCATGTATTATACTTTTATAAAACACGATAGGAATTTGAGAACACAAGAAAAATTTCTATATTTCTCTCAAATAACCAGAGTGTTTTATGACAGTATAATCAGACAAGTCTTTTTATATTCTTTATGATATAGATTTAACGCACGAAAACGAGAAGCCATGTTTTTTCTGTTTTTTATACTCTGATGAACTTGGTTTTTTTTTTTAACAATCAGAGCGCGCACATAATTCAGTCTATATTATAAATTGGTATATTATTGTGATGACAATGCTTGACAAAAAAATGCAAAGGTTTAGAACAATTATGTGGAAGCTCAGTGAAAAGTCCACGTGCAACAGATTAGCATGCAGATCGCTAAAATATGCGGCGGCGTTTTTTATCAGTGATTGGTTGCAGTTGTTAATCCATATTCATGACTACTTGTAGAATTTGCGTCAAACCAAACAGTTCACGAATGTGTGAAGACGCCGCCGAAAGCTTTCCTGGAAGAAGACGAAACAGGAACATTTAAATCTCAAAATTAATGGTGAGTACATTTTTTACGTTTTATGTTTCGTATGTTTGCTCCTTCGCCAAACGGAGCAATTTACATCCTGCTTTAAGTTTCTACGTTCGCTCGCAATTTACTTGAGCTGCGTGTCGCTGTTGCTAAACCAAATCATCGTGGTTTAACGAGCAACTCAATAAAGGATTAAGAAATAATTTTGTAGAAATTTGTAAGATGTGTACGCCGAAAATGTTTTATATTTTCTTGGTCTTGTCGTTATGTGCGGCGCGAGTAAAAGTTTAAAACCGTTACCACGTGTAGTTCGTGTTGGGTTTGGTCGCTGCTTGGTGTGTACTTGGACATACATTTATCTCGAGAAAAATTCCTGTACGGAAATTGTTCCTATCCAGTAAACCGGAGTCCAATGTTAAATAGGGTTTTTACCAGGGATTTTTCGTCACCGAACATTTATCCTACAATATTGTAAAGTATCGAAGGCTTTGTAGCTTTTACTGTTTAAAGCTCTGTAGCCATGACCTAACGTGCATGTCTCTTTGTCTTGTTCATATTAGAGAGAAGAAATGTCCAAATGAAGGAAGACGAAGAGGAGTGGAATTCATTGGTATGAAAGGATGGACAGTGGTGAAGAGTCAGTGGATTCATCAGAATTGGGACGACTAAAGATAAGAATTTCATTGTCAAATTTAGGAATAAAAATGGTGGCAATATATATCAAACTTACACCCTTCGATTAGTTTTGTTTTTTTGTTTGTTTTAGTACCTTCAAGTTGTCGTGCATTTGGTTTCAAAAACCATTAAAGCGTTTTCATTAGCTCGCTAACCTACGGAAGGAATCGGCTTAATTTGCCGGAATTATTGAAATATACTAGCCACCATTTTTTCGAAAGGATTTAGGAAATATTTTTCAAGTGGTTGTCAAAAATTCGTAAAACCAAAGCGACCGTGGGTACTGTCCAACAAATTAATCAAAAGAGCTGAAAATACGTTAGTCGTCTCGCGCTAATAGTATTTTTGGGGGAAGGGGGTGCACGTGGGGTGGTAGGTGGGGTTAATACCTGATTGCATATTGAATTGTCTTGAACAGGACAGTACCAAAGTAATTGGAAATTATTCTCTGAGACACCGCTACATATTTTTTCTGTATCGATCAGACTTGGTACTATTGATGTTGAAACTGTTTGTGAGTGGTTTAATAACGTGGAGCTTTGTTAAGGTGGCACTGTATCACGATCAAATTTTCAGGACAAACGTGCAATTTTCATCTCGGGATCGAAGTAGTGACTGATCTGATGATCGGTGATTTTTTTATCGAAAATTTGGTTTTGGGGGAGGGGCTTGTAGCTCGGAACAAGAAAGTCATTTTAGACTACCGGCACAATTATTATTTCGAGTTGAAAGCGCCACCTTACAATAGTTTCACGTTCTACACCACCAGGAGCTTAATTTAGTTTACGTACTGTTGTCATGACTGTTTGAAGGGCTCTCCATGAAATACAAATTGCTTTAAAAAGCATCATTTAAATTTCGTTGATCGGCTGAGGACCCATTTTTGTGGGGATTTCCTCTTTCCTTTTACTTATTTCGGCGTGTTGGTAATCCCATACGAGAACGTTTGCTTGAATCCTATTGAATGGAGAACCCTTCTATTAGTTATGTGATCTTGGTACGTAAAGTTTAGACTTTTACAAATCAATATCTGGTTCCTACGGGATGTCGCAAAAAGAAACAAAGCAGACAGCAAGCAACACTGATAAAGAACATAGGCTAAGAGAAATTGTCTTGATGTAGCGCTAAATTCTCACAACTATATGTTTCTCGGTAAGACGAATAACAACGGAAAGCTAGTAACACTCGTAAAGAACATCGTCTAAGAGAAATTGTCTTGATGAACGCCAATTCTCAGAACTTAAGTTAAAAGCAATGGCAAACGGTAAGGAGCATTGATATTTTGATCTTGAGTATGAAAGAGTTAAGGATCATGGACCACAGACCACAAAATAGAAAATTTAGAATTTATGGAAAGAAAATTCTGAAATATTTTATAACTCACCGATGGTACTTTTCTTTCCAAAAATATGTTTCGTTTCTTTTCAAATAATATTGTCTCTAAAATAACCTTTTATGAACCTATTTGTCTTGGAATGGTACAAAAACAAATAATCACTGAACAAGCAGCATTTATACCGATTTGTTTTAACAATCATGACTAAAGCCAGAATGTTCAGCTGTAAATTACCAAATTTGTTTTTCCATGCAGAATTTCTCTCGAACCTGAACCTTCCTTTCAATATGTAATTGCCATCAGTACATCTCTTGCTATTTCGTACGTTTAAATTTTGCTATTTTAAAAATGTTTAAAAATGTTTTAAAACGTTCAAACAGAGGAACTTTGAGATTATTTCCAAACAAAAATCATTTTTCGATTTCTTTTCAAGACAGAAGAAATGTGCAATAGATGTAATTAATCAACCATAATTTTTTTAGTTGTAATATATTAGAGTTGAAGCCCGGTAAAATAAATCAAAACAGACAGGCTAGCGTGAATGATCAAGAAAATAATCGGCTAAGGGAAATTGTATCGATGTGCCACTAAATTCTCAGAATGGATGTTAAAAGCAGTATATTGCAATCAGTAAAAGGAGGACAGTATTTTGAGAGACGGAACACAGACTACAAAATAGAAAACATGTTTCTGTAAATACTAAAATTTGGAATCATCGAAGTCATTTCTGAAATATTTTCATAACTCATCGATGGTACGTTTCTTTCAAAAAATATGTTTTGCGCTCTCGGAAAATTTATTCAAATACTACTATTCAACAAAATAGCCTTGTTTGAACCTCTTTGTGTTGTAATGTGCAAAAACAATTACTCGCTGAACATTTTCAAAATTTAAAAGGATGAAAACAATTTGAAACAAATGTACAGCTGAAAATTTGCAAACAAGGAGGATGATTTTGCCTTGTCAAATAGCCTTCAAAAATGTGTTTTTTCATACAGAATTTCTCGCTTATTTCGTTTTTACAAAATTATCCTTTCATTAAGCAATTGTCGTCAGTGCATTGATATTTCTAACGTTTAAATTTTTCTTCTGAACGTCTAAACTAAGAAAGCTGATGGACATTTTTTTCAATGCAATTCTTATTATTCAATTATTTTTCGATTTCATTTCAAGACAGATTGATTGTTTTTTTGGTTAATGTTTTATTTTGGTCCGAAAAACTGGCTGGCTCTAGTTACTTGTTGATCAATATATATTTCAAATGTAGGAAATTTTGGCGCCGTTTTAATTTGTCGACAAACCGAATAAAAGCAGACAGCTAGCATTAAAGATGAAGAAAATAATTGAAAAAGAGTAATTGTATTGATGTGCCACCAAATTCTCAGAACGGATGTTAAAAGCAATGTATTGAAACCAGTAAGGAGAACTAATATTTTGAGCTTGAACATAAGAACCACGGAATAGAAAATGTTTTTGTAAAATGCTTTTGAAATGTTGGAATTGATTGTCATGTTTTGATAACCAACTGATGTTAATTTTGAGTTGTTTTCGACGTTTTTCACACATTCGTGTCCAAAATTACCATTTTTGAACCAATTTGTCTTGTGTAGCACAACAATTACTCGCCGAGACAATAGTTGAACATTAGCGAAGAACAAACTTCGTCGGGTTTTTTTCTAATTATTCAAAACTCAGCAGAAGAATGAAAACATTTTACAATAATTTTGGTTTGCAAGAAATACGTTACTAGCAAAATAGGATAGAATTTTGACACAATATTATCATAATTAGCGTGCGTGTTTTCGCTGAAGCAAGCCCACGAAATTCAACTCGCTCAAAGTTCATAATTTCACCAGTTATCTTTTCTAAATTTGAAGTTTTAAGACACAATTTACTATGGAAATACGAGGCGAAACTAAAGAAGTTGTGAGATTTTTATGTTCACAGTGGATTTGAAATTTGTAAAGGAACATGATGATTTTGCAAAGCTGTCGCCTCCACGTGCAAAACTAAAATGCAAATTAGATTGTGCCGCCTTCGTGTAAACTTCAAGACGCTTTTTCGCCTGTAAATCGTAACATGTTATCTCCAATGTTTAAAATTTTCAACATTAAGTAATTGGCAATCAATATTTTCAATTTAAAAAAAGAAATGCCTTGGAATACATCGCGTTTAGCTCAAATGTAAATTTCAATTTCTTCTCGAGAGCTTCAATTTTCACAGTTGATCAAATTTATATTATTCTGTTTTATCTGTGGTCCGTAAATCCATAACTTCTTATCACAGTGTTGTAAATGTTTGCGCGCAGTCTGTGGATTAAACATCTTTGTGTAACCAGATATTGATTTTTGTGTATTGTTATACTTTTGATTGCTACACGGGGCAAGAGAACGGAGCAAAAGATTGCATCGGAGCAGAAAATTTACTTGTTTTCAAGTTTACATACCACTGAAATTGGGCAACATGGTGGGCAATTGGATTTGAATTGAGAAGGGTTCTCTTGCTCCTGTGTAAATATCAAACGTTATAAAACAGGGTAAGAGATGAAATAGCAAGCTACAAACATTTGTAAATCACAATTGATTGGAAAACAAATTAAATGTTTGGAAAGTAAAACAGCATTTCGTAGACTGCTTAAACTTATCAATTTCGGAATGAAATTATTTTGTCGATTTTATTTTTGCTTGCTTTGTGGCTTGTAATTTCATCTTTTACTTTAATTTTTGAGAAGCTTTTGCATCATCCTCGCACGTAAACCATCGCTTAGATGGTTCAAAATTGAAAATTAAGCATTGATTTGGCAAAATGTATTTCGAGACGGAAAAAAGAACGTAAGTCGGACTTCCAAAATCAAAATTGTTTTACGTGCGAGATGGTGCAATAGTTTTTGGCGGGATTTTTTTCATTTGTTGCTCTTGAGATTTTTTGGCGATCAAAAAAGTCTGAAGGGTAACTCTTTAAAAATTTTCTGGAAATAGTTGCCAGGGGAAAAGCTGTGCAAAAAAAAAAAATTTTCCCGCCAAAAGACTTAGTACAGTTTTTTCCGGACATATTGTTAATTAAATAAACTGATTTTTACTTAATTAATTAGTGATTGTAAGACAATAAAAATGAAATAATAACAAGAACAAGTGTTTTTTATTGTGTATATTTTATTTACTTAGAAAAAAAATTAAAGACAATAAAGGAATACAACAAATAACAGACTTGTGTTGAATATATAACTTTTATTGACTTAGTAGTATTGGAATTTATTTATACACTTAATAAATTATTACAAGAAAAAATTAAAAAAAAAAACGGCGCATGCGTATTTTGGGCGCCCGTATTTTTTCTAAGTCTTTTGGCGGGAAAAATAAAAAATTTCAAACAGATGTTAACAAGAAGTAAATAATTAAAAAAAGTTGGCGCATGCGTATTTAAGCGCCCGTATTTTTCTAAGTCTTTTGGCGGGAAAATTAAAATTTTCAAACAGATGTTAACATGATATTATATCAGAAATCAAAATCTTGAAAACTTGGCCAATTTTATTAAGCCCGTGAAAAGGACACTAGACAATTAGATTGTGAACATTAAATTTTGTTTCACGGTTGTTTTGAAATCACCGACTTGACTTCCAGCCTGAAAAGTCTTGTTGCAAAAAACTAATCGCGATCAATCTTAAATATTCTACCTTACTTTTAATACACGGTCCATTGAAGCGATAGGAACTTGAACTTGTTTGCTTTGCTTTGCTTCTTTCTTCGTGTTGATGGCAAAATACTGATTCAGCCTCAAGAGTAAGCACCCTGAAAGAAATAAATATAAAAAATAAAATTAATCATGGCTATGTAAAGTTTTATTTACCAAGTAATGATATTGACAACAACTTTAAACGAGGACAAGCGTTATAAAATGTTGCCTTCTTTAACGAGATTATTCTGTTACAAACAACAGCAATAGCGACACAAAAAATTCAAGAAATAGAAATAAACAGCATCAACTTAAATGTACCCTAATGCCGTTTTATTTTTGAGAGGTTTAAACTTCGCGAAAAGCTTCCAAAAAGCCCGCTCGAAATTGCATGTAAAAATGTTCGCGACAAAACAGGTAATATTTAAATTTTCTTTTCGAGGATAAATTTGCATGTACGCGCTCTTCATTGCCGCGAATCTTTGTGTAATTACACGTAAAATTAAAGAAATTCACGAATATAAAAGGCATCAGGGTAGCTTCAAATTGTTGCACTATTAGATTATTCAGTGTATTTGACCTAGTAGATATACAAGCGAATATATACACAGGCGAAAGACTAGATATAAAGTTTCCCTTTTCCATTCAAGATCGATGTGATAACTCCGCGTCATGCTTATGACAACTTTTGAATGAAAAATTTCGAAAGTGATTTGACAAACCCCGAGAAAGGTTCAAGACAATTAGATACCATTATACACTGATTCATTGTTTCTTTCAACCTGACGACACGACGACACGACGACACGACGACACGACGACACGACGACACGACGACACGACGACACGACGACACGACGACACGACGACACGACGACACGACGACACGACGACACGACGACACGAACTGCATTTGACAATAAGTTCCTGACTAGTAAATTTTGCTTCACGGGTTTGGTAAAATTCTACGATTAGGTACATGATGTTTACACACGGCGACGCAGAATCAGAAAAAACGAGTATCAACGTATCCAATTTTCTTACACTAAAAAGACACATGCACACTGAAAACGAGTTACACATTGACGCACTACACATTTCCATGGCAACCATGTGTTGACAAGTTGTTTTACCCAATTTTTTTCAGCTTAATTTTCAGTTTTAATGAGACTTTTGAGCTTCTTCCAAAATCTTTACAGTTTTTGAATTCTTTTTTCTTTTCTGACATTTAAAAAAAAACTTGAAATCCAATATGGCGGATTTTTTATTTGCAATGTTTTACATCTATCATTACTTTCGCGAGGTTTTTTTCTCGTTCAGTTATTTAATATGCTACTTATTATATTCACTGAATAGAAATGTGTATATATTTGGCTTTCAGCACAGAAAAAAAACAGACTGATTCCATGCATTACTCATGTGCAATTTTCAATTAATCTTCTGATCTACTCTTAGTCGTCGAATATAGACTCTTGTTAGAGTCAACAAAATTGAATATAGATCGTTTTCATCAAAATAACAACATCGTTTTGCTTGCATCAAAAACATAGAAAATATTAATTTCTGTAACATTCCAGATCACGTTGAGCCAGGCTGTCTCAAATTTCAAAATGCTTTATCTCCAAAACGAAACACTCTGCTGGCAAACATTTCCCCAGCAATTAGCGACACTGATGTATAGAATATACTGCTTTGCAAGATCAATAGTTTTGAATTTAGGATTTTGATGACGTCACGTGAAAACGATCTATACAGCGTATATTAGACCAAACAAAACAAATATGAAAAAGTTAACAATCTACATCTTGAGAGTCTGGTTTTGTATACTAAATCTTTCAATTACCAAAGTGATCGACATTTGATTTCTTCTTATAATAATATATCAATACACTGCCATAGTAACAAAAGCCACATGTACATGTTTTGGACCTATTGTTCTTGCGCTTAGGCGTTCTCTCTTCTTTCGTTAGACACCAGTTCGATGAGCCCCTTTACAGTTATTCTTGGTTGCCTATTAGCAATTTCAGTCGTAATCCATTGTAAAGTAAGTGTATTGTTAAAATATGGTAATCAATCTGTGTAGATCAAGAAGCACGAAGACTGAGGCGAGTGCCATTCGATGACGTCACCCCCAATTGAAAAAGCGTGGAAACTAGGCTAATCATATAGTTGATAACAAGTTTATTCGGCTTACCTGCATTCAATTTTCATCTACGTATCCAGCCTTCTTCTTTGCCATTACTTGTCAAGATGATTATGTATTGCTTGTACTTCATCTGAAGATGAGAAAAATGCCGGAATAAGTAAAATATTTTCCATGGTATAATATACGGTGTCTAAATGAAAGCGTTAATAATCTTCACCTCGAGACTCTGGTTTGCTTTGTATATTAAACCTCTTACAATTAGCAAAGTGATCAACATCTTAGTTCTTATAATATAACAATATATTGCTATGGTAACAATAGCCACATGTACACGTTGTAGACCTAATTTTATTCGGCTTACCTTCATTCAATTCTTCTAACGTATCCAGCTTTCTTCTTTGCCATTATTTGTCAAGATGATTATGTGTTGCCGGTACTTCATCTGAAGATGAGAAAAACATGCCGGAATAAGTAAAATACTTTCCAGGGCATAATATACGGTTTATATTAGACCAAACAAAACAAGACAGTTAACAATTTTAATACATCTCGAGACTCTGGTTTTCTTGTATATTAAGCCTCTTAAGGTAGTACAATTGGGTGAGTCGTAAAATATAAAGTTGCCTTCGTTTACGGCCAGCTGGTAGATAAAACATTATTATGATCAATTCCAAAAGATAAGAGTCCACCGTTTGCGGGTTTTGGAGAAAGCGGAGATTGAATTTCGTTGTCTGGGGCGCCATTTTAAGACGCCATCTTGGATTTGCAGACGTAAGTATCGAACGGTGGAAGCTAAGGACATGCGCTCTGGTATTTTGTTCACGGGAGTCTCGCACAACATTCCAGATTATTTTCGTGTGTGCTCATGTTGATCAGGCTGGTAAGTACAAGGCTCAAGATGGCGGATCAATTTGCAGAGAAATCGCGATGAAAAACTGGCTGAATTCGTCGAATTCGGCGTCTTTTTGACTTACATGTGATAAAATTTAACAAATTGCCACTAGGAAAAAACTCAATGCTGACGAAATTTGGCACAGTTTTTGTCCACATGTTAAGTAATCTTCCTGCATTTAGCCGCAAAAAAAACATTCAATTTGAATAAAATTAAGGGAGTCGTGTCCTTGATTTTAATGCCTGTTAATAATTAACACAGAATTTGCTGTTTCACTGCGGCTAACTCATATTTCATGTATCTTCTTCATAACTGTTTATAAAAGAAAAATTATGACTACTAATTAAAACATAAACCTAAAAATTAGAAAAAACCCGATTTTTGCACCGCTTGCGATGTAATCAATTTCACACATTCCGGTTACGAAAATGAAAATGTCGATTTCAGAATCTGTTTCTCTGATAAAAATGACTTAACAACTTCTTCTATGGAATTTAAATGGATTTGAAAACAGTTCTCAAAAAGGATCCTTTTTCGGAGCATTTTAGCCAGTTGTACTACCTTAAAGTGATCAACATCTTAGTTCTTCTCGTCATATATCAATACATTGCTATGGTAGCAATAGCCACATGTACACATTGTAGACCTAATTTTCTTCTGCTTACCTTCAGTCTAATTCTTTTACATGTGGTTTCTTCTTTGCCATGACTTGTCAGGATGATATGGTACGTACATCATCTGAAACTGAGAAAAAACAAATGCCGGAATAAGTATAAAAATACTTTCTATGGAATTGGTCTCACTGTCACGCAACGCTGTGTGACTGGAGTTCTGGGCCCAGTTGCTCAAAGGATGGGTAACGCTATCCACCGGATAAATCGCTTTCCAGTGGATAACGTTGTTGGTTTTTTACACTTATCACTGGAAAGTGATTTATCCGTTATGGAAAGCATTATTCACCCTTTGAACAACTGGGGTCTGAGTATTAAACATGTTCTTATGAGTTCTGAGTACTGTAGGGATTTGAAGCTCTCAATAAAACACAGGATTTCGCCATTTTACATTGTTGTTTGGTAAATACATAACGTATAATTTCGGGTAATTGGTACCTTCCCAGTATTTTTCCAAATAATAATAATTCATAAATAAAATACAAAAGAAATGAATGATTAATTAATATCTGTAAATCGGATACAGATTTCGTCCTGATTTACATAAACTTTTCCTTCGATTTACTCGCCTAAAATGATTTGTAAAGCCAAGATAGTCGATAAACATGAACATTTAGATGCATTCATGTCATAAGCTCGGTACAATATTCGCGTCAGATCTGTATTGGATTTACAATGGCTCGCCTTCGGCTCGCCATTGTATCTGCCGCTCATATCAAATTACAAAGAAACAGCATCGCAAACAAGAGTTTTAAAAGACTTTACGCTGGACTTGACGCTGTCCAAACAAAATTAATTTCAAGCCCCGGTTAAAGCTGAAGTTTCACGTTCTAGGCTATTAACATTTGTTTTCTCTCCCGCAGGTTATTCTATCCTGTCACATAATAATAAAATCTTACCTTGTTTCAGTTGTTTTCTCCGCCGGTAGAAACTTGTGGTGCCAGTTGTGTCCATATCGGGGACTCTTCTTCAAGTGCAAACTACTTGACAATTTCTTGTACATTGACGACTTTTCTGGCGTTCACTTCCATTTCCAACCGGATTTTCTTTCGTTGAAGAAGTCACAGTTCGACCTCGAGGGCCGACAAATAAAATGCAAATTAACTTGCGCAATTAAAAAAGTCACACTTGAAGTTTTGCACGTGAAAATTGCATGGCGAGGTTCCTGGGCCGTCTTTTGGTAAGTTGAATTTACATAAAGGTTGCCGCGTACACTTGGTAATGAATTGACTATTTTTTCTCCAACTAAATAACTTTTCCGACGAAACCGCAAATTATTTCCAAAAAAAATTTATTTCTGTAGAGAAGTGGTGGCTCCGCTTAATCAAGGAAATACGAGATTCTGAATATCCCATTCAAGTAGCCCCCGGGGCAATCAAACAGGAGTCGGGGTGGGGGGGGGGGGGGGGGGGAGGGGAACCTGCCCGCGCACACTTTAACCGTTTATAACTTTCATAATATTGATTAGAAGTAAAAGCCGCCACCTAAAATTTTTCTGGAACAATTTAAAATGGAACTTGCTGTTACCATGGCAAACATATTTTGATAGGCATGTTTTCCAAATTTGGATTTTTCGTGTATTTTAATGAAAAAACTTTCTCGCAATAAACTTTTACCTTTTTAGATCATTGTAGCATTCGTTGATTGGTTGTGATTACTTTTGAGTTATTTTTGGTGGTTTTCTGACGTCATGGAAAAAAATCAATAAATCCAAGATGGTGGCTGTTTGGAAATCATGACGTCATCGTCTCATGTTTTATACCTCCAAGGTAAACAAGTTTCATTGTCGTACCTTTAATACTCTTGCAGATGCGCCCCCGGACTTAAGCGACAACCAATCACTTGGCGTTTTAAGGCTTGCACGCGTCCAAGTCTTCTTCGCACCCCTTATATGGCTTGTCACGCAAGGCTCCCTTTAGAGGAGAGGCGTTGCGTGATGTCCCAAATAACGGCTGTGTCCTTGAAAACGGCGCACGTGCCAGTTCTTTCCGAAAGATGCCCGCAAAGGCTATGGTAGTTAAGTGACAACAGGCTGAATCTGTCTCCCTTCGCCTTTCCCAAGGAGTACTTCAACACAATTCGTTATACTGGATAAGTTTATTGTTCCTTCGCCATAAAAAAAGTAAAGTAACCTTTATCAGAAAAAAATAACTACAGTCCAGCACTAATAAGGCTAGTAACAGCTATAAATACATTCAAGTAACAAAATTATGTCAACTATGAAAAGATTACAAAAATTAGTAGTAATTTAGAAAAACTTCCTTACAAAACACTTTTTATAGATACAAAACTATTAAATGTTTAACAGTATAAAAGGACCTACTTTCTTATTCGGTTGTAAAAAGAACTTGCTGTTCACTATACCGTTGTTAAGATTCATCAAATAATTTCAACGCAATTCGTAAAATTAATCAGTTTAGTTACGAGTCTACAGTGGAAATCGCGCCCAGTGAGGCCTACTCATGTTTGTTTTTTTATTAGTTCTCCCTTTGCAAGATCAATTCGCGTACGAAAAACCCTATCAGAACAGGTTGTCCTTGCACCAAATCTGCAGGTTATTTCAAACACTAGCTCTTTCTAAAATCGATACTCTGAGCCGGTTCATCCGCTCATCGACCTTACTGCTGCTGACTGCACTTAAACCATTACCATTAACCTACACTATAATTCTTTTTTATAGTAATAGAACAATCTACTACTTCTCATAACCCGTCCACACCAAGACAGTTTTAACAAAGTTACAAATCGCTAACAGGGTTAAAATAAGCTCCCTGCTCTTGTGATTTCATGGCAATATATTTCAAGTCAAAAGACCTCAGAAACGTTTATTTAAAACAGCTTTTAAGCTTTGGTGTGAACAATGCGTTTGGTTTACTATCTATAATTTAAAAAAAAATTAACCACCTGAAGACATACTATCACCTTCACCTAACTTATTCGTGCCAACTGGCACATAAGGCCTCACATACTATGCTGAAGCCTCCCTATGAGACTACCACCTTGTTGTTGGTAGGGAGGCTTGAGTATCTCTATGACCCGGAGAGCTATACTGGCTGGAGTACTTTCAAAGTGTTCCTGGTAGGTCCAACCATGCCAGACAGGTCAAAGGGTAGAGATCAGACAAAGTGTAGTCTCCTGGCCCTCCAGGTTGGGGTTGGGCTGAGGGCTGATAACCCTCTCCCATAAAACCTAATTATTACTGAAACTAGAAACAGAGCTTATTCACTAAATGGGGGCGCTGTGGCTGCTACTCTTGATGGGAGAGCAGAGCCCATGACGCACAGGGGACAAAGCCAGCTGGACTCCCTCGGGCCGATTGAGAGAAACGAGACTGGCTACAAATCCTGGAAACTGAGATGCGTGCTACAGCAGCTAACAGAGAAAGATGGAAAAGCTTTGTGAAGGCCTTATGTGACAGTAGTCAAGAAGCAGATAGGTAACAGGTAACTATGCTGAAGAGCATTAGCCCTTGGTCATATTACATCTAATTTAAGTGCAAACTCTTTTCAAGTATTTGACCTATTCTAAACTCTACAATAATATTAAATTTTGTAGTCAAAGGAACCAGCATGATAAAAGTGCCCTTTTACTCTTTTTTAAAGAGAAAACAAGCAATTTCAATTGAGTGTCGAAGGTAGTTGTGCCTGTTTTGGTTTTGTATGCTAAGCTCTATAATCATTGACAATTCCGTGCACACATGCTCTAACCAATCAAAGCAAACATGACACATTTTCGACCAATCAGGGACACGTTTTCCCGCGCTTGGCATACACGGGTTGCACGGCTATGCTTCGACTTCTGATTGGTTCATTACGTTATTTGCATTTGCTGTGATTGGCCAGATGTGATTACTGTGGCTTTAGTTTATCAACAGTCACTACAAAACTGCTCTAAGGAATGGACCATCCTATTTTTTGAGGGAGGTGGGGAGGGGGGGAGGGGGGGAGGGGGGGGGGGGGGGCAAATACCAAAAAAATCCTGCACAGCAAAAGTAGAGAAAAAAATCATGCACAACGATCGAGCGAAAGGAAAAAAAATAGAACAAACAAAAAAATATCAAACAAGCCAATTAAATGAAAACTATCTTGCACAAGCTATAAAAGGTGAATAAAAAAATTATTGCACAACCTCAATATGGAAAAAAACCTTGCTCAGCAAACCTTGCTAAAAAATAAAGTAATGGTCCATCCCTAACTGGTAGGCACAAATCATGATCTTTAAAGCAGTTGATTTAAGATTTACTTAATGTTTTCCAGCTTCAAAACCCAGGCCCATTTGGAAGGAAGCTGGTTTACAGCGATGGCAGGAAAATGAACCATTATGCCGCCTTTGTCGCTAGCTGGCTTCCAAACAAACTTTCCTTCATACCCTAACATGGTAACTAGAGTAGAATTGGATGAAATTGGAGCTCCGAGGGTAAGTTCATCAGTAGATGGCCACTCAAGAACAATGGCGTACACAGCATCAGCTTTGGACGTGTACCTAGAGATAGAAGATACTCAGTTATTCCCATGTTTCCTTATAACATAGACTAAAACAAAACAGCTATTCAGAAAGTGACAGGGATTAAGCGGAAACCTTGGTTCATCATTCCTTGATGATAGCCCTGCTCTTACCCGATTTCGCCAATGGTCCCCGCAAGATGACACTGACATGGAGTCGAATGTAGTAAGACACACTGATGATTCAGACAAGCGCGAATTCATTGACAATCAAAGAACAGACTTTCCATTCAGTTTTTAAATAGTATACCATATTATTCTCAAATAATAGCTGGAATAACATCTCTCCCAAATGTATCTTTTTGGGTGAACGAAACTATTGTCTCAGCTGTTCTTCGATTACAAGAAAATATGGTACAATCAAAGAAAAGAACGTCAAAGTAACATCGGTTATTTGCAAGTTAGTCAAAGCCTTGCTCTTTCTAAAATTATTATCCTGCAAAAACTGACTTGAAATAGTGAGGTGGAAGAGCCTGGCTGAACTGAACCCAGTGTGCCACCAGGCATATAAACACGTACAAAGGATGGATGATACAGGTACATTGTAGGATTAAATCATTTTCTTATTAAACATAGTAAATGGTTTGAACCCAGGGAGGAGTATCAACAATTTGTTTAGTGGAGAGGCAGTCTCCACAGTGAGGAGAAGCATTGTGTGACGACCCAAATAATGGCTGTGAAGGGTACTAGGGAAAGGGAAGTCCTGAAAAGAAGAAAAACCTGAGCGGATGTCATCTTGACTCTGAAGACAACTTTCGCTCAAGTTGTCAAAACGTTGGTCACTAACAACAGTCCTTTTCAGGACTACCTTCTCTACCCTCCTCTCTACCCTCCTCCTCTGGACTATCAATTTTCTTAATTTAAAAGTTTATGTTTAACATCCAAATTATATATAAGTTAAAAATTTCATTTTATGCCATTCAACCCACCAGACATGTTTGTTAACAGTGTCGTTTTGAGCTCTCCAAGGTTTGGTGCTGTAAATAGCTTCACCATTCACAGACAGCCACTCTCCCATCTGCAGCAGACGCTCCTCAAATGCGGGTATGATGCGGCCATCTGCAGTAGGGCCAACATTTAACAACATGTTGCCACCACAGCTAACAAACAGAGAGTGAAAGAATGAAAAACATATATCTCCAACTGAACATAAATGTGTTGCAAATCCAAACTTAATTTTGCAATTGAACTGTATAATAGTATATTGTCAAACTACACGTTTTCTGTCATCTGGTGGTGCACTCGGCATGCAGTGAAAACTTGTAAGTGGTCCGTTTTTATTAAAAACTTCAGCAGTATTAATTAATTCCAAACTTCTCTTAGAGATGTTTTCAATTGAGTGCAAAAAGTAATGCAGAATTGCTTTGGTTTTGCTTTACTATGCTCTGTGATTGGTTAAAAAAAACCCTATCAAAACAGGTTGTCCTTGCACCAAACCTTCAGTTATTTCAAACACTAGCTCTTCCTAAAATCGATACTCTGAGCCGGTTCATTCGCTCATCGACCTTACTGCTGCTGACTGCAATATTAACGTCACTTAATTAAACCATTACTTAATGTCTTGAAAAAAGTGATTAATAATGAATATTCACCCACACTACCATTTGTTTTTTTATTGTAATAGCACAATCTACTACTTTTCATAACCCGTCCACACCAAGACACAGTTTTAACAAAGTTACAAATCGCTAACAGGGTTAAAATAAGCTCCCTGCTCTTGTGATTTCATTACGATATATTTCAAGTCAAAAGACCTCAAGGACTGGTGTTTATTTGGGCTCGCGGACGGTCTTTGAGTTTAGAATACTCAAGCAATTGACATGATAATCTTTCCTTACCTCATTCATAATATTATATTTTTAACACAAGTTGTAAGAAATTATTTTTCAAGTATTCAAGCTACTTTAGACTCGTGTTTGTAGTAGTGTCTTTGGACGGGAGGTTGCGTGACATTTCTGTGAGTTCGGCTCGATATAATGCGGGTATCAGCGGCCATCCCGAGGGGGCGACCCCCGGGCACCCAGGGGCATTTGTCACAGCAGCCTTGACAAATACACGCTAAAGCCCCTCGGGTGGGGCAAAAAATTGTGACAAATACCCCCACCTCTGGGGCAACCTGGGCAGCATATTATAAACGTCTTTAAAAAGTTTTTTCCCCTGATTACTTGCAAAGAACAAAAAACGCTCCAGCATAAGAAAAATTGGAAACAATCACTTGAATGAGAAAGTTCGCGTCAAGACAGACATGACAAATTCCCTATTTCAGAAGAATCAACAAAAACAAGACTAAAAAACACCAAATAAAATAAAAAAGGGCTAATACAATTACACCTTTGTATTGTACACTATGTTTCATTTGAAGCTTATCTCTGACCAAATATGAAAAAAAGACGAAACTACACAGGCTGATAATCACACTGAAAGATTATACTGATGTTGACAAAGTCTAATGTCTGAAATTAAAGAGAGACATGATTACGTCGCTGTTTCACCATTTGAAAACATTGGAGTGTTGTAAACCTATTCCATAGCCTCGTTCATACACACAATTTAAATGTAAAATATCTGAAATATGAAAAACAAGTATCTGGAAATAATCTGTGACGTTACTTAAAAGTTTTCTTCTTGTGAAAAAAAGTTGTGAGAATAAAGAAGGCTTTGTCTAGTTACTTGTGACAAAATACAAGAAAGAAAACTAAATTGGTAACTTAGGGCCTATTTACATGGAGAGAAGTTGTCCCTGGTAAGAGGGTTACCCTCCCGCTCGAGCCATCTTTTACCGAGCGTTTATATGAAAAAGTTGTCCCTGTTGACCGAGCCAAAACTTGGCCCTCTCGGGTTCGCGCATTCTCTATATGTCCCGACTTGTCCCTGGTAGGTGAAACAACAATAGCCAAAGTGTTTATATGGAAAAAAGTTGGCTCGCCCCCCAGGGTTACCCTACCTTCAAAGCGAGTAACCCTCCACCCAGGGTTACCCTGCCCCCCGAGCCAACTTTGCGATTTCTCATGTAAACGGTTCGCTGCTATTTATAAAGAAATGTATGAAAAGTTATCCCGCCCGGGGTGGCTCGGTGTGGAGGGTAACCCTCCTACCAGGGACAACTTTTCTTCATATAAACAGGCCCTTATCCTGTTTTTAAATGCGCCTCCAAATTAAAGGTGCAAATCCCGTGGGTATGTCCCCGGGGTATTTTGATAAAAACACAAAAGTGCTCTAATGCCCCGCGTGTGGGGCATGTTTTTGCTACAAATCCCTGCTAACCCCTTGGGTTGCCCCTGGGTTGCCCGGGGGTCACCCCCTCGGGATGGCCGCTGATACCCGCATAAAGCGTATAGACATAGCGAATTTATAGTCCGAATCAATTCCACAGCTCTCGTAAAAAATAGCGTAATGCATTAAACAAACGTATAATATTCCAGGTTACACAGAAAAAAGTTATTACATTGACATTCTACGAAAATTCTGTAATACCCATCAAGATCAATTCCTCTGCTTTCCAGTTCAAAACTGGCGCCAATGGCCTGGAATGATGTCACTAGTCCCAGTGTCCCTTTGACTCGGCCATGGGGAAAACAACCCTAACTTTGATGGCCCATAGAAAATTGTCGTTTTAACCAAAACAAAAGATTTTTACGGAATTTTGCTTAGTATAATATAAACATTCATTTGGGGCAAAAATATTTTTTGGGGTTATAGGCACTTTAAGCTTTGGTGTGAACAATGCATTTGTCATTATTACATCTAATTTAAGTGCGAACTCATTATATATTTATATACCTATTCTAAACTCTACAATTTGTTGTTGTTAAAAACAAAAAAAAACAATTGCAACATGGTCATGCGCGTTCCCGCACTTGGTGCCAGTTACATGTATTTGCTTCGCGATCTCATTGCTTCAGTGTCTTGTTTACTTCTGTTGTGATTGGCCATTGTAATTCGCTTTGGTCTTGGTTTTGAGACACTCAACTGAAAACTGACGTAACCATGCAATCAGTAAGGAATTTGATCCTCTGAGAAAAGTCTTGTTGACTTAACACCAAATTCTCCCGAGAAGAAAGACAAAAACAAAAGCAAAACAGTGTGGAGAATTTGGTTGCCGATCTGGAGAATTATAGCAAGCAAGCCGTGACTGGAATGGTTTTAAATTCTTGATCAAGTTCTGACTCACATTAATGACAGTATAAAAAGGTGACAGGCCTACAAATGTACACGACTCCTACAGTTTGTGAAATTTGTACATTTGCCGTTCTCTATTAAATATGGTCTTCTGACCTACTTTGCTTCAAGTGTGTTTCTAACGGCCAATATATGTTTTATTATGAGGAGGATTTTTGAAGTAGAATAGAGCCTTCGATGGTGTTCACTCTAGCTATTTAACGAGATAATTCCGGCCTGTCAGCTCGTCCACCATGTGGGATAAACAATAGAAATGCATGAATGGTTAATTGCTTTTATGAAATGATTACAACTTTCATAATATGTACCTAGTATGTAGCAAGATAAACATAGGCATGCAATGCATGTAGAGAGCTAGATATGCTTTCATTAACAAAATAATTTTGTTAGCACTTGGCAAATGAGCAGAGCCTGGGTAAACCAGTCAAACCTGTATTAAGTGGACACCACCCTTACATTGTAATTATTAAGCGGACAGTAACAAAAGTCCCACAGTTTGTCAGTTCCCTTATTTACTGTAAATAATACCTCTATTAAGAGGACACCCTGTATTAAGTGACACTAAAGCATTCTGCCGCTTAATACAGGTTTGACTGTATTGTCCTTTTGATGTCAAGTTCAGTGTTGTTAAAAGAAACCCATTGCAATGTTGATCCTTACCTAACAGTAGAAGCCAGTTCATACAATAGTTTATTGATTTCCAAATAAGAGTTAATGTTCACATCACGTCTGTAGCCCCAGGAACCCTTGTCCACAGTCAATGCATTCTCCCATTTGTGATTCTGAAGTTTGCCTTTGTTCAAATAACAAATTATAGTTAGGACTAACTGGCGAAAAGTTGGATTAATTTTCGGTCAGTGTAAAATGCAGACTGCAGACTTTTTTAGTTTTAATGGTTGGTTTAGGGTTAGTTTTTAGAGAAAGGGTTAGTTTTAGGGTTAGTGTTAGGGTTAGGGTTAGTTTTTAGGGTTAAAATTAGTTTTTAGTTAGTTTTTGGTCAGGGTTAGGGTTAGTCTGCAGTCTGCATTTACTGACCGGATTAATTTTAATAAAATGATAGCGCAGCTATAATTAGCTTACCCTAACATCAATAATATTAGTGGTAAACGCTAATTGGAAATGGCCACAATGAAAAATTCCTATTATATTTTTTGTGGGTTTGATTTGGTAATCATTTTAACTAGTCTCACGCTTGTCTAGAAACCTGAGTTACATCATTCCTTAGTTAATGATATCAATGTTATATTAGACTTTAGGGAAAGATATTCTGACTAATAAAATCTCTAGTCAACAACCATGGGTTGGCCTTTAGTTTTTGTGCACCGTACTGCACATTCTAAAAAAAATGTGGCAGGCACGCGCACAGTGGGTACGTAGCCTAATGCCTACAGAGATGCCAACCTCTGGAGGTTTTAAATAGGTAGATTTTTTTGAGAGGGGATAGAAGCCATGCCGAAGGCGTGGAACGAGTGCCGGAGGTGTGAGCTTCTAGGGGGTCTGTTTGATTTTACCCCTAAAATTGCCATTTCCTGCATTTCTGAGGCTCAAAAAGCATTTGCCAAGTCAAGATATAAACTCTGGAGTTTACCTTAATTTTCAACCAGAACACCAATTTTTTATTTATTTTATTTATTATTAATTCATGACACCGGAACATGTGTTTTCGGAAAACGTTTCATATTTCCTTTTAGTGTCTGTGAAACATGCACGAAAATGCAGCTGGGAACCATATAACAGGCATTTGAAAGACCAAACTTTTTGGGGTTTAAATCTTAGCCTATTGTAGAGAACAGATCCAAAGTCGCTTTTATCCGGGAGATTTGGTGACCCATACCGGGAGATTCATTCCATATCTGGAAGACTCCCGGATAATCCAGGAGAGTTGGCATAAGTGTGGTTAGCGCATTGGACTCTGGATCAAGTGGTCCAGGTTTGAACCCTGGCCAGGGTTACTGTGTTGTGTTTTTGGGCAAGAGACTGAACTCTTACAGTACCTCTCTCCACCAAGGAATATAAATAGTACCAACGAACTGTTAGGCCTAGGGTATAGAGTGTATTCACTTGACCTCATAGCCGCCATATTGGTGTCCCCGTACAAAATAATTTTTATTAACTTCTTTTGTTAGGGATACCAACATGGCTGCCACGGCCTTTGTCATTTAATTCCCACAGGACTGAGTGAATACGCTCTATAGTATTCAGTAGCAATAATATTAGTTCCTTCATGCTAAGGAAAACGGGATAAGCTCCAGCTGCTGTGGGCAACTAGGCTCATGAAAACTTTACCCTCTCTCCTCCGCAGAGGCTCAATGGGGTTTTAGGAGAAATCCGCTGAACGTGGTGTGTGCAGGCGCAAGTAACTGGCAGATCAACAAAGTCGCTCTCTCCGGGTTTTCTTGCGCCTGCACTCACTTCGTTCAGTTCAGTTTTAGGATGGAGGGCAGGGCCACTAGCTCGTCAGTTGATATACTGTTATGTGTCACCCTCCCCAAATAAAGTTGATTATTATTATTATTAGTGGATTCTCCCATGAACCTCTGCGGAGGAGAGAGGACTTCACCCTAACTACATCCTAAAAAAATTAAGAGTTACCCGGATTGTAGCGATCATGACAAGTGTACACATCACCATGATGGCAAAGACATCCATTGTTACACCAACGATCATTTGTCACAACAGTGTCTTTAACAGGGCTTCACAACACAACAACATCAGAGGAATTAAAACAACAAATGTCATTCATTGAAACATCATTTCATTTTCAATACAATGTGTACATGTACGTATCATTAGATCAGGTAAAAGTTATGAGATGTTTTGTATGCAAGGTACAATTTTGTGTAATGTAGACAAGAGTTTTCACTCAAAGGCATTTCCTTCAAGTGACACAATTTCAACTTCAACAAACATTAATGTACTGTAATTTTCATCTATCTAGAAATTCTCTTTTGATTACCTTCTAATACAATCACCATTTTAAAGGTTGTTGTGCCCTCTAATTTTCCAACTTCCTTGTGCAAACGTAAACAAAATATACCCATATTTTAGTCAGCTTTTTCAATGATCTTCATCTTCAACGTTTTTGACACCATAATAATTAAAGAGATGGTACAGCTGATCTTGGAAAACCTGAGAGGTCACTAGCCTTTAGCCTACATAGCTGGCACGAAAATGAGCGGAAACCTGTAGAGGTGGGTCAGGAGTGAGAAACCGCCTGCAAAAAAACCGCCTGCAACAAAACCTAGGGTTTTTTTTTCTTTCGCAGCTTGCAACACTCATTGTCATGGCTTTGCCACTCAATTAGCTTCGTTGAGAAAACTTTACCTTGCACAAACAATACCATCAGCTTCGCAGGCTAATTAGCCTTGGGCATGCATTTGTTAAACTTAACATATCACGTACCACCGTTTGTGTATGGTACATAATTCATGTGGCACTTTTCCCCAAGTGGTGAATTTCCAGTACTTTATTAAATTTTGCTAGTCAGAAGTCTGATTTATTGAAACAAATCTACAAACAAGTTACGTTTCTATCACCTGGGTCTCATATTTACCTGTCATTATAAAGCCATGCAAGAAACTCCCTGCTTTGCCAGTATGTGTCAGGTCCATTAGAACCATCTGACCATAAATAATCTGGTTTATAAGTGTTGATCAGGTCGTACAGCTCTGGCATGAGAACTTCCTAACAAAAAGTACAGCATTGCAGTTCATTACATAATAATTACATTCTTGTCCCCAGAGTCCGCGATCCTTTTGGTCAGCACCAAGAATCTTGGACTCAGGCGGGGACGTCAGACAGAACAAATTTTTTGATTGGCTGTTAAAACAATGAACAGACAAAAGACGAGAAAACAAGTACTCTGTGCAAGCTCAGAAAATCGGTACCAGCCAGAGGTCGTGATTTATTGGTGCTGACCAAAAGGATCGCGGACTCTGGGGACGAGAATGTAATAATTACATCTATAATTATAATTATTCTATAATTACCCATTTTCCTCAAATTCATATTCAATAACTCATTCCCATGAGGTGTACAGCCAATGAATAACACACATTGGTTGAAGACAGAATAGTTTGCTTAACCAAATTCTGCTCTTCTCCAAATGTTTCTCCAAATCTGAAGTCCTGCTTTCATTTGTTTCTTGGTGTTTGGAACCCCAGATAAAACAGTTCTACTAATATATAAGTGATCATAATATTATTTTATTATAATCTTATATCACAGAGAGGTGCCCCAGATAACCATCACTTATTATTTTTATAGCTTAGACTACTGAGTTGGTAGGATGCCAGTCAGCCCAGCTGGACCAACACTAACCCTATTCTAACAGCGGGCGGGGGTAGAAAGAGACCCCTTCCCCCATGTATCTCCAAATGTATTCACACTCTATGTTTTTATTTTATTTTAATGGCATTAACTAAGATGTCATATCGCACCATAAATGACGTCATACATGTACATTGAAAAAATCTGCCATCTCGGATTCCAAAATTGATTTGACAAAAAATAAATAAATAAATAAAAGTATTCAAAGTTAAGACAGTAAATTACTTCTTAACAACAATATGCTAATTACCTTGACGTAATCCTGTGTCTGAAAGTTATTGGCAGCATCCTTCAAATAGAGTGGATTAAACCATTCAAAGAGAGAATGATACAATCCAAATGTCACGTTGGTTTTACTTCTAATGGCAGTGGCAAGCTCCCCTTAAAACAACATCAAGTATATGTAGCAGTAAACATAAACAGTCTTGGTTATATTTAGTAACCCAGACAGAACAATTGAGGATTGGGTTAAATGATAATAATTTTTAAATGCTAAACCTTAATGCCATGAAAAACGGCAACAAAACTGAAAAGGAAATTCCACACATGGAAAATTTTTAAAATACCTTGAGTCAGTGTTTTCATTAAGACCACAAAAAAGCGTGTAAACATGAGCGGCTTTGTCAGTCTTCGAACCAAAAATTTGTCACGCTCATGTAATGTTTAATTATACATGAACCGAACCTTGGTGGGCCGCCACTTCCAGACATAATTCCTCTTTGGGCTATTTTATATGGGATTGTCTTGGTAGAGCTGGGATATACAACAGCAGCATTACAATCCTGAGATCCATGAACAATTTCACCAGCGTATTAAGGTGCAAATGGTGAGGCATTTCTACCCAAGAGAAACAAAATTATCGGAAGGCAACCCAACTGAGCTTTTTTCAGGTAATGTCCAGGCTAACGTGAAAAATGCATGGAGGGCTCCAGCAGATGAATAAGGTTCACGAGAATTCTACGAAACACAGCAAGCATTGTCATATGCTCTTGGCCGGCTGCAATTCAAAATAAAAGTCTTCCATTCGGTGGTATGGTGCTCCAGAGCTACTGGCTGCCATCTAACGAGTCAATGGAAAGAACAAGCGCATGGCTAAAAGAGTCTTTAGACGGCGACAATCAGAAGATGCTGAGGTTTTCGGGTGGCCAAGAAATATTTAAATTATTGTTTGTTTTGTAAGATTGACCGCATTTTACTATTCAAGGTCAGATAATAAAACAGAAAAATTATACCAATTATTTGTACAGACTCGTTCGTTGTGTGACATGTGCTTTCTGAGAAATCACGTGATTTTCAGTTTTATGTCATTGGTCGCTCCATATTTAGAAGCGCTGTAAGAACAAAACGAATTAACTTCCTGTCACGCAAACAAATTCTCATGTGTTGGATTTCATATTTTATTAAATAAAATCAAAACTGAGAAATGTGTCCCTCGTTTTCATATAATTGATAAATATATCAATCCTCAATTGTTCTGTCCAGGGTACTATGAAGTTTCACACATTTAAGTAATTCACAACCAAATTCAGATATGAGTTTCTGTAGTGCTATGTGGCACCAGTATGGAGTTTCTGTAAGCCCTAATCTCAGGACCCGGTTGTTCGAAGGGTGGATAACGCTATCCACCGGATAAATCACTATCCAGTGGATAGCGTAGTTGGTTTTGTTAACACTTATCCACTGGATAGCGATTTATCCGGTGGATAGCGTTATCCACCTTTTGAACAACCGGCCCCAGATGTTTTTCTCAAGGAGGGATGGGAATAAGCATATGATGAGAGACTTCACTCTGTTTTGACAGGCTATTCTATTAATTTTTAACAGGGTTCCAGTTAAGTTTTAAAAGCAAGGTTTCAATGAGGAATTGCAACAGGTCAATAGATAGATATGGACCTCACCAAATCAGCTGATGTTTTCTACTAATTTGTTGGATCAGGTAGCCGACCTTGTCGGGTTTATGGCCTGAGACACCTCTCTCACCTCCGGGAACACTAGGCTAACCATAAGACACTGTATTGCGATAATACACTCTGTCATCAAAATAACCCAATAACCAATCACCTGGTGGTTGGTGAAATTATCCACTCTTACCCACGAGATCCCTGTGAGGACCATTGTCGACAGAGTTCCAGTTCCATGATACGTTTGATCTCCAGTTTGTCCATCCTTCATGGTGTTTACTTGTCAGGACATAATATCTAATTTTAAATAAAAAAAACAAATTTTGTCAGGTTGCCTACAATCTCGTTCCCAGAGTCCTCGATACCCTTGTCCAGCGGTGGAGCGGCCAACAAGGACCTCTGGGGGGAAGCGATCTGCCATGACAGGATTCTTGGACTTCCGGTTCTACTGTGCATGTGTTCGACTCCATGTTTCAAGTAACGGACGCCAAGATTCTTGGACTTCCGGTCTCATTGCACATGCAGATCACTCTATCCCAGAGGTCCTTGTTGGCCGCTCCACCGCTGGACAAGGGTAACGAGGACTCTGGGAACGAGATTGGGTTGTCTAGCAATTTGTTGGTACCCATTTAAACTCCTGGTCAAAGAGAAGTAGGGTGTCTTGCCCAAGAAATATACAACACACAATGACCCTGGCCAGCGCTTGGACCTAGTAAACATCTTAATCCTCACTTCCAATGCACTAAATAGTTATTTGGCCATTGTGCCTCTCACAAAAAATGAGTACAAGGTTGCTAGGCAAATTACTACTCTTCCCACTAGACCGTGACACCTACAAATTTTTTTGCCGTCTGTGGCCGTTTAAAATTTGAACTCGAGGCGACTGAATTTTTATCATGTGTTTTGTTGACCACGCGATCGGTAAATTTGAACTTGCGATGATCGAATTTCAACTCGCTACGCATAAATATCCCCTTGGATGTGCTCAGATAGTGTTTTTCGAAGATTGCGGAAGATAATATAACATAACTTCAGTGAAGCGCGCGCTCTGATTGGTTAATAATTAACCATTGTGCGACTCCATATGCCCATGGTGCACTCTGACGTCACTGGTTTGTTTTGTGTGCTTGATGCTTCACTGGTCGCTCACTGTCAGTTCTCGACGTAGCGAGAAATCTGCATCTAAACTGGAAGTTTCGAATGACGAAATTACCACAAATCATGCAAGATGAATTGTAAATCGGCTGAACAGCCTTGAATTCAACTAAGAGGCAAAGCGGATAAAATATTTTGTCGATATATGACGCGAAGTCACGAAGTGCTGGAATGTCATCAGGAAAGCAAGTGGAGCCGGTGAAAGTTTACTCGGAGCAGCGGTTGTTGTTGATTAAGCTTACGTGGATTATTCTGGAAGAAATTTTCAACTAGAATAAAGGTTAGTTCAGAAACTCTGCTTCCGAAACTTATTTTGGAGTTTTTGTACTGAAGCTGAGCCGTGCGACGGTAATTCTCAGAATGAATTTTACTGAATGAAAACTTTGCAATGTAGATGTTTGTTGTTCAATCTTCCAGGTTTAATACACCGTAAAGTGAAAATCAAATTATTCAATGAATTTTTTCTTTCAGTCAATTTATTGAGGAGCTTTTTTGTGCACTTCAAGAGTAGGATTTCGACAGCCGATTCGTGTAAGATTAAAACTGTTTGCAGTGTTATGTTATAAAAGAAATGGTAAATGCTACAGCTGTGCGTACATCGAGTTATGGATGCACGCGGGAGGTTGCTTTCGGAACATAATCTGACATTATGACATAACTTCAGCGAAGCGTGCACTCTGATTGGTTAATTGTGCGACTCCACATGTCCATGGTGCACTCTGACGTCACTGGTTTGTTTTCGGGTGTCATTAAGGGCTTGTCATTAAAGTTGAAGTTTGGCAGAGGTAGGCACTAAGTTCTTAAGTCTAAACAATGCGCCAACTCTCTGACTTGCCTTCTTGCATGCGGTAATTATGTGTTTGTTAAAGTTCAGCTTGTTGTCTATGGTAACACCTAGTAGGAAAACAAAATAGACTGCAACAGTGTGACACAAGGGGGAGGACCTGACCGGTCCTTTGATTTGTCAAAGTAGCCAGGGCTGACACTCATAGTAGCCGGGGGAAATCCCTGTGTCCGGCCCTTAATGACACCCCTGCTTCTTTGTGTTGTTTTAATGCAGCGACTATTTTCATTAGACTTTGCACTCCCTTAGGTCAGCCATGACATTTAAGAAGTCTGTTTGGAGCAGCATGTCAGATGTTTCTCTTGTAGCAGGAGAGTTTCCTCCGTTGCACTATAACATCGCCTCGAGCAACTCTTACGCTTCTTTCGTGCTTAGCAACCTCAGCGTGCATCCATAACTCGATGTACGCATTCTGCACGTTTTCCTTATGTTGTAAGAAGGTCAAAGATCTCCGAAGATTGCAAAACATAGCCAACAATGCATTTTGACACAGTTTGGAGGATTCAAACATAAATACATATTTACAGGTCTGGACTATTTTTTGTCAAACTTGAATCAAATTTACAATGTTGTTTGGAACTAGTGGTCTAGATTTGTAAGTCTGGCATGAAAAATTGGCCTGTATTAGTGAGATCGATGTTTTCGATCCACAGGCACGAGTGTTGGCAGGTATATGATTTTTTTGGAAGCTTATTAACGCCAATCAATAACTCTAGGCCGCTTCCTAATCAATACACTATTCTTTTGCAAAAGAACATGAACTAATTATTATAGTTCATTTTCACTTATTTTTCCTTTGTATTATTCTTTTTTATTTTTAGTCTCACCTATTTTTGTATATATTTTAGTAGTCACGTCTTTTCAATTCAAATTATCCATCGAAGGCTGTAGTCTGACAGCCGAAAGCTCGAAATATTTTAATTGTATATAGCCAGAGAACGTTTTTTAAGTTTTTACCAATAAAATAGTAAGAAAATTGAAGGCTCTGTAATTACAAACATATGCCAAAATATTTCTTACATCAAGCAGATCAATCTAGATGACAGATATGCTCACTAAATAGCTAACAAATATGTGGAAAGTGAGTGACACAAATCCAACTACAATATCTTGTGTAACCATGTAGAGACTACATGGTTACTAGTCCAGTTCTGGCCCCTCTCTGTCACGCAACGCTACGCTCACGTCAAGGGTCCAGGGACAATTGTCTGCGCATGCTCACGATAAACCAATCACAGCGCATCTTAGCTCACATGTGACTTTTAAACTCGACAAACTGAGTCAAGAAGAGAAATATATTTGGTCGCCATCAGTGCCTTCAGTGGAGATTTTAAAACTAAAATACTCCGCTCTCTTTGACTTAACACCTCGCAAATTATCACAGACATGAAGGGAATGTGTAGGAGAACATATTTCAGCAGACAATTGTCCCTGGACCTTGACGTGAGCGTAGCGTTGCGTGACTGAGAGGGGCCAGAACTGGACTACATGGTTACATGAGATAAAAAGGCCTCCAGCCAAACCCACCTTGCACCAGACTTTGTCAAAAGGTCTGCCCATGCCTCAGGGTCAAAGAACTCTGCCTTGAACATTGGAGCAAAGTCTGCATACTCAAAGTTGGGTGGGTAGTTGTTCTTCATGAACTCCACAAAGCTTGGTACCTTGTCATGTTTCCAGCGGTACCAGAACCATTCTGTTTCAAAACTTGGTACTGAGTACACCCCCCAGTGCATGAAAATACCAAACTTAGCCTCATCATACCAAGACGGGAGGGGTCGCGAGTCCAGCGACTCCCATGTTGGTTGATATCGACCATATACCAGGGTAAGGAGGGAAATGGTAAAGATGAATCGTACAATATCCATAGCGACAAATTCCTTGACAGATGTGTTAACTACCAGTAGTTCTGGGGAAAAAACAAAGATTAATAGACTGCTCGGCTTGGAGCCCAACCTTGTTCACAGGGTTCACTCGGCTTTCAAGATGGCGGCTGGGGCAGAGAAGACCCTGGGACACGCTGGTGAAATACTCCACGAATCGTGGAGTATTTTGTCACGTGACACACAATCGAAAAATGGCCGCTACACTTTTGCTTGCAGGGTTGAACACTTAATTTATAGAGCACTCGTCATTTGGGCGAGTGACTATCAGGATGCACTCGTCCGGATTTTTTTCCACTCGCCCAGTGATATACCCCCCCTCCCCCGGCCCCTAGAATCACGGACTGTTTTCGGGACAGATTGGTCTATCTTTTTCTCGTCAGATACTTTGGAAACTCCGGGAAGATACTTCCACATTTTTAACACACTATCAACTCAGTGCACTCACGTCATTTTAAAACGTACTGGGGAGCAACGTCCTTGCAGTGAATTCGCACATGGCAAAACAAATCACTGGCAACATTGTCAAGCACGTTGTAAACTGAGAGTTACTTCTTGAATGAAAAATTTTACTAAAATACCTTAACCCCAAGAAAACACAATGTAGGCAGTTACTTTATATTTCAATACGGCTTTTATTGAGAAATCCTTGTGAGATCCTTTACTTTGCGAGCAAACGTGTCTGTTCTTTGCGGACGCCATCTTGTTTACCTGATCGCGGTAACCAGCGGTATCATTTTGTACACATCCATGCGTTATGTAATTATCACTAAAAGGAAGCCATGTTTGTCTACGAAGCACAAAGTCGTATCTCAACGCCAATTGTGTCATTCCAGAAAATATCCATACCCCCCCCCCCCCCACGGAGGGTCACGGAAATTCCGAGGAGTAGGGGGTCTAAAAGTGATAAATTTCCGAAGGGGAGGGGGGTACAAAAAGAGTTTTCTTTCCAGAGGGTTTCCTTTCTGAACAAGCACATCAAAATTCGTAAGAAATACTTACGTAACTTTGTCTCTATTATCGGAGAATGAAACCAAGCCAAATCAAACGTTCTGACCATTTAAATAACTCCAAACATCTTGTTCTTTCATGCATCTTTATTTTCTTAGTTTACCGCCTCTCAAAACATGTCTCTTGAATCTCTGAACGAACCGAACCGTATCAAAATGGCCGACCAAAACTCCTTCCCAGTCCCCCGACTGTTTGTTTTCTTGGAAACACAGCGCTCAAGAATCTTTTTCACGTAGAATTATGAAAATTACTATCAAGTCTATGTACCAAAAGCGCAAAGAACTTGACGACCAAATTTTCACTTGTCGGTCCGAACTTTATAACATTTGTCCAGCCATTTTAGCCAAATCCATTCGTGACAAAATCCAGCAACTCAATTCTAATCTTTTACTCATTTGAACCAAATTAAAACTCAGAAACTTGAACAATTAGTCGGTCCGCGCGCGACCGCGATTAACAATTCATCACTTGATAGCCAAAATACTGTAGTCACCATTCCAGAAAACTTGCCGCTTTCTGATCCCGAGAGATCTGTTCTTAGCAAAGGCCTTAAGTTTGTTCCCATTTCTAAGCAAGTCGACGAATTTTCAGTTAAACAAGATGCAGAAAAATTTCTACGCCTGGTTCAACTTAAAGCTTTTTTTCATGACAAAGACAATTCTGAAACCACCGAAAAAGATGTTTTTTGAAACGCTTAATGTCCGTAAATCGAAATGGACTCCTCCAGAGGGCCAATTTGCTTCCTTAGACTTTTTTGTCAAAAATGCCGCCGTGACATTCAAAAACTTAACTTCAATTACAACACCAAATTGTCCAACTTATCCAAAGAAGAAGGGGCGGCTCTCAAAAACCTCGGCAAGCGCAAAGACATTGTCATCAAATCAGCCGACAAAGGCGGCGCTTTAGTTGTTTGGCGGACCGATTTATACCAACAAGAAGCTTTTCGGCAACTTTCCGACACCGCTTTCTATGCCAAAATTGACAAAGACCTCACTCCAGTCAACCAAAAAATTGTGAAGGAAACTATTCAGGACCTCATCTCCAAACAAGAATTACCACCTACTGCCCAAAATCTCGTTATTACTACTCCCAGGACTTCAGTTATTTACTTCAAACCTAAAATTCACAAGACCAACAACCCGGGCCGCCCTATTGTTTCGGCTTATAGCTGCCCTACCGAACTCATTTCCAGTTACCTTGACAAAATCATGGCACCGATTGTTAAATCTTTACCTACGTACATAAAAGACACCAACCACGCGCTGACAATTTTTCGCGATTTCAACTTCGCCAACGAAAACAAGCTTATTTTCACTATGGATATCACATCTTTATACACTGTAATCCCCAACAACGAAGGACTTCAAGCGCTTAAACATTTTTTTGACCAACGTACCACCAAGGAGCCTAGCACTGAAACACTGCTCCGCCTAGCCGAATTAGTTTTAACACTAAATTGTTTTTCATTCTCTGGAAATTTTTACAAACAAGTCAATGGAGTCGCAATGGGAACAAAAATGGGACCAAATTATGCCAATCTCTTCGTAGGTCACATTGAAAATCAACTTTTAAATCAATATACCGGACCTAAACCAGAACTTTTCGGCCGTTACATCGACGACTGCTTCGGCGCCGCTTCTTGCACTAAAGACGAACTCAATCAATTTATTACATTTGTTAACTCATTTCATCCAGCCCTTAAATTTACGTGGGAAATTTCTGAATCTTCAATCGCTTTTTTAGACATAAATGTTTCTATTAGTGGCAACGGCCTATCAACTAGTGTTCACTACAAACCAACGGACTCCCACAGCTATTTACTTCATTCATCTTCTCACCCACCGCATGTTAAAAACTCCATCCCTTATTCTCAATTCCTTAGACTTCGACGTTTATGTAGCGATGACTCTGACTTCACAGCCAAGTCAGACGAAATGTGCAAATTTTTCAAAGACCGCAATTATCCCGACTCCGCCGTGATTACAGGACGAGACCGCGCGCTACAAACCGACCAACAAACCGCGCTACAAACGTCACAAAGGCCTAGGGAAGAGAGAATTCCATTTACACTTACCTACCACCACAAAAACCACGCCGTGAAAAACATAATTTTAACTAACTTCAAACTACTCCAAGACGACCCGGAAACAGGCAGAATTTTTTCACAACCACCACTTGTTTCCTTCAAACGAGACAAGAATCTCGGCAACTTTTTAGTTAAAAGTTCTCTTAAAACCGACGAACAACCAGGTTCTTTCAAATGCTCGCGCGCGCGATGCAACACCTGTCCCTTCATTCACAACACTGTCAACATCTCAGGTCCAAAACGCTCAATCAAAATCACCGATCGTTTTGACTGCACATCCACTAATGTAATCTACTGCATAACTTGCACTCTGTGCAAAATGCTTTACATTGGAGAGACAGGAAGAAGACTAGGAGATCGCTTCCGCGAACATTTGAGAGACGTTAAAAACAACGATAGAGATGCCTCTAAACCTGTGTCTAAACATTTTAATCTCCCCGGTCATTCTTTTGAAAACATGATTGTTTGCAGCCTTTCCCTTCATCAAGGCAACACTGAAAGTCGTAAAACTTCAGAACACAAATTTATCTTTCAAATCGGCACCTTGGCTCCCCATGGGATCAACGAACGCTTCTCGTTTAACTAACTAATTTATTCATGCATTCTCCGTTACCATGCTCCCTCCAATCACAGAACTCCTTATACTCTAGTATATAAACACACACAACCCACAATCCTCCACTTTGCTCCGACGAAGGGCTAACGCTCGAAACGTCAGCTTTTAGAAATTCGCTACGGCGGTTAATTTACCTTTATCAACTCTGAGTTGATAATCAACATAGTGTTTCTTGGAAAAGCCAGGTTGCTCAGCTTTGTTACGAACGCGAACGATTCCTTCGTCGTGCAAGCGCTAGCAATTGCAAAATCTCTTGAAAACAAAAACATAATCAGACTTCAAGACAAGTTAAATTTTTGATTGGAAAGAAAGATATTCTTTATTTTTTTGGATTAAATTTGCGATTCACGTTCATTGTTATTGTTTGTTCTTTCTGTAAGCTGTGTTTATAATAGCCGTGTGCATTGATGAAAGTGATCGAAATAAATGTTGCGCTAACTGGTAAGCTTTTGTCGCTATTTTTTCAAGTATAAAAAGGGTTTTAATTTCCAGGGGGTAGCGGATTTTCAGATTAAAACTCATGGAAATTCCGGAGGGTAGGGGGGTTCATCAAACACCCGCTGGAATGGAAATTCCGAAGGGGTGGGGGGTTCAAACAAAATAACCCTCCGTAGTGGGGGTATGGATATTTTCTGGAACGACACATTTGTTGGACACCGGAATATATATAAAAATATGTAAACTAGAACTGGTAAGTTTATGTTTAGAGATTTTCTTGCCAAACTTGAAAGTAAAAAACAGTGTTTATTTGCAAATTATTGAATAATTAATTACTTCAGAGATAAAAGTCGTACTCGCCAAAACGGGCGAGCGATCGCTGATTTGTACTCGCCCGACACAACTGACACTCGCATGAGCGAGCGGGCGCTAATTTCCAACCCTGCTTGACTTGACCAACGGTTCTAGGATCAAGCCCGCGAGAACCATTGGTCAAGTGTAGAGAAAAAGAGTTTCGATCGTGTGTCACGTGACAAAATACTCCACGATTTGTGGAGTATTTCGCCAGCGTGTCCCAGGGTCTTCTCCATGCCCAGCCGCCATCTTGAAAGCGGAGTAGACCCTGGGAACGAGGTTGCTTGGAACCCTAGCCATATAGGATATGTATGCCCCCAAGTACACCCCCTCCCCTTCCCGGATATTAATATACCCCTTCCCCCACACCCCCCACCCCCCAGGATGTAGAGGAACATACATGTAGGTCTATGATTATTGTTTTGATTTTTTTGTTTGTTCGTCCCTTTAATACTAATGTGTACTTAGTAAAGTAAATACGAATCGATAAATAGAGAATGAAAGAGCCAAAACAAGCGTGCACCTTGACAAGTCACGTGGTCGCCATGACGCATGATTCCACAGTGTTCCATGAAAAGACAGCTCGAAAGTTACATAAAGCAGTTAACAGGCATTGCTTTCTGATGAAAATACTATTTTAAGAAATATCCAATTGCTGCTGACAAAAGTAAGCTTAAGCTTAAGTCTTAAGGATATTGAATATTTGCTCACCGATCAAAATTAAACAGTCGTGATCGTGTTGACTTCGTTGATGAAATTTACCCAATCTTCCCTGTGACTCTTGAGGAGAACTTCACGATCAAAAGGAACAATCTCCAGATCTATAGAGCAATAGTTACTTTCCAATTGAGGTAACCTTCAGTAAGATTCGCAGAATTCGCAGTCAGAGCTGTCGTATATCGACCGTGACAGGATGGTGGACGCGCAGGCGACCTGGTGAAGAGCCAGAATTCGCGCGCGAACACGCGCAAATTCGCGCAAATTGCAAGAACTAAACATTCGCGAATAAATCACTTTTTAATGCTTATTTTGTAACGCATCACCACAAAAACGTAATAATAAAAAGTAAACCCGGTGCGGATAACCACCAAAAATGTAGTTAGCTCAGAATACGCAAGCAGCGTCTGGGACCCACACGTGCAAAAACAGACAAATGATATTGAGGCTGTGCAGAGGAGGAGAGGAGAGCTGCACGTTTCGTTTTAATAATAAACGATGTTCGAACACCTGCAGGAACAGTAACAACCATACTGAATGAACTGGGATGGCCCACTTTACAACAAAGACGGAAAGAAGCAAGACTTACGATGATGTACAAAACTATGAATGGACAGATTCCGGGTGGGGGTACTCCCTTATATAAGCTATATAGGTATGTGCCGCCCCAAAGGGTATGGTTTTTGAGCCGTTTTGGTCTGAAATAGGGTATAGATTTTGACCATTTTGGTCTGAAATAGGGTATGTTTTGCGCACTCTGATTTGGAATTTGGTTTGGCTTTTAGACGAAACTGTTTTTTACCCATTAACATCGTGAAATTTGAAGCCCTTTTCAAATGTTTGCGCAAATGGAACCCATTCCTGGGTAGCTGAAGTCATGTGTATTAATTTTATAGGTCTGGAATAGGGGATCGATTTTTGGGTCAGGTCTGAAATAGGGTATCAAAAATCACATATTTTCGTCTGAAATAGGGTAAAGGTTTCAAGAAGCGGGCCGCACACCCCCACCAAAAATTTTGGGGAGTACCCCCCCCCCCCCCCCCCCGGGGGAAAGATATACTTAGAACTTCCGCCCTATTTAGTCTATTTAAATCCCATCTTCCCATCTATTTAAATCCCATCTTTCTTTTGCGCGCACTTCAACCGTTTATAACTTTTATAATATTGAAGTAAAAGCCGCCAAACTTTTCCACTCAACTAAAATTTATCTGGAAACAATTTAATATGACGACACTTTTTTCATGAAACTTGCTGTTACCATGGCAACCATATTTTGACAAGCATGTTTTTTACAAATTTGGAATTTTCCTGCTTTTTAATTAAAAAAAACATTATCTCGCAATAACTATAATTACCTTAATTGATCATTGTAGCATTCGTTTATTGGTTTTGATTATTTTTGAGTTATTTTTTATGGTTTTCTGACGTCATGGAAAAATAAAAAACATGATGATCATGACGTTATCATCTCATGTTGCATACCTCAAAGGTAACAAGTTTCATTGTCGTACTTTTTTAACTCTTGCAGATCCGCCCCCGGACTTAAGCGACAACCAATCACTTACGTCCAAGTCTTCTTCGCACCCTTATATGGCTTGTCACGCAAGGCTTCCTTTAGAGGAGAGGCGTTGCGTGATGCCCTAAATAACGGCTGCGAAGTAGACTTGGTTTCCTTGAAAACAGCGCATGTGCCAATTCTTTTCTGAAAGATGCCTGTAAAGGCTATGGTAGTTACGTGATGACAGGCTGAATCTGTCTCCCTTCGCCTTTCCCAAGGAGTACTTCAACACAATTCATTATACTGGATAAGTTTATTGTTCCTTCACCATAAAAAAGTAAAGTAACCTTTATCAGAAAAAAAAAATACAGATACATTAAGTAACAAAATTATGTCAACTACAAAAATATTACAAAAATTGTAAATAACTTACAAGTAAATGCAGTCATGAGTCAGTGGATGAGTGATTACTTGATAATTTAGAAAAAGTTCCTTACAAAAAAAAATACTGTTTAACAGTATAAAAGACCTACTTTCTTATTTGGTTGTAAGAGAACTTGTTGTTCACCAAACAGTTAAGATTCATCAAATCAATTTCAACACAATTAGTGAAATTAATTTAGTTAAGTCTGTGAAAATGTTGGAAAACGTCTACAGTGGAAGTCGCACCCAGTCTGTAAAATTTCAGTTAGTTCTCCTTTTGCAAGATCATTCACGTACGAAAAACCCTATCAGAACAGGTTGTCCTCGCACCAAACCTAGTGATTTCAAACACTAGCTCTTCCGAAGATCGATACTACTCGATACTGTGCCGGTTCATCCGCTCATCGATCACCTGACTGCTGACTGCAATATTAACATCACTTTTAAGTGATGTCAAAGTAATGGTTTAAAAACCATTACTTTGATTGATTCTAAACTCTACAATTATTTGTTGTCATAGATTGCCGGTCCTTTTAAGGAACCAGCATAATAAAGTGCCCTTTTACTCTTTTTTTAAAGAGAAAACAAGCGATTTCAATTGACTGTCGAAGGTAGTTGTGCCTGCTTTGGTTTTGCATTTGCTAAGCTCTGTAATCAATGACGAATCACAGCAAACATGACATATTTTCGACCAATCAGGAACAAAACAATATCAACGGTACTTTTACGTACACAAGTTTTCCCGCGCTTGGCATACACGGGTTGCACAGCTTTGTTTCGACTTCTGATTGGTTCATTACGTTATTTGTATTTGTTGTGATTGGCCAGATGTGATTACTGTGGATTTAACTAGACAACTGCTCTAAGGAATGGACCATTTTATTTTTGAGGGAGGTGGTGGGGGGGGGGGGGGGGGGGGGGGGGGGGGGGGAGGGAGGAGGGTGGGGGGGTTGGGCAAATACCAAAAAAATTCCTATACAGCAAAAGTAGAAAAAATATATGAAAAATGAGCCAAAGGAAACAAAATAGAACAAACAAAAAATATCGAACAAGCCAATGAAATGAAAAAATATTGCACAAGTAAAGGTGAATAAAAAAATTATGGCACAACCTCAATATGGAAAAAACCCTTGCTCAGCAAAAATTGCCCAAAATCTCCCCCCCCCGCCCCTCCCCCCCCCCCCCCCCCCCCACCCCCCTCAAAAATAAAATCAGGGTCCATCCCTAACTAGTAGGCACAAATCACGATGTTTAAAGCAGTGTTGATTTAAGATTTACTTAATGTTTTCCAGCTTCAAAACCCAGGCCCATTTGGAAGGAAGCTGGTTTACAGCGATGGCAGGAAAATGAACCATTATGCCGCCTTTGTCGCTAGCTGGCTTCCAAACAAACTTTCCTTCATAACCTAACATGGTAACTAGAGTAGAATTGGATGAAATTGGAGCTCCGAGAGTAAGTTCATCAGTATCTGGCCACTCAAGAACAATGGCGTACACAGCATCAGCTTTGGACGTGTACCTAGAGATAGAAGATACTCAGTTATTCCCATGTTTCCTTATAACAGACTAAAATAAAACAGCTATTCAGAAAGTGACAGGGATTAAGGGGAAACCTTAGCTCATCATTCCTTGATGATAGCCCTGCTCTTACCCGATTTCATCAATGGTCCCCGCAAGATGACACTGATGTGGAGTCGAATGTAGTAAGACACATTGATGATTCAGACAAGCGCAAATTCATTGACAATCAAAGAACAGACTTTCCATTCAGTTTTTAAATAGTATACCATATTATTCTCAAAATGTCTCTTTTTGGGTGAATGAAAATATTGTCTTAGCTGCCCTTCAATTACAAGAAAATATGGTACAATCAAAGAAAAGAAAGTCAAAGTAACATCGGTTATTTGCAAGTTAGCCAAAGCCTTGCTCTTCCTAAAATTATTACCCTCCAAAAACTGACTTAAAATAGTGAGGTGGAAGAGCCTCGCTGAACTGAACCCAGTGTGCCACCAGGCCGGCATACAAACACATACAAAGGATGGATGATTCAGGTCCATTGTAGGATTAAATCTGAGTTCTAACTCAATTTTCTTAACATAGTAAATGGTTTGAACCCAGGAGAGGTACACGCAGTCTCCACAGTGGGGAGAAGCATTGTGTGATGACCCAAATAATGGCTGTGAAGGGTACTAGGGAAAGGGAAGTCCTGAAAAGAACAACAACCTGAGCAGATGTCATGTTGACTCTGAAGACAACTTGCGCTCAGGTTGTCAAAACGTCAGTGACTATATATAAACAACAGTCTTTTCAGGACTACCCTCTCTACCCTCCTCCTCTGGACTATCAATTTTCTTAATTTTAAAGTTTATGTTTGAACATCCAAATATATAAGTTAAAAATTTCATTTTATGCCATTCAACCCACCAGACATGTTTGTTAACAGTGTCGTTTTGAGCTCTCCAAGGTTTGGTGCTGTAAATAGCTTCACCATTCACAGACAGCCACTCTCCCATCTGCAGCAGACGCTCCTCAAATGCGGGTATGATGCGGCCATCTGCAGTAGGGCCAACATTTAACAACATGTTCCCACCACAGCTAACAAACAGAGAGTGAAAGAGTGAAAAACATATAACTCCAACTGAACATAAATGCAATGTAAATCCAAACAGGGTGATTATTTATTATCAAACTACAACTTTTCTGCCATCTGGTGGTGCACTCTGCATGCAGTAAAAACTTGTAAGTGTCCGGTTTTTATTAAGAACTTCAGCAGTGAGTAAGAAATTCATGTTTTCAATTGAGTGTTGAAAGTAATGCAGAATTACTTTGGCATTGCTTTAATGTGATTGGTTTAAAAAAACTTGCATCAGCAAAACCGAAACCAATGATATATTGTGACACAGTCATGCAGGTTCCCATGCTTGATGTTGGTTATGTGTATTTGCTTCGAGTTCTCATTGGTTTGAAGTGTCTTGTTTACTTATGTTGTGATTGGCCATTTATTGCTTTGGTCTTGGTTTGAGACACTCAACTGAAAACTGCACTAACCATCCAATCAGTAAGGAATTTGATCCTCTGTGAAAAGTCAAAAACAAAAAAAAAAAAAAACAAAAGCAAAACAGTGTGGAGAATTTGGTTACCGATCTTGAGAATTATAGCAAGCAAGCCACGTGGAATGGTTTTAAATTCTTGATAAAGTTCTGACTCACATTAATGACAGTATAAAAAGGTGACAGGCCTATACCGTAACAACTCTTACAGTATGTGACATTTGTACATTTGCCATTCTCTATTAAATTCGGTCTTCTGACCTACTTTGCTTGAAGTGTGTTTCTAACAGGCTAGATATGTTGTATCATGAGGAGGATAAAGCTGTGTTCACTCTAGCAAATTTAACATGGTCATTTTTGGTTTCTGGCCTGTCCACCATGTAGGATAAACCATTAAGAAATGCATGAATGGTTTATTGCTTTTATGAAATGATTACAACTTTAATATGTATGTAGCATCAAGAGCTAGATAAACATAGGCACGCAATGCGTGCAGAGAACTAGATGATGGATGCTTTGTCAAAGCTCTCTGAGCGGACACTGTTGTAAGCGGCAGCTCTACTTACGGCCGCCTTGACAAAACTCCATTTGAACTCTAGCTCATACAAGAGCTCTCTGTATTTTCACATTCCCGTAAGCGGCCAGCTCCAGTTGCGGACACTTTTTCTGCTTCCCAAGGTGTCCACTTACGGGAGCTTCGACTGTATTAACAAAATAATTTTGCTAGCACTTGATAAATGAGCAGTGTAAATATTGTCCTTTTGATGTCAAGTTCAGGTTGATCCTCACCTAACAGTAGAAGCCAGTTCAAACAGTAGTTCATTGATTTCCAAATAAGAGTTAATGTCCACATCACGTCTGTAGCCCCAGGAACCCTTGTCCACAGTCAATGCATTCTCCCATTTGTGATTCTGAAGTTTGCCTTTGTTCAAATAACAAATTATATTTAGGACTAAGGCCCAGTTCAGACGCCGTACTTCACATGAGCCGAATCGAATTTGAATTTAGGCCGACCCAAATTAATTTAGATCGACTGAATTGATTCAGATGCTGAGCTTAATTCAGCCAAACTTAATTTAATAGGGGAAATTGCTGTCATATTGAAAAATACATTATAATAATTCATGCATTTGTTTCGGCTCATGTGAAGTTCGGCGTCTGAATCAAAGCCGGTCCATTAGCCGTTATTCCCAGCTGAGACAGGCGGGAAGATCGGCTGAGCCGATCCGAATTCAATCAGCCGTTCCAAATTGATTCAGACGCCGTACTTCACATGAACGTAATTCATCGAATTCGATTCGGCTCATGTGAAGTTCGGCGTCTGAACTGGGCCTAACTGGCGAAAGTTTGCCATGGATTAATTAAATGATAGTACAGCTAAATTAGCTACAAAATACTTGTTAAACAATTTACAGAGTGTGTTGACTGCAGACAAGATGTTGCGAGACTCTACTGAATGGCATTGTAGATCAGAAACAGTCCAAGTAGTGATCATGTGAAGTTATAGTTCATGTAGAGAAAGGTGATATTAAGACTGCATATGTACGGTAACCAATTTTATATATTTAAGACAATTGTTGATTTGTAAGCAATTTGCCTTTAATTTCAGTAGTGGTAATGCTTATAATACTGGAAATGGCCACAATGACAAATTCCTATATAATTATTCTTTGAGGGTTTGATTTGGTAATAAGTTTAATTATAATCTCAAGCTTGTCCTGAAACCTGTTAGTTACACCCTTAATAATATCATTATAATTATAGCTTATGGGGGGAAACATTCTAAAGGCCGATTTAGATGGTACGATTTTGTCGCATGCGACATGCTTACGGCAAGCTTACGACACGAATTGTGTCATGTAAATCAAACCTACGATTATCGTGTACGACACGAAAAATGTCGTAGGATTTTGAAACATGTTTTAAAACCCTACGACATGTCGTAGCTTCAACAATGTTAAAAGATGAAAGTCGTATACGATTTTTACATGACGTGAGTAGCGCGCGCTACAAAAGTCGCATGCGACAAAATCGTACCGTCTAAATTGGCCTAACAGCTAGAATCTCTAGCCAAAAACCATGGGTTTGTGGACTGCACATCCCAAAAAAATTGTGGGAGTCGTGGTGGCCTAATGCTTAGTGCATTGGGACCCAGGAGTATAAATGGGTACCAGTGAACTGTTAGATAAGGGCAACATGAGCAATGCTGGGGAGTAACCTGACTAGCATCCCATCCAGGGGGATCAGTAGCAAAAATACTCCCAGTTGCTTTGTGCTGAGGAAACCGGGATAAGCTCTGCCCAGGGGGATACTCCAGATTTAAAGTGACGGGGAGGTGCAAAGGATTTTTTGGGGTTTGAAATTCATGATTTCAGGATTTTTTTGGGTAAGAAAATTTTGGCAAGTATTTTTTTTGGTACTTTAATTTTAGTAGGGATTTTGGGGGGTATTCAAAACAATAATTGGTTACCGTACGTAGTGCTACGGATCATATGTAATACATGCCCACTTGTTGTTAAAGCGGTTGTTTTAATATTTACGGCTCACATTACATTGCATCCGTTCTAGGTTCGAAAATTCAGCATGGGATTTTTTGGGGTTTAATTTTGGTTCAGGTGATTTTTGGGGGTTCGGCTTCAAGCCCTAGCGATTTTTGGGGGTTTTAATTTATGTCCCCATTCGCACCTCCCCATCACTTTAAATCCGGAGTACCCCCCTGGGAAGCTCTGGCAGTTGTGGGCCACTAGACTCTGAAGACTTTATCCTACATGTAACTACATCCTAAAAAAATTTAAGAAGTACCTGGATTGTAGCGATCATTACAAGTGTACACACCACCATGATGGCAAACACATCCATTGTTACACCAACGATCATTTGTCACAACGGTGTCTTTAACAGGGCTTCACAACAACACCAAAACATCAGAAGAATTAGAACATTAAGTACTGCCATTCATTGAAACATCTTCATTACTATCATTATTTTATCCATTTTTATATCATTACATCTGAGTTGCTAAGAAAATGTTGTGTAAGGTACAACAATAAGATTTCCCTCAAAGCTAGGCACTCCTTTATCGACACAATTTCAACTTCAATAAAATGTAATTTTCATCTAGATCTAGAAATACATTACTGCACTAAATATACATTGTACACATTTCATTCTATGACTTAATAGACAGGCTACGCCGGGTATAATTTTGAAGCCATTTACTCAGGAATAGGGTATGGGAATTTCCTGTTTTTGTCTGGAACAGGGTGAATCAAGGACAAAATGCAATTTAGCATTATTTCCATGAGAACACTTTTGATAATTACCTTCTAATACAATCACTATTTTCAGGGTTGTTGTGCCCTCTCTATAATTTTCCAACTTGCTTGCATGCAAATGTGAAAATAATATACCCATATTTTAGCCAGCTTTTCCACTTTTTTATCTTCATCTTGATCGTTTGTGATACCATAATAATTAAAAGTACATGGATTTAACTGATCTTGGAAAATCTGAGAGGCTTAGCCTTTTTTTAATTTAACATATCACACCATTTGTGTACGATGCAATGTACTTATTGACTGAGTGGAAGGCTGGACGGGAAAATATTTGGTTTGAGGTCAGGATGTAAGAAGACCAAGCGCAGCGAGGTCTGTGCATCCTGACCTCGAGCCAAATATTTTCCCGTCCGGCTCGACTTAATAATAAGCATTTTATTATTATGACCACTGAGCTTTTTAGGGTTCTTTTTTGGGTGGATGCAGACGCAAAGGCTCTTAGTTTCGCGCGCATTTGTAGAGCCAATGGTAACACATCGCTTTATTTGAGAAGCCCGTCAAGTGCATTTGAACCACGAGGTGTTTACAAAGTATTCAAACTTCTGTTAAAATAAAATTATTGCAACCAAAACCTCCACTTTTACCGAAGTTCCAAGGAGATTTGAATCATCCAAATATATCATATATAAGTATAGCAAGCAAACTTTTATAATGGGGATGTTTTTGGAGTACTATGGCAAATTATTTATCCGATGCTTTGGTTTACAATCCTGCTCGTCTCAGTGAAAACTGAATCAGCCAAAATACACTATTAATACAGGGAGACTTTTCCTCTTGAAAGAAAAATATTTTTGATGCCGAAAATAAGGCATGGCTTGGAATGGACCAAGGATCGTACTAAACTCAAAACTGTCAAGCTTGAGGTAAACTTATACATAGCTGAGGATTTTGCTTCGATCGCTTCGTTTCCCTTCAGCTTCAAGTTGTTTTGTTTACTGAGGATTCTTAACATCTGCCGTTGCTGCTAAGTCCGTGAATTTCTCAGATCCTCAGCGCACGGGGCGGTACAGGTCATATAATAAATTGATTTATCCCCAAGTCGATGAATTTCAAGTGCTTTTTTATTAGCTACACTGTAGTCAGAAGAATAATTAATCGAAACAAATCTAAAAACAAGTTACATTTCTATCACATGAGTCTCATTTACCTGTCATTATAAAGCCATGCAAGAAACTCCCTGCTTTGCCAGTATGTGTCAGGTCCAGACTCACCATCTGACCATAAATAATCTGGTTTATAAGTGTTGATCAGGTCATACAGCTCTGGCATGAGAACTTCCTAACAAAAAGTACAGCATTGCAGTTCATTACAGTACAGGCCAGAGATAAGCGAACAACGCACACGCAAAACACACAAGCGTTTTGCGCGTGTGCGCGTTTTTAAACGAGTTTTTACAACGTGTTTTCGCTTTTGTTATTCATACCATAAATTTGCTTTGTGTAACATTGTTGTGCAAAACAAAAGACGAGTCAAGCTTCCGAAATGCCGCCTCCAACAACGCCGCAAGAGCGAAAACATTCGTCGCGAAAACCCATATGTATTGTTTCATGCAATGAGTCAATGAAACAATCATTTCAATTTCCATCCAAACTCGATAAGATTAATTTGACTTCATCGTTGTGTTTTCTGGAAAGTCCGCGAAAAGAATGTAATTTGAGAGATTCTCGCGCCCCGAGTCGAGTTGGCAATGTTTACAAAGTTACGCTAAATAAATATTATGTGGAGCTCACTTCCTTTTCGTTTTTCACTCGGAGGAGACTTTTGAGAATTTGTGTTCGCTTTAACTGTTGTCTGTAATCTGCAGTAATGAAGGTTTTATCGTGATTGTCATTTGATTGTATTTATTGTTTTTCACCGTCGGTTTCGAAGTGCCGCTCAACAACACGAATGTTTGATGCCGGCATGCAAAGTAACCCAGACTTTTTCAGAACAAGCGCCGTTGAATGTTGTTCGTGTGTTCGCTTCTGTCGCTTTCCAGTTATCCACTAAATAATGAATGCAAACTTGACCCATCAAATCAACAACTCGACTGCCTTCGTTCGAAAAGACGTTTGACTGATCAAAGCTGATCAAATATTCAAACCAGTCGTCATTTCGAATTACCGTCATTTCGATCGATGAATATTGTCAGAGAGAATTCTAAAGCTGCTAAAGGGCATTCAAAATAAACAATGAATATCGTCAACTGAAAAACAATGAGCTAGCTCATAAATACTACGAGCTTTGCTGTCCACGCGTTTTTGATTAGCGTTAGTAAAACGCTAATGCGTTCGACGCGTTTTTGCTAATGCGTTTAACGCGTTGATTTTGGTTTGCATATCTCTGGCCTGTACTGTACATAATAATTACATCATTCTGTAGATAATTTTATGCTACCATTTTTTTTACCCATTTTCCTCAAATTCATATTCAATAACTCATTCCCATGAGGTGTACAGCCAATGAATAACACACATTTGGTTGAAGACAGAATAGTTTGCTTAACCAAATTCTGCTCAGATTCTCCAAAATGTGGTCTCGAAATCTGAAGTCCTGCTTTCATTTGTTTCTCGGTGTTTGGAACCCCAAATAAAACAGTTCTACTAATATATAAGTGATCATAATATTTATTATTAATAATCTTATCACAGAGAGGTGCCCGAGATAACCATCACTTATTATTTTTATAGCTTAGACTAGTTGGTACAGGGTGTAGGATGCCAGTCAGCCCAGCTGGACCAACACTAACCCTATTCTAACAGGGGACGGGGGTAGAAAGAGACCCCTTTCCACATGTATCTCCAAACATATTCACACTCTATAGATGTCTATATTTTATTTTAATGACAGTAACTAAGATGTCATATTGCACCGTAAATGACATCATACATGTACATCAAAAAAATGTGCCATCTTGGATTCCAAAATTATAATTAATAAATAAAAGTATTCAAAGTTAAGACAGTTAATTACTTCTTAACAACAATAATGCTAAATAAATTTACATGTTCAGTGTACCTTGACGTAATCCTGTGTCTGAAAGTTATTGGCAACATCCTTCAAATAGAGTGGATTAAACCATTCATAAAGAGAATGATACAATCCAAATGTCACGTTGGTTTTACTTCTAATGGCAGTGGCAAGCTCCCCTGAAAACAACATCAAGCACATATGTAGCGGTAAACATACACGTCTAATGATTATACAGTCAACTCTCTCAAAGCTAACACCACTGTAAGGCGGACACCTCTCTAAGGCAGACATGGTTGCTTGGCTTGTCCCGGCCGAATTTCACTTGTTTTTCTCTAACTTAACCCTCTTTAGGCAGACACCTCCATAAGGTGGACAGCTGGAGCTGGTCCCGAGGGTGTCTGCCTTAGAGAGAGTTCACTATATAAATGAAGTTTCACACAAGTAATTCACAACCAAATTCAGAGACACTACATGAGTTTCTGTAGTGCTATGTGGCACCAGTATGGAGTTTCTCTCAAGGGGGAATGGGAATAAGCATATGAATGAGAGAATTCACTCTGTTTTGTCAGGCTATTTTAACCGGGTTCCAGTTAAGTTTTAAAAGGTTTCAATGAGGAATTGCAACAGGTCAATAGATATGGACCTCATCAAATCATCTGATGTTTTCTATTCATTTGTCGGATCAGGTATAAGCCAACCTTGTCAGGTTTTTGGCCTGAGAGCCCTCTCTCATCTGGAACACTGGGCTAACCATAAGACACAGTATCATGATAATACACTCTGTCATCGAAATAACCCAATGATCAATAACTTGGTCACTCACAGGGCCAGTGGTTGGTGAAATTATCCACTCTTACCCACAAGATCCCTGTGAGGTCCATTGTCGACAGAGTTCCAGTTCCATGATACGTTAGATCTCCAGTTTGTCCATCCTTCATGGTGTTTACTTGTCAGGATATAATATCTGATTTTAAATAAAAAAAACAAATTTTATCAGGTTGCTTACAATCTCATTCCCAGAGTCCTCGTTACCCTTGTCCAGCGGTGGAGCAGCCAACAAGGACCTCTGGGGGGAAGCGATCTGCCATGACAGGATTCTTGGACTTCCAGTTCTAAAGCACGTGTGTTCGACTCCATGTTTCAACTAACGGACACCAAGATTCTTGGACTTCCGGTCTCATTGCGCAGGTCAGGCAGATCACTCTATATCTCAGAGGTCCTTGTTGGCTGCTCCACAGCTAGACAAGGGAATGACTCTTGGAATGAGATTGGGTTGCCTTAGGCTAGCAATTTGTTGGTACCCATTTAAACTCCTGGTCAAAGAGAAGCACGGTGAGGGTTAAGTGTCTTACCCAAGAAATATACAACACACAATGACCCTGGCCAGTCGCCTTGAGTTCAAATTTTAAACGGCCGTAGACGGCAAAAACATTTGTGGGTGTCGTGGTCTACTGGGAAGGGTAGTACCTTCATGGCCATGGGGTGCACTATTGGACTTTTATGGGGTGCTCTACCTGAAGCGTCTACTGTTGAACCCTGACAAACTGACCATTTAACTTGTTAATTTATTAATTTATAAATATATAATAATTAATAATTATTATTATTTTATGATGATTTTATACCTGCCAAATTTTCCCAAGTCGAATGTGTGAGATTTTCATCGTCAGAGTACAAGATTGTCGAAGATTGTCCGAAGATTTCAGAAGATAATCTGACAATTTGCTTATGTTGTAAGAAGTCCAAAGATTTCCGAAGATTGCAAAACATAGCCAACAATGCATAAAAAATGACACAGTTTGGAGGATTCAAACACAACACATATTTAATTATTTATTACAATTTAATGGTATATAATATGTATATATACATCTGATCAAAATAAACAAATAAAGAAAAAGAATAAAACTGCCATAAGGAATAAATTTATTTGTAAAGGATCACCTCCTGTAGACATAAAAATTATTACAATAATTATTGCTAAAAATACAATTTACTATTTAAAATCAATTAATTACTATTAAGTAAAAATTCATAACCTTAAGTTTAAAAGTATTTAAAATATAAACTGAAAACTTTGCGCGCTCTGATTGGTTAAAAACCATGTTTTATCAGAGTATAAACATAGAAAGCGTGTTTTATCGTTTCGCGCGCGTAAATCTATATTTTAAAGCACATAAAGAAGCCAAAACCATGTATTATACTGTCATAAAACACTCCGGGAATTTGAGAACACTCGAGAAATTTAGAAAACACTCGCCTGCGGCTCGTGTTTTCTAAATTTCTCTTGTGTTCTCAAATCCCCGTCATGTTTTATGACAGTATAATACATGGTTTTGGCTTCTTTATTTGTTAATTACATTTGTAATCATGCGGATCTCTTTTGATAGCATATTCCAACTATCAACAATCATATTAAAATAGCTATATTTAAAAACATTAGTTTTTTATTTACAGGTCTGGACTATTTTTGTCAAAATTGAATCAAATTTACAATGTTGTTTGAAACTAGTAGTCTGGATTTGTAAGTCTGGTGTGAAAAATTGGCCTGTATGTGTGAGATCGATGTTTTCGATCCATAGGCGTGAGTGTTGGCAGGTATATGATTTTTTTGGAAGCGTAAATTTAACACCAATAAAATACATGTAGTAAGAAAATTGAAGGCTCTGTGATTACAAAAAGGCCTCCAGCCAAACCCACCTTGCACCAGACTTTGTCAAAAGGTCTGCCCATGCCTCAGGATCAAAGAACTCTGCCCTGAACATTGGACCAAAGTCTGCATACTCAAAGTTGGGTGGGTAGTTGTTCTTCATGAACTCCACAAAGCTTGGCGCCTTGTCATGTTTCCAGCGGTACCAGAACCATTCTGTTCCAAAACTTGGTACTGAGTACACCCCCCAGTGCATGAAAATACCAAACTTAGCCTCATCATACCAAGACGGGAGGGGTCGTGAGTCCAGCGACTCCCATGTTGGTTGATATCGACCATATGCATGTACCAGGGTAAGGAGGGAAATGGTAAAGATGAATCGTACAATATCCATAGCGACAAATTCCTTGACAGATGTGTTATCTACCAGTAGTTCTGGGAGAAAAAAAAAATTTAATAGGGTTCCACTGAACCAGTACAGCTAGAGTACCTCCCCACCTAAGATTGAATAGCCTGCTCTGCTTGGAACCCTACACGTATAGGATATGTATGCCCCCAAGTCCCCCCCTCCCAGATGTTACTATGCCCTTAATTCCCCCCCCCCCCCACCAGCCCCGGATGTAGAGGAACATACATATAGGTCTATGATTATTGTTTTGATTTGTTTGTTTGTTTTTTTGCTTAATACTAATTTGTACTTAGGTACGGGTCGCACTACAGCCAATTTTGACCAATTTTGTTTATTCAAGTGTCAAATCTGTCAACACGTAACGTAAAAATCGTAAAATACAGTGCGACCCCCAGTTTCAATTTTTTGCCAATTTTTTTGCGAATTGCCAAATTTTCGCCAATCTTCAAAGAAGCCGAAGTGTTGCCCTGGAGCCGACCAAATTTTTGAAAATCACACAATTTTGTTATTTTAGCCCGTTTTAGCCATTAAACTGTCATTCACGCAAGATGCTATGTTTTGATAATTAAGATTCGCTAGTTTAGCACGTGCAATTACGGGACAAAATAATTTTTTACCTGGTTCATCTGACTCTTTTAATAATAATTATTTCGACCAGAAAACGAAGAACATGAACATCGATATTACGCCGCGAATGTCTATGACTACACTGGGTCTGATCGAAACCAAATTTACCGGCGGTAATTTGGAGAACAATTCGTCTCAAGTTCAAAACAATCTCCTTCGATTGCAATAATTGAAGCCAGCAGCAAGAAAACGACGTCGAAAACCAAGAAAGCGAAGTACGAAACCTGGTCCCAAGCCGTTTAAGTTTACATTTACATCAATCAGGAGAGTTTTGGAAAACATATCTTGTTTGAGTGCGACCACCACCAAAATTTGGCTGTAGTGCGACCCGTACCTTAGTAAAGTAAATACGAATCAATCAATAGAGAATGAAAGAGCCAAAAAAAGCTTCGCGTGCACCTTGTCATGTGATCGCCATCATGCATCATGGCGATCACATGACTTGTCAGGGCGGGTGCACGCGAAGCTTGTTTGATTCCACAGTTGTTCCATGAAAAGACAGCTCAAAAGTTACATAAAGCAGTTAACAGGCATTGCTTTCTGATGAAAATACTATTTTAAGAAATATCGAATTGCTGCTGACACAAATATCTTAAGCTTAAAGAAGTTGTGAAACTAAGCTTAAATTGCTCACCTCGATCAAAACAGTCGTGATGACTTCGTCTTCCCTGTGACTCTTGAGGAGAACTTCACGATCAAAAGGAACAATCGCCAGATCTATAGAGCAATAGTTACTTTCCAATTGAGATAGCCTTCAGTAGGACTTTATACTACGTCGCAGGACCGTCCCAGTGTAAGTCGCAGTTATGTTCCGTCGCAGTCCGAGCTGTCGATCGACCGTGATAGCTTGGAGCGAGGATGGTGGACGCGCGGGCGACCTGGTGAAGAGCCAGAATTCGCGCGCGACTGAACACGCGCAAATTTGCGCAAATCGCGAGAACTAAACATTCGCGAATAAATCACTTTTTAATGCTTATTTAGTAACGCATCTCCACAAAAACGTAATAATAAAATGTAAACCTGGTGCGGATAACCACCAAAAATGTAGTTAGCTCAGAATACGCAAGCAGCGTCTGGGACCCACATGTGCAAAAGCAGATAAATGAGATCGAGCCGTTGTTCAGAGGAGAGCTGCACGTTTCGTTAAACGATGTTACGATCGAACACCAGGAACAGTAACAACCATACTGAATGAACTGGGATGGCCCACTTTACAACAAAGAAGGAATGAAGCAAGACTTACGATATACAAAACCATAAATGGACAAATATACTTAGAACTTCCGCCCTATTTAAATCCCAAAGAACGACAAACTAAACAAGGCAATATCATCTCAAGAAATTTATATCTCTCGCTAGTAACAGTAACACGTACAAGAACAGTTTTATGGCAAGAATAGTATCAGACTGGAACTTAATACCGGCCAATGTGATCGACCAGACCATAACCATCGAAATAGAAGTTACACTGGGAAGTTTCTGAAACTTTCCCTAGTTTAACATTGTGATGTAATGTTTCAAAATATAGAATAAAAAGAATAGGTCACCAGCCCCGCGAAAGAGATATAATCGACTAAAAATACCTCATAATTCCTTACAAAATCAACCAAAAACACGTATTTTTTCACGTTTTCAGTGATTATTAATTTTTCTGCACTGAGAATTGGTCTATACTAGAAGATGATTACTAGACTTAAATATGCACACAAAAAAAATGATAGGTCCCCACGCTCGTTTACGAGAAAACGATCATTTACCTCTCTGGCGAGCATACAACCTCGATTCCAGGCTCTCTCTCCTTTTCCTCCCTTGTCGTACAAGGGAGGAAAAGGAGAGAGAGCCTGGAATCGAGGTTGGCGAGCATAGCCATAATGAAAAACGCCGCCATTTTTTAATGTGCGCGCGCTAATTACGCGCGAAATTATGCGCAGTGCAATACTAAGGAATCACCTTAAAGCGCATTTTATTAATTTAGAGTAATTACCTGAATTGTAATGTTTGAGCAATTGCACCAGAGCACGATTATCATTTTACCATATTTTATCCAGTATTTTATATATTAGCACGATTACTTTAACATGTATATTGCACTTGCACTAGCACTGCACATCTGCAGTGATGGGCTGGCCCCTTTGCGGATCAACGATTTAGATTTAGCCATCATTATGGAAAGATTGATGGTACATTTTAAGCTCGGAGTTCTCCCAACAGGAGTCGAACCAATGACCTTCCGCACACCGGTCGGAAGCTCTCCCACTGAGCTACAAGAGACTGGTGACTCGTTAAAAAAAAGTTCTCTAGGGCCTTAAAAGAGATCGGGGATGTGGCTGAATACAACTCCGGGGGACCCTCTTTTAAAAGTGGCGGGGGTGATCGTACCTATAAGACCTGACAAATTGCCAATTGCGTATTCGTTTGGCCATGACTTGCACACACTTGCGTTCACTTGGGATGACTTGCGTTTACTTTGATCGAGATCAAATTTGCAGACAAGTAGACGCAATAATTTCACCGTTTGACCATTCATTTTCTATTAAAAAGCGGATAATTTTGCTACACTTTATTCAACAATAGCTGAAGCTGAAACTGTGTAACTACGATGGACTTCGTCGAGACTCTCATGTGAAAAGGGCGGGGAAACTCGTCGGAAAATTTGAATTAAACACCTAAAAGAGACCAATCTGGGCGTGGCTCAAGCTTTATTTCACCGCTAGGTTTGCATTCCGAAATAACTAGGTGTGATCAGAGCTTAGTTTCACAGGTCATGGTTCTATGACCCTTATAGTTTTAATTAAGTACAAGAAAAAACAGACTGGTAGTGATGGCAAAACTAGGGTGGCAGGGAAGACAGAGCCTTATCCCCCTAGAGTCACTAGTAGCAGTGACTCTAGGGGCACCCAATGTTAGAGGTAGGGCATGCAGGCGTTGAACTAGGGGCTAGCACGAGGCTAGAAAGGAGTAAAAGTACGCCAGCACGTGCAAACTAGATGGGAAATAACTGGCAGCCTTGACATATGACTTTGCAGCGTGATAGTTCGATCATAAGACAGTAGACTTTGGCTTGTGTACATTTGTATGTTTACACAAGGCTTCTTGAATAATGCAAATGGATTAAATAAATAAGTGGAAAATGCTTGTGAGATAAACAGCAGGGCTCATTAACCACAGTTTATAGAATAAACTTCTAATTTTGTTAAGTAGGTGGCAAGAGATGTTTAAACAATCACATGCAGAACGTATCGGGACACTCCCATATATAAGCTATACGGTTATGTGCCGCTGTGAAGGGTATGGTTTTCAAGTAGTTTAGTATAGGGTACAGAAATCAGAGAGTTTTTGTCTAGAATAGGGCATCATTTACCGGGAGACGGATCACTAATGGTATGAAGAATTTAGTCTAGAATAGAAATTGACATCGGAATTGAAAAAATCTTACATAAATGGAAATACACAAATCATTACGGCGACTTTTATTATTAGCAACTTGAATAACAGAAAGAGTTTCTGTAAAATAGCGAGTCTGGGATAGGGTAGGGATTTTTGGTGTCTAGTCTAGAATAGGGTTGTAAAATGCAACTGAACATGGTCTGGTATAGGGTAAGGGTTTCAGAGTCCCAGCAGCACACCTCAACCCAAACATTTACAGAGTACCCCTCCCCGGAACGTAGTAAAGCAAAACCATAGCAAGTCCGGATTATTTTCGACACTCAATAGTTTAGATAGAGTTCGTAATTTTATTTTATTACACTTTTATAATATTAAAATTCTAGTCTTTCTTACAGTTTTGACAAAATACCCAATTACAGTAGTCTTTTTGTCCAACTACTTTACAAGAGCAACCTGCGTACGTTCTTTTAGTTTGCAGCTTGTAAGCGCTTCCCAGGAGCTTAACCAAAACCATTCACAGTTAGAGCGGTTTGCATTTGAGCGTCGTAAAACCAAAGCCAAAGCAATTACAACGGCCATTCACAATAGACGTAAGCAGCAAAATGAAGCAATGAGAACTCAAAACAAATAAACGAAACCAGCGCCAAGCGCGGGAAAACACGTGTGACTAAGTCACACTTTGCTCCGACGAAGGGCTAACGCTCGAAACGTCAGCTTCTAGAAATTCGCTACGGCAGTTAATTTACCTTTATCAACTCCGAGTTGATAATCAACATAGTGTTTCACTTTCCCGCCGACGCAGCACTACAGTTTCATTAGAAACTAATCACTTTGACTAAGTCACGATTGGTTTTGGTTTTGTTTCTGATTGGATGAGTAGGTGGCGAGAGTTTTTAATCCAATCACAGAGCGTAGTAAAGCAAAGCCAAAGAAATTTCCGGATTACTTTCGACGCTCATTTAAAAATAGGTACGCTACGCGTACATGTGTCTACTGCAAGGTTTTCCAAAGGTTGATTTGTCATTTGGAAGTGGTAAAGTCTTTGTCACTTAATATGATTTACTCAAAATACACTCAATTAAAAACCGCTCTAAAACGTCAAGTACTATACTAACAGTAAGCTACGTGGAGAAACAGATGCCGTCAAGAGAAATGAGGCTTTGATCAGTAAGACAGTTCATAATTTCTACACCATCTTCACAATCGCTTCTATCATCTTTCCAATGCCATCGTGGATCTCATGGATCTTTGTTTCGCACATAAACGCTGGAGTTGTAACAACTTTGTTCTGTTCATCGACATGAATTTCGTTTCAACAGTTAAAGAAAAACACACTCAAAACATTAATCTCTACTACAGTTTAGAATTCCCTCTTTCTTGAAATACCATCCGTCAGTAATCAATTACAATTCGATCTCGATCCTCTTTCCTCTCCTGCGAACAGTAATGTTGCCCATATTACTTAATAGTAACTTTTATGTTTAATTGTTACCTTACTGACCAGCGCGCTCTGTTGTTCTGTGTTCGATTGTTACGTTAGTGACTAGCGCGCTCTGTTCTTTTGTGTTCGATTGTTATGTTAGTGACCAGCGCACTCTGTTGTTCTGTATTAAATTGTTACCTTGCTGACCAACGCGCTCTCTTGTTCTGTGTTCGACTGTTACGTTACTGACTAGCGCGATCTGTTCTTTTGTATTCGATTCTTACGTTAGTAACTAGCGCGTTTTGTTGTTTTGTGTTTGATTGTAACGTTAGTGACTAGTGTGCTCAGTTGTTTTGAGTTCGATTCTTACGTTAGTGACAAGCGCGCTCTGTTAGTTCGTGTTTGATTGTTACGTTACTGACTAGCGCGTAATGTTGTTTTGTGTTTGATTGTTACGTTAGTGACCAGCGCGCTCTGTTGATTTCTGTTCGATTCTTACGTTACTGACTAGCGCGTTCTCTTGTTTTGTGTTTGATTGTTACGTTAGTGAATAGCGCTATGTCGTTTTGTGTTTGATGGTTACTTAGTGAGTAGCGCGCACACTTGTTTTGTGTTTGCTAGTTACGTTACAGACTAGTCAGTAACGTAACAATCAAACAAACCCAAAACAACAGACCGCGCTAGTCACTAACGTAACAATCAACATTAGAGCGCGCTAGTCACTAACGTAAGAATCGCTCACAAAACAACTGAGCGCGCTAGCCGCTAACGTAACATTCAAACACAAAATAACAGAGCGCAGAAAAAGTGACTAGAGCGCTTAGTGACTAGAGCGCTTAGTGACTAGAGCGCTCTGTAGTTTTGTGTTTGATTAAAACGTTACTGACTAGCGCGCTCAGTTGTTTTGTGAGCGATTCTTACGTTAGTGACAAGCGCGCTCTGTTGTTTTGTGTTTGATTGTTACGTTAGTGACTAGCGCGCTCTGTTGTTTTGTGTTTGATTGTTACGTTAGTGACTAGCGCGCTCTGTTGTTTTGCGTTTGATTGTTACGTTAGTGGCCAGCGCGCTCTGTTGTTTTGTGTTTGATTGTTACGTTAGTGACTAGTGCACTCTGTTGTTTTGCGTTTGATTGTTACGTTAGTGACCAGCGCGCTCTGTTGTTTTGTGTTTGATTGTTACGTTAGTGACTAGTGCGCTCTGTTGTTTTGCGTTTGATTGTTACGTTAGTGACTAGCGCGCTCTGTTGTTTTGTGTTTGATTGTTACGTTAGTGACCAGCACGCTCTGTTGTTTTGTGTTTGATTGTTACGTTAGTGACCTGCGCGCTATGTTGTTTTGTGTTCGATTGTTGCGTTAGTGACCAGCGCGCTGTGTTGTTTTGTGTTTGATTGTTACGTTAGTGACTAGCGCGCTCTGTTGTTTTGTGTTTGATTGTAACGTTAGTGACCAGCGCGCTCTGTTGTTTTGTGTTTGATTGTTACGTTAGTGACCTGCGCGCTATGTTGTTTTGTGTTCGATTGTTGCGTTAGTGACCAGCGCGCTGTGTTGTTTTGTGTTTGATTGTTACGTTAGTGACTAGCGCGCTCTGTTGTTCCGTGTTTGATTGTTACGTTAGTGACTAGCGCGCTCTGTTGTTTTGTATTCGATTCTTACGTTAGTGACTTGCGCGCTCAGTTGTTTTGCATTCGATTCTTACGTTAGTGACTAGCGCGCTCTGTTAATTTGTGTTTATTTGTTACGTTACTGACTAGCGCGCTCTGTTGTTCTGTGTTTGATTGATACGTTAGTGACTAACTCACTCTGTTGTTTTGTGTTCAATTCTTACGTTAGTGACAAGCGCGCTCAGTTGTTTTGTGTTCCATTCTTACGTTAGTGACTAGCGCGCTCTGTTGTTCCGTGTTTGATTGTAAAGTTAGTGACAAGCGCGCTCTGTTGTTTTATGTTTGATTGTTACGTTACAGACTAGCGCGCTCTGTTTTTTGTGTTCGATTTTTACGTTAGTGACTAGCGCGTTCTGTGTTTTTATGTTCGATTCTTACGTTAGTGACTAGCGCGTTCTCTTGTTTTGTGTTTGATTGTTACGTTAGTGACCAGCGCGCTTTGTTGTTTTGTGTTTGATTGTTACGTTAGTGACTAGCGCGCTATGTTGTTTTGTGTTCGATTCTTACGTTAGTGACTAGCGCGCTCTGTTGATTTGTGTTCGATTGTTACGTTAGTGACTAGCGCGCTGTTGTTTTGTGTTCGATTGTTACGTTAGCGACTAGCGCGCTCTGTTGTTTTGTGTTTGATTGTTACGTTAGTGACTAGCGCGCTCTGTTGATTTGTGTTCGATTGTTACGTTAGTGACTAGCGCGCTCTGTTGTTTTGTGTTTGATTGTTACGTTAGTGACTAGCGCGCTCTGTTGATTTGTGTTTGATTGTTACGTTACTGACTAGCGCGCTCTGTTGTTCTGTGTTTGATTGTTACGATAATGACTAGCGCGCTCTGTAGTTTTGTGTTTGATTGTAACGTTAGTGACTAGCGCGCTCACTTGTTTTGTGTTCGATTCTTACCTTAGTGACAAGCGCGCTCTGTTGTTCCGTGTTTGATTGTAAAGTTAGTGACTAGTGCGCTCTGTTGTTTTGTGTTCGATTCTTACGTTACTGACTAGCGCGCTCTGTTGTTCTGTGTTTGTTTGTTTGTTGGTTACGTTACTGACTAGCGCGCTCTCTTGTTTTGTGTTTGATTTTTACGTTACTGACCAGCGCGCTCTGTTGTTCTGTGTTCGATTCTTACGTTAGTGTCTAGCGCGTTCTGTTGTTCTGTGTTTGTTTGTTTGTTTGTTTGTTACGTTACGTTACTGACTAGCGCGCTCTGTTGTTCTGTGTTCGATTCTTACGTTACTGACCAGCGCGTTCTGTTGTTTTGTGTTCGATTCTTACCTTAGTGACAAGCGCGCTCTGTTGTTTTGTGTTTGATTGTAAAGTTAGTGACAAGCGCGCTCTGTTGTTTTGTGTTTGATTCTCACGTTACTGACTAGCGCTTTCTGTTGTTTTGTGTTTGATTATTACGTTAGTGACCAGCGCGCTCTGTTGTTTTGTGTTTGATTCTTACCTTAGTGACAAGCGCGCTCTGTTGTTTTGTGTTCGATTCTTACGTTAGTGACCAGCGTGCTCTGTTGTTTTGTGTTCGATTCTTACGTTAGTGTCTAGCGCGTTCTGTTGTTCTGTGTTTGTTTGTTTGTTTGTTACGTTACGTTACTGACTAGCGCGCTCTGTTGTTCTGTGTTCGATTCTTACGTTACTGACCAGCGCGTTCTGTTGTTTTGTGTTCGATTCTTACGTTAGTGACAAGCGCGCTCTGTTGTTTTGTGTTTGATTCTTACGTTAGTGACTAGCGCGCTCTGTTGTTTTGTGTTTGATTGTTATGTCAGTGACCAGCGCGCACAGTTGTTTTGTGCCGATTCTTGCATTAGTGACCAGCGCGCTCTGTTGTTTTGAGTTCGATTCTTACGTTAGTGACCAGCGCGCTCTGTTGTTTTGTGTTTGATTCTTACCTTAGTGACAAGCGCGCTGTTGTTTTGTGTTCGATTCTTACATTAGTGACCAGCGTGCTCTGTTGTTTTGTGTTCGATTCTTACGTTAGTGACCAGCGCGCTCTGTTGTTTTGTGTTTGATTCTTACCTTAGTGACAAGCGCGCTCTGTTGTTTTGTGTTCGATTCTTACGTTAGTGACCAGCGTGCTCTGTTGTTTTGTGTTCGATTCTTACGTTAGTGTCTAGCGCGTTCTGTTGTTCTGTGTTTGATTGTTACGATAATGACTAGCGCGCTCTGTAGTTTTGTGTTTGATTGTAATGTTAGTGACTAGCGCGCTCTGTTGTTTTGTGTTCGATTCTTACTTTAGTGACTAGCGCGCTCTGTTGTTCCGTGTTTGATTGTAAAGTTAGTGACTAGTGCGCTCTGTTGTTTTGTGTTTGATTGTTACGTTGATGACTCTTGCGCTTTGTTTTGTGTTTGATCATTTCGTTAGTGACTCGCGCACTCTGTTTTGTGTTTGATTGTTACGCACTCTGTTTTGTGTTTGATCATTTCGTTAGTGACTCGCGCACTCTGTTTTGTGTTTGATCATTTCGTTGGTGACTCGCGCACTCTGTTTTGTGTTTGATTGTTACGCACTCTGTTTTGTGTTTGATCATTTCGTTAGTGACTCGCGCACTCTGTTTTTTGTTTGATTGTTACGTTAGTGACTCGCACACTCTGTTTCGTGCTGTTTTATCGTTCCGGGCCTCGTGCACTCTATTTTGTTTGTGATTATTACATCTAGTGACCCGCGCAGTCTGTTTTACATTTGATTATTACATTAAAGACTACACTCTTTTATTTTTATAAGAACGTCTAATTTTCGAGCTGAGGCTGAACCAAGACTGAATGTTCTTATTTTTTGGGCGATTTCAGCCTGAAAACGTTCTTAACATCTTCTTAAACAGAGAAAATGTATATACATGCTATGTGATAGAAATGTTATTACTATAAAAATTGTGCATTCAAGTATTTTGAGCTCATTTGAACTGCGTATTCGCCGATATATTTGAAATGTTACATTTTGTTAATGTAAAGGATACTGGAGTATTGTATTTAGAGCTCAATGCAAGAAATAAGTGAATACAAATGTTCTTAGCTAATTCTCAACCTGGCTATGTTCGTAGCATGTTCTTAAAATTTTGGTCAATCTCAGCCTCAACGTTCTTATAAAAAAGGTTCTTATAAAAAAATAAAAAAAGAGTGTAGTGCACTCTGTTTTGTGTTTGAGTAGTGGCTATCGCACTCTGATTCTTGCTTGATTGTTACGTTAGTGACAAACTTAAATAAAGTACGCAAAAAACTATAAAATATAATATGACCAACAGTAAGAAAGTTGTTATAAAAGGATATGTGTACATCTTTGTTAATATGTTTAGCTCCCATCTGCTTGACAGCATCTGCAGTGCCGGCATATGGCCAGCGGCCTGCATCATCCTTGTCTTGGCCAACTGTTATCTCAACGCCTGGAATGAGCTGAAATTCATTGATACAACACATGAAGTGTTACTCGCTGCGGAAAAATCGTGTGATATAATTTGACCAATCAAAGAAAGGGTTGTGTCCTCCCTCCAATCAGATTACTAGTTTGTTACTTATTTACTTCTACCAACCAAGTAGTTTGAATTGCAGTCGTCTCCTCTGTGGCTTACTGCCGAGAGAGATGCAGTGAAGAAGACGACAGAGGAGACGGCTGAAATTCAAACTACCAAATGAATCAAATGCTAAAACATAATCCAGAATTGCCTCGTGAAATTTTCATTTCGCTTGTGCACTTGTTTGGTTTCAGTCTTTCCATTTTTTTTAGAAGATTAGACAGTGCAGATGAAGTCAGTATCCATGAGGAGGGATCTATGGATGACTAACTTTCCCATTACAGTAAAACGTCTCGTCGGCAGGTTACCGGCCATTTTGTCAATCCAACTTGTAGATGGTCACTTATGGGAGGAGGTCACTTACAAGAAGATTCACTTAGTGTTTATTACAGGAAAGAAAGTCAGATGTGTCACATGGTGACTGGCTCACAAGAGAGGTGCTGCTTTAACCCTTTCACTCCCAGAGTCAAACCTTGAGTCAATAAATGTGGTTCTAACTTTTGAGTCTGTGGATGAAACCATAGTGTGTGACCATTCAAATGAAAGCTATTGAGCTGTACTTTCAAGTGGTGCTGTTTGATTTTGACACTTTTGAAAAAATTAAAGTCAAGATTTTTCCTCAGTTTTGAACTTGGTACTCTTGGGAGTGAAAGGGTTAATACAAGAGTCAGTCACTCTGGGAGATTCGATTGTATTGGTCAGTCGAATTAATAAAATCTTCCACACTGAGATTACTCATTGACACTTTGACTCCCAAAGTCAAACTCTAACTTTTAAGTCCGTGTATGAAACCTCTGCTGTGAGCTTTCAAAATGATTTAGCAAATGTGCATTACCCTCATGTTGTACTGGTTGTTTTTTCAGCACTTGGCAAAATGACAATTGAGATTTTTTCCAAGAGTTTTTTTTTAACTTTGGCATTTTTGGGAGTGAAGAGTTAAAAGAATATTCACCTGGCCACATTTTACTTATTAAAGGCTTATATATGGACCCTGTACAGGTGTGTTTATTTGAATTAATGAGATACATTCCTACCTACCTTGGCTGCTAACACTGGAGAAATACAGCAAAGACTGTAGGAAAAACAATAACAATTATTTTAAGTAAATCCCCAAGTTCCAAAGATTAATTATTCTTTTACTTACTGATTGTGAGGGGGGAGGGAGGTCATTACTCTCAGGTGCCCCTTTCCACCTAGGGGTATGGGTAGCAGTGAACTGTTAAGACAACCTGTGAAAATGCTGGGGGTTACCTGCGATGGACTAGCATCCCATCTATGGGGGGCCACTTCTTCACCTCTCAGAATTGGTGGTACATCAAAACAAGAAGTCCTAGATGATTAATTTTTGTTCTTCTTATAATCCTCTCTACTAGAAAATGGATTGATATGTAAAGGTAAAGTCTACCAGGCTGGCACATGATCCAGCTTCTGTAGCATGATGCTACTAGGAGTATTGCTACTCCCCCCTGGATGGAATACTAGTCAATCACAGGCTACCCCCACAGCATTTTTGTCAGATCGCAGGGCTGCAAATAATTGGACATTTTGGTTGCACAAAACAAAAATGAAGTCGGACATCACATTACAGAACTACTTGATAAGCGAACCTGCTAATCTAACGCGTTTGAAGGCCAAAAAAATTGTCCGACCACAGTTGGGATTTCATCGGACATTGGCAAATTTTGGTCGGCCATTGTCCAATGACCGACTGTTATTTGCAGCCCTGGATCGCCCTTAAAATTTGCCAGTACCCTCCTGGGTAGACAGTGGCCCAGCAAGGGCTCAGACCCAGACCTCCCAATGCAGAGTCCAACAAGCTAACCATTAGGCCCCTGAAAGTGATTACTCATGTTAAATGTAGATCAGAAGAGACTGAAGATCAGTTACATGTGACAAGTGAAACAAATTATGACCTAAATATTGCAGTAGTGATATTCTCACCCAATAGGTTTTTTGGCAGCATGAAAATCCTTAATAGAGTTTGCTACTTCTTCATTAACTGTACAGTCTGCACCCTCCACAGCAAATGAACTCCTGCATAATATATGAAAAAGCACCATACAAAAAAAGGTTTGGTAGTTTAATTTTTAATTCCAAGATATTACAATATGGTACAATGTTCCTTCTCCTTGGAATGGTCAAGCATCTAGTATACATTACAGTAGATATGTTCTGTTAAGACTTCTTTATATGCAACATTAAACACCTTGATCAGCCATTTATGTACATGTTGTAGTAACAATTTCTGTTTCCAGTATTGGACAGTATGAAAAACAAGAACCAAAAACATGTGGTTTCATGGCTTTCAGAGGGACCCTGACAAGATAGTCACATCTTGGGGCAAGGCAAAGAATAGGACAAGGAAACAGACGTAGATGACGAGCTACAGTGTCGATACAGTGGATGCCCTAAACATGTATATCCCCCTTAGGACGCAGAAGATTAACTATTAACTATGAAAAACAAGCAAGACACTAAAATAATTACAAATAAATGAATACTACACTCACAAATTCTTTGCCACTCCAAATCCTCCTGGAAAAACAAGAGCATCATGGGAAGCTGCATCAAGATCGGCAAGAGAAGAGATCTTTCCACGAGCTATTCTGGCTGACTCAGCTAAAACATTCCTAACAGTTAAATAAGACCATATTAAGTGACTTCTCTACAGTACATGTACTTGTATTAATATGATGCTATTTCTCGCAGTAATAGTAATCTTTAAGGGAGGAGGCTCCAGCTACTACGTGGTTCAGGGAGGTCCTCCGTCATTAATTATATGGAAAATGTTAAAAGATAAAATCAACAAGATATAAAATATTACAAAAGATTAAAAAATTAAAAATCTTATTAATAAAATTAATGTACAATGATCTCTTAAAAACATTTCAGTACTAATAATTAGACCTTCCCATCTTCTGCTTCTTTATTTGCTTTAAAATATAGATTTAACGCACGCAAAACGATAAAACACGGCTTTTCTATGATTTATACTCTGATAAAACATGGTTTTTAACCAATCAGAGCGCGCGCATTTTCCAGTCTATGTTTTAATAGTTCTTAGAGTATATTTACACTGCAATTAGTGCAATTATGGCCGTTTTTGAAGTTATCAAGTATGTTAAATGTAACATCTCTCAGTCACAATGAATTTTCACTAAATAATGCTTTTACATGTATGCTAATATTATAGTGGCTATTTCAAGATTTTATAAGTGTGAAGATATGGTTAATTATTAAAATAAACAGTTGCTGTAGAAAAGGAAAGACTTGTGCAATAATTATTATTAGTTAAAACTCTCAAAATATTTAACTAAAGGTATACCATGCATCTTGCATGATTTTATTTAACACTTAATAAGATGTTGATGTTAAGATGTCAGAAGATCTTTATTTTGGCAAGATCGGGGGCAATTGCAATCATGAAATAGGAAGATGAGTAATATATTATGACTTTGATAACATCTTATAAAGATCTTGCCAATCTTATGATTATCACAATCATATTGCAAAATTGCCTGGATCTTAATACTGCATTTTGTGCAAGCTTAGATCTCCCATGATCTTACATAATACAATCTTGACAAGATATTACAAAGATTTGTCCATGCAATCTTGCACGATCTCTGATGATTATATTGATAAGATCAGAGTAAAATATTTCTAAGATCCTGCCAAGATCTTGACAAGACCTTGACAAGATCTGGACAAGATCTTGCCATCTTGAATGATCTTACAGGATCTTGTCCAAGATTTTGCATGATCTTATCCAAGACCTTGCCAAGATCTTGCTTATCAAAGATCTTATCAAAGATCTTGGTAAGATCTTGGCAGATCTTGCCAAGATCATGAAAGATCTTGGCATGATCTTGCCAAGATCTTGAATACAATCATGCAAGAACTTGCAGCATCTTGAATGATCTTACAGGATCTTGTCCAAGATCTTGCATGATCTTACCAAGATCTTGGCAAGATCTTATCAAGATTTTGAACCTGGGCGTCATGTACTACGTGGTTCAGGGAGGTCCTCCGTCATTAATTATATGGAAAATGTTAAAAGATAAAATCAACAAGGTATAAAATATTACAAAAGATGAAAAAATTAAAAATCTTATTAATAAAATTAATGTACAATGATCTCTTAAAAACATTTCAGTACTAATAATTAGACCTTCCCATCTTCTGCACTCTATTACAGCTAGCCTGATGATGCTGATGTAGAACACTATTTCTCAAAATCATTAATAATAACAAAGGAAATCATGACAGGGGTGGTGGTTTGTATAACCGTTCTTAAAGCATATTAGCTTTTTATGATTTTATTTCTCTGTTTACTCCTTAGTTTTAGTTTTGATTGAGAAGATATATCAAACACTCGAGACAGCTGGGTTTCATTACATTTCCAAACTCCTCAGCTCAAATTTTGTCAAAAATATTCCACTGCACGTCACATTTTCAACTCTCTTCTCTGTGTTTGTAAATGTGATGAGACACTGTCTGTCATGTTTGATATATATTTACATAATATCCTGTAAAACATTTATAAATAAACAGAATGAGATTGAAATGGAGTCAACATTTTTGCCATGGCAATGTCAAAAGTGGTCAAATGTACGGTAACCCTATTTTGACCTATTCATACTAATAAGTCAGTGAAAGAATTTCTTTTTGATACACTTTTGTCTAATTGACAAAACTGACATTTGTACCAATTTTTAAAATATTTGTTAGCAGGATTCAGATCGAGCCACCTTATTTTTTCAAAAATTCAATCATCTTGATCTTACACTTGGATAATCAACATATATATGTAGGTGTCAGTCATATATTATTACATCTTACCGTATCTCACCCTCGGCAACTTCTCCTTTGGCGTGATTCAAAACATGCATCTGTGGAACATCTGGGGCATAAATACTCACATCAGCCCCAGCACGACTTAGGTGAACCAGTATCCTTTAACACAAATTAAAACAAACAGTTCAACTAAATTGTGAATACAAGAAATGTAGGTAAATCTCTGTCATTATTTCTTGTCTACCAAAACATCCACCACACCATCCTCATTCCCAGAGCTCCTCATTTTTTCTTTGCGATGGAAACGAGTAGCCCTGGTCGCAAGGAAAATTTTTTTTCATTGGCTGATTAAAAAATGAATGCGCAACACAAATTAATGAATGGATGTCCGGAATTTTCGGACATCCGGTAATGGCTGAGACCAGAGCCTCTGTTTCGCTGTAACCACGTGACCAAAAGAAACAGAGGATCTGGGAACGAGAATGCCACTACACAAGTCAATGGAGAAAATAACAATTTTTGGGTTAAATTTATGGAACATAAACAAGAATACTTACGCTGAAGCTTCATGAACTTCTGCACCATCAAAAACTCCATTTCCAGATAATACCTAAAATTAAACATTTAATTTTTAATATATATCAAGAAAGAGTAAAATAATTTCATAAAAATACTCAATTTTGACTGGTCAACAAGGATTGAATTACAAGGTTATCGTGTGCAAACCTCTTTTATAGTATGTAGTATGGAATTTGTTATGGAAATGACAGAGACGTGGTCCACCAAAGATTACTGGAGACCACAAAAAACCTTACAAAGATATAGCTTTGAAACATTTTTTAAAATATTACTGGAAGCTCACATACAAGACGACTCCTCTGAGAATTTGTATTAAGCGGAATAGCAACGATGCAGTCCGCATTGTGCGCATTTGTTTGGCATGTTACACTGTATTACGGGCCCGATTACGTGAGCCAGGTTGGCTCGGTTTGCCGAGACATCTTTCAACCTGGTATTATAATAAGCCAAGCTAGCCCCCACCATCTTGTTTACAGTTAAAAAGCACTGAATGTGCATGAGTAATAATTATTAATGTAGTATCCACTGCCGTTTTGCTTGCTGATTGACTTGGTTATGGAAAATACATACAGGAAAATCGGATCCCGGTTAGCCAGGATCCTGGCATTGTGATTACCAGGATCCCGGGGGGGGGGGGGGGGGGAATATTCTTGATTTAAAGTGTTCGGGAGGAGTGAAGGTTTTTTTGGTTGAAATTCATGATTTCCAGATATTTTGGTAAGAAAATTTTGGCAAGTAGTTTTGTAAAAGGGATTTTGGGTATTCAAAAAATTCATAGTAAAAAGTTGTTACCGTGGTTACACCATACCTACCTACACCATGCGTGTGTCCCCAGGCGGGGGGGGGGGGGGGTACTCCCCAAATTATTGGGTAGGGTGTGCCACTGGGCTATAAAAACCCTTACCCTGTACAAGACCACAAAACGCTAATTTTGCGACCCTGTTCCAGACTAAATGCTGAAAAAACCCAAAAGGGGCATAAGGCTATAAACTACTAAGTAGTACTGGGAACCGTGTAGTTGTAAAAGCTTTACTTTAATACTCCTTACGCGTTTTCGTTCTGTCCTGGACTAAACGTAGGACTCCGTCCACCCCCATATCCAGATTATCAATTACTGATCTTTCGTTGCCAACTTCTGGGACCCTTACCCTGAGTTCCAGACTCAAAAAAAAAAATGCCTTTTTGGTATAACCCTTGTTCCAGAGCAAAATGCCTCAAAAACAATACCCTGTCCAGCCGGCACGTACTCTATATAGCGTATATAAGGGAGTAACGAGTAGTACCCCCCCCCCGCCGGGCGGTTGTGTCCTTCAGGAAAAAAATTTATGATGGGATCAAGGGTTACACGTCACCATTTGCAGCACAATGGTCTGCTTTTGTGATTGAGTGGAGGATAATAAAGGACACCAGTCGACCGCCGTCGCCTGATGAAGACTAGCAGTATAGCGAGTCTAAAATGTCTGCAAATATACATCCAAAGTGACTACATCGTGAGGACACACAGATCGATAATCTAATACTTTATTATTTGTTACTGTGTTTCAAACAACATGCCAGGATCTCGAAAATAAAACCGAGCCAGTCTGGCTCATGGTAATCCGCGCCCTAAAAGATTCACCAGCCAGGGGAAAGTTAAACATGCCAGAACATATAGGGCCATTCAAGTGTGTCATCCGCACCGCCCCCCCCCCCCCCCCCTATTGAGGCGTCAATGGAAAAATTTCCTTAGGGGGAGGGGGGGGGGGGGTGGGGGGTGGGGGGTTGGGGGGGGGGTCTTTGGAGGGCGGGGTGGGGGGGGTGGGTGGGGGGCGGGGAGGGGGGGGGCGGGGGGGGGTCCTTGGTGGATAGTCAAATTTCCCAAGGGAGGTGTTGTGGTGTTAATGGCATTGTTTCTAAATAATTTTGACAGAGGATCTGAAAGGGGTTTCCCCAGGTTAATGTACAGATTTCCAGGGGGGAGGAGGGGGAGCGGAGGGCCGGGGGGCGGTGGTATGGGGTGCGGGGGGGGGGGGAGGGGGGGGGTGGGGGGGGGGGGTATTTGGTATTGGGGGTTAGGCGGTGGGGGGAGGGGGGCTATTTAGGGGGGGTATGGGTATTAGGCATCATCTGAAATGTGTTATCTAAAGGAAGGGAGTCCCTTATCAGGTGAATCCCTCAATAGGAGGGGGGGGGGGGGGGCTGTGGATATAAAATGGAATCGGACCATATAGCTGTCGAGCTAGAAATTTTTAAAACTTCCATCCACCCTTCCATTCCAACCCACCGATCAAAAAACAATGCTAAATTGCTACCACCGACCACTACCTTCGTGGGAATGAGGTTCTGGCAAGGACGCGTATTTCATTTCTAGTGTGTTCTTTTTTCAGTTCAGTAACGCTGCGAATCCAGGTTAAGTTTTTCCGCGCTCTTCTCTTATTCTCTTTTTCTCTAACCGGTGGGATATCGCGCGTAAAAGAAAAAGAAAAAAAAAATGCAAATTTCATTAGAAATAAGATGACACGAAAAAAAATTAGCCTGATCGAAGGGATTTTTTTTTAATAAATCGTTGTCTGAATCACCAACGGAACAAGAACCAAAAAACACAGGACAACTCTTCTAAAGCTCCTAAAAAGCGTCTACCCCCCGACCACAACTTACACACAGAACAAGACGAGACCGAAAACGAGTCCCCTCATTGGCATAAAAACGTTGAATCGAACAAGCTCAGGATTACCTGAAACTCCAGCAATCGCTGACTATAACAAAAACTACACAGGCGATTCCTATCCCGTTGCCCAGAATAAAAATCGGATCTAACTAGTTCCTCAGCTAGCTGTGATTGCGCTTGCCACAATTGCCAGTATGGACCTAACGATAAACCAAATGAAATACCGCACCACGGCCACAGCACAATTCCTGCACCACCATTATGGTCTTCTTTAGAGTGCCACTGCCACACGCTCCTCCAGTCTAAGGCGTCATTACCTTCAAAAAAGTAAAGATGTCGAAAAGGCCACCACATGCAGAATAGAGGAAAAAGTCTTCAAACATGTTCATTACGGGCTTAGTTAATTATCCGAATCACCTAAAAAAGTGGTTTCCGTCTACACTAACAGTACCCTACCCTGTGCCACATATGAAGCAAAAAAAAAGAAATAACTGTTCCTTTACAGTACCGTTTGGAGTTCATTCACCAAAAAATTTTTAGTACATCAGCTAGTTCACACAATAAACGTACGCACAACAGTATTATAGTAGTGAAAATCAATCCGCTTTCATTCCCCCTAAACATAACCGGGTAAGCCCATCACAGCTAGCATGGAAAAAACGGGAAATATAACTGTCCTAAACATATATTCTGCATAGTTGCACAGTGGATGAAAAAATATAAACCCCACAATCATAGGATAAATAAAAAAGATCAAACTCAAGCCCTGGTTCGAAACACTTAGACCCCCAGCCAGTGCAGCTGTCAGCGGAGCCATCAAAGACTTCGAAGGATGGTACCCAGCCACCCCCCATATTCGCTTAATTATCCCACAGTGCAATGATATCAGGACAAACAACTTTACGTTTTTTGAAAAATTATTAACGACACTGGCATACTGTCTCATTAAGGCCCAAGTACCATTTAGAAATGACTTAAGAACCACCTCTTAAGAGTTGCCAGGGTATGTAGGAGGGGATGGTGGTAGAAAAAAAAAGACGGCGGGCTTTGGGCCGGGCTTCGGCTTTTTTTTTTCCAGGCCTGGGGATTCCCCACAGCTTCTCCTTTTTTTCCCCCCCCTTCCCCCCCCCTGATTTTCCCCCCCCCCCTCCCCACCCCACCCCCCCCCCCCCCCCCCCCCCCCCCCCCCCCCCCCCCCCCCCCCCCCCCCCCCCCCCCCCCCCCCCCCCCCCCCCCCCCCCCCCCCCCCCCCCCCCCCCCCCCTAATATACAAATTTTAATATTTTGTTTACTTTCTACATCAGAGATTGGATGAAGAAGATAGGCCAACTGGCTGTTTACTATGTCCTATGAGAGTTGATGTGGAAATTGACTATAAAGTAAGTTTTCCAATTTATGCATTAGTCAATTCCCAGGGGTGCATACAAAACCAGGGCTAACTTGAAACCATGACCCAGGTCTGGTTATGAAAGCACTGAGCACAAGATGTACAGTATGCCAATAGCAGTTATTACAGTTGAGCCCGCAGTCAAATATTATTTTGTTTTTAAAAAGTATGCAAACGAGTTAGGCTCGATTTCCGCCACTCTCGAGTCCGGTCTTTGTTCTGGCTCATTTTCCCGAACAGCGGCTGGTAATCGAGCCTACAAATGAGGCTAATGGGCCAATACAATGCCAGATTTACCCTTTCGCCTTGTTTGCATGTCAAACGGCTAACAATACCAGATTTACCCTTTCGCCTCGTTTGCATGTCAAACCGCTGACTGTCTGTAATAACTGCCATTACTTTTGAAACCCCACCAATGGCATGACTTACATAAAATGCACCCTAGGTCATCCCAGGCTCTCACATTTTTTTTATTTGAAAAATGGCAAATTCCCCTCGTTGGTACAAATGAAACTATCCAAATGTCTCACAGTGCATGTGACAAAGGAGGAAAGGCTTGTTGCTTCTCTGTAACTGTGAAGTTGACAACCACGAGTGTCAAATCCCTGGGATCACCCGGGATAGACAAATATCCCCCCTCCATTGGGACTACAACGTGATTGAATGCCCCACTAATGCCCTTGTCCTGTTCCTTGTCTTCCTTGTGTACATGCAGAATGTTCGTTTGCTGTCCCAGTTTGTTTCACCACACACTGGAAGAATATATCCACGTACTTTGACAGGTCAGTATTAGTGTTAGTTGACTGTTAGTTGTATAACTTGCTTGATGATAATACAGTCGAAGCTCCCATAAGCAGACACCCTCAGGAAGCAGAAAAAAGTGTCCGCAACTGGAGCTAGCCGCTTACGGCAATGTGTAAATACAGAGTTTGTATGAGCTAGAGTTTAAACAGGGTTTTGTCAAGGCGGCCGTAAGTTGTCTACTTACGGAAGTGTCCGCTCAGAGTACTTTGACTGTATAGTCAAGTCTGGCCCTCTCTCGGTCATGCAATGAGCGCCACAACACAATACTGTTACCTCCTTTTAAACTACAGCAATCCATCTTTAAACAGGGTCAGCTATGAGAAATCTAACAGTTTTGGGGATTTCCTTTCTTGGCAGGTTTTATGTATTAAAAAGCAAAAAGAAATAGCAAGATCTATCAGGAGAGCAAGAGCTATGGGTATTACTTGATTCATTCTTTGTTGTCATTCCAGTAGTTCCACCCTGATCAACACTGTTTTCTTTTCTTTTTTTCAGGTTTCATGCCTGTCACAATGAAGTACCTTGATTACCATGACGACGTGAAATTATTTTAGCGGCAACATAGAATGATTACAGCTGCTGTAACAAGATTGTATTGCTGTTCTTGTATATAAAATCAAAATATTGATCCATTGTTTTACATTTTTGTTGTACTTGACTCATTCGTTGGTAGGCTCGATTACTAGCCACTGTTCAAGCAGCTGAAATCGAGCCTAATTCGTTGTTTGCTTTCTTAAAGTGCCCATAACCTTTTTTTTATTTCCTCATCTGAATCTAAAAACATCTCAAGGAACTTCTACGAAAGAATTTTGCAATTTGCCACAAAACGCAAATTTTTTATGAATATTTCAAATCTTCAAAAATCCTATTTTTGTTTGGTATACCCATCCCGCTGTAAGAAGGCCGACGGGCCCACGTGTTCCTTAATCTACGTCACAGTTCCTTTTTCTGAAGTCACGTGTTCCTTAATCTATGTCACAGATCCTTTGTGAACCGAGAAGGACCGAGAGGAGACTAAGGCAAATGGTGAGCCAAAAATGGCGGCAAATTTGAAAAGTTTTATAAAATTCATAAAAAATTTGCGTTTGTGAAAATCACAACAGAAGTTCCTTGAGAGATGTTTAGATTCAGATGAGAAAATTTAAAAAATGGTTATGGGCACTTCAAGCCTTGCCTGTTCACTGAGAGCCTGGAACAGTATCATACACTCATCGTGGCGAATTTGATTGCTGCAAGGTGGGTGATTTTTGCTAATCACCGCAACAAGCATATAAAATATTGCCTAGTGTGTGGCTGGGTTTATGTGGATTGAAAGTTTCCTGGTATAACCTAAGAAGACCAATCGACAGGTTGAGGAGACCAAGGTTACCTACATACATGTGTATTCTTTCAATTTCAAAGATTGAATGTTAAATTCTCCCCACTGATTGCCATGCATTTCCCTTAATGAAAGTTCTGAGAATTTTGTGGTACATCCCCATGACGTCCACAAGTTGTTTATTTTCTTTATTTACATCACCTGTCTGCTTGTAGCCTGTGTGGCAGGCATAGAAAGGGGAGGGGAGTTCGAGCGTGAAGCGCGAGGAGAGAGCGCGACGCCTGCCACGCAAGCTAGTCTGCTTGATGATATCGAAGTATAGGGCTAACAAATTTTTATTTCTTGAGGGGCTTTCTTAAGACGGGCCCATTTCTTTTTAAATGAATTTAAGAGCTAAGTTTCTAAGCCTGCAGGTGTATTATATAATGTCTAGCGATAAGTAGTAAGTGGTGAAAAGTAGATCTGATACAAGGTTATGTAAATGAAGATAATCAAGGGAAATTAGTCAGTTTACCAAGTTTGAGGTTGTTTCGTTAGATTGCAACCATGTAGAGGGCTTTCAAAAATCAGAAAAAATTAGAGACTGTATGGATTTGGGGGACGCCATCTCTGAATTAGAGACGTTTGTATGGAATTTGGGCGACCTTTGACAGCTCACAACAGCCTGGTTACTATGTAGTAACATAACCAAACTTGGTGAACTTACTCATTTTCATGCGATCTTTCTGGTGATGGGATTTAATTTTTTAATATGACGTAATTTGAAACAATTGTAAACTAGTGCCCAGTCCCTTTTTGAACTTCGGAATGGGCAATTCAACAACATTGGACCAGTTTTAATGACATAGACAAGCACCTAGATTTTAATTCCACTTGTATTTGGCACAATATTGTAGAAGAATGGTCAGTTCTCAATTCTAATTTTATACATTTTAGGGACTTTTTAGTTTAGTAACACCGGACCCCCTTTAATACCAGTGTTTTTACACTGACGGGGTTATCCTGCATAAATATTGTTATTATTAATTATTTTAGTGAATTATTCACTAAATTAGAATTGAGAACTGACCATTCTTCTTCAAGTCCTGGTTTAATGTAGGGGTTAAGGAAGTTAGAGATTTACCTGATAAAGATCAGAATTTCTTATAAGCTATGAAGCGTTGTTGTGTAATTAAATACAGTATAAATACTAATAAATTATTACCTTGAGGACTATAAAGTGATATATGTACAACAAAGCATGCTTGCCAGTCCTAAACAATCCTCCATCCCATGAGAAGGCTCATGTTTGGGGCCCATACGCGAGCGACGAAACCCACAAGAATCACTTTCTTGCCGGCTCGTTGTGATTCTCGCAGCTTTCGCCGTTTGCACATAGTTGGAAACATGACCCTGCTCACAGGCTATAAATCAGCAACCACAGACAGCAAGTAAAACACCGTGTGTGGTAGGTAATTTTATGAGGAACATTACTGTATTCCTATCTGTTATAATCTATTTGTAAAATCTCCATACAAATTCTTGTATATTTTATAGCCATCACTGCTGTCAACAATGGCATATCATATAGCTGACTCACAATGTGAGCTTGGTACCGGGTGCCTGTGCAACACCCAAGCGTAATGTAAGAGAAGATTTACCATTTTTCAGTCAATTCTATGTTTGTCCATACTGTATATGTCATTAATTTTTTTAAACCCTTTTTAATAGTCAATAGTGGTTCTTTAAGCCAGAGCGCGAGTCAGTAATAAGAAACAGAACAAAAACGTGTTAGTTTAGTTACTGAAATGTTAAGGAAATGGAACCGCTGTTTTGGAATCTTAAGAGCTGAGACTTTTAGCTAGTTTTAAATGTATTCTGTGTTTCTCGTTTTCCACTAAAACACTCATCAAAATGGCGTTGATAATAGCTTCATTCCTGTTTGATTTTTTTAATGTTGCTTAACAGTTCACAGATACTGAAGCAATTGTCATGTTCCTCATCTGTGCGTGGCCTCTCATGTATAGCTTTATGTCGCTTTAGATGTGCTGCCTGACTAAAGCACTTGCCACACTGGTCACATTCAAATTGCTTATCTCCTGTGTGTGTTCTTTTATGAACCTTCAGGTTTGATGCCCAAGCAAAACACTTGCCACACTGTTTGCACTCAAAAGGCTTCTCGCCAGTGTGTGTCTTTTTATGTTGCTTTAGAGTTGCTGCTCGATTAAAACACTTGCCACACTGGTTGCACTTGAACGGCTTCTCACCGATGTGTGTTCTTTCATGTATCGTTAGACTCCCTGCCTGAGTAAAGGACTTGCCACACTGGTTGCATTCAAAAGGCTTGTCACTGGTGTGTGTTCTTTTATGTTGTTTTAGATTCCCTGGGCGACTAAAGCACTTGCCACACTGGTCACATTCAAATTGGTTATCTCCTGCGTGTGTTCTTTTATGAACCTTCAGGTTTGATGCCCAAGCAAAACACTTGCCACACTGTTTGCACTCAAAAGGCTTCTCACCGGTGTGTGTTCTTTTATGTTGCTTTAGAGTTTCTGCTCGATTAAAACACTTGCCACACTGGTTGCACTCGAAAGGCTTCACGCCAGTGTGTGTTCTTTTATGTAAAGTTAAATGCCCTGCCTGATTAAAACACTTGCCACACTGGTTGCACTCAAAAGGCTTCTCACCAGTGTGTGTTCTTTCATGTTTTGTTAGACTCCCTGCCTGACTAAAACACTTGCCACACTGTTTGCACTCAAAAGGCTTCTCGCCAGTGTGTGTCTTTTTATGTTGATTTAGAGTTGCTGCTCGATTAAAACACTTGCCACACTGGTTGCACTTGAACGGCTTCTCGCCGGTGTGTATCTTTTTATGTTGGTTTAGAGTTGCTGCTCGATTAAAACACTTGCCACACTGGTTGCACTCGAAAGGCTTTTCTCCAGTGTGTGTTATTTTGTGTCGCTTTAGAGTTGTTGGATGATTAAAACACTTGCCACACTGGTTACATTCAAAAGGCCTCTCTCCAGTGTGTGTTCTTTTATGTCTCTTTAGATTTGTTGCATACTTAAAACACTTCCCACACTGGTTGCACTCCAAAGGCTTCTCATGATCACCAGTGTGTGTTCTTTTATGTTGGTTCAAATTTCCTGGGCGACTAAAGCACTTGCCACACTGGTTGCATTCAAAAGGTTTCTCTGCTGTGTGCATGCTTTTATGTTGTTTTAGAGTTGTTGGATGATTAAAACACTTCCCACACTGGTTGCACTCAAAAGGCTTCTCTCCTGTGTGTGTTCTTTTATGACGATTTAAACCTCTTGGCCAACTAAAGCACTTGCCACACTGCTCGCATTTAAAATTGTTATCTCCTGTGTGTGTTTTGTTATGAGCCTTCAGGTTTGATACATCACTAAAACATTTGCCACATTGATTACATTCAAAAGGTTTCTCTCCTGTGTGTATTCTTGTATGCCTCATTAAAGACGTTGCCCGATTAAAACTCTTGCCACACTGGTTGCACTCAAAAGGCTTCTCTCCTGTGTGTATTCTTTTGTGTCTCTTTAGAAGTGCTGCCTGATTAAAACACTTGCCACACTGGTTGCACTCAAAAGGCTTCTCACCAGTGTGTGTTCTTTTATGTTGGTTTTGACCTTTTGGCAGACTAACGCACTCAGCTGTACCCTGGGTGCATTTAAAAGGCTTCTCTCCTGTGTGTGTTCTTTCATGTCGCTTTAGATCTCCTTTGCGGCTAAAGCACTTGTCACACTGATTACATTCTAAAGGCTTCTCTCCTGGTTGCATCATTTTGTTGCCTTAGATTTCCTTTGTTGCTAAAGCAGCACTTGCCACAATGGTTTCATTTAAATTGGAGCTCTCCTGTGTGCACTGTTTCCTGATTTTTGAGCAGGGTAGTTTTCCACAGTCCTTTAAGTAAATGTTTTCTCACCTAAGGAACTAATTTTACATGATATATCTTCTCCCAGGAATCATAACGAAGTCCTTAGACCTTAAAACACAAAAGAAAAGTAACATTGTGTTAATGTTAATGCAAAATAAATCACTTTTTACAATATAATATAATTATTACTAGTAATACGTGATGCAAAGGTCCTTGCAAAGAGCTCTGATGGGGATTAATCATTGTTTGGGTGTGATTCTGATAACCAGGCTTTAGAGATCGAGTGGAGTTCGCTAGTCTCCCGACATCTGCATGTGAGCCTTTTCTGTTCACTGATCTTGCCGGATGAGTTGCGTGACATATCCGCTAAGAATATATCCTAAATTTCCGAGGAATTTGCATAATATTTGGATAAGTTATGAACAGTTAACAACACATTCGCTCTCACATGCACAAATAATGACGCGACAACTCTGGTAGTAAATGGGACTATGGACACTGGGTGCTCCCTAGGATAACAACGTGCGTGGGTGGTAGCGACACACCCTGGGAGGCGTAATTGGGTGGTTAGCGAACAGCACCCTGCAAACTAAGTGGGGCGGTTAGCGGACATAAACCCCAAAGCACAAACTTGGGCACTTGGCGGACACACCCAGTGAATGAATTGGGGTGGTTAGCGAACTCACCCAGCGAACGAAGCCCCCCAACCCAACTAGGTAGCTAAAGATAAGGTGGGATAAGGGGACCCACCCAACCTGCCACAGGCGATAGCTAAGTGGAAGGTGTGCACCCAGGCCAGTAGTCCAAGTTTATTTATAAGGGGAGGGTACGGGAGGGAAAAACAAACTTACAAGGGAAAAATAGATAGCGTGTCTAGCGTGCTACTAGTACAAAGACTGGTGTAACAAAACACATGCACGTAAGTACTGTTCATTTGAGACCTGATATGCCACAGATGGCTACACTGATAACATTTGGATAAAGCACAGGCACGCAATTGTAAACGATTGACATGGGCACTAAGTGCTGATAGCGATACCAAGTTAATGGAGCTAAAAGCATCCATTGTTTGGATATCAAGTTCATTGGAATGTTTGTAACACATTATGTCGATTAAACAGCGTCTCTGAGGCCAAGATATATGATAGGCAATAAAGCTAAGCTCTTGTACTTAACTATACTTTACAAGTAAAGTGAACAATCACTGAGATCAGTCTGTTGAGTTTTGTTACCTCTAAAGTTAAACGTGTATGCATAAACCTATCACATTTTTTGTTGAAAAAAAAGAAAAAAGAACCCCATGCAGGCGGCCGGATTCGAACCCTCGCCCTCAGTCCCGAAGATCAGATTTATAAGTTAGCGCCTTGCACCATTTGGCCACCAGCGCACCGTATGACGTCATTTCCGCCACGTTCCTTTATCACAAATAAATATGATAGTAAACGCCAGACGAGATTTCGTTCCAGTCTGACTCTTGGGGGACAGAATTATAAACCCCGCTAGGCCTCGCTTCGCGAGGAATAACATTGTGATCATGTAACATGCAGTCTGATTGGTTGTGCAGTCATTTGCATAAGGTTGTGCAGTAATTTGCATAAAGACATACCACAGTCTGTATTTTGTTCTGGCCCTTTGGCTCAAGAAAGTCTGGGTGAATTCAAACATAATTATGCAAACCCTTCCCTGCAGCTCAGGTTTACATAAATATTCCAATTATGCCAAACTTTCAGCCATGTTTGCATCAGACTATTTCAAATTATAATTTTTGGTTAATAATATTGATAGATGGACACCCAAATAGTCTAGCCCAACGCGAAAGTGCTCTCGTGTTGGGGCCATTACTAGTACTGTCTGTTGGTGTGTATATTTCTTTTAACCAATTTAATCCTTCCTCAACTCTCATCCAATTTCTTAAAAATTATCCACCTATAACTCCCCCTTTAGGACGTTGCCTCCTAATATACCAAGGTACTGTTTTGCACGGTTTATGACTATGCAGGAAAAGCTGATCTTAGCAAGGGCTATTAATATCGTAGTTACTAAAACACGGAACCACCCACAACGACCCACAACGATCCACAATGACCCACAACGACCCACAACGATCCACAACGACCCACAACGATCCACAACTACCCACAATGAGCTATATTTGACAGTCGATGAACTGTTTCGTGGTTGTCTAGTCCCCAGGGCTCCCCAGGGGGCCCAGCTGGAAAACAAGGACTGGACTCTTTGAATTAAGTTAATGATTAACTGCTTACTAGTTAATATTAAAAAAATAGTAAACAATTAAGAAAGCCGTAATAGGGCTGTCTATCGGCAAACAAAGGAGTATAATTTTCTTTTCTTAGATAAAGCTCTTTTAATCTCAAAGCTACAAATAAGATGACAACAGTTACAGGCTACAGAGCTTTCATCTGAAAACACAAACATAAAGTATCCATACCTTCGTGGTCTTCCCGCGAGGTCGCCATCATTGACTACATGTATGCACGTGGGATGACACTGATCGGATCTGTTTTCTTTCCAGATTTAATTGTAACGCAACATTTAGTCACGTGGAGTCACGCGCGCAACAATTCGTCACGTGGAGTCACGCGGCTTTTCCCTTTGCCTTATACCTAGTTCATTGCTTAATTTGTTGTTGTTACGTCTGGGCCGAAGACACATGACCCTGTCTGTAAATCCATAAGCTATTGTCACATCTTTAATTAAAAATTAAATTTACCAAAAACAATTGTTAAACAATTATTCTTGAATAATTATGTCATAATGTTTCCTTTTAAAATGCCGGGGAAGAGGTTATCACGTGATTTTTTCAAATATTCAAATGTATTTTTAGATCGTTTTTCTGGGTTGTGGGTCGCCATGTTTGCTATTAACTTTATCCAGGAGCATATCCTGCTTTGTTTTATTATTTTAATTTTGTTTTAATATTTCAAAATTTAATTTTTTACTATTTTTTAAATATTAACTCAGCAGTTAATCATTAACTTAATTTACTTAATTTACTTAAAGTCAAAGAGTCCAGTTCTTGTTTTCCAGCTGGCCCTGGGAACTAGGTTAGGTCATTGTGGATCGTATTGGGTCATTGTGGATCGTTGTGGATCGTTTCTAGGTCGTTTGTGGATCGTTGTGGATCGTTGTGGATCGTTGTGGATCGTTGTGGATCGTTTCTAGGTCGTTGTGTATCGTTGTGGATCATTTCTAGATCGTTGTGGATCGTTGTGGGTCGTTGTGGGTCGTTTCTAGTCGTTGTGGATCGTTGTGGGTCATTGTGGGTCGTTGTGGGTGGTTCCGGGTTTTAGTAACTACGCTATTAATATTGGAATCCAAAAAGAAAATTGGGGGTAACCATGCATTTTCCAGTGATAATCAAGCTTTGATTTTGAGTAATTTTTAGAGGTTGTTCGATTGTGTTTGATTGTGTTTGATTGGGTTCGATTAGGTTCGATTGGGTTCGGAAATCGAACGCAATCGAACTCTCACACAATTTCATTGGTTCAATTGTGTTTGATTACCGAACAAATCGTTCGATTAAGTACTACGTATTTGGTTCAATTAAGTTCGATTACCGAATGGTTCGAGCAGTAATATCGGGCTTTAATGAGAGCCTTTAGCATAAATGACCATAAATCTTGGGATATGTAAATGGCTAATAGTATTGTAGTAATAAATTTAAAAATAGTTATTGTTTATCACAAAAGAGGTTGGCGAATTTACAGGTCACATAACCCTCGGCCTGACCAATCGATGAAATCGATAATCGATGATAATCGATATCAATATATTGATAACAATTGATGCCATTGAATTAATCGAATGAATTATGATATTGGAAATCGATGACCAATCGATGAGGGAAAATTTTGTGACTTTTAACGTGATTGATTTTCACCGATAATTATTTCATCTATGGTGATTATTTACGCCCGGTATACATTTGCGCAAATCTATATCCGGCTATATACGCTGCGAGATATCGATGACCAATGATAGCGATGACCAATGATAGCGATCGATGACAATCGACAGCAATCGATGTAATATTAAGGAAATTTTACTTGTGACTATCGATTGGTCATCGATTGGCCGACACCAATCGATATCAATTAACTAACAATAATCGATTGATATTGATTGATCAATTTTGATTTTCGATCATTGAATTTCATCGATTGGTCAGGCCGGGATATCCAAGAGTAGAGTACTAAAGCTTATTTCTCATAAATATGTAGCACAACACGTGGTCGCTTACGAGAGTTGGTATTAATTCCCAAAACTCAGCAAAACTGGTCGCGGTCGCTTACGGGAGTGGTTGCTTACGAGAGCTTTTAATATTATAGAGTTTGAGTGACAATTCAAACGGTATCTCACAATGGTAGTCGTATTAAACAAGAGCTGGTCGCTTACGAGAGCAGTCGCAACGAGAGCTTCGACTGTACAAATGAGTGTCACACAGCCTTTGTCATGCATTCTAAATTCGAAGTGAAGGATAGACTTACTGCAACTGGACACAAAGACGATTCCTTGTGTGTACTAAGATTACTCTACTGTGTTTCCAACTTGACCTCATAGAGTTTTTCTTACCTTTACTGAAGCAAAACCGTCAATAAAGTGCCGAGAAGGATGACAAATGTATGATGAATGCCCCAATCGATCGTTCAACAACCTCGTTCAACACCTGTTCAACAATGAAGACACTAGAGCCCAATCTTTTCTCGACAGCGAAATCAATAATGGAATGGACTCGTTTCTCACGAACGGAAGATCGGGAAGAATCGCATATTCCGTAAATTTCCGAATATAGACCTCCGTTCCCCAAACCAAGCCCCCAAAGTCCCCCAAATCTCAGACGCAAGAGTTCTTTAAAACAAATTTTCCAGTTTTTCCTCACACTTCAATGCGAACAATATTTGTAATTTGGTCAGTAAAAAACTATGACGAGTGGGTACGGCGCGCGTCACTTTTTCTCTAGCTACAGCTATAAATGGTATTGCCTATGCACGTATGTCAAAGGTATATTTCCGGAAACAATCGGTACCTCAAAAGCTAGAATCGGGGATGTTCGAGTTTGGATCGAATTTCCAAAAGTCGCCGACAGAAAGGGAGACACAGGAATCGAAAAATTATTTAAAACCGCAAGTGTCCGCTTTAGAGAGGTGTCACACATCTTGAAAAAATTGGCCAATTTTTTCAAGTTCGCCATTCACAATCCGTCTTAATCTTCTCCATCCTCAACCATTTTTGTTCCTGTTTGGTTTAATATCACCTCTTTGGTGTTTTTCTACCTTAGTAAACTATCACTTTGAGGCTTTCTTCAATTTGTAGGTGATCTTGCACTTCGCAAAAATGACTTGAAATATCGTGACATAGCTCCTTTAAAAAAGCAGTGTTTGCATGTAGCAGGGAACATGATTGACCAAGTGTCCGCCTTCGAGAGGAGTGTCCGTTAGCAGAGGTTTCACTGTATAAGGTAAGGTACAGTCGAAGCTCTCTGAGGCAGAGCGGACACTCTCGTGAGCGGACAGCTCTGCTTCAGTACGGCCGCCTTGACAAAACCCAGTTTGAACTTTTGCTCATACAAATCGGCTGTATGTATTTACACAATCTCGTAAGCGGCCAGCTCCAGTTGCGGACACTTTTTCTGCTTCCCGAGGGTGTCCGCTTACGGGATTCATATTTTTAGCCATTGGTGCTTTTGATGAAGGCATTTGATCAGTCTTCGTATAGCTTACTCACAGCGTGACATTGATACGGACCGCCTTCCACGCCTGTGCAACACCTGATTTACCGTACGTTTTTCAGTCATTTCTCAATCTCGACCCCAGAGCCCTTCTCTTTTGCGCATGACCGAGCAGCGAAGGTCTGGGGTCGAGAATGAGTCATTTCTATGATTGTCCATATTCGTCATTTAAAACCCTTTTAAAAAAGCCAATATAGTAGTTCTTTTGAGCCAGTGGTCCGTGCGAGGGGTGCCGCCCTCCTTTTTTTCCTCCTTTGACGCGTCCTGGGACACCTCGCACACTTTTTTAAAGTCCACAGTTAAATTCTTAGGGAGTATTCACAAAAACTTGTTGGGGAGACTGATGAGAAAAGGGGAGGGGGGGTGTGTGTTTGAAAATTTTGAGGTGTGAACAGGGGGATCTGAAAAATAAAAACTCTTGTCAAGGGGGGTACTTGAAAATAAAAATAAGCAACAGACAACTTGCCAACAGCGACTTACGCCGCTCGGGGCGTCGACGTCGACGACGATCCCGACGCGACGTGAGAAATTAACCTCTGGTACCCAGGGTACCGACCACCCCGTAATTACGACCAACGACCACCTTTTGGAGTCCCCAGTCGTTATTTTCTTTATAAAATTACCCCATAATACGACCAGTCAAAATGCCTGTTGAGACTTCTGAATGAAAACAGACACAATTTGACAAAAATAACGCATATTAGTGAATGTTATCCGGCAAAGTTGTTAGTTATTAGCGTGTGATTTATAGCGGAATTAAATAATTGTCGGGGCATTATTTAGAAGGGTGTAGCACCATACTTTGGCCCTATACCCCGTTAATACGACCAACCCGTTACATGTAATACGACCAAATTTTCATGGCCCGACGGTGGTCGTATTAACGGGGTTTCACTGTAATACTATTTCTCAAACTGGAGAGAAAATGGTTTTTCAACAAATCCAATTTTGCAGCTTGTTAGATTTCTTAAAGATTCATGATATATTCAGCTTTTTTATTTTACTACAATCAATGTATCATAAGTTTGCAAATTTAGATAAAACAATGCAATTTGGTGACTTTCTGGTAATAGTTATACTTACAATAGAAGGAAAAGCAACTGTACATACAAAACTACTGAGTACAAAAACTTTAAAATTCTCTTCTTGATTTCTTAATGAAGTGAACATAGAGAAGATAGCAATATTAACCTTTCTTTCAGTTACGAAATTAACCCCCAGAGGAGGATCCAGGGGGACCCCTCCCCCCCCCCCCCCACCCCTTTGAGAAGTTCAATATGCTGGAAAAGCCTTGATTTTACAATCTACATTTTCGTAATTTGGTGGGAGGGCATGCCCCAAGACCCCATAATTTTTTTATGATTGTTGAGTGGTAAACTTAAAATCTTAATGCAATCTTTCTTGTGATACTAGGGTGCATTTCTGTGCATCAACTTTACAGATTCTGGTCCAATTCCACATTTGAACTTCAGAAAAGCTAAAATGCTCTGCAATGAATTTATACTGATCTCCAATAAGGTTCTTTCTCTTAAAATAATTATTATTTTAAATGAAAGAGTTATGTGACATTTCATGACTCCATGCCATAATTTTCAAATGTGCAGTTCCAAAAAATATCCATACCCACCCCAAGGAGGGTTATTGGAAATTCAGAGGGAGAGGGGGTCTCAAAATCTAAAATTTTTAAAGGAAAGTATGAAGCTAAACTGGAAATTCCAGGGGGATGGGGGTTCAAACCAAAAAACCTTCTGTGGGGGTATGGATATTTTCTGGAACCACACAATATGTAAAATCCTGTATATGGCATGGAGTCCTCGAAATGTAATGTTACTTTTATATCACTGATCTTAAAATGTTTATCAAAATCTTCTCTAATATTATTGTAAGAAAAAACAGTCGTTCTTTAAAATGTCTTGTTCCGTACTAAAAAACTGGCGATGATGATTCCATAGCAAGACTGTGGGAAATTCTCTCTTCATAACCTGCTCCATTTCCTTGAATGTTCTCATCTGTAGAATACGTTTGTGTCTCATCATCTGTAATGTCATCATCATTGTCTAGATTCGCATAATGCGCAACTTTAGCAGGAGTCTTTTGTTTCCGCCTTCTGGTCAAATGTGTGGAGTCAATACGAGGTTTTTCCTCCAACGCATCTTCTTTTTCATGCGTAACACCGTGGTCATTTGTCTCTACTGGGTTATTATCAGGAGATGCTGTTCCATCATTATTTTTGTTATCCTCAACAGGCATTTCTGAACGTTGTTCGTCAACAGTTTTAGAATCCTTTTCTGTTTCCTGGTTTGATTGGTTTGATACAGAATTAGGCTGTAGAGGCCGCTTTTCATTCACTTCACAGGGCACTGTAACAATAGAAGGTAGCACCAGATTAACATTGGCATAACTGTGTAAGGTAAGGTCAAGTCCATTCAACCTCGTCCCCAGGGCCATCTCCGCTTTCAAGATGGCGGGTGGGTGCGAAGAAGACCCTGGCGAAGAGCAGGTCACGTGTCACGTGGCGGCGGGCTTGCGATTGGCTAATTTTGTGGTCACGTGACCTGCTCTTTGCCAGGGTCTTCTTCGCGCCCACCCGCCATCTTGAAAGCAGAGATGGCCCTGGGGACGAGGTTGAAGTCCATTTTAATCCTTGGGATCAGATGACTCATCAATGCAAAATGTAAATGTATGTATTTCCTCTAATAATAGCCGGGGCGATTATCTTTTTATTTTTCCAAAGGGGGCAATATATTCGGGGAGGGGGGGGGGGGGTGGATGATGAATCTGGAGTCACATGCACTAACCAAGAAGCCACAATATTAACTCACACACATGACCAAAACAAATTAATAGAAAGGGGAATTTATTGAAGTGGGATATTATTCCCCAAATTCCCTATCTGTCAAAAACATGTCCAAACTGCCTAGCCATTACTTTCTTCACACCTCGCATTAGACAGCTTATCAGTACATGAGGCTCTCCTGTTTGATTTTCACGTACACAAGGCACAAGTTACGAGCCAACAAAAAGCCCCATTCCGTTCACCTGCTCATAACTTGCAAGAAAGCCTACTCACAGGCTAATTCTCATGATACTGCAGTAATGCTCTCTGTAAACACCCAATACAAAGCATGGAAAATAAAAAGAACACCTTATATAGGATCAGATGTTTGGCTAATAAAAAAAAAAAAATATTTTGATGAAAGTTTCAGCCTGTGATTACTACATACAACTACATTGTACTTCCTATATACTGGTCAGTATTCAAGTTACAGTACCATTTTTGTTGGCAAGTTGCAGTCGACATTCTTCTAGCTGTTTTCTTCTGCTTTCTACTTCCTCTGTTAATGATGATACAGTTGTTTCACTATTTTTAACTACTTCAACCAGATCCTGAAAGACACATTAAAAATTAATTTTAGTATTATTTATTTAAAAAATGTTGGGTCATATAATGCGCACTCTGATTGGTCAATTTGAGTTCATTATAACTTGATGAAGCATGCGCCCTACATTGTACGTCACGCGTGTGCTTTATGAAGTTAAAATGCACGCTGCCTACGTCACAAGTTTGAGCGCGTGCAATTCCATGAACATTTTATAAAGGAAATAGTAAACTTACCCCTCGTGCATTGTTGAGTTATATTATAAGCACTTGGGAATTTTTAAGAACACTCAAGAAGTGCGAGAAGCACTTGGCTACACCTTGTGCTTCTCTAAGCACTTCTCTCGTTTTCTTAAAAATTCCTGCATGTTTATATAACTCAACAATGCACTCGGGCGCGTTAACTATTCCCTTAATAAATGAACTAATTTGGCTATACCTGTTCCACTACAGGTGAGGTACAGTACTTGAACAGATATCCACTAGTAAGATCAATATAATTTAATAGAAGAATATCCCCTAATATTTATTTTGTTCTTTATTTTTGTCATCTGTAATAATTAATTATTATTAAAGTTGTTACATGTAACATATCTATAGTACTACACTGTACATGTATGTACTACATGTTTATCAGCCACACCTGTAGTTTCTTCATCATAGTAATGTACATGCCATGCATATGAGTTGACTGTTGTATACATCCTTTGTTATCAACAAAGTCACCCCTGCAAGGTAAACGTTACAAGTTAAATCATCACTAGAATAATCAAGTGAAAATTTAATTTAACAAAAGTACTGACAGAATGAAAGATCTAACTCTAAAGAATTATTTTCCTAATAATTAAATAATATTTCCATGAGTGAACAATATCAACACAAGCCTTCTCGAAAGCTTTCAGTCACGCACAGTTAATAAAGGGAAATGGTTATGAAGCCCGGCAAACTTCAAAGGAGCAAACAAAGAGGCCAAGATTTATGTTGGAAGGTCCGTGACCGTGCACATCTTTTGTTTTACGCTCATACACTATGCATGAATTACGTAATCACAACGTTTCTATTGGTTAGTTGCTTGAACACACGTAACCACCTATTGTATTTTCTCAGGTTTTGTGCACAGTCAACCCCCAAAATAGTGAATAAAAACATACAACAAAGAACTTTTCCGGGCTTCATAACCATTTCCCTCTATTAACTATGAGTCACGCAAACAACTAATTAATCACGCCAAGATGTCAATTTCAAAATCATTTTAATGAACTTGAAAACAAAAGCAACAATAGCCTATTCAAAACTGCGGCTTACAGTTTACCGCAGTATCAGTTGCAGTGGCAAGCCTACATGTACATTGTAGGTGAAACTGGGGTGATATTTTGGCATTCCGCGTCATTACTGCTCGAGGCAAGAATGGGTTTTGATCAAAACCACGGCAAATGGGTTGATAGTTTCAGGCGATACTGTACATCATGTATTGGGTCACATATATGTATCTTGCTTCTTACCTGTAAGAGTCAATTACTTCATGAAACACACAAGATGTCGCTTGTGCAGAGTGACAGTTAAGTCTGTACTCAGAATGTGATGTATCTCCAAGGTTTAGTATCTTAACTTGTACTGGCTCAAAAAGCCTGGTGTGAAGAAAGTACCAATAATAATTTTTATTAGCTCCTTTGCTAAATGAATTTCAAATGCCAGTGGGGGAAGGGAGGCACATAAATCTAAGAAGCAGGAGATGCTACAGTGTAGGTAGGAATAGGAAGAAGAGAGTTCAATCTATTGAACGGGCAACAAGGACCTCCGGGGGGAAGCGATCCACCATGACAGGATTATTGGACTTCCGGTTCTACTGCGCATGTGCTTGACTCCATGTTTCAACAAATGGAAACCCAGATTATTGGAACTTCCGGTGTTACTGCGTAAGTCAGGCGGTTTCGCCGCTGGACAAGGGTAATGAGGACTCTGGGAATGAGATTGAAGAGAGTTGGGAAACAGAAGTTTTAAATAAATAAGGAAATCTGGGAACTTTTGAAACCTCTGTCTCACCATCTCCCCCTAAACAGTTATCAGGAGGAGAGCTGGGGCGGTGCACGATCGGATGAAAAAAGCTGCTCGATGTATAGAGAGGTAGCCATTACGAAGAGGTGGCCATCAGTGAGGTTTTAATACTATTGATCAACAGAAGTTTCACTCGAAATTATTATAAATAAATATAACCTAAAAACATACCCTCCTTTGTGTGCAGAACAACAAAATCTGTAATCAAATTTGTGATTGGACATATCCCTGGACATGTGTACTGTAAAGATTGCCATGATGAATTCTTAAAGAAAAAAATACTATCAATTAATATTATAATAATATTAGTGCTGTTACTGTCCAAAAATAGTTTCAATAAAACTTAAATTACTTTTTAATATCAGGCCACCTTCTATTGTGATATTACAATAGGAAATGCAACTTTACATTAACACATTGACTACTAAACCGGCCATAAACGGCCAAGAAGAGACCACCGACTTGTACCACTTGTGACGTCATCAATTTTCACGCCAGAGGATGTCTTTGATAATCAACGGATAGAGTTGGAAAATGTCTAACAAAGCATGCCTAAACGAGCACGAAACGTTAAATTGGACCAGAGATACACAAAAAACAACTTGGATTTTTTCCTCCAAAATCACCACAAAACGCGACCTTTACTACCATTGACACTCTTTGTCAAAAAAATTCCCTTTTCCCAACGTTTAGGCTAAAACTTTTTCAACGTGAACAAAGACGACTGAAAGGCCAACAAAACCACAAAATAAAATGAGAGAAAAAGGAGAGCAAGAACGGCAAAAAAAATAAAAGGAAAAGAAAAGCCTAAAGTCAGGTGGGTTTTTCAAACCCAGAAACTATGTCGAAATTTTGATTTCTGCGCATGCCCGAGGAAAATATTGGATTCGTTGCTTCTACATAGAAGGGGATGTTAGTTGCCATGTTTTAAACTACGTTTTAGACAGTTTGACATTAAACTGTTGAGATAATGGCCAGAAATAGGCATCTGGGATGTTAGCCCAGTAGTCAATGGGTTAAATAGTTATTATTTTATTTATAGTGTACAAATAATTTCACTTCTAAAGGGGAGCAGATTGCTTCTAAAGCCAATTTAACGTTTTTCCTTACTATAATATTTAGCAGTCTACAGTCGCCAGTCCTCTGACCACTTGAAGAATTCAAGACTTTGATTTGTTCCATGGTTCCTGATAAACGTGGAATGAACGTGGAGGGGGGGGGGGGGGGGGGGGGGGGGGTGGTGGTGTTTAATAGCCTAATGCCTTTGATGTTTAAATTTGCTCCACTTAATGTTTTTACATAATTTTTTAGATATCAGTCAATGACATATTGTCATATTAATTAAACACTTAATTTTATATTAATTAAACACCTTTGGCAGGGGTGAAGTTGAAACTTTTCAATGAGATTGTGATGAATAAATCTTTCCCTCATGGACACCTGGCCTTGAGTATTACGACGAAACTTAAACCAACCAATGACTTTCTGCAATCACAATACAAATAAAAATGATTAATAACTAAATCAATATTAAAATTAATGATAATTATGATAATTTAATTTTAGTACTTCCTCAAGCTACAAAATTACATTGGAACCCTATAATAATCCAGCAATTAATATTGGCCAACCAAATATTGACATATTAATGACGTAGCCATATTAATGTGGTGTCCTTATAGGGGTTGACCATATTACTGGGTACTCATGGATTTGGTCATATTAAAGGATCAATGATCAATATAATGACGATCAAAGTACCAACAGACCATTATTTTACTACCAGTGAGTTATATGTATGTAATGTAACCCCAAATGTTAGTACCCAACTTTTGTGCATAGATCTATTACTTACTTCGGTCTTTTCATTGTCATTATTAAGTTCCTCTGAAACTGTATCATTAACTATATTGCCAGCACTGGTGTAGAAACTGTGGAAAAATCAAGTTCAAATACATGTGGGACAGCTCACTGCTGATGCCCAAAGACAAAATGTGAACTAAACACACTTTGACCCAAAATTCCCATATTTTCAATTATTGCACAGACTGGTCAGAAAGCATCCTCATTCACAGGGTCTCTCTTCTTCCCGCCTCCTTGAGTGAGAAATAGAGAGGGGGCGGGAAGAAGAGAGACTCTGGGAACGAGGTTGGTCAGAAAGATGATTTCTCGAATTAACACATTTATGCGAGCAAAGTTATTATAATTACATGTACATACTGATACATGTATTGTTTATGTTGTGGTTTAAATTTATTTTTGGTATAAAATTTTTCAAACCAGTTTGATTTTTATTTTCCTTTGTTTCAGATTATGGTAATGAATATTAGACAAAGGAAAATAAAAATCAAACTGGTTTGAAACATTTTAAACCAAAAAGATTTTGAACCACAACATTTACATTATGTTTGTTGCTACATCCCTATAATAAATTATTCTTGTCCTCGACAGTGTTCCAGATGAGAGAGGGGTCTGAGATTTAAAAAACCCTCGAATTTTAACCCCTAAAAGGTACAACGAGAACACCCCAGTCACTTATATATGGGAGATCCCCCCAAACCCCCTTCCACCCCCACCTGGGTTGTGGCCTCTGAGGACAAAAATGTGAAATCCCTTGAAAGCAGATGTTTCCCATTTCAACATCAAAAATCAAAAGTGTGCAACCCTATCTGTGAAATTTTGCTTACAAACACAAGTCAACATTTTGCTTAGGGTCACTTCCCTGACCCTAATGCACTTATCATTGGCTTTCCCGGAGGTTGACCCCCGGGACACCCCCCGGGGAAACCCCGGGAACATGCGGGGAATGGTGCATTTTTGACAATTTTTTTGCCCCGCAGGATAGGGACATTGTTTAGTTTTGGAAACGAACATGCAGACCCCCAGGATGCACCCCGGGATTTGTTCGTCATTGGTCAGCGGTACATCACTTTCAAAATCCCAGATGAACTGTTTTATGGGGTTGACAAGCCTACAATCACGCCTTCCACGTGCATGTTTTTAGCCTTTCCCTATAGTTTTGCCTTCACGAGTATATCTTTAAGAGACTTCCCTCGCTTGTATGATATGATAGGAGCTTCTCTGTAGATTTGTTTCAAGTGAGGTTGTTTCTCTATTAGGCGCCAGTTTGCCATAAGAACTTTTTTAAGGCAAGGAACTGATGGTTGATATTGTGTGACAAAGGGCGAGATGAGATCTGTTTTTCTTAAGTCGGCTTTTTTCGGAGGGCTTGTCTGTTTTCGAAGCGTATTTCGGAGAGGGTTTGGTTTACAGCTGTGTGGATAGCCTCTCTCTATTAAGTGTATTTTGAACTTGTTGAGCCTTGTTTAAAAAGTTGCCTCCGAAGAGTTTGTTCAAAGAAGGCTTAGAGCTTCTCCTTTAATAAAGCCTTTCTTGACCCTAAAGGGTGGCATGGAAAATGTGTATATTGGAATTTTTCAGTGGCCTTAAAATGTGTTCTCACATCAAGCACTCCGACGTCCTTTTGAATCTCTCGCCTTTGTACACGTCAAGATTAGTGCAAGGAGAGCAAAAAAAATAGACAAATTTGTCTGTTATTACTGCACAGATACAGTGTAAATGAAGGTATTCTGGCTTCGTAGCCCCTGGGGAGGGGGATTTGGCGTGAATTTTATGCCCTATACCCCGGGGATTTAGTAGGTTTTTGCCTCATCATGAAAACAAATCCCGGGGGAGTCCCGGGGGTCAATCCCGGGAAAGCCAATGATAAGTGCATAAGGGGTCAGCATTTCCCTCATGTGTTTATGCTTATTGTTGTTTTAATATTATTATTTATTTATCACATTTTTATGTGTATATGTAAGTGTAATTTAAACATTAATATTTAATGTAACTAACTGCCATATTTATATGACATCATTCCATTATGGCAACCGATCAATGTTATTTTAAAGCTAATGTTTGTCTTTTTAAAAACGAAATGTATAAAATTATTGTAATCATGGGTTTTCAAGATCTTTTAAAAAGTTTGCATTGTAATATATAAAGTTCTCTACATGAACATTTAGTAACTAAAAAGTAGCTATTTTAACTGACTTCATCTACTAAACCTATATTAAACGTAAACTATTTGTGCAATTCTCTTATCAACTCTTATCACTCGTCACCTTCCGACATGATCCTGCATCCATAATCCCACAGACGTCACTTGTACTTACCTATGCACTTTTCCAAAAGGAACAAATCCTTGAATGGCTGTAAACAGAGCGCATTTAACTCATTATTAACACCAAACAATGTCCACGAAGAAAAAGAAGGAATAACAATGCAAGCAGATGGAGCACTTACTCGCTACTCGTTCATGTTTCAAGTTTTCAGATTGTGTATCTGTGATGGTGTTGACTATACGGCTTGTGATCTGACCTAATAAAAGCCCCTCCTAAGAAGACAGGGTTGAAAATGAATCAGATTCAACACAACAAATCATTGAAATGGTCAAGAGTGATCCACTTACTACGTCTCCTTCGTTATTTTCCAGTTCGTAAACCAGCGAAGAGAACACACAACCAGACATACAAACCTCCATCTTGATTTTTGACGCTGTTTTCGAATTCTTTTATTGCGGGCTCAGCATTTTTTGCCACAGGATACCCAAGCTCGCAACATTTCCGCGCGCTTTTGTCAGTCAAGAGAATATTCTCTTGTTGTTGTCCAAAGGGTCCGGTTGTTCAAAACAGCATTAATCTAATCCAGAATAAGAGTTAGTAAAAGTTACAGGACCTCACAGGAGTAATAACTAGTAATACGTGAATCACAGGTCCTCGCGAAGCTGGGATGGGGACTGCAGTTTTGGGATGCGACGGTGATAACCAAGCCTTTATAGAGATCGACTGGAGTTCGTTAGTCTCCTGACATCTGTGTGTTTGCCTTTCCTGTTCAAGGGTTGTCAGGTTTTTCATCATTATTTTATCTATTATGTAGGAAAACTGGTCGTGTCCATAACTTTGGATAATTTCAAACGATAACTTAAAATAAGCAGTGAAAAGAAAACTTTGAATGGCAGACTATAAAACCCTTGATTAAATTTTAATCCTGGATTAGCGTTAATCAGCTTTTGAAGAACCCGACCCGGCCCTGTTGTTTCTTAACTGTCTGTTTTAGCGCTTTGAAGCCGTATTGCACCAAGTTATAGACGCTTATCCAACGGCCTCCCCTTATCTAGGAATTATATAAAGATTCTACAGCGCAAGGATTCTAAAAATTGAGCCAATCAGGAGCCCAGTTTACCCTGCCCTGATTCGCGGGTGCCCCTAGCATGCATTAGCACTGGCTGGAGACTTAATAGTCAACAATAAATAGACCTTTCTCCAAAATGGCCGCCGCAAATTCAAAATGATTAAAATTAAACTGAGCGGAAAATCAATACCAGCACCTGAAAGACCACCTCTTGTTTGGTAATCGTACGAAGTTTCGTAAGGTTAGGTTCCGTTTTCTCGACTCAGGTAGAACCTAACCTAACGAAACTTCGTACGATTACCAAACAAGAGGTGTCCTTTTAGGTGCTGGTATTGATTTTCCGCTCAGCTTAATATGAATTTGCGGCGGCCATCAGTTTGGAGAAGGTCTACCGTACGGGCTGGTACTTAATACGTAATACCACCTTGTATAGTCCCCCACAGTATACAATAAAGTAATTCGTAAGCGTGATTACCCACAAGGAAAACTTGAGTAAAAAACACGCGAAAAATAGTGGCATATACAACGCGTAAACAGTCGATAGACTGGCGTGAAATCGTTGTGGCGAGTTGTGAGAACGTCACAGAATGACGAAAGGAGGAATATCGAACATCGAACTAGCTGAAGAACATCGAACTAGAAAGATAGCCTTCGCACGGCATCTCTGCTAAACACATTTCGTAGCCTTGTAAAAGCTTCAGTAGCTCTGGACCAGTTATTTAAACGACAAACCCTACGCATACAACAGCTTTTATACAGTTTTATAATACGGTTGAATCCCGACAACTAAAACATTGAAGGGGAATCGAAAAAGGTTCGAGTTATCGATATCGGGAGGTTCGAGTTATCGAGGGTAAAATTAGTAAGAAAATGACCTGAAGGGGAATCGAAAACGTTTGAGTTAGCGGGAGGTTCGAGTTATCGAGGGTTTGAGTTATTGGGCCGGATTTAACATCACAAGGCAAACTTGAGTAAAAAATCACGCGATTTCGCGTTATTACCCACGATGCAAAGAGAGTGTAATGGCATCGGCCATTATAAAAGGCATCGACCGTTACCAGGGATGGCAACGACCGTTAGAAATGGCAGCGACCGTTTACGAAAGGGAAAATTGCCGCGGCGAGCTCATATCAGTGAGCGCGGAGCGCTATCGAACTAAAAGCGAGCGCGGAGCGCGAGAAGCCGCCATTTTGGGCTTTTTACGCGGATGCAGGGCCGGGATGCAGGGATAAACGCTCGACGGTCCTAAGAGAAAAGGCGGACTGCAAGCAGTCTATGAAATTTGTAGCAGAGCAAACCTGAGAAACTACCCAGGGTCGAATTTCATGGATAAGATACTTAGTGTGTTTCTTATCGCTGTGGCCGAGGCGGAGTTTTGAAAATATAATAATCTACTTGACAGAAAAAGTAACGTAATGGGGGTGCACTATTATAAATTAACGAGCCGTAAAACCATGAAACAGTATTTGGCGCTTCCCTTAGGTGTAAACATAGAGGTTATTCAGCGGAAAGTTGTGTAATACGGCTGGGTATTTTTACGAGTCAGTTTTTATTTTTTCGAGCCTTTAGGCAAGAAAAAATAAACACTGACGAGTAAAAATGCCCAGCCGTATTACACAACTTTCCGCTGAATAAATTGTTTATTATACGACAAATTCTTTCCAAAAATATAGGCTTTCAACAGAGTTTTCCGTAGCGCGCGGTCAGGGGGACTGAGACCCGTGTAATACGGTCTCATATCTGCTCTCGTCTTTGTGCGTATTCGCACTCTAAAATGCTATGTCGTATAATAAAGAAGCTTATCACTGACCTAGAACTGCTAGAATCGTCTAACTTTCCCCTATTCACTTAGAACTATGCCGGGGTTTTTTAGCCGCCAAATCCGACCAACCAGAATCACGGAAATTTTTATGCCCTAATATGATAAGCTTCTGCTGTAAAACAATACCCAAGCATAGCTATCCCACGGTAGTGAGTACGGACTTTTCAGTCATTTTATATTCCTTAATTGCTAAAAAGACAGGCTTAGACATCACTGGACTGAATGTAACGACAACTTTATTTGGTTTATTAGCCTTTCGGCCACTTAATTACAGCACATATGTGCAGAACACGTCTTACATAATAATAATATTTCTTACATTCTTATAAATAATATAATAGAATATGTCTCGATTTGACTGTATAAATAAAGACCAAAATAACAATTTAACTCTGGCCTTTCTCTTTGCAACACAGAGTCGTGACTATTGGAATGTACAATAATTGATATCATTTACTGAAAAAAACTCGTTTTTGTCTCATCACACAGTTTTTACACGTCACTATGGATACGCTTGTGACGATTAAGATTTCCTGACTGCGAGAACCGCTGATAACAAACATCGCACTGGTACGGTTTCTCACCAGTGTGTGTGCGCATGTGCTTGGTGAGCGTAGAGCTGTCCGCGAAGGCCTTGGTGCAAACTCGGCATCTGTAAGGTCGTTCTCCATTGTGAGTGCGCATGTGCGTGGTGACGGATGAAGACTGGGAGAATTGACGGCTGCAAATGTGACACTTGAATGGCTTTTCCCCGGAATGGATGCGGAAATGTGCCGTGAGATTGGCAGCTTGCGAGAAGGACTTGAGGCAAACCAAACACTGGTACGGCTTCTCACCACTGTGTGTGCGAAGATGCAGCCTCAAGGTCGACAATCTCGCGTACGATTTCCCACATACGGGACATCTCTTAGGGCCATCATCACTGGGTGCTCTCTGGGAGGTCCTCTGGGAGACTCAATAACTGCAGGGTTTAAAAACTTGTGCATGTAGGGTGGAAATGACCGTAGGTATGGCACTCCGCTACTGTACAGTACAGGCGGTGGCCCGAATGCAGGGATGCCAGCAGTGTGTGGAGGTCCCGGCAGATAGGGAGAGGGAGGGATCTGGGAGGGAACAAGCCGTGGCCATGATTGAAGTGGAGGAAGCCTGGCGGCAAGTGATGAACTGGATGGAAAGCAGACCTCTCCATTGCAGAGCGATGCATCAGAGGAAAGCTGAACAAAAACAAAATAAAAAAACAAGGAAATTAGTTATGATAAAAAACGTTGTTCCTGCGCTTAGACCTTAGGTAATACAGTAAAACCCCGAGTATAAGAAACTGTGCATTAAGAGTCTGCAGGTCCATAATCACAATGTACAGTATAAAGCTGATTGCCTATCTACTGATTAAATACATATGCACTCCAACTGTAACTTCTGTGGTATAGTTCCAAAGTATCAGAGTTAGAATGCGAACTCTCCCTTACAGTGTTAAGTGGAAGTTCAACAACAACACTCTCTTGTTCTGAATATATAAGCTTAACAAATCAATTTGTTAATAATTAGGGCCCGGTTGTTCAAAAGATGGATAACTTTATAAATCACTATCCAGTGGATAGCGTAGCTTATTTTGTTAACAGACCTGGGAACGAGGTTGGGCCGAAGATGAATGCTTTACTTTATAAAATAGAATTAAGGGGATACACCCATATTAAATTACTTTTTTGGCCAGAGCAAGCAGTATTCATCATGTCAAAAATAAGAACCTATTTAAGACCCTAAACAGCCTGATTTCTCACTTGACATCCAATATATAAATATAATATTTGAAATATAAATTCTCCTCACTGTCTATCGCACATTTGTTTAATGTTAATTCTAAGAATTTAATTTTACATCATCTAGATAATATCACTAAGTCAGGACGGTGTAGCTTTACTCTCGGCACCTGTCTGCTTGAAAATAAAAGTTTCGATACCGTATCGAACAGAAAAACGTCATGTTCTGTCTTATTGGAGACGTCGATCGGCCCGGCCCGTATTTCGAAATTTCCTTAGACTACGAGCAGTTCCTCATTTTTCTCTGGGATAGTCGAGTGCGAGAGCACGCGAGCGCGCGCGAAAATCACCTCGAGACTTGACACGCAGCCGCCGCGCGTCGCGTGTCCTCGAGGTGATTTTCGCGCGCGCTCGCGCGCTCGCGTGCTCTCCCACTCGACCATCCCTGAGAAAAATGAAGGACTGCTCGTAGTCTAAAATTTCCTAGACTAACAAAAACCTCCCTGGAACTTTTAATATTAGTTTCGAAAATAGTTCACCAAAAGGGTCTCTTTGGCAAAATAAATAAATAAACGAATTTTCGTTCCTGTCACAGGATTCTCGATATTCACTGACAGCCTCTCTTAAGTCACAATCTAAAGGTAATTGTTGTAATGGGTTCCTGCAGCAAACTTAAGTGTTCAAACGAAATAATTTTATCGTCTTGGAACTACGAAAGTAAACCAAAAACAATATATTTAAAACACTCAAGAAGTGTTTTGCTTAGCCTCTGGAAGATGAGATCTTGATCAACGGTTCAAATAAATATTGGTCTCAATTTTTCCTTTAAAATTTGCACATTTCTCAGTTGCTGTTATTTTAACTTTCGCATCGGCTTGAAAAATTGGTCAAAACGCGTTTCTGTAATGAACAGAATTAACATAGTCTTTCCACAGCCAGTTTTTTTTTTAGAAGGTCTGCGAACATACTAAATTAACAAAATATGGCAAAGAGCACTGAGTATGAACTTCAAACGAAGCTGGTTTGTTATGTCAAGAGATTGAACAGTTAGGTGGACTGTCTAGCTCGCGCAATTTTTCTGTTTGCTTTAAAAAAACTTGAAAATGATGACATGGAGTCATCGAAACGTCGTTTAATATCGTTGATTTTCATTCTAAAAATTTTGCTTTAACTTTGCAAATTAAATAAATGTCTCAAAATATGAAGAGGAATTACTCCGTTACTTTTTTTCTCGATCGAATTAATCGTGACTACAGTCAAATACCTGTAGTGGAAGGTTGGGTTCTCAATGTACAAACTGAGCTAAATGGTCCTAAATAAATAACGTGTACTGCTCAAGTCGGCCCGGTTTGATCAACGAGTAGATGAACTGAGCGGCGAGGCCGAAAGCAAGATATTCCTTTGAAATCAAGAGAGGATGATCCTCTCTGTTTGAAATGCTTTTGAAGACATTGCGAGTAAGATCAGACTAGTGCTTATTGTAAACGGAGGTTCCTTGAACTAAAGCATTGCTTCCCATCTTTCATAATTTCCTTTTTAATGGTGTGGTTCAAGCTAAACGAATAAATAATATCTCGTCCGAACTACAATCACAAAACGTTTTAAGACTGATAAATGTGCAATCTCGATTCTTCTAGTTGCTTCATGCTACTGACGAAGAAATTGGAGTTAATTCATAGTCGCGGGCTGTGATTGTAGGCCGCTTAGCTTGCGAGAAAGACTAAGATGGTTTATGAAAATCTACAGCCTGAGAAAAACATTAGATATCAAAAAATTTCGTATCGCTTTGGAGCGAAATATCGCTCACTTTATGACCAAAATTTCGGCCGTTTCAGCCCAATTAGCCAGTTCAAGATATCTTATTCTACCCCACCCCATAAATGAATCTGATTAAAATGTAAAGACAACTCTTACTTTGAAGTTGGTTCTCCGCTGAAGGACAACACGGAGCCAAGAGGAACTTGACGATCTGTTCCTCTAGTGGAGACGAAGTTCTGTTCCTGTGTAAGCGGCTGTAAATTCTTAACAATGGCGACTTGTTGGTCACTCTTGGAATTCATCTTGGGCCAAATTTTTTCTAGTTTTGGTTTTCCTGATTGAATAAGAATCAGCCTTAATGTTAGCGATACAATTTAATGTTTCAACAGGTAGTATCATCTGATTTTTCGTTATGCCCTGTCCTGTTACAAAGGAGACGATTAAGGGTTGATTATTTCTAGTTGAGACATTTCTACCCGAATTTCTAGATTCTCGGTTCTGTCCATTTTTGTGTGAAGAATCATGGTATGCGCAAAAGCCTACGATAATACAACACCTCAAAACGCCCGAATGCTTATGAAAGAACTAAAATAACCCGCGATCTCTTACAACATGCTGCCATCGTTACAGGCGCTAGCGTTTGAGTAACATGAAGCGAGAGTTAAAAAGGTGCGTATATACGAGGGAAGAAACGCGCAAAACGAGAAAAGGGGAAGATCCATAAAAAAATCACTTACCAAAATTTTAGTTTCGCTTGTTATCTTGATTTGTTCTCTGTGCAGATTTCTTCAACTTGGACGTCTTGGATCTGTACAGGACTAAAACTGTGTCCGGGAGCTCTGTACTCGAAAGGATAACAGTTCGCGGCGAAGGCAGTGAACTGGAATAAACAACATGTTGTTTTTACACTGGAATATATAGCGAGCCCGCCAGCGGTTTGTTCAAGTCATTTAACACGTCCTTTCACGGAAACGCGAGCCGCATAAGATTAAAGGAAATTAGCAGTTAATACCACTCGCCGACTAATTAACATGTACAATATTTCGACCCTCCTTTAAATCAGAACTAATTGCGGCATAATTTGTTTCAATGGAAGTGTTTCTATTGCCATAAAAAAATACCAAATCTTTGAAGTGATGGGACGTGACCACCCATTTCTAACCCCGCCTTGTTCTACAGAATGAACACCACTGATTTTTCCAGGCACAAAAATGACTAAAGACTAACATACTGATGTGGGGTTTAGAGGCCGCATAATCGATACTCGTGATTCCAAAGGGAACCATGGTTCTAGCTCGGCAGCTTTTGTTGTTTTATACTATAAAAGTGAGACGAAAACTAACATGCGGTCCACACTTGACTGGCGAGGTTGTATGCTAATTTCTTTTGCATTTTCAGTTCATTTTAAACTCTTTGTGCAGTAAATACTATTCGAAACAATGAACTCGACCTGAAATTTCGATGTGTGGCCTCTTAAAACAACGCTTTTCAACTCAAAGGAAGTAATTAGACTGTTACAAATTGTCATAATAAAGGACGCGACATGGCGTGTATCTTCTCCATGCAATACGAGTTTTATTGACCTGAAAGAAAAAAAGATTCTAGATTCCTTATCGTTAACCTTAAATCTTCGGTCGAATCGTACGATTTCTGGATTGAAACATTGAATAAATAAAACTTTGACATAGCTTCCCTGTTTCGGATATAATTATACACGATATAACTCAAACAAAGAAGACAACACGAATACAATGTCTCACTACTAAACTGAAGTGCCAGAATAAAAAAAAACACATCATTATTTAGAATTTAGCGTATACGTTTTAATCAATTGACCACCAGTAAAGTTGACGCTAACTTACAGTAAGTTCAAAAATTCAAATTGAGTTCAATTTGAGTTCAATTGAGTTAAAGTGGCCACAAACAACTTGTAACTTTTATGAGACGGGTGATAATTGCCGAGCATATTGTGTAGGTGGCGAACCAACACGTGTCGAGAATGAGTTCGCCACACGCGCCACTAATTCAAACTTCTAGCTCGCAATAAATAAATTAACAATTATCTGATCGTTTCTTAAAGATCATTCAGCTTTGTGTTTTTTCGCCAAAAGTTATCATTTGTGGCAGCTTGCTCAAAATGAGACAATAAAAATACCCTTTTATAGCCGTGATTGTCACCTTTACACCTGCTGAAGGTAGAGTAAACATGGAGAGGACTTGTGCTTGAAGCGTTGTCCTCTATGGATTGTTATGTGCATTTTGAAAGCTTTTCCGTTTTAGCGGCAGTACATACATTTTCTACAGAACGAATAATCTTTGATATTTATGCTCATTTGAATGTTCGATAGTCTAAACGAAGCCAATCCAAAGATCAAAAGGGCAACTCGAGAAGAGAAGCGACAAAAATTCCCGGTCACTCGGAGTTACGAAGGCGGCGAATTCCCCGCCTTCTCATTTTCAATCCTTTAGCAAACAAAACCCAAATTGAAATGAGCACATGGGGCTGAGCTTTTGAAGTGCTTTCCATAGGAAGAAATCAATTTTATTCTGAAAAGCCTTGCATAAGTTTGGAGATCAATGTTTGGGATCTTGCAGAAAACTCGAATTGTTCCTCAACCATGTAGCAAGATCATGTAGATCTTTCTATTTGTGTGTGACTGTCTCTCTACCCCTGCCTCGAATTGATATTGGTAGCGAACATTATGTGATAGGATATTTCAAACAAAATAAAGTGTGTTGTTTGTTGGTTGTCATGATGTATCGGTGATTATGTTACGGCAACTTTTAATCGGTGGCCGAAACATTTGATGACTTAAAACTACGTGAATTAGACTTTCATATTCCTTTGCCAAAACTTACTTATCAGTATTTAATTGTAGAGGGGACGAAGCTGTAAATATACAGACCAGTAAATAGGGATGTTTGGCCGGGAGAAAACGGTTATTTTCTGTGTGTGCGAACGCGATACAGTCGGTGGAACTGATCGCGTCGGCAGCTGCATTTGATCTGAGTTGGGCTGTGTTTCGCAAAATAACCTTTTTATTTTCAGCAGTTTATGTAATATATATAATCAACTGAAAAAATACAATTTGGAGTTATTTTGAGGAATGGTTGCTGTTTTGGCCTTCGATTGATCAGACCGAGTCAAAAGGAGAGGTAAAATGGTCAGTCGACCGTTTTCATTTTGATATAAAAAATAACATAATACGAATATTGACATACTTTGGTCCGCCTTAAAGTACTATTGAAGTGTCGATCAGTACATTAGTTTTACTTATAGCATCAACTGACTAGTCTTTTTAAAAGGTTTTTAGTCCTTTTTACTGGCTGCGCGAAAGTTATGTAGGTGAGATACCAAAATCCAACTGACTGGCGAATTCGAAAGTCGGCTAAAAAAAAATGAGAACACGCAAAATATACATACTGACATGTTAACGTCCGCTGTTTCTGTACTCGTCTTGATTTGTGTCTTCCATCCTTGCACCGTCGAGGACAGCAAAAATAAGATCGCATTCATGCGAGCGACTTTTACAATGCAAAGCGCGATGTAATCCGTCTAAGTTTCAGCTCAAATAGATTGCGCGACTACATCTATTTTCATACATCTATTTTCCTTCCAAAACTGAGTGAATGCGAGATACTAGTAAACGAGCGGCGAGCGGCGAGCGACGAAGCCGTGAGTGGGGGAAAGTAATTTCATCTGCACTCCTCTTAAAAATAAATAAAGAAATAAAAAACAGAGACTCGCGGTATACTCCTCAAAAAACAAGTCCTTTTTTAAGATAATCAAAATGGTGAGAAGAGATTGCCTTGAGAGTAGAAACTAGTTTGTGGTTACTTGAATTACATGTCAGGCAGGGACAAGAAATGAAGCTGAAGGGATATTTGAGAGTGTGTAGACCATGAAAAATGTGGCCGATTTGTTAAATATCCTCGATCCGGCTTTGTAGAACTACTTTTATAAGAATTTAAATTTTACTAACGAACAAGATCACACGATGCAACGTCCTCCACACGTTCAACTACTTCCTTTCATGCATGTACAAGCGGCTAACGGTAGAAAAGCGGATCAAAGTGGGATTTTTGTTAAATACAGTGGAACCTCTACTTTGGAACACCTCCATTAAGGGAACACAAACTTTTTTCCCGGCAAAATTGACGCTCATATAATCTTTGTACCTTAACTTTATTAAAGGGACACCTCTATTATGGACACTTCACCTTATCCCGAGGGTGTCCCCTTAATGAAGGTTCCACTGTAACTCCAACGTAAAGGCGGCGAGTGTTTCACTAAAGCCTGGTTTCCATATGATCGCAACGATCGCACACGATCGCAACGATCGCAAGAGTGGTTTCCATATCGACTGCGACTGCGATCGTTGCGATCGTTGCGATCATATGGAAACCAGGCTTAAGCATCACACCGTGTAAAATGGGTTGTTTGCTTTGTAAGACAGTCTTCGTGAAAATGAGGTATAAAAACAAAAATACCAGTTACAAACGGTACTACTGCGTATAAAACCTCTTATGAAAAACCCGACGAACAAATAATTCAGTCTCACGAGCTCCTTTCACATAGTAGTTCGCAGAAATACTCGTCAGACCGAAAAAAGAGTTTCTAAAACAATCAGTTTTACGTTGAAAACACATGTAATATTTGAGGGTTATATACATGATACTGTACACTGTATAGCCATTTCTTTAACGTAACCATAGTAACATTTCTATCGTCCTAACAGAGAATTTATTTTGGTTATTTGCCGGATGCAAAACGATCATCCTCTCTTGCCGGATGACATTCATTTATAGAGTAAAAGTAGTATAGTATGGTCAGTATTGATCAGGAAATACAAGCTTGAAGCAATAAATTATTCACAACTATTTTAAACGGCCCGGCCGCCAAACGAGGAAGAGAGATGTTGAGAGTTCAAACTCTCGCTCTCGTTTGGCCTGAAACTCTCATGCGCTCTCAGCGACTCCCCAGCGACTCTCATGCGCTCTCAGCGACTCTCATGCGCTCTCAGCGACTCTCATGCACTCTCATCGAATTTGAACCTGCTCAAATTTTTCTTGAGAGTCGTCGACGACTCTCAGTCTCGTTTGGCCAGAGGTGATGATAGTCGATGAGAGGTGAAGAAAGCTTTAATTATTAGAACCAACTCTGGAGAATATTAAAATTGTTGTGCAGTTTTCAGATGGGCCGACTCGCGCGCCTCGCGTGGAGCGAGAAAATGTAGTCCCCACAATATTTCCAGTCACTTTTTGGGAGGTCGCGTTCGCACACCGATCTCACGCCATAATTATAGGGACTGTTTACTAGTGTACATCCAAGAGACTATGATCATAACCACATCTAAATCCTCAGAATAATCTCTTCTATGATTAATGTCGAAGTTCGCTGCGTAACTTGGTCAAAACACGACTTGAGCATGAATCATAATTGCTCAATAATTTAACTTCATTGAAACATGTTTGAAAGACTGTCTCGTAGCCATGTGTTGTCGAATTTAACAGAAAAACGTCTACAATTAGAAACCTTGCTGTCTGTGATTATTCCATGTCTGGCCCCCTGAGTCAACTTGGACTTTACTCACACGATCAACATCAGCTCTGAGAGAGAGAGAGCAGTGCCTTAACCCGCTCTGTAAACAAAATTCTTTGCGCTTCTCTCGGCCTACTCAACAATATAAATAATCATTTTAAAACGGTATATCTAGTTAATTTATTAGCAGGCAAATTCTATTATATTGGCACTGTGTTTGTGAAGAAGGAAGAAAGATAAAAATTGGGCTTCGGAAGTATACAAACGCTTTGTTCATTATTCCAAAAAAAGAAAAGATTTTGTATTTTGTTCGCCACGCTTGTTAGCCACGCTTTGGCAGCTGACTGTAATAAGCTTATTACAAAAGCTGTAATTAGCTGAAAAGGCTATTCTCTTTTAATTGTTGTCTAGTATTGCAGAATTAGCAAGTAATTGCTACTATAAAACGGTTCAACGCACAACGTAAAAATATAAATCGCTTGGCTACTGTTTGTTACCGGATATGCACGTGCCAGACGACTCTGATGCATGGCAAGAGGGCAGGGTTATTGGCCTAGATATATTCCATTATTTTCTCTTGATTCCAACTAGTAATACTACAGTAGTCTTCCTCAGGGCCAGGACTACAGTAAAAGAAAATAACGGCTCCTAAAATTTGAATGAGCAGTACCGCTACACAACTCGTGCGAAAATGATCATTCATTGTACTAAATTAGAGTCAAGGACTTTTTCAAGTATCGCAGCGTGTTCATGTTTAATGTAGGTTAAACTTTACAGTAATTAACAACAACTTAATTTATCGTGGTAAAATAAAATGACCAAATACCTATTAACAAAACTGACTGATGTTCTTGCCGGAAAACAACGAGCAAAATTCACGATAAAGTGAAGATTGTAAGCAGTAGTCAATTGTCGCATGTTTTGTTTTCTTTTTCAGAATGTGTCTATATTTTGTGAACTGAAAAAAACGCATTGTTTATGGATGCTTTCCAGTCAAAAATATGCAGTAACATTCATTGCTTCGTTAAAAAAAAAAGATGAAAAACTTTCTCAAAAGTAACGGTAGTCAAAAGTTGTTTCGTATACAGAAACGTCTTGAACTTGGGTCATAATTTTAACGGAGGGTAGCAAACTCTTAATGGAACGCCAGCTATACACGTGCTAAAACTAAAGAAAGAGGCACTGTCATTGTTTGATAAACAATCGACTAAATAGCCCTGTGTGTTAAACAATGTAGAATCGTGTTGTGTATTAACAGTAAGGGTTCATTACTTTGATTTATTATATTAGCAAACTGGCCTCAAAAAGGAGCATTCTGATTGGTTCCCTGAGCGGTCCGTATTTTGCAATGCGGATAGCTAAGGTCGTTCACGCTGGAATAAGTTTCGGCGATTTCTTTTTGAAATATTGTAAAAAAAAACTGTTATATTAAGTACAACCTTCAACTTCTTCTTCAACTGCATAAATGTACTTAACGATTGTCGAGAACGGATGTCTAAAAACCAGCAAAGTGGTAGAGGGGCCAATACAACTCAAAAGAACTTTAAATAAGATGCAAGTCTAGATTTATATTTTAGTAATTAAATTTTACATATACAGTTTACTCCGATAACTCGAACCTTCAAGAGAAATCGGGAGTTCGAGTTATAGAGGGTAAAATAAGTAAGAAAAGGACCGGAATCCGTTTTATCTACTTCGAGTTTGGTGCCAGGTTTGAGTTATCGGGAGTCAACTGTATGGGTTTTTTTTTCATTTCCTTGGCAATGCCATCCGTACAGAAAGCCTATAAAGTTGTTGTTGTTGTTGTTGTTGTTGTAAAAAAAAGTGTTGTGTGTCTCACAATAAAGATAAAAACGTTTTCATCAAAACATTCACAAATGAGGGATGTTTTGTTATAAACTACATGAAATTTGCAAATCTAATGTTATAAGGAATACAACTACGCTTTTCTCTGATTGACAGTTTTCTTAACAGCGGGGATTAAGGGAAATCTTTATCCCAATCAGCAGGAATTCCAAAACTTATGAACTCTTCTCAAGAAGCTTCTTATGAGTAACAGTAATAAACATGAAGATAAAATTCAAGCACAAGGAAAACTGACACTCTTCAGCCCACACCCGAAAATTGGCGGGTACGTTCGAATGTTAAAAGAGTATATTATCTACTTGAAGTGGGGAGACGCGATGCTAATGTTAGCGCGTTGGACTCCGGATCGAGCGGTCTGGGTTCGAGCCTGGCCTGGGTCATTGTGTTGTGTTCTTGGGCAAGACACTTTACTCTCACAGTGCCTCTCTCCAACCAGGAGCGTAAATGGGTACCGGCGACAAAATGCTGGAGGTAACCTGCGACGGACTAGCATCCCATCCAGGGGGAGTAGCAATGGAGTAGCAATGGTATCTAGTCGGCTTCATGCTACAGAAACCGGGATACGCTCCACCGGCAGTGTGGGCCAGTTTGGCCCGAGTGCGGCTTTTACCTTTACCATCTACTTGAAGCTGACAAAGTAGAGAATTCTGACGTTGCTTAAAAGGAAAATTTCATTTGAATTGAGGCAGCTTAGTCTCATTTCCGTTTTTCACTTCATTATACAGTCAAACCTGTATTAATCGGACATCCTTTATTAAGCGCGACAGTAGCAAAAGTCCCAAAATTTATTTCCCTTATTTACTGTGGCTGAAATGGTTATTTCTATTGTTAAAAACCTGTATATTAAACAGACATTTGCGTACGTGTACCGTCCAAGAGGCCTAACAACTGACTAAAAGTTGTTGGAGTATTCCCTCCATTATGGAAAGAAGGACTTCTCAGTAACTCGCCGCTGAACTTGCGCTTCATTTTCCCGGCCAGCGCCTGCTCAGTAGCTGGCCACCAGTAAAGTTAATGACTTGCTTCAGAAAATAAATTAAAGCTACGAATAATATAATAACATGAAAAACATTATTTCTAAGGTTTCCTTTTTGTTTTAAATTTGTAGAAATAAGCTACTTTTAGCCATAACTATGTTTTAGCCAAACTAAATTTTAGCAGAATCATACCGGCAACAGCTTGCGAAAAAACGTAGAAAAACAAATGATCCAATTCGGGGCAAAGTAAATACATCACGTGTAAGATATAAAATTGTAGATTTATTTTCCACCGACATGCAAATTCTACCCAGACTACCATTCGGTCTTGTCTTGTAGGCTTCACGCTTCTATCCGACGGTTAATTGAAATACTGTATACAAGATTCTCTTCCTCCCGTTGAGGTTCCAAATACGGGACATGAGGTATGAGCTCATATTGTCTCATTTAAAACACGGTTTTGTTCGGGTGTACATCTAGTACTTATAGCTAGAACTTGTTTTTTCTTATTTCATTGCGTGAACCGTGCGATATAATCTATGTAAGTACTCGATTTTGCCACTTTCAATAAAAGAACTGATGAACCCAAACACATCGTTATAGTTCCCGGACGTGTCCCAGAAGTATTCAACGTTCATTTGAATGTCATTCCCTGAGGGTATCCGAGGTTCGACTGTCAGATTTCAATTTCATTTATTCGAATGTAATGTCAGATAATATTTACACTTTTATTGTATTGGCAATTTTTTTGGTCTTAAGTTTAATTTCATTTCTGTCATTACATAGGAATAGTGGCATGTCAACTTTCGATTTCATCAGATTTAATTTTCATCAGTTCAATTTTCATTTCATGGCAGGGACCTGCAAGGACCTTTTTGACCATGAAGGGACGATTTTTTGCAAGCCAAATTAAAGATTACCAGTTTATCTGCATTTTCCAAAAATAATAATTTGAAAAACTTAAATATTATTTTGCGGCAATGCCTTTGTCTTGTAATTTACGACACCAAAGTCCGGCTTTGCTTTTAATATGTACTGTGGATAAATTTTAAAAAAGAGTAAAAAAGTCATTGGGTCAAAGCTAATAAGAAACGAGGTCCCAAGAAAATTTTAAGAAGATGAAGAAGTTTCCCGATCCTAATTTAAATTTTAATTATTATTTTTTTGTAATTAGTACGTCCGAAAAGGGCAAATCGATTGTGTTTACGAAATAAAATCGGCATGTGGGATGTCTGCCGTATCACATGACAACAGTATGAGTCTCGGAGTCAACTGTCTTCGAGCTTCATAAGTTTATATCTTGCTCGCGCCGGCAGTTTGGACCCAGCCTGGTGAATGTACGATTTGGTAGCAACGACTACAGGATCACAAGATGACTTTCTGCTTGTCCTTCATCTTCTATGCGTTTCTTATGGCTTCTGTCAGTCCAGTGAGCGCTATAGACTCAGTGATACCAGTAGGACGAATCTGTAAACCAGGCCCGCCATTGAAAGCATCACCAGGAAAGATGAACTGCCTTGTTATCGGTGATTCCATAAGTATTGGGTATGTTTTACTAAGAATTTTACTTTTGCGTGATTTAAGATCCAGAAAATACAATAGGCCATTTCCGAGTTACCTTTTGTCGAGTAATACTCATTTCCATATGAAAGGTTGTACACCACTGCAGGACTCGTTTGAAAGATGATTTTACAAAAGGCAACTCGGAAATTACGCATAGCATTGGGAAGCGCCATTTTCGTTGTCACGAAAATCCAGTCGCCTCGATCTTCTGCTATAAATTTAGTGGGGTAGTAACATACATGTACCAATATTAAGAAATCACCCAATAGAGCGGTTTTCAATTGACTGTCGAAAGTAATCCCTGAATTGCTTTGGTTTTGCTTTACTACGCTCTGTAATTGGTTTAAAAAACTCGCGCCAATCAGATGCAAAACCAAAACCAATCGCGACTTGGTCACACGCGTTTTCCCGCCCTTGGTGTCGGTTACGTGTATTTGCTTCGAGTTCTCATTGGTTCGTTTTGTTGTGTTCGTTTGTTGTGATTGGCCAATGTGATTGCTTTGCGTTTTGGTTTCACGACACTCAATTGAAAACCGCCCTACACTCAAAATTAGAACACTGCAGAAGAGAACATATGCCATAGTTCAAAGATAAATGAAATAAATGTTGCATTTCAACTTGATATCTAAAGAGCATTTTTAACGAAGTCCAAAATATACCGATACAGTCAACTCTCTCTCTTAACGGACACCTCTATTAGAGGGACGCCTCTATAAAAACGGACAACTGGTGTTGGTCCCTAGCTGCGCGCCATTTTTCAGTCATCTAAACTCTCTATAAGCCGGACACCTCTCTAAGACGCACAGTTGGTGCCGGTCCCTATGGTGTCAGAGTTGACTGTACTGGCCGTATACCCGATTTAAATACCCCCCGCTGTATAACGTATACCCAAAACCCGACCCTGCACTCACTAAGATCTCTGAGACGGGCGTTATGTAGGCTCTGTGCCTGGATTTGTGATTATTTCTTTATCATTTCTTTATCATTTCTTTATCAGTTTGCCAGAATACCTAATACTGGTTAGATTTTGCAGAGCGCAATAATCATGTAATAATTCTAACTTCCGGCTGGAAGACTACAAAGAAAACTTCAGTTGTCGTCACTGAGTTTGTCCTGTGCTTGCCACAAACATAATGTGTTATTCCACGCGCAGCGAGATCGAGTTTCGTGTATAGTTTCTGTATATTTAATACAACACTAGCAATCGCACTTTTCTTCCATTCTCGACCCGCAAAAAAAGAGGAGTTTCCCGTCTCTAGTATGAAAACGGCCAATATTGACGTTTCTTCTTTTTTTACATCGACGTGTTTACAAGGCTGCTAGGGTTACCCTAGCAGAGCGCTAGCCGGGTTACCCTGGCGCCAGGGTTGTGTTTTTTTCTTGTATAAAACGCTCTGCTAGGGACTCGCCTCGTACCCGGGACAACCGTTTATTTTGACTCCAAGAAGCAAAATATGTTCAAAATACCAACAAAATCCGAACGATTTGTGACCAAAAAACATCATTACTTTTGCTTTGCAAGTAAATAATTTTCGAATAACGGCTTTTTGCGACGACATTTTTGATATAGCTCCGTTGTCGCTAAAATACTCGATAGCAGAATTGTTTATAGTTTTCTCGTCAAACGCGTTCCAAACTTAAGAAAAAAAAAATCGTATCTGGGATTTTAGTGAGCTAGAAATCAAAATATGATTTTATTGGAGCTGTTAAACGTAATTTAGCAAAAAAAAAAATCGGTTTTGGCGCTAAGTTTATTATCCGTTGCGTATTTTATTCACCATGTTAAGTAAAGCGTGTTCGGACCTCTGTGCTTGGGAATAGATAGCGAGAAGGAGCAAGGAAAACCTGCAAGCATACTCTCTGCTTGCTAACGTCTGTCTGATGAATCATGCTACGGAAAGAAGGAATGTGTACCACGGTTTTGTGAAAATGGATTCCAGTTGTACGGAGCATACATCTCTTATGCCTCTTACAAACCAGTATTTTGCCTCTCATACGACTGAGGCCTGTTCACGAAATATTAATATTAATATTTTGTTGTTCTTCTTCTTCTAGTTACACTCCGTGGGTCGCCAAAATGTTAGGTGACGGCTATCAAGTCCAGCATGCTCCTTGGGATCAAAGGTACGGAGGGGCCCTGGACTCTAAGCATGGTCTTCAATGCTTGCGTATCTTTCTACAGACTGTCATGTTAGAACCAACGGAATATGACGTGATTATCTTCAATTTTGGTTTGCATGATGTAAACTGTTGCGGCAATTGGCCAGAGGAATACACTGCACCAGTTGATTATGCTGAAAACCTAAACGCTATAACATCAATACTGTTGTCAACTGGGGCTAAGCTTGGATATGTTCTCACAACGCCAGTTCCCTATAACGTCACGCTGAATAATCGCGTCAAACAGTACAACAGTATAGCAGGTCACGTGATGAAGCAATATCCCACGATAGCGACCGCTGACTTGTATACCAGGGTGATCGACGTCTGCGGAGATCCTCCTTATGTAAGCTGTATTATCGCTGGCACACAGCCGAGCCCGCACTACACCACGCATGGGTATCAGTACTTAAGCGAGAGGATAAAAGATTTGATTTTAGATCTCACTCAAGATATTGATAAGAATCTTCTCTCTTGGAAAAAACAAGAATCGTTGGTAAGAATTCTTCTTTCCTTAGCTTGTGCCTACGGCTCATTCTTGTTTATAGTTTGAGACGCAACTACTCGTTTGTCTTAGTGGTATTCAGATTTTAGAATTTTGAAATGAATCGCTCTTGTTGTAAATTTTGTTTGGCTTTTACTGTCATTCTCTTAGCCTGCGTGCATGGGAGCAAGAGAGAAAAAAGCTGGGGGAAAATCAGTGCGAATGCTTCCTCTTCCCTCCACATTGTGCGTTTGTCTCGCAAGCCACCGTTCTCTGCCCTTCATGCACAAGTTTTCTCTGGACAAGGGAAAAATCATCACAGTAATGGTCAAACTAACATCTGAACTAGGAAACTAACTTTCAATCACTTTCAAATTATCAGAATCGTTCTTTTCTTTTTTTCAGCGGTGGGTAGCGAGCAAATATTCAGTTCCCTGCAGTGACAAGTCTGGCAAAGTGGTAACAATGTGTCCCTACAACACCACGTGCTGTGACGACCCGTTTTCCTCTACGGGTCAGGGATGTTGTCTTATACCGAAAGCCATCCCGTGCGGGGACGGGATGCACTGCTGTCCCGCGGGTTTCGAGTGTGATCCGGGCTGTTCAAAATACAAGTGTTCCTGTCGCAAGAAGCAGTGATCATTGCAAAAAAGAATGTGCATGCCTATGGAATTAAATAATCATAAAGAGTTTTTTCCTCTTCAAAACGTCTTAGATCTTCTTATGGTCTCGTAATTTTAGAGCGAATAACTTATAGTTCAACTGGATAAATCTTCGGCCGATAAAATTTATCCATTGTAAGAAATTTGGTTTTCGAGGATTTTAGTGAATAAAATTGTCCATTGTAAGGTAGATTGTATCTGAAAGTTACCCAATCTGATTGGTGTGACATACATGGCAGCAAGATTGCCCGTCCAAACCGCCGGCTAAGAGTATTTTTTTTAGAAAAAAAAAATAACTCAATTTATAATATACTCAACAAAATATGCAGCTTCTGATTGGTCAATGACGAATGCATAAATAGGTTATAGAGTGCAATACGGAATTGTGATAAGCTGTTCCGGACAAGTAGAGACGTTTTTGCCCCTTAATGGCATTGAAATAAGCTTTCAAGTTAATGGTTAAATGTTTTCTAAACTATAGTACTGTAATTCTTTCAAAAAGTTCCCGTTTGGTTTGCCTGCGCGTTCAAATAAAACATGTGAGCACTTTGGAAACTAGTGAAGCGTTTCATGTGCAGAGTAGCGTGATGGCCGCAGCAAAATTTTGTTGAGAATATTATAAACAAAAAATCGTATGAACTGCTCGTGCAATTAGTGATTTATGGTCACTCGTGATGTTTTGAAAGTTCTCAAATTGCACTCGCCTAACGGCTCGTGCAATTTTGAGAACTTTCAAAACATCACTCGTGCCCATAAATCACGAATTGCACTCGCGTTCATACGATTTCCTATACAAATTAAAGCTACGAATAATATAATAACATGAAAAACATTATTTCTAAGGTTTCCTTTTTGTTTTAAACTTGTAGAAATAAGCTACTTTTAGCCATAACTATGTTTTAGCCAAACTAAATTTTAGCAGAATCATACCGGCAACAGCTTGTAAAAAAACGTGCAAAAACAAATGTAAATACATCACGTGTAAAATATAAAATTGTAGATTTATTTTCCACCGACATGCAAATTCTACCCAGACTACCATTCGGTCTTGTCTTGTAGGCTTCACGCTTCTATCCGACGGTTAATTGAAATAACTGTATACAAGATTCCCTTCCTCCCGTTGAGGTTCCAAATATGGGACATTGTATGAGGTATGAGCTCATATTACGGACCTTCAGATTGGGGTATGAAGTACGAGAACGAGTACGAGTACGACTTTTTTAAACCTATTGCTCATTCTCAAGATCATCACGTGTCACGCCAATCAACGGCCAGAACCTACACTTCTACTGGTCAGTCACAGGAAAGAGCGAGGGCTCTGGGAACAATATTGTTTTGAAAATAGAAAGTCGTACTCGTACTCGTTCTCGTACTCGTACCCCAATCTGAAGGTCCGTATTGTCTCATTTCAAACACGGTGTTGTTCGGGTGTACATCTAGTACGTATAGCTAGAACTTGTTTTTTCTTATTTCATTGCGTGAACTGTGCGATATAATCTATGTAAGTACTCGATTTTGCCACTTTCAATAAAAGAACTGATGAGCCCAAACACATCGTTATAGTTTCCGGACGTGTCCCAGAAGTATTCAACGTTCATTTGAATGTCATTCCCTGAGGGTATCCGAGGTTCGACTGCCAGATTTCAATTTCATTTATTCGAATGTAATGTCAGATAATATTTACACTTTTATTTGTATTGGCAATTTTTTTTGGTCTTAAGTTTAATTTCATTTCTGTCATTACATAGGAATAGTAATAATAATAATAATAATAATAATGGTTTATTGAACAATATATCCACATAGTGGCTCTTCACTTGTCCACTACCTAATATACAATAAGATTAATAACTTAAAATATAATATATATATATGTGTAATACAATTAAAAGGGAATATGGAAAAAAAAAAAAAAATATTGACGATATAGAAATACTAAAAATTACTTAAGACGCTCTAATGCCCTGGTGTAAATGATTTTTTTAGTGTCATTGCAGAAAGTGTTAAAGTCAGGGCACGATCTCACATTATTGGGTAGTGTGTTGAATAGGTGCGAAGTTTGGTCTTGAAATGTATTACTGACTAAGGGTCTCTCTAACTGAATAGTGTCATGTCAACTTTCGATTTCATTTTAATTTTCATCAGTTCAATTTTCATTTCAAGGCAGGGACCTGCAAGGACCTTTTTTGACCATGAAGGGACGATTTTTTTGCAAGCCAAATTAAAGATTACCAGTTTATCTGCATTTTCCAAAAATAATAATTTGAAAAACTTAAATATTATTTTGCGGCAATGCCTTTGTCTTGTAATTTACGACACCAAAGTCCGGCTTTGCTTTTAATATGTACTGTGGATAAATTTTAAAAAGAGTAAAAAAGTCATTGGGTCAAAGCTAATAAGAAACGAGGTCCCAAGAAAATTAAAGAAGATGAAGAAGTTTCCAGATCCTAATTTAAATTTTATTATAATTTTTTTGTAATTAGTACGTCCGAAAAGGGCAAATGATTGTGTTTTTACGAAATAAAATCGGCATGTGGGATGTCTGCCGTATCACATGACAACAGTATGAGTCTCGGAGTCAAGGTCTTCGAGCTTCATTAGTTTATATCTTGCTCGCGCCGGCAGTTTGGACCCAGCCTGGTGAATGTACGATTTGGTAGTAACTCACTACAGGATCACAAGATGATTTTCTGCTTGTCCTTCATCTTCTATGCGTTTCTTATGGCTTCTAGTCCAGTGAGCGCTACAGACTCAGTGATACCAGCAGGACGAATCTGTAAACCAGGCCCGCCATTGAAAGCATCACCAGGAAAGATGAACTGCCTTGTTATCGGTGATTCCATAAGTATTGGGTATGTTTTACTAATATTTTTACTTTTGCGTGATTTAAGATCCAGAAAATACAATAGGCCATTTCCGAGTTACCTTTTGTCGAGTAATACTCATTTCCATATGAAAGGTTGTACACTATGGAGTTCCATCCCCGCCACCAGAATCAGACATCTGCAGGACTCGTTTGAAAGATGATTTTAAGCTATTTTACAAAAGGCAACTCGGAAATTACGCATAGCATTGGGAAGCGAAAATTCAGTCGCCTCGATCTTCTGCTATAAATTTAGTGGGTAGTAACATACATGTACCAATATTAAGAAATCACCCAATAGAGCGGTTTTCAATTGACTGTCGAAAGTAATCCCTGAATTGCTTTGGTTTTGCTTTACTACGCTCTGTAATTGGTTTAAAAAACTCGCGCCAATCAGATGCAAAACCAAAACCAATCGCGACTTGGTCACACGCGTTTTCCCGCGCTTGGTGTCGGTTACGTGTATTTGCTTCGAGTTCTCATTGGTTCGTTTTGTTGTGTTCGTTTGTTGTGATTGGCCAATGTAATTGCTTTGGTTTTGGTTTCACGACACTCAATTGAAAACCGCCCTATACTCAAAATTAGAACACTGCAGAAGAGAACATATGCCATAGTTCAAAGATAAATGAAAGAGATTTTGCATTTCAACTTGATATCTAAAGAGCATTTTTAACTGAAGTCCAATCTATACCTCTCTCTCTTAACGGACACCTCTATTAGAGGGACGCCTCTATAAAACGGACAACTGGTGTTGGTCCCTAGCTGCGCGCCATTTTTCAGTCATCTAAACTCTCTATAAGCCGGACACCTCTCTAAGACGCACAGTTGGTGCCGGTCCCTATGGTGTCAGAGTTGACTGTACTGGCCGTATACCCGATTTAAATACCCCCCGCTGTATAACGTATACCCAAAACCCGACACTAGGCTCTGTGCCTGGATTTGTGATTATTTCTTTATCATTTCTTTATCATTTCTTTATCAGTTTGCCAGAATACCTAATACTGGTTAGATTTTGCAGAGCGCAATAATCATGTAATAATTCTAACTTCCGGCTGGAAGACTACAAATAAAACTTCAGTTGTCGTCACTGAGTTTGTCCTGTGCTTGCCACAAACATCATGTGTTATTCCCCGCGCAGCGAGATCGAGTTTCGTGTATAGTTTCTGTATATATTTAATACAACACTAGCAATCGCACTTTTCTTCCATTCTCGACCCGCAAAAAAAGAGAAGAGTTTCCCGTCTCTAGTATGAAAACGGCCAATATTGACGTTTCTTCTTTTTTTACATCGACGTGTTTACAAGGCTGCTAGGGTTACCCTGGCACTAGGGTTACCCTAGCAGAGCGCTAGCCGGGTTACCCTGGCGCCAGGGTTGTGATTTTTTCCTTGTATAAAACTCTCTGCTAGGGACTCGCCTCGTACCCGGGACAACCGTTTATTTTGACTCAAAGAAGCAAAATATGTTCAAAATACCAACAAAATCCGAACGATTTGTGACCAAAAAACATCATTACTTTTGCTTTGCAAGTAAATAATTTTCGAATAACGGCTTTTTGCGACGACATTTTTGATATAGCTCCGTTGTCGCTAAAATACTCGATAGCAGAATTGTTTATAGTTTTCTCGTCAAACGCGTTCCAAACTTAAGAAAAAAAAAAATCGTATCTGGGATTTTAGTGAGCTAGAAATCAAAATATGATTTTATTGGAGCTGTTAAACGTAATTTAGCAAAAAAAAAAATACGGTTTTGGCGCTAAGTTTATTATCCGTTGCGTATTTTATTCACCATGTTAAGTAAAGCGTGTTCGGACCTCTGTGCTTGGGAATAGATAGCGAGAAGGAGCAAGGAAAACCTGCAAGCATACTCTCTGCTTGCTAACGTCTGTCTGATGAATCATGCTACGGAAGGAAGGAATGTGTACCACGGTTTTGTGAAAATGGATTCCAGTTGTACGGAGCATACATCTCTTATGCCTCTTACAAACCAGTATTTTGCCTCTCATACGACTGAGGCCTGTTCACGGAATATTAATATTAATATTTTGTTGTTGTTCTTGTTCTTTTTCATGATCTTCTAGTTACACTCCGTGGGTCGCCAAAATGTTAGGTGACGGCTATCAAGTCCAGCATGCTCCTTGGGGTCAATACGGAGGAGCCATGGACTCTAAGTATGGTCTTCAATGCTTGCGTATATTTCTACAGACTGTCATGTTAGAACCAACGGAATATGACGTGATTGTCTTCAATTTTGGTTTGCATGATGTAAACTGTTGCGGCAATTGGCCAGAGGAATACACTACACCAGTTGATTATGCTGAAAACCTAAACGCTATAACATCAATACTGTTGTCAACTGGGGCTAAGCTTGGATATGTTCTCACAACGCCAGTTCCCTATAACGTCACGCTGAATAATCGCGTCAAACAGTACAACAGTATAGCAGGTCACGTGATGAAGCAATATCCCACGATAGCGACCGCTGACTTGTATACCAGGGTGATCGACGTCTGCGGAGATCCTCCTTATGTAAGCTGTAGTATCGCTGACACACAGCCGAGCCCGCACTACACCACGCAAGGATGTCAGTACTTAAGCGAGAGGATAAAAGATTTGATTTTAGATCTCACTCAAGATATTGATAAGAATCTTCTCTCTTGGAAAAAAACAAGAATCGTTGGTAAGAATTCTTCTTTCCTTAGCTTGTGCCTACGGCTCATTCTTGTTCATAGTTTGAGACGCAACTACTCGTTTGTCTTAGTGGTATTCAGTTTTTAGAATTTTGAAATGAATCGCTCTTGTTGTAAATTTTTTTTGGCTTTTACTGTCATTCTCTTAGCCTGCGTGCATGGGAGCGAGAGAGAAAAAAGCTGGGGGAAAATCAGTGCGAATGCTTCCTCTTTCCTCCACATTCTGCGTTTGTCTCGCAAGCCACCGTTCTCTGCCCTTCATGCACAAGTTTTCTCTGGACAAGGGAAAAATCATCACAGTAATGGTCAAACTAACATCTGAACTAGGAAACTAACTTTCAATCACTTTCAAATTATCAGAATCGTTCTTTTCTTTTTTTCAGCGGTGGGTAGCGAGCAAATATTCAGTTCCCTGCAGTGACAAGTCTGGCAAAGTGGTAACAATGTGTCCCTACAACACCACGTGCTGTGACGACCCGTTTTCCTCTACGGGTCAGGGATGTTGTCTTATACCGAAAGCCATCCCGTGCGGGGACGGGATGCACTGCTGTCCCGCGGGTTTCGAGTGTGATCCGGGCTGTTCAAAATACAAGTGTTCCTGTCGCAAGAAGCAGTGATCATTGCAAAAAAGAATGTGCATGCCTATGGAATTAAATAATGCGCATTCTTGAAGTCATAAAGAGTTGTTTCCTTTTCAAAACTTTCTTATAAGATAAGATAAGATAAGATAAGATAAGATAAGATAAGATAAGATAAGATAAGATAAGATAAGATAAGATAAGATAAGATAAGATAAGATAAGATACTTTATTTACCCACGTATCACTCAGGAGCTAAAAGAAGCTCGTTCAAACGTGAACGTGAAATTATAAATAAGTAAAATGGTATATTATGGTCTCGTAATTTTAGAGCGAATAATTTATAGTTCAACTGGATAAATCTTCGTCCTTAAAAATCTATCCATTGTACTGAAGAAGTTTGGTTTTCGAGGATTGGATAGTACTATTTAGTGAATAAAATTGTCCGTGATAAGGTAGATTGTATCTGAACGTTTTTTGTTTCTTTTAAATAAAGCCTCACAAGCCATCCAACTAGGACAAGAAGGGATGACAAGACAACAAGACAAGAATAGTTGGTGGAATATTCTTAATTTGAATTGAGATTTTTTGGTTTGACCATTCTTGTCCACACTAATGCATGTGATCTAAAATTCAGCTACACGAGCGTTTTGCTTGCATAGGCGAGGCGACAGCAATGAAGTAATGATTTGTCTCGGAGAAATGTCCAAATGGAAGTTTGTCTTTATGGCGCCGTGCATGAAAAAGGTGGCGTTTATTGTACAATGTCTGACAAAATTCGGTCTAATATGAATTCAAGGACGGTAAAATTAGACAGATAAATGACTTAGCCGTCGGAGACTAGGACGAGTATGAGGCCAGGTTACATTTCTATCCCAGAAGCAATTGCTGGATTTCCAGTAACAGTGTGTAACAAACAGGAAAGGTTAAGATTAACGACAAATATCAGCACTTTGTGAACAATGTCACGAATGTTGTATGATGATACAGTGTTATGCGAGTTGAATTCGACAGTAAAACACAGGTCCATTAGAGCCCTCTCGGCGGATTCAACAGAAGCGTAGGTGTACCATATAACACCGTGTTAAACCAGTGTCTTGAGAATGAAGGAGGCTCGGCTGCTTCCTCTTTGACACCAGTCTGCTCCTCCTCCGGTGCTGTTTGCTCGTCACCAGTCGCCTCTACCTCGATTTGATGTCCGGATTTTGAGCCTCGATCAGACGCAGCGTCAGTTTCCGGTACAGCATCTGGTGGTTTCGGAAACTGCACCAGACCCCTCACGGCCTGTCCTACTGTTCTGCTGGTTTCCAACAGGCCTGGAAATAAAGTCGTCATTGATAAGGATACATACGAAAAATATTCTAAGCCTGCAAGCGTTTCCTATAAAATGTTCAACTGATAGAGTGGTGGGAACGGGTTGGAAAATGAATTGAATTCGAGAATTGACCGAGCCCGTGTTTTTTTTGCAGGGTTTAGCTAAGTAACAAGGAGAAGATAAGCTATCGTGAAAATTATCGGAGCGTTCCCGCTAATTCTGATAGGACCATGTTTGGGTACTTCTACGAAGGCATACACCAATCGTATCCATTTTTCTGTAGTAAGGAAAATTATTCAAGAGCCTAATGGCTGACAGCTGCACTTATCCCAGATTCTGTAGCACGAAGCGACTAGGAGTATTGCTACCCCCCCTGGATGGGATGCTTGTCCAATGCAGGTAACCCCCAGCATTTTTGTCAGGTTGCCCTGACAAGTCGCTGGTATCCATTTACTCCTGGGTGGAGAGAGGCACTTTGACTGTGAGAGTAAAGTGTCTTGCCCAAGAACACAACACAATGACCCCGCTTGATCCGGATTCCAATGCTCTAATCCCCGGTTAAAAAAAAGATGGCGGCTGTACATTTTACCACAATACCTTGCGAACCTAACACAGCCAATAGGCACATCTGAAAGCCATATTTTTGCGAAATTCATCCCTGTACTAAAAACATTGTGTATGCTAGGTTTGAACTTTCCTGTGCGTTTTTATGAGCGTTTTTAGGGTTTTCGTGCGCTAAGAATTGTGGGTAAATGTACCGGTCGCCATTTTTTTTCTTACGGTGGATTAACCATTAGGCCACTGGGCCTCCCACAATCAAACTTCCTTGGATAAAGTACCCAAGCAACGGCAAGTCAAAGATGAGTCAACAACATGTCGTGACCTCTTCAGTCGTGAAGAAAACGTGTACACGTTTCAACTACACGCGAAAACACATTAGATTACGCTATAGATGAGCACACTCACCAGTAAGACAGGTATCAAGCTTGTGTTTGTTCTCAGAAAGCTGACAGTGCCACTGATTTGACACCACCCCAGCCACACCTACTAACGACAACAACATGGCGGTCTCCAGGGGACGCTCAAGCCATAATTCACCAACACTACCAGGAAAAAAAATATATATGAAATTACCCTATTTCCTCTATTTAGCCCCACGAGGGTCTTCTTAATTTTAGGTCTAACAACGGGGGAGGGGAGAGGGGGGGGGGGGGGGGAAGGGCTTAACAGAGGAAGTCAGGCTTGCTACTGATTGATGTTCACCGTCAATACAAGCTTTCATACTCTATGTAGTCATTCGGCATTCGGCGGTGAGATAACAGTGGAGATAACGACTGTGGCCGCCATTACTGACAATACAATTCACAATGAAATCGGGAAGGGGGGCTTAAGTTAATAGAAGGAGGGGGCTTATTAATATTTTTATCCCTGAAAAGGGAGGCTTCTTAGTCAGGGAGGTTAATAGAGGAAATACGTTATTGTACTGAAACCCAGATTCGATACCAAAAAGTCGTGTGCTTTCAATGAGCTGATTTTGGTGGAGTTCCTTTTCCCTCAGCCAAAGGAATCAGAGCCTGCACGCAGACATTAGACTACGAGCAGTCGGTCTTTTTTCCTCAGATGCTAAAGAAAGGGACTACTTGCAGTCTACGCAGACATCTTCTATTTCTTTCTTGTTCACCAACCTCGTTCCCAGGGTCACAACCTGGGAACGAGGTGGCTTGTTCACTTTTCCGACGCAGGATGGAAATAGGAGACATGTGCACGCAGGTAACGTTCGTTGTTAACGTTTCTTCTAAGCCAGTGTCAAACCCTTTTATATTTTTACTATGAACGTTGCTGGCTGCAATTTTCGTATTTTTCACAGGACATACATGTTCACATGCAGGTAAATTCCAGTTAAAAATAGAAGAAGCGTTAATTCTTACGCTTTAGTAGCATCGTCTTTTCCCTGTCGGAGGAAACTCTGGCCTGTCTGAACGAGGTCCAACAGCATAACTAAGTGACAGTCTGGAACATCAACAAAGCAAACAAGTTACTAACCCGGGCGACCATATCATACTGCATTACCCTCCATCGCTAACAGGTAAAGTCTGTACTAGTGGCCCTCATCGCCGGAAGTTATCCTGATTTCCAAAGAGTAAAACTACTCCCCTGGATGCCGGGGATGCTAGTCCGTCGCAGGTTACCCCCTCCCCTCCCCCCACCTCAGCATATGTATACCCTAACAGTTGCTGGTACCCATTTATACTACTGGGTGGAGAGAGGTACTGTGAGAGTAAAGTGTCTTGCCCAAGAACACGATGACTCCGCTCGAGTCCAGATCTCTCTATCCGGAGCCTAACCTTTAAGCCATCGCGCCTCCTATATCGCTAAACAAGATCCAAATTCAACTTTCCATACATTTTGCATCAATCTCCGTGTGAGAGATTTCAGTAGCTGAGATTTCACCAGTAAAATAATTGCTATTTTCCATTTTTCAGATCATAATTAAAGACGACGGACTGAATCGCAAACATAGTCTGACCTAGTCCTTTTAACTTAAAGTAATCACAGTGCAAAACGACGAAAAAGCGCGGGAAAAGTCGCGTGTGAGCCAAATCACGTGAGTTTGGTTTTGACTATTCATTGGCCGAGAACGTATCGTCTTCGTCCTGATTGGTTAAGGAATTATTTTTATATCAACTAGAGACCTCTGCGAACGCCAAACCAAAAGGAAACTAACTTTAAAACTTAAAATGACCCACAGTTATTAACTACATATTTAAAGAAAAAAGTGTGGTGTACCTGTGATATTGATAGGAGCCAGCATATTAGGCGGCAGGCATCCCAGGTATCTCTCGGTGCCGTAAAATATAAAGCCAGTGCTTTCAGACAGGAGGTGTTGGAACTCACCGACACTTGAAGAAAACATGAAAAGTCGTTAGGATCCACAGAAAATACTTATTGCAAGAAAATTTCGCCACATCAAATTTTCGCGTAATAGATGCCGCGAAAATTAGCATGCGGAAAAATAAATTTGCAATACGCGCCAAGTGAAATCAATGTTTTTAAACCCCTAACACTAAGTTGATTTTCTTCAGCTGGACGCGTCATTTCGCTCTTCATCGCTGTCATCACGTCCAGTTTTTGTAATACAGTGAAACCTCCAATAAGGGGACACCCTCGTGGCAAGGAAAAGTGTCCCCTTACATGTAATAGAGGTGTCCCTTTAATAGAGATAATAGATTACAGGGATTATATGAGCGCTAACTTTTCCGGGACAGAAGTTTGTGTCCCCTTAAACGAGGTGTTCCCTTAATGGAAGTGTCCCAAAGTAGAGGTTTCACTGTATATATTTCAGAAGTCCTCAAACGTTCTATTCACTGGCTCCTGTATCATTCCATCTAGGAATAGCCTGCGAGCAGGCTCACAAAATAGCGCGCGCGCGAAAATGAACCATCTGGGAACAACTATTTAACGATTAGATTATGAGCTCGAGATTTCTATGATGTGATAGTTGATTCGGCCTACGGCCTCATCACATCATAGAAATTGAGAGCGAATTATCTAATTTTCTAGTAATAACTCAAAATCCTCCTCCGAAACTTCGGAGAAACCGCAATTTTGTAGACGACCTCCAGCCACTGCACACTAATGGCTGATTTACTAATAAAGATTGTTTCTTCAATAACACAATTTATTTATTTTCTTTTAAACTTGTTTTTCTCGTTTGGCATATTTGATCTGTACGATGAAGTCGCGAAAATTTTAAAGCGACTTTTGTTTGGAAAAATTGTGCAAAATCGCAAAAATTTTAGTGTCGCGAAAAAAATCGTCCTTACAAATCTCGATATCAAGTTGTCGCGAAAATGTCCTGCAATTTCATTTGATTGCACAACTGTGCAAACCAAATACTTGATTGGTTTACGACTAACCTTGGAAGGTGGTCGCTTCCCATGATTCCACTCCACTTTGCCGTAAAGTTCTTGTACTTAGCGATGACGTCATTCATTACCTTATAAGGGTTGTCATCACCTGAAATGATAAACAGAACCGGAAATTACGCGTGGATACAAAATACAAATACAATAATATAAGAACATGGTCGCAGAAAATTGCACCATTTTGACCATTTTGGGTTTTTCCAAAGTAGACGATACAAAAAGATCAGGTATACCAGTTCTTTTCTCTCTCTTCCCTCTCTTCTCTCTCCTTTTCGCTCTTCTTTGGCGTGGTTTCAAGTCTTATTGGAGTCATAAAACTGGGCTTTTGGCGTAGTTGCAGAAAAAATGCTGAAATTTTCTTGAGCCACGTTCTTATAAATTCAGTTATATATTATATACAGTCGAAGGTCTCGTAAGCGACCATCTCGGGAATTCGAAAAAAGTGGTCGCAACTAGAGATGGTCGATTACGAGAATGGGCTCTCGTAAGGGACGACGTGCTGAAATAATAGAGGCACTTACGAAATGTACGAAAGCGAATGTACACATCCACAGAGGTTGAAAACTTTTCTTATTCAGATGATTACAAATAATTGTCTGATAAATGCGTAGCACAACAATTGGTCGCTAACGAGAGCTCAAAAACAAAGGAAAAGACCAGTTGGTAATTCAGTGGTCGCGGTCACTTACGGATGCCGGGAGCGGTCGCTTATGAGAGCTTTTATTTACAGAATTTGAGTGACAATTCAAACGGGGTTTCACAATGCTGGTCGTAACTAGAGTTTGGTCGCTTACGAAAGTGGTCGCAACGAGAGCTTCGACTGTATCGACATTTTAGTGTGTAGTATCGCGGTATATTTTTACGAGTCTTGCAGTATTTTGATGAGCCCATAGGGCGAGTCAAAATACAAATGACGAGTAAAAATGTGCAGCGATACTACAAACTAAAATGTCTAATAATAGATTTATTATCTAACGTTTTTTTTGTTTTTTTTCTAACCAAGAATCGAGACGCTGACCAAAAGGATCGTGGCCTCTGGGGACGAGAATGGAAATCCCGCCTTTGAACCGTGTTTTGCGTTGCGCGCGGATACGAAGACTACAGAAAACCTGTTCAACCGGTCTCCTGGAGTAGCGATATTAGTACTCGTTTCGCGTGTTATTTCTACCCTACTGAGTGGAGTTGGATAATAAATGTAGCTAGTAAATACATGGAAACATTTATGGATAAATAAGTGTTGTAATACAACGTCATCACTCGACTTACCTTCCTCGCTACATTCGTTATAAGGATCGACAATGTCTAAAAGACAGTTAAGGTTTTTTATCTATTGTGTTACACTACATACATGTACATATTCTTCCTTAGGTACGTTGAAATGACAGACAAACCCCTTCACGTAAGTCATGTGCCACAATACAGCGGTTTTTGATTGAGAGGGATTAAGACCGACGAATGTGAAAAATTTAGCCCATCAGTGAAGTAGCAGCTCCTTTAACGTGAAAACAAGTGGCGAGAAATGAATAATAAAGGATACATCTAATTCCATTATAATCCACTACAGGACCTTCTTTGGGAACTCCACTTCCTATTTCTTTACCTCCCTGAAGTGAAGAAATAAAAAGTTAAAATAAATAAGAGAAAATAAAGGAAGGGAGGGAGTGAGTGAGTGAGTGAGTGAGTGAGTGAGGGAGGGAGGGAGGGAGAGAGAGAGGGAGGGAGGGAGGGAGTTAGATTGAAGGGCACTTTTGTCACTTAAAATAGGGCACTTGTGTAACGTCCAGGGCACTTATGTAACGTTTAGGGCACTTATGCCACGTTAGGGCACCTTTGTAACGGTTGCGTAGGGCACTTTGGTAACGTTGCATAGGGCACTTATAGTAGCGTGACAGATTACTTAGCCAAAAATCTTAAATCATCAAATTTTGTCATTATCGAGTGTTTCCAAACATATCTGTGGCAATTTAGAAAAGAAGCTGATAATTTCTACATAATAAATAACTATTTAATTATTTTTTTGGCGATTTCAGCCTGAAAACGTTCTTAACATAAAATGTATATACAGTTTATGTGATATAAATTCATGTTGGTACTATAAAAAAATGTGCATTCAAGTATTTTGAGTTCATTTGAATTGCGTATTCACTGAGATATTTTAAATGTTACATTATGTTAATGTTTTGAAAGGATACTGGAATATTGTATTTAGAGCTCGATGCAAGAAACAAGTGAATAAAAAAGTTCTTAGCTAATTCTCAACCTGGCTATGTTCTTAGCATATTCTTAAAATTTTGGTCAATCTCAGCCTCAACGTTCTTATAAAAAAGGTTCTTATAAAAAATAAAGAGTGTATATGGCAAACTGGTCCACGATGAAAAGGAGCTTCTGATTGGTTCCCTGAACGGTCCGAATTTTGCGATACGGATCGCTAAGATGGACCGCTAACGAACTCATTTCGCCAAATTCCTTTTATGAAACATTGAACAAAAGAAAACTGTTTTATATTAAGTAGAAACTATTTCCTCGTGTCCGGCGGACAATTTTGTGCGTGATACAGTATGTACAAACATTTTAGAGCAGTGTGCATGATGCAGTATGTATAAACAATTTAGCGCAGTGTGCATGATACAGTATGTACAAAAATTTGGCGCAGTGTGCGTGATACAGTATGTACAAACAATTTAGCGCAGTGTGCATGATACAGCATGTACAAACAATTTAGCGCAGTGTGCGTCATGCAGTATGTACAAACAATTTAGCGCAGTGTGCATGATGCAGTATGTACAAACAATTTAGTGCAGTGTGCGTCATACAGTATGTATGATTATAATTTGTTTTTCGTCACCTCCGCCTCGAATAGCCCTGCTAATTTGCGGGAGGTGAAAATCTATGTACTTTAACCAAAGAATTAATAAAGCTTGTTGTTGCTTGTTGTTGTTGTTGTAGAAACAATTTAGCGCAGTGTGCGTGATACAGCATGTACAGAACATTTAGCGCAGTGTGCATGATACAGTACGTACAAACAATTTAGCACAGTGTGCGTCATGTAGTATGTACAACCAATTTAGCGCAGTGTGCATGATACAGTATGTACAAACAATTTAGCGCAGTGTGCATGATACAGTATGTACAAACAATTTAGCGCAGTGTGCATGATACGGTACGTACAAACAATTTAGCACAGTGTGCATGATACAGTATGTACAAACAATTTAGCGCAGTGTGCATGATACAGTATGTACAAACAATTTAGCGCAGTGTGCGTGATACAGTTGTACAAACAATTTAGTGCAGTGTGCATAATACAGTATGTACAAACAATTTAACGCTGTGTGCGTGATACAGTACGTACAAACAATTTAGCGCAGTGTGCGTCATGCAGTATATACCAACAATTTAGCGCAGTGTGCATGATACAGTATGTACAAACATTTTAGCGCAGTGTGCATGATACAGTTACTGTATCATGCACACTGCGCTAAATTGTTTGTACATACTGAGTATGTACAAACAATTTAGCGCAGTGTGCATGATACAGTATGTATAAACAAGTTAGCGCAGTGTGCATGATACAGTACGTACAAACAATTTAGCACAGTGTGCATAATACAGTATGTACAAACAATTTAGCGCAGGGAGCGTGATACAGCATGCACAAACAATTTAGCGCAGTGTGCGTGATACAGTTGTACAAACAATTTAGTGCAGTGTGCATAATACAGTATGTACAAACAATTTAACGCTGTGTACGTGATACAGTACGTACAAACAATTTAGCGCAGTGTGCGTCATGCAGTATGTACAAACAATTTAGCGCAGTGTGTATGATACAGTATGTACAAACAATTTAGCACAGTGTGCATGATACAGTATGTACAAACAATTTAGCGCAGTGTGCGTCATACAGTATGTACAAACAATTTAGAGCAGTGTGCATGATACAGTACGTACAAACAATTTAGCGCAGTGTGCATGATACAGTATGTACAAACAATTTAGCGCAGTGTGCGTCATACAGTATGTACAAACAATTTAGAGCAGTGTGCATGATACAGCATGTACAAACAATTTAGCGCAGGGAGCGCGATACATCATGTACAAAAATTGAGTACAGAGTGCATGATACAGTATGTACAAACAATTTAGCGCAGTGTGCATGATACAGTATGTACAAACAATTTAGCGCAGTGTGCATGATACATTATGTACAAACAATTTAGCGCAGTGTGCGTCATACAGTATGTACAAACAATTTAGCGCAGTGTGCATGATACAGTATGTACAAACAATTTAGCGCAGTATGCATGATACAGTATGTATAAACAAGTTAGCGCAGTGTGCATGATACAGTACGTACAAACAATTTAGCACAGTGTGCATGATACAGTATGTACAAACAATTTAGCGCAGGGAGCGTGATACAGCATGTACAAACAATTTAGCGCAGTGTGCGTGATACAGTTGTACAAACAATTTAGTGCAGTGTGCATAATACAGTATGTAGAAACAATTTAACGCTGTGTGCGTGATACAGTACGTACAAACAATTTAGCGCAGTGTGCGTCATGCAGTATGTACAAACAATTTAGCGCAGTGTGCATGATACAGTATGTACAAACAATTTAGCGCAGTGTGCATGATACAGTATGTACAAAACAATTTAGCGCAGTGTGCATGATACAGTATGTACAAACAATTTAGCGCAGTGTGCATGATACAGTATGTACAAACAATTTAGCGCAGTGTGCATGATACAGTATGTACAAACAATTTAGCGCAGTGTGCATGATACAGTACGTACAAACAATTTAGCGCAGTGTGCGTCATGCAGTATGTACAAACAATTTAGCTCAGTGTGCATGATACAGTATGTACAAACAATTTAGCGCAGTGTGCATGATACAGTATGTACAAACAATTTAGAGCAAAGAGAGCGCACATCACTAACGTAACAATCAAACACAACACAAAGAGAGCGTGTATCACTAAAGTAGCAATCAAACACAACACAAAGACAGCGCACATCACTAACGTAACAATCAAAGAACACAAAGAAAGCGCACATTACTAACGTAACAATCAAACACAACACAAAGACAGCGCACATCACTAACGTAGCAATCAAAGACAACACAAATACAGCGCACATCACTAACGTAACAATCAAACACAACACAAAGAATGTGCGCATCACTAACGTAACAACTAAACACAAAGAGAGCGCGCATCGCTAACGTAACAATCAAACACAACACAAAGAGAACGTGCATCACTAACGTAACAATCAAACACAACACAAAGAGAACGTGCATCACTAACGTAACAATTAAACTAAAGACAACATCGATTATTTTGTCATTTAAAAGTGGACTGTACCCAGTCTTGAGTGCTACTCCACAGCAGGAATCTCTAGTGTACAGCCAACCCACCCACCCCCCCCCCCCCCCCCACCTCCCCGCCCCCTGAAACTGAACTTGGTCATCTGAGTTTTCAGTTTTCCAACCCTCTGATATATCTTTTCAGATAAAAATCATAGGAAATTACAGTTCTAGTAACATACAATCACATTCAAAGAACATCCACCTTACAGTTTTTTTAATGTTACCAAAGTGCCCGATTCCGACCGATTCCCCTTCCAAAACCCTACTTACATATCCTCTGCTAGAAATAAAAATTTGTTTTGGTTATTGTCGTGGATTAAAAGTGACTTCATTAGCGTATTCATTGATGTGAAGAATTTTTCAAAAACCTCAAGAAGAGATAGTTTTAAACGGGTTTTGAAATGTACTTGACAATAGGGCACTTACGTAACGCGGGACGGCTGCAAATCGAAAATGCTAAGTTTTGAAAAAAAAGCACTTAATCGCTTTTTTTCCAGTCAATTTTTTTTATAGTGAAAGATTATTATATTATTTAGTTTTGTGTGGAATTTCAACTGAAAATTCTGCGATCTTCCAAAGATATTGCATTTTCTGCTCCAAAATTGTTCCTTCATTATTTTGATTTACTTTCGAGACTTCGCAGTCTATGACAACTTATACGCTACTACTAAACTTTTTTGTGTTAGGCATTTCTCGAAAGAGACAAATTGTGGAAAGTGAGAGAATCCCCAAAAATAGTTAAAGGGGTCGGATACCCCTCAATCCACGCAAAAAACCGCTTGCAAGGGCATTAAAAAGTACCATCCACGCGATAGGGAACTTATGCAACGTACCGATGAGTTTTAATTCTGTAAAAAAATCATAAATAGAGCAATAAACTTAAGCCGTCGTGTGAGTGTAGGTTAGGTCGTTATCTATCAGGGAAATATAAACAGCAGTTGTTTTATTCGTTTCAATGTAAGTTATAAAGAAAAGAGGAGACGTTACCGAAAGTGCCCTACTTTCAATCTCCAGAGAGGGAGGAGGATGGATGGATGGATGCAAGCAAGAAAGCAAAGGAGGGAGGGAGGGAGGAAGCAAGCAATCACAAAAGGATGCAAGCAAGCAAGTAAGCAAAGCAAGCAGCAGCAAGCAAGCAAGCAGCAAGCAAGCAAGCAAGCAGCAAGCAAGCAAGCAAGCAAGCAAGCAAGCAAGCAAGCAAGCAAGCAAGCAAGCAAGCAAGCAAGCAAGCAGCAGCAAGCAAGCAAGCAAGCAAGCAAGCAAGCAAGCAAGCAAGCAAGCAGCAAGCAAGCAAGCAAGCAAGCAAGCAAGCAAGCAAGCAAGCAAGCAAGCAAGCAAGCAAGCAAGCAAGCAAGCAAGCAAGCAAGCAAGCAAGCAAGCAAGCAAGCAAGCAAGCAAGCAAGCAAGCAAGCAAGCAAGCAAGCAAGCAAGCAAGCAAGCAAGCAAGCAAGCAAGCAAGCAAGCAAGCAAGCAAGCAAGCAAGCAAGCAAGCAAGCAAGCAAGCAAGCAAGCAAGCAAGCAAGCAAGCAAGCAAGCAAGCAAGCAAGCAAGCAAGCAAGCAAGCAAGCAAGCAAGCAAACAAACAAGCAAGCAAGCAAGCAAGCAAGAAAGGATGCAAGCATACACAGTCAGTCACTGGTGTTGTTGCTTACCTTCTTCTCACTCTTTTGTCCTGATTTCGCTGTGGACGGTTTATCTGATTTGGGTTTGTCTCCTTTCTTTCCTCCTTTTCCAGCGACTTTGATTGCACTTTCTTTTAATAAACACAAAGCGTACATCAGTAAACGTATTATGAGGGAACATTTTCTATGCTGAGAGGAGTGTAGTAGAAACGTTTCTATTTATTTTTGAATATTTTGCAGATCTTTCGTGATTTGGCAATCCAAATTAAAACTAAAACACAGCAAAGCAGAAGGTAACTAAGCAAAGATACTACGAGCTACGTCACGGATGGCGAATCTTGAAACAAATTGGGCAATTTTTTCAAGTTCGCCGTTCGCAATCTGTCTTAATCTTCTCCATCCTCAACCATCCTTATTCCTGTTTGGTTTATTACCACCTCTTTGGTGTTTTTCTACCTTAGTAAACTATTATTTTGAGGCTTTCTTCAATTTGAAGATGATTTTGCACTTCCCAAAAATGACTTAAAATATCGTGACATAGCTCCTTTAAAGACACTAAAAGCGAAGCAATGCAATGCAAAGAAATCAAAGGAAGGCAAAACAAAACAAGGAAAAAACAAAACAGACGAAAACAAAACAACTAGATGAATAAGGGCAAGCAACTTGCAATAGTATTATTTCTCAAAATGACAACCTTCCTTTCAGGTGTTGAGACTTGAGTATGTATCTTACCTGAACGTTCAGCCGGGTGCACGCGGTGATAGTGGAATTGTAGTGAAAAGTCACGTGATATACTGGTGATCTGCGGAACAGCAAAAGTCTTCAGCGCCTCAAGCGGTAACTGAAGAAGCCATTCATCCGCCAACAGAACAACGGACTCTGACACCGACTCTGGACTGAGAGAAGTAAACAGAAACCTGCTCATTACAAATCCTTGCACAAGACAAATTTTCAAGACATTACGAGACAATAAAACTGAGTATTAAAGTAAAGTTTACACGCAAAACAATTCAGTAAACCAATACAGCTTCTAACAGGTTCAAACTTCGGTGTAAACAGGATATGATTGCAGCATCTTATCATTAGGGTGGGAAAGGTTGTCACGTTCAACCAGTAATCACTGTGGCCAATCACAACAAAGGTCGATAAGGCAATCAATCAATCAATCAGAATTCAACGAGAAAACATGCACCGGTGCCAAACGCGGAAAACGCGCGTACGCCATGTCACGATTGGTCTTGATATGATCTGATTGGTTGAAGAAAAGGCCAGCATGTTCTGATTGGTCAGAGCTTGTGGCATAACTATTAGAGCTCAGCAAATGCAAACCCAAAGCAAAGACATGATTACTAAATAAATAAACATTACTTTCCCCAAATTGATGTAAGACTAGCCCACTTAGATTAGCTATTGCTACCTGCAGGCCAGTCCGTTAAAATTGTAAAATTGATTAAACGAAATTGAGATGTAAAATTGATGAAACGAAATAAAGTGTGTTCAAATAAAGTGTGTTCAATAAAGTGTGTACTAATCTCTAGTAGAAGCTTATGATTTGTTATAATTAACAAATGTACTTACTTTAAGGCTGGGTAAAGTTTAGTTAAGATAGGATCCAAGTAAGCTTCAACCGCTGCTACAACATCCCTAAAATGAGACTAAAAGGACACGCGAAATGATTACAGTCTTACTTTATTTTATCGTATTTTATTAAGCTTCGCCAAAGTATAAATAACATATTATAAATAAACATAAGATAATTTAAAGTAACGAAAAAAACAATTGGCGTTTTCTTAACAATTGGCGTGTTTACAAATCCTTGTAAAAGTAGCCGAACATTTTCCGATTCTTAACGTCCAATCAGAAATAGTACGAGCACTCCGAACGTCACTGTTACCTGGCAACATTCCTGCCGAAATTACCGCGGGCTCAGTCAATTCAAAGGCTATTGTTCACCGACTGGTTACATAATAGTTTGAACAAACAATCCAAATTTACTCTGAGCTTTCGGGCACAAATAAAATCTAGAGTTAAAGGATTACCTCGAGTTGAGATTCTTTTTCAGCAAAACTAGAGTCAACAGCCAACAGTTCCTGCAAAAACAAAAGTAAAACGAGAACATAAATCAATTCAGGTTATTACTCTTCTACAAATTGAAAGCCGTAACAAAAACGACAAAAACCCTGCCGTCGGGTTACATTTTGGCAGCCCAAGAGCTAGAACAATTGATCCCGTTTGAGCCACCACTAAACAACCCTCCAGACCTCGGACAAGCCTCGGAAAAAAAAAGACTTCCCTAGCGATTTTTCAAAATGCGCCATCCCAGTCGGGTAACAAGTTCCGGTTCTGGCAAATCTTCGTGGAAGCACTTAAAGAGTTTCCGAATCTTTTTATCCAATTAGAAACTAGCGCGAGCACTCACGAGTACTCCGAAAGCAATCGCGCCAGCATTTACGTCATGTTGCTTAGCAACTTCGGGGACGACTGGACACTGCGGGCTCAGTCGCGTTTCGGAGGCGGGATTTGCCCCGACTGAACCGTGACGTAGATACTTTAATTTCTAGTAACCACTGAAAGAAATCATGGAGTCATTTTGGATGAGTGTTATATAAAGATCTAACCTGACTATCAGCCAGTAGACTGTTGTCCTCTAGTTTGGCCAACATCTTCCTCCGCTGCTCCTGTTGATGTCGCACATAGTTTCGTCTCATGAGCTCTGAAGCGGTGTCACATTTGAACAGACTAAACTCTTCAATGAGCTGCTCCAGTTCCACTGCACTCACAGCTGCACGGGTTATCATAGCCTTGGATGGAACTGAAGGAAAGAAAGAAGGACGCACAATTTGTGGTTAATTATAGTTATCAACTCATTTGCAGCAAAACACAGGCGATATTTGGGTATTATACAGTGATATGTGGGATGATGGGTTACAGGAAACACGTGTGGATGGGGTAGAGGGGACATTTGAGTATATGGCGTACAAGGATGTGTGGGGTGATGGGGGGGGGGGGGGGGGGGTACAAGAAACACGTAGGGATTGGGTACAGGGAACAATTGGGTATATGGCGTACAGGGATATGTGGAGAGATGGGGTACAGGGATATGTGGGATGATGGGGCACAAGAAACACGTGGGGATGGGGTACAGGAAACAATTGGGTACATGGCGTACAGGGATATGTGGGGAGATGGGGTACAGGGTTAAGTGGGATGATGGGGCACAAGAAACACGTGGGGATGGGGTAGATGGGACGTACCGGGAGTGTTGATGACTGTTTGTTTGCCTTTCCGCTTGGTATAGGTGAACGTCCCTTGTCCAGCACAGCTCCGTATAAATATTGTCTGTGTAAAGACAACAACTCTAAATTAGAACACTGGCATGATACAAAACACAAGCACAATACTTCCGACTGCTACTGACTTTAGCTGCACTTAGATTCCGGAGATTCGTTACTGACAAAGTACGTAAATGAATCCACTGCAACCCCCGCGATATCAGTGCAATACTCTATCAATTGAGCTAGGAAGCCGTTGGACGCAAGGCAATAAATAGTGAGTTTAACCCTTTCACTCCCAAGAGTGATAAGTTCAAAACTGAGGAAAACAATCTTAAATTTCATTTTGAAAAATTGTCAAAAACAAACAGAACCACTTGAAAGTACTGCTCAATAGCTTTCATTTGAATGGTCACACATTGGGGTTTCATCCACAGACTCAAATGGTACAGCCACATTTATTGACTCAAGGTTTGACTCTGGGAGTGAAAGGGTTAATTTAGACCCATAATGGGATGATGAAAATGTAATGTGATAAGAAGGTGTGTCACGATGAGTCGCTCAATTCTATTAGCACTATTCCATATTATCTTAAAGCCTTACCACAAAAAAGAAAACAAAGTAATAGTGAAATATTTTTCTACAATTTTATTGTGTACTAGCACAGTGCGAGCCACAAGGAAAGTTTCAGTTATCCCAAGGTACATTACACAGTTTACCTATCAGGAGAATGCTGAAGCACAACAAACTGAGTATTCGTCGCTGAAAACTCTCGTGTCAGTTCCAAATGATTTCTTGCGATTGTTAAGCGTCTCCAGGCCTACAAAAGTCAACCAAGATCACAGTAAACAAGAGTAATGGTAATGAAATTACATAGCGCATTTTCCATGTGTATATATGTTCAAGTGCGCTTTGCAATTTGAACTCAGGGGTGAGATCGGACGTCAGCATGTAAAGGCGCGTGTGGTACCCAATCAATCCATGAACTTAGTTCGTGTGAGCAGGACAGACCACGTATACAACAATGAAGACTACGTCCCCTCATAGTTAATAGAGTGAAATGGTTATGAAGGACGGGCAAACTTCAAAGGATCAAACAAAGATGCCAAGATTTATGTTGGAAGGTCCACGACCGTACACAATCTTTCGTTTTGTGCTCATACACTATGGTTGAATTACGTAACAGAAACGTTTTTATTGGTTATTTTCTCGGACACAACTCAGAACCCATTGTGTTTTGTGCACGGTCAAGGCCAAAAAAGCGAACAAAAACATGGAACAAAGAACTCTGTTGGGCTTCATAACCATTTCCCTTTATGCCTATACTCTTTTCGAACAGTGATGTGGATTCTTTAACGTTCCCTACTAATTTAGTATGAGGAGATGAAGGAGACAAGGTTAGCGGCTTAACGTCACCGCCCAATAAGCAAGTGAGCCATTAAAGACAGTAAGACATCAAAGAGGTACTAAGGTAAATCTTTTAACTCCAAGATCTGGTGCACCCATTCAGACATGTTTATAAACTTCCCTTTACCTCGCAATCGGCAAGGTGGCTGGAGTTCGAAGCCAGGATGCTTGAAGACGTATCACTCAAGAACTCCATCTCAGTGAGAAGTTTCCTCTGGTGTAATAAGGCAGCCTGGCGGGAAACAGAAGGGTCCTGTTGAACTCGCCTTAACATGCCTTCCATCACTTGAGATAGATGACAACTCTGAGGACGGCAAGAAGAAAAGCGATTGGTTAATTATATGATAATGCACATGAATAAAGTATACGTGTATATGTCAACTGCATGTGGATGAAAACAAATTAATGAGAAAAAGATCTTCGCTGTACATTTGCAAAGAAGGTTTAAGAAAGTTACATGTAAGGACCTTACATGTAAATGGACTCCCATGTAAAAGGGGCGGGGATGCTCGTCGTCTATTTTAGGGGTGAAAATTATGGATTTTGGTTTCACTTAGGGTGTTCAGGACAGAACGCCAATAATTTTAGCCATCAAGGTATCGTTTAGGGTTGCACGCGAAGAAATAAAAAACGCCGTCATACTGTAGTCTACACCGATCAGGCATGAAATCTGGTATCTTTTAGGGGTCAAATAAAGCTTGAGCCACGCCCACATTTGTCTCCTTTAGGGGTTTAATTCAACATTTCCGACGAGCATCCCCGCCCCTTTCACATGGAAGTTCCCCTCCCAGGAATATAAAGAAAATCAGTATCCAGTCTCCATGATCCCTAAAACCAGATAATTTTCTCTTTGTGTATAAACGAATCACTTAATCGATGAACCATTACCAACAAAAAGTCCAATCACGATAAACAGTTGTAGATACCTGATAGAGCGCTAGATACTGCGAGGAAGTGAGTGGATCGTGTGCTCCTATAGAGTCCACCAGTTCACGAGACGCGTTACAAACAACATCCTAAAAAAATAAAACGAACAGCGTTTAGTCAATGCATGATGTGCAATAATCAAGTCCCGATCAAGACAATATCCCCTGGTTGAGGGGTCTCTTTATTCTCCTCGTCCTGCATTGATATTGTAAAGGAAGGGCCAAACGAGAATTTCAGGCCAAAGGAGAGCGAGAGTTTGAACTCTCGACATCTCTCATCCTTGTTTGGCCCGGGCGGAGAAATTAGAAGTAGATCACTCTGATGACAAACTGAGGAAGAGTGACATGACCAACTGATTGTAAGTATGTAGTCAAAAGTTGGAGATGCAGTTTTGTCTAAATTTTAATTCCAGCACGAGAATAACTTCCTGATTAGTTAACTCAGTTAGGACATCTTAACTAAGAACCAAATTCTCGCATCAAGAATCATAGAAAATCTATGAAAAAAAGTAAGGAGAATTTCGATTCTGACTTTGGCGCTTAAAGGGTTGAAGTGGCCTTGTTTCCAAGAGAGAGACAAAGGTGCGAATTTCAAATCAAATGTCACAGTCGGGAGAACAAGTGTTAGTTGATGGCGAAATCCCGCCTCCTACACGGGACTGAGCCCGCAGTGTTCGTCCCCGAAGTTGCTAAGCAACATGACGTATCCGGCTTATTGCGCTATGCTGGCGCGATTGCGTTCGGAGTGCTCGTGAGTACTCGGCTAGTTTTTGATTGGGTTATAAGAAACGGAAACTCTTCGAGTGCTTCAACGAAGATTTTCCAAAAACAGCACTTGTTCTCCCGCCTGGTCAAGCCTGTGATTGGCTTAAGAGACCAGCAAATGAGGTCATATAAGCGGAATGTACTAACTTTAAAACCCTGTTTCAGTCCTATCTGGACACACTGTGTTAAACATTCCACTGCTTGACTAAGGTACCTCTTGGAAGTTGAAAATTCAGCCTGAAAAACAGTACAAGCGATATAAACTCATTCAAATAAAATGGCTGACAATACCAGATGAATTGCTCGATCACAAGGGTTAAAACAGTCCTTGTTCAAGGTAAACCATGTCAGTTGTGAGTAAAAACGATTAGTTTCTAAAGAAACTGTTTTAGCGCGTCGACCGACAAGTGAAACTAGAAGTTGATAAGGAATATTAACAGCCGTAGCCGACTTTTCGAGCGTTAAGGCTGGTTCACACGTGCGACGCACACGATATTCACGCGCTACACAATTTGTTACACAGACGTATTAGCGGTCCGGCCAAGATGCCGGGCGAGACGCCATCTTGGTTAAAATCTAGCTGTGGGGGCATGCCACCAATATTTTTTGCTTTTGTTTTCCCGATTCACACGTGCGACACTTTTCCATTCCTTCCGCTTGCAACTGCGTTACAGTAGTTCACACGTACTTCAGTATGCTTGCGCTTTGCATCGCACATGTGAGCCAGCCTTTAGACGAAACAAAATCAATTAATTCTCAACTACGTGCTGACTGGCTGGTTGCATATGAAGCTACGTTTATGTCTGTAGATGATAAAAATATTCAAAACCGAAATGAAAAGAGATTTCAAACGTTTTCATCTGAGGGACAAAACAAACAAATTAATCCTTTCTCGACAAATTCGTCCGTAAATAGCAGAATGGAAAGGGCAACGTTACTCCTTCTAATAAACCTTACATTTAACTGAAGCGCTTGGTTTGTGAATTTAAGGAACTCCCTCGATGGGTTCTGGGTAATCTCGGTTTCAGGATCATCAGTTTCCTGGTCAGCCGTCCCAGGTTCTTCAGCGGGCGGATTGGGAGGCGGGGCTGCTTTGTCCACTTCAGGTTCTTGGGATGAAACCTGCAAAAAGGTAAACAACAAATTCAACTGAATTTGAGCAAGAGGTCTAACAGTAATAGACAGGGCTCAATAACGACTACGCATGAATCTCTTGGTTGAAAAGAAAGTGCAATCCCTGTCACACTTATTTGAGAACTTGGCTCTTGAACAGAATACATGTATCCTTCTGATCCTTGTGTGTACCTCTCCCGTCCCTCTCAATGTCGAGTTAAAATTCACTTTGCATTAACATTGGTAAGGGAAAGTACCCTAACACACTTGACTGAGAAATTATGTAACTTGCAATGGATGATATGAAGTGAAATTTCATCCGTGCATTGTAACCGCCAGTTTTTAACTATGATGATAACGAATATCGTCCACTGATGTATTGTTCTGTGATGAGAATTAAAGGTGACTTTGTCTTTCATTTGCTTCAAACCTCAGACTTAATTTTCCCGGGAAATGACGCTATTTTGAACAAAGCCCTGACGACACACCAAGGGCGAACTTTACGGTACCTAACGCAGTGAAAGATTCTTACAGATTTTTGCATGCAAAATCTAAGACTTTTTCCAACATTTTTTCTTTTAAGCTCTTTTTCCTAACCCCATCAATGACCGTTAATAAATAATAATAAATATAAATTTGTATAGCGCTAATATTATAAGCATTAACCAGATTGGACACTTTGGGACGTTTTACATAGAGACCTGAACCGGAGTAGGTGGGCTAACTCTATATACTATACTTCATGTAAAGTAAAAAGACTCAAGTGTTTAATCTGCTTTTGGTCCTTGATGCCTAAGGTCTTCCCTAAAAAGGTTCCTTGACCTCGAGGAAACTCTATGAACAACGTTATACCAAGAAGACTCTTACATCTATCTCCTTCCATTGAGAATCTGAATCAGGAGCAGTATGCGCCGCCAGTACTCCCAGACAGCGGCCAAGCACGTAAAGTGTCTACAAAGGTAGAGAAAAGAAACATAAATAAGTCCCTAAGAAGGTCAGGATGAGTTCAAACTTACTTGTTACTCGTAGAAAACGCGAAAAATTTTATGGATTAAATTTATGGGATGCAGACCTGCTGGAAGTATGCAATTGTGTTCAATTTTCCATACATTTGTCTGTGGACCGAGTCAAAGCCCCCGGGGGTGAAAATTCACAATCAAAGGTATGGAAAAACAAAACTGTAAACGCGACTATACGCTTCCCAGCCCTTCTACGTCTCTCTTTTAAAAGTTTAATCAGTAAATTATTTTCCCGGATATCTTTAGTTTACAGACTTTGAATATTTCTAAACTATAATTTTACGCAATGTTTTGATGTCGGAATCCCACACGAACACTGTATCGCGAGACTGTGACTGCATGGTGGCGTTAGGATGGCGACCAGAGGGTAAAAGGGCAGTGAGAGACCTAAAACGACCTGGAAGAGGACAGTGGAAGTAGAGAGACGGCAGGCAGGATGGAACGACTGGGGCACTGCGCGAGCAGTAGCCAGAGACAGGGTGGCATGGAAGCAGAACATTGCGGCCTTATGCGTCTACTGGCACGAGGAGAGATGTTGATGATAATTTTTTGCGCATTTTTTGACGTCGGATACCCACACTGTATCGCGAGATAGGCATGTTAACCCTAATTTCAAACCGCGACTGTGCATGTGATATCTTAAATAAAGTCAATATCACACCTTGGCTTTGAGGTATCCCACGCTACCCGTCAGGCCATGCGCCATGGACAGTTGCATCATTGTGTCCTCCGCAAGAGTTCTACAAAACAAACGATAACAGGAGTAAAGAATGACTACTGCATCAAACAATGGGCAAAAACAGAAACGATACGTGATACATAGTGCAGAAATGATCATCATAGTTGTATTTGCAAATTGAGTTATTGCAAAGAAGTTATTGCAAAGAAGCCTAAAAAAATTCAGGCCCGGTTGCTCGAAAGCCGATTAACGCTAATCCTGGATTAAAAGTCAATCGAGGTTTAATCAGCCTTCTCAAAACCAGTGGGCTGTAGAGTCAATCAGTAGCCTCCACTGACCGCCTCTTTTCAGTCAGAAAATGTACAATGCACTGTGTACTGTGACAAACTATCATACTCCTACAGTCAACTAACCTACTCTTTCAAAACATTTAGAGAAGGCTGGGACTCAGTTTTAATTTATCTTGTATAAAAGTGTTTTTCACTGCTAATGAAAGTCAAAACTGAAGGACAAAAAATATAAACAGAACAGTTACAAAACTGAAATCAATATTCACACTAATCCTGGGTTAGCTTATTGTCTTTTGAAGAACCGGGAAGGGCTTCCAAAACAAAATGAAGTCACTAAAATAAACAGTTTCATTGCTTACAGTCTGAACGAGTCAGAACTAAAACACGAGAAAAAAATACTGACAAACAGAGTAAAAGGCACTGGGTATACCTTGTAACTTCTCTCCACTTCCTCTGTTTCTCTGTTGGTGATGGTTCAACACCAACATAATCATCTATCATCTGGGAAAAGAAATCATCATAATCATTCATTTAAAAGGCCTGATCAAACGGTCACAACATTTGTCACAACATTCTCACAACATTTGTTGTGACATGTTGTGACCATGCCCGGGTCAAACGGTCTCAACAACCTCTCAACATTTCAAGAACAAAATAAATGTTGTGAAGATGTTGAGACAAAGTTTAAATGAATTCAAACTCGTCACAACATGTCACAACACCTCGAGAGGGTGTCCAAACGGTCTCAACATCGACTCTGAACAAATGTTGTGACCGTTTGATCGGGGCTTTACATCCGATGCTTTTCCAGAGAGACGCGTATGAATTGAATACAGAATAACTTGAATTAGGCTAGGCTACTACAATACTATTATTAGCAAGTTACCGCCATATCCCAAGCTTTATGTTAAAAGCTTTCGTAAGCGACCAGCCTCTACTGTTTCAGTGCGTGGTCGCTTATGAGAGCCTATTCTCGTAAGCGACCAGCTCTAGTTACGATCACTTTTTCGAGGTGGTCGCTTACGAGAGTTTCGACTGTACTTCATCAATAACAATACTACACATTACCTTCTGTATGCTTCCCTTCTGTGTCTCTAATTCACGCTTGTCTCGATCTTCATTAGAAAACTGTTTCAACATGTCAACCATCAGATCAGATATGATCAGTTTCGCGTCCACTGCTTCCCGTTGAACAGGCAAACTCAGGTTACGGAGCTGAAGGGAAAAAAAAGCATGAGTTACATGTCCTGTTCCGATGGTTTAAGTGAAATGCAAGTTTATAATTACAGTGTCAAATATTATTTATTTATTTTCCGATACGGCCACCCCCCAATGATGAGGATTTTTGGCCCGGGTGGTCAGCAGCTAAGTTGTTAGTAGCTCAGAAATTTGACGTTTAAATGTTACTGGATTTCCAGAGGCCTGAGAAAAAACATGTTCTGGGAGAGAGTTCCATTGGTTTACAGTTCTAGGATAAAAAGACAGTCTATATAACTCGGTTTTACAGCTTATTGTATTAAAACTATGCTCTTTAGTGTGTCTGGTTTTCATAGCTGGCTGAAACTACAAAAGGTCAACGAAGAGCGCAAAATTTTGATTCAGATTATTCAAAAAGAGCTCAGTTCTCGCAGAAGATACCGACTTTTCGTGACCAAATGCTTTTCTCAGTCCCGTGATACTTGTACGAAGTTACATGTAGGACTCGTTCAATTGTCGCATTAGTTTATTAGGCGTTTCATTTTCGCTGCATGCCCAAGCGAACTTGATACAAATACAGTTTTTGGGAATTTTTTCTTTATAAGCACATTGCAATGAAATAATTATTTTCTGACAATTCGTGATGCTCAAAGCCACAAACAAAGTTTTTGTTTCCCTCTTTATGTTTTTAAGATGTTCCACAGAAATACAACTTGGCCCATAAACCATTCGCGAAAGGAAGACTTGATTAGAAGGCGACGTTCAGCTATTTGCAAGATGGGAAGCCGTTTTACTAAAGTTCTCCCGGAGTTTATAAAGACTACTCGACATATGGTTATTTCCCGATAGGTGGAAATATACACCCGAAGTAATCCCGGCTGTCATTTTGAATTCTCTCACCTCTGACAGAGTAGAGACAGATTGGACGTCATGTAATACAGCATCAGATAAACTCACAGCTTCTTTCAGAATATCAAACGCCTGCAAAAATAACACATCTGACTTGTGAGAAAACTGGGACCAACAACCACCATGTAAAGGAACAGAAGGTGTTATGTGTGCTGCATATGCACGCATTCGCGCGTGTATCTGAATTTGCCCGCGCGTGTTTGAAATTTAAGGTCGTGGCAAACGAGGAAGCATTGTTGCGGAGACATTTGTGAATTTCAATGTTTCCCTGTTTGTCCGCGCACGCAATATTTGTTGCGGGCGTTCGAAACGCATTCAGAAACATTTTGCTTCCGCGACAAATGTTTCTGAAATGTTTCTTGGTTTGCGCAGCAAGGAAGCAAAACATCTGTTTGGCTTCCAGCTCGTTTGCTCACCCCAAAAACATTAAGAGCAACAATGTGTCCGCAACAATGTCTCCTCGTTTGCCACGACCTTAAATTTACGCTCGTGTGGAATTTAGGCGCGCGTGTGAGCACATGCACGCATTCGCGCGTGTATTTGAATTTGGAATTAAACGCGCGTGTGAGTGTACGTGTGTGCCATACCTCGAGAAGGTTGTCTTGTTTCTTCAGGAGTAATACTGTCTTCAGCAAAGGCTCGCTTGATGGCGACGAGTTTCAACATGATCTTGACTGCCTCTCGTCTGTGACCCAATGCATTCAACTTCGCTGCCGCACGTGACAGGTGCTGTGAACAGGATAACCACCGCATAAAATTTACCCTTATATTTTATATTCTTATCTTACATTCTTTGAAATTAACTTGTGTATGAATTAGAATCCCACTTATGGAAATCTTCTTATTACTTGAGGTGTGAGTTACCAAGGATTTACAAAGCAACAGTGATTAACTAATAATTTCAGTTAGTCTAGATGTCAACATACAAATTCTCCTTACTGTCCCTATACATTTTTTATGATACTAGTTTGGAGAATTTGGCAACCTACACTTGGTGATTAGTTACTACACGACTTGCATATCTGACTTTGTAATTGACCAATTAAATAGAACTCGTCATCATTGGCACAGAATTCCTGATTAGTACTCTTCAAGCAATACGATTGTTCATCACAGAGGGAATCCTGTGTCTCTGGTGCAAGGGGGGGGGGGGGGGGGGGGGGGGAGAGGTAGCCTGTATCCCATCCAGGGAAAGTAGCAATACTCAACGGAAACTGGAGTTAAGCATAAGCCACCTAGGCTTGTAGACTGATTTACTTCTCTTTAAAGGAGCTCTGTCACGTTATTTTTGCGAAATGCAAAATCACCTTCAAATTGAAGAAAGCCTCAAATTAACAGTTTACTAAGGTAGAAAATCACCAAAGAGGAGATAATAAACCAAAACAGGAACAAGGATGGTTCAGGATGGAGAAGATTAAGACGGATTGCGAACGGCAAACTTGAAAAAATTGACCAATTTTTTCAAGATGCACCATCCGTGACGTAGCTCCTTTAAGGATAGTTACAAAATGTAGTCGGGTGAATAGAAATGGACCTGGAGAGTACACACCTTGCAGGCGATAATCATGTCCTTGTGCGCCTGCTCATGCTTTCTCAAATGAGAATCGTTGACCGCGTAACCTGACAACAGAGTACCCAACCTGAAATACAGGTAACCAAGCAAAGGTATAGTCAAGATACCCTGCCATCTAATGTTAGGTTGACATTGAGAAGGTAAAAACATAAGCTAGATCACGGCTAAACCTTTAATTTTGTAGAATAGTTGTCAACAAAGGAAACTACCCTGAACTAAACCATTACAGGAAGGGAGCATGGCTAACGATGGCGAGGATGGAAATGGATTATAATATGGACACTGTAAAAAGCTAAGGCTCACGGTTATGGCGTTTGACTCAATTTCCTTCCAAATTTGCAAAATATCTTGTTGGAAGATGAAATTATTTCACGGCGGTATTGTTTCTATACAGTGCAATGCCGCTTTAATGAACTCGCTGTGGCCCTGAAATTTGTTTCTTTATAAACTGATGTTCGTTATGTAGGCTCTCGGGAATTACACGGAGGGGAGGGGGAAGAAAGAGGTGGAGAGAGGCTCTCTTTCTCCTTCCCTCTCACTCTCCCCCTTTCTAATCCCCCAGCAAAGAGCCTGCTCCTAGGCTAGTCATTGCCTTTACCGGTGAAATACCTGGTTCCACAAGGTTTGTTCGTTATACCAAGTTTGCACTGTGTTTAGCCAGAGTTCCTAAAGTCATAGTTTCTTACAAATACCAAATGACAGTTCTCATTTGGCGCTTATCCTTACTCCTTACCTGGCTTCCAGGACTGCCTCGATATAGTCCGCCATGTTGGCTTTATTGGGGTTCTCTTCTGCCAAATCTTGGAAAACATTTTTTGCACGTAACAGAACTTTGCGTGCCTGTAAAATAAGAAACTACTTCAGGCACGTGCAAAATATCCTTTATAGAACAACAATTTACGAAAGAAGAAGGGAAAACAGAGGATGCGATTGGGAAGGCTGCTTTATTCTTTCACATTTGTGTATCGAATTCTTAAATCTGGGATTTTGTATTTTTCAATATTACAGTCAACTCTCGCCTTGCGGACACCCCGTTATTACGGACACCCGCTATTACGGACAAAATCCAGCCCCCCCCCCCCCCCCCCCCCCCCCCCCCCCTGGCGAAAGCTATAGAGGATTGACAGAAAATGACTCCCGCTATTGCGGACTCTCGCTATTACGGACTCCAAACTACGTCCCAAGCGTGTCCGCTATAACGAGAGTTGACTGTAACAGGCTAGAGTAATAAAGTATTTTCGCGACGCTGAAGCAATACAAGCAGCAGAACTTTACCCTGTCTTTAGCTGGTGGATCCGGTGTGTTTAGCATGGTGGAATTCTTGTCGATCTTTGATAAAGAAGCTTCGCATAACAACAGAGTAGTTGTTAACCAGAACTTTTGATCTCCATGAAGTTTCTGGGAACAAGAGAGGCACAAGTAAAATATTAATAATACAATAACCGGACAAACGATTAGTTTTGGCGGAACGTTTCTTCGTTCTAACTTGGTGGAAAACAAACGCATAATGGTAATATACACACTTACATTATTGCCGTTTCTTTTTATACTGCAGGTTTCGTCAGGCCATCAGTAAAGGTTTCCCGTATAGGCTGGGGTCAATTATGTTTAGTATAACACCATTTGAACCAAAAGTTCCACATACCTACTAGTTCGCCCACAAGTCAATTCGCTTTATAATACACAGTCGGGGGAACATGTGCCATTTTTGGCAAATCCTCGTTGAAGCAATCGAAGAGTTCCGATTCTTATTATCCAATCAAAAATTAGCGCAAGCACTCGCGAATACTCTAAAAGCAATCGCGCCATCATAGCGCAATAAGGATATGTCATGTTGCTTAGCAACTTCGGGGACGAACAACGCGGGTTCAGTCCCGTCTTGGAAGCGGGATTTCGCCATCAACTGTCCCGACTGTGCACTGCAGTCGATGAACTGAGCAATAACCCAACCTTGCTTAGTTCCTAGGCCTCCTTATTTGGCCGCAGTCAATCCATTTCGGGTCATGGGAAAAGGTCGTACAGGAACTAGGCAAAACCCAACCGCCTTAACCCTAAATACTGAACATAAAACTATATTCTAAGCCTAACAGAAGTTCTATTTTATGCCTAACCTAGCCTGAATTTCAGCCATCTCCTCTGCTCTATTACTCCCGAGAGAGACCTGGGCCCGGTTGTTCAAAGGGTGGATAACGCTATCTACCGGATAAATCACTATCCAACGGATAGCATATTAATAGCATATTAATGACTTATCCACTAGCTGGATAGCGATTTATCCGGTGGATAGCGTTATCCACCCTTTGAACAACTGGGACCAGAGCGCTATTCTCCGCCTAACCAACCGGTTACGCCGAAGAGTATCAGACATGAACCGCAAACCACTTGTCATTCTGAAACTATACCATTTTCCATCTGCAGATTGGAACAGGACAAGTTACGACTGAATACCAAAAATACCACGAACCTGAGCTTCAAGTAGCAATGACGTAGCTTGTCCCCAGTTTGACTCGGCTAAAGCCATCATAGCTAACTGGAGCAGAATATTGGAAAGGGTTCGTTTGTCATCAAATGCCTGAAAACAAAAACAATATATATCTACAACCAATAGAAATACAGTGGAACCCCGTCTGACGACCACTTTTTTTGTCCCAAACTAAACTTCTGTCAGTTATTTTCTTATTTAAGAACCTCTTTAATACGACCACATGGTTTATACGAGCACATTTCGGTGGCCCGTTGGTGGTCGGATTAACGGAGTTCCACTGTAGGCAAAAGAAGCACTACATATCGTAATGTGACATGTGAACTTACAGGGTTCGTAAATACTTTTCCCATACTTATTTCAAAACATTTTCTTTTTCAAACTCAACGTAATGAGAGAAATCATACGTCAAGAACAGGAAATTCTACTGGCTGACACAAACTTCACTTAACAACAAAGAACTTGAACTAAGCAGCTTGAACTAAAGTCCAGACTTTTTCCAGACGCCAATGTTATTTTCCATGTACGAACTCTAAAACATAAGACTGAGATTCGTGAAGATTTGGGAATTGTACTCACCCTTGCTGACAGATTTGCTTCACTCAAAAGCTGCCGAGCAGGTAGAAACTGACCCTATAAATGGAAAAGTTAAACACAAAAGAGTTGAAATTAAGGGGAAAGAGAAGTTCATGTACATCTACAAGTTACATGAACATGTATGCGTCAACAATTTCTTGAAATGGTTGAAAATTTTCAAAAATAGCTGGCTAGTTATACAAACTTTCATCAGCTGACTGTACCTGCCGGATAAGTATTTCAGCCTGGTCAGTCCACAACTCCCGGTAACGCACGTCACTTATCACCCATTTATGTTTGTTCCAGGATTCCTCTTCGACAATATCCCCGGCGCCAGGTGCCTGGGGTCTGAGTACGAGGTTTGAGGTCCTGGTATCGAACACAACACTCTTGCTGTTCTTAGTTTTCTCTTCTTCAGTTTTCACTTGTCGCTGTTTCTCTTTCCACATCTCGATTTCCTCGCGTGATCTAATTGAAAAACAAAGTAAGATTTAAAGAAAACTAATGGTTATAAGACATACATGTACTATAGCCTGTATGGAAATGGTCTTCTTTGATCATCATTTTCCAAATAATCTTCCAATGGCTTCAAACGCTTGCTGCCAATAATAATGCGCAATCAGAACGAAGGAGATGATTGGTTAATTTTCACTTAAACCAATCAGAACGAAGATGATGATTTCTCAGCCAATCAGGGGCAAAACAACATTTGTGATTCATTTCCAATGCTTGCTGCCACTTGAATGCTTCTTCTTATTCTAGTTCACATTGGTTTTATTTTACTACATCATTAGAGCGATTTTCAATTGAGGGTCGAAAGTAATCGCTGAATTGCTTTGGTTTTGCTTTACCATGCTCTCAGATTGGTTTAAAAAACTCACACCACCTACCCAACAAATCAGATACAAAACCAATACCAATCGCTCGCGACTTGGTCGCACACGTTTTCCCGCGCTTGGCGCCAGTTACATGTATGTTCTTTGGGTTCTCATTGGTTCATTGTTGTGATTGGCCATTGTAATTGCTTTGGCTTTGGTTTTACGACACTCAATTGAAAACCGCTCTATTCTAGTTCACATTTGTTTTATTTTACTACATCATTAGCATCCGTCTTGCTTGGCCCTGTGATTACTCTGACATAAGGACACCACTCTAAGCACCACAGTTGAACCACAAAAACATTGTAATAGTCAAATGACTTACTTAGCTTGCTCTTGCTCTGTCAGTAACATGTGGCCAGCACACTTCTCATGATGAGCCACACCCGAGGGCAAGTTAAGCTCCTGACATAACTCCATTGCTCTGTACAAAAAAAAAAGGTGCAAAGCTGTACCATCTTTGGATAGCAACAACACCATATTTAGCCTGTAGTGGAGCTACCATCCTAAACAGAACTGTTGTCACATTTAAATTTATTGTAAGTACTCGCAGCATATTCGTCAACACCAATGTTGTTCTGGTGTAAAAAAAAGATGCAATTTGAATTCGCAGTCCTCTGACACAACATTGAACAGGAGAAGAAGGAGATAAAAATAGTTTCGCCATCTTGTTAGTGTTACAAGACCCCCCTCTAACAAGCCACCTGACTTTTAATAAGTGTGATGTATATCTGCGCAAAATTCGCTTTGTCTCAACTAGTTTTGTCCAAGCTTGTAGATGAGCCAAATAACGGCTGCGAAGCTAGAGGCTGTGTACCTGAGATGAATAAGTTTCTTCAGCTGACTGTTGTCAAATATCAAGTCTGCTATGAGCTGCTGTATGGCGACAACAGGAAGAGCCAGTTGGTGATATCCCAGGTCACGCAGATCACGAAACAAGGCTTGGATGCAGTACAGACTCAGCATCTAGAGAAAACAGAAACAGCGCAAAACATAACTGTGAAATAACGATATATAAGCAGCAAGAACAAGACCGTGTTAGCCCGGCACTAAAATGTCAAGGAGAAATGACTGAAAGAGTCCATAGACACATTTTATGTAAGGGTGTTATGGGACGTGATGAACACTTAACAGTGAGAGCCCTTAACTCCGGATTCTGTAGCATGAAGCAAGTGGTAGTATTGCTACTTCCCCTGGATGGGATGCTAGTCCATCCCAGGTCACCCCAGCATTTTGTCAGACAATTTATTTATACTCCTGGGTGGAGAGAGGCACTGTGAGAGTTAAGTGTCTTGCCCAAGAACACAACACAATGGTCCCGGCCAAGCTCGAACCCGGACCGTTTGATCTGGAGTTCAACGCGCTAACCGTAAATCAACGTATTTTTTAGTCTCAATCTAAACAACTGTTGACAACCGAAAATGTGTTTGGTGATGTTTGCATTTCTGTTGAGTCTCAATGTTAAGCCAAGCTGTTACTCGTGCTTACCGGCTTCTGGAAAGTAGTTTTGTTTATCATTGTTCCAGTGATGTCACATTTGAAGTATTCTTGAAGCTGTGAGCAAAATAAAAATAAGACATATAATATGATCATTTATTGAAATAGCAAAAAGCTCGAACAGGAAATATTACAGTATCGCATTATTTATATTGATACGATGAAACTTCATGAATAAAGACACCAAAGTGATGCAGTCTTCTCTAATGGGATAGTTAAGTAGTTAAAACTACATGTAATAAGAAACCCCCAAATAATAAAGATTTCACATCTACCTTCTCTGAAAGTTCAAAAGTAGCCCATCCTTCCATTGTGCTAGGAAATAACGTTTTCCCACTTGATTTGTCCACTTTTGTTTGAGACTAAAAGAAAGAAAAAAAAACATTTATACCCTCGCTTGCAGCTCAGGTTGATTATATAAGTTTTGATAAGCTCACTCTCATGTTTTCGCATCATGCAAGCAAAATGCGTATTTCATCTCTTAGTATAGTAACTGTTCTTGTTAATTGCAGCAATACTAACCTCTTTAGCTTCCTTGCCTTTCTCTTTACCCTTCTTAGATGGTGCTCTCTCCCCAGGCTTTCCTCCTTCCTTTTGTATGCGTTCAGCAGAGGAGATTGATACCTACACAGTACACACACAAGGCTCAAAATAAATTGTGTTTTTAAAATTACATTTTGTTAAACAATTATTATAAATAATTAATGGTTCACACACAACTTGTACACTTGCTTCAACTAATCATAGTGACGATTTTGTCTCCTTAGCCAAGTTTGCTGCGACTTTCCTGCACTTTCGGTCAGCTACAAGTTTGCCCACGCTTGCCGTACACTCAACAAAATCACTCCATTCTGATTGGTCGAGAACAGTACCATTAACCCTTTCACTCCCAAGAGTGCTAAGTTCAAAACTGGGGACAAAATCTTGAATTTCGTTTTGCAAAATTGTCAAAAACAAACAGCACCACATGGAAGTACTGCTCACTAGCTTTCATTTGAATGGTCACACACTAGGGTTTCATCCACAGACTCAAAAATTAGAACCACATTTATTGACTCAAGGTTTGATTCTGGGAGTTAAAGGGTTAATCAACTATTCAAGATGGCGGTTCCATGATCAGGCATGGTAGAGGAACTGTTCACAGTCTAGTCTATTACCTGCCATATCCTATAGAGGAAGGCGTAAGCCAGCAGCACATAGTCCTTGGAGTGTGGTGACGAGTGCCCAGCCACCTGAGCCAACATAACATGAACACGCATCAGAGTCTCTAGCTGTCGGATGTCCGTGATGTCTTCAATCTTAACAGCCACTTCTGATGGACGAAGACCTATCACTGAATGGTGTTCCTCTGGCACATATTTAGATGCATCTAACTCGCTCCCGCTTTCACTCCTTGCGTCATTGTGATCACCTGAAATTAGACAATGTCGCACACATTCTACAGTTAGTTTAAAGAAGCTATGCCACGATATTTTAAAGTCATTTTTGCGAAGTGCTAAATCACTTTCAAATTGAAGAAAACCTCAAAGTAATAGTTCACTAGGGTAGAAAAACTCCAAAGAGGTGATAAGAAACCAAACGGCAACAAGGATGGTTGAGAATGGAGAAGATTAAGACGGATTGCGAACGGCGAACTTGAAAAAATTGGCAAATTTTTTCAAGATACGACATCCGTGACGTAGCTACCAAACGGAGTGAAATAAGAACTTGCATACAGACTTCCGTTGGGTGGCTAAACGGAGTCGAAGTTAACTAACAAGTGTACGCAAGTCACGAAAATGCCATTTCAATGCTCCCACGCGCGCTGAAATTCAGTTCTTAAACTGCAAGCAACACAACTTGCGTTGGCCAAACGGTGAAATTTGATCTTGTTCAAGGTGAACGCAAGTCAACAAAAGTCCGCGTAAGTTCTGGCTAAACGAAGTCGCAAGTAGACACAAGTCGGTTGAAATCACTATCCGCAGTGCATACGTTTTTACAAATCCAACTGCACTATCCACTGGATAGTGATTTATTCAGTGGATAAGGTTACCCATCCTTTGAACAACCGGGCCCTGATGTTTGACATGGAGCGAGTGCTATTCAATGCTGTACAAACAATGTTATATATACGTCACCTTGCTTGCCATCTCTGTTTGGGTTCTTGTTAAGCAGAATATCAGATGCCCAGAGAAACTGAAAAAAAGGAATGTTAACAAACACACTGGCAAATACCATATTTCCTCTATAAGTCCCCCCCCCCCCCCCCCCCCCCCCCCTTCATCATCTTGTTTATTCTACGTAATATCATCAGTCATTCCGCGTTGTCAGATAACATGCGACTTCCATTACAGAAAGCATGCGATGCAAAAACTTACAATTCACATTGAAACCGGGGTGGGAGGGGGCTTATTAACCGGGCGTGGGCCTGGGGCCCAGCCCGGTTAATAAAATAGCTTCTGTTTTTTTTTGTCGTCGATCTCTTATACCTCTAATCCGCCAAAGTGCTAGGAGGAGAGCTAGGGGTGAGTATGAATATATATGAATGTATTCGCCTTGTGAAAGATTTTCTCGGGAAGAACGAAGCCCGGACTCGAGAGAGCGGCGGAAATCGAGCCTATGTGAAAGTTGGACTGGTCCAAATAGATATTAATTTAGGACCGCGTAAACACATCGGAGCGGCGTACAGATTTCGCAACGTCGGTGAGTTTGACTCGTCAAAATATTAAATCATTGTACTCACTACTAGGTGGACACACTAGGAGCGCCATTAGATCAATTTTTTTTATCAAGGCTACGTTACATTTCGCCAGGGTCATAATATTGTCCTGTTTGTTTTGTGTGAAATACATTTCTTTTCCGTAAAGGAAAACAGAAACTTGCCCAGACTCGCAGATTTATGTAAACAGAAACTTGCTGAGACGTGCAGATTTATATTTGGACGATTACGTCATAGGGTCACGTCGAATCGTGACTTGAAGAGATTGTCTGTGAGGTGCGTACGTACATCACATACACTAGAAGCGCCATTAGATCAAATGTTTTATCAAGGCTACGTTACATTTCGCCAGGGTCATAATATTGTCCTGTTTGTTTTGTGTGAAAATACATTTCTTTCCGAAAAGGAAAACAGAAACTTGCCAGACTCGCAGATTTATGTAAACAGAAACTTGCTGAGACGTGCAGATTTATATTTGGACGATTACGTCATAGGGTCACGTCGAATCGTGACTTGAAGAGATTGTCTGTGAGGTGCGTACGTACATCACATACACTGGAAGCGCCATTAGATCAACTTTTTTATCAAGGCTACGTTAGATTTCGCCAGGGTCATCCTTTGCCTAAATGATATTTTATGAATATTGTCCTGTTAAATAATTGTCATTTTGTGTGAAATACATATCTTTTCCGTATATTTTCTGAGAAAAAACAGAAACTTGCTGAGAAATGCAGATTTATAATAAGGACGATTACGTCATGGGGTCACATGAGTCAACGTCTGTGATAAACCAGGGTCGCCGTTAGGTCAAATTTCATATCAAGCTATTACTTTTGATTTGAACATGAATACTCTGCTGTTTATTTAGTGTGAAATACATTACTTTTTCGTGTTGGTGCAGCAATTCACTTCCTTGTATGCAGAAGATTTATAAATAACAACCATTACGTTACAATATCACATTTGACTCACGCAATTTGTCGAACTGTGACTAGAATAGCTGCGAATGATGATGGTGCAACGCGGAACGTCTGCGATTGATGGTTCAACACCGATTCGTACCTATGTTGTCGTGTTTTTTCCTCTTATTCAACTTTGGCTTTATATTGAGGAATGATCTTCAAAGACTGCTCAGAGGCAAGAAAATTGACAGTAGGCACTATAGGCAAACATCAGACTTCAGCGTTACTGCCGTGACTAATCTGATAGATTTCAAGCAAGAGAGCAGGTAAAACGGCTTGCTTGCTTGATAAAAAAAGCCCGGTTATATTTTCTTCGAAAATTCTTGTTGATATTTTTATCCCTGAAAAAAGGGGGAGGGGGCTAAATAGAGGAAATACGGTAAAACAAAATAAAGGGGTTCAACGTGCACTTACCTGATCCAAGGCATCAGCCACTGGGTACTCGTTTACAAACAGCCATTCTCCAAACTCCATGAGGTAATCCACCTTTTGCCAGTCACTCTCTGGATTCTAAAGGAAAGGAGAAACAGTATGTAATCATTACTTGATGCTCCGATCTTTTACTGTGCCAGTATGACTCAATAATACTCTGAAACAGAATAGTAATGCCATTAGACAGCTGGTACTCTAGTGGATTCTCACTCATAGCACCGCAAAACAGCTGAAAAGCATTATCAAAATGGAAAGTACGATGCAACACTCTACTCTGCATTTACCCCCATTGCGCGCGCTCAATTCATTTCATATGTCTGAGATCCGACCCGAAAAATTACATACTGATGACGTAGAAATACAAAGAACCGATTAGTGTCTAGTGATTGGTTGTTACTTGCATGCGAAAATTCAAAACCGAGCAACACCCAATCAGAGACACTACACGGATCTTTGGACAACTACGTCATCAATATCGAATCTCAAACGTCTCTTGAGCGGAGTAGGAGCGGAGTAAGAATTGAGCACACGAAGAGACATCTGTTTACTCGGGAATAGCATTGGTCTAATATTAGCATAGCTCAAGAGCTTCAATAGCATTCTGGTAAGCAGCTAGTTGGCGTTACATCGTTCAACATGGTTTTGCACAAAGATCAACTTAAGCTGAGATGGTTAATATTGGCGTAACATGGGCATAACATTGGTCTAATATTAGCTCATACCTCAAGAGCTTCAATAGCATTCTGGTAAGCAGCAAGTTGATCTTCAGCTGCCTTGGAATTCAGCGCCACATGACGCCACATAGCAGCGATAACATCCTCTTTCTCATTCTGAAAACAAAAGGATCTCTATGATTACTCGAGTGACACAATTTAAAACTGCAGGATGAAGACATTTTTGTAAAAATGAAGACAACTACTGCTGTTTTGTGATAAGGAAGGGTATCAGAGAAAATTATAAAATGCCTTGATTTCTAACCCTCAACCTTGATTAAACTTTTTCAGACATTTGTTCCCTTTTGTCCGAGTTGAAATGGATTTTGTCCTAAGTATACCATATTATTTATTTGTTTAAAGTAAAGCTTCTATCGGAATGAAGACATCACAGTATTTACCTTAAATTTGCCCATATCAAATACAACATTTCTTCCAAGCTTGGCTTTAGTTATAACACGATGTTTGAATATCAACCTAAAAAAGAGCAATATGTTGATGTTATTTCCTTAATAAGGTAGAATTCAATAGTAAACAAGATGACATTCACGTTTTTTTATATGATATATCTGGGGCCGGTTGTTCAAAGGGTGAATAACTTTATCCATCGGATAAATCACTATCCAATAGAAAAGTGTTAACAAAACAAACTACGCTATCCACTGGATAGTGATTTATCCGGTGGATAGCGTTATAGCCCAGACCTTTAATGCACGAAAGCTTGTATTAGCTGTTAATATCAAGCAGCAGTTTGTTTACTGCGACTTGGAAATATATAATAAGCCCCCTCCCTCTATTTAGTACCTCCCCCCGTCTACGTACGTAGACTAGAGGTACGTCTAGTTCGGTTGTGCTCGATGGTTCTACTGCACTTATAGACAAGAGTCAACTTCCATGTTACGTTTTTATGATGATTGATAAAACAGATAATTTCAAGTCAAGCAATTTGCTTTCACAGCTTTACCTTTGAGTACCAAAGCGTTTTAAAATGAAGCTTATTTCCTAAAACAGACTTACAATCTGTGATATGTCCTTGGCATATCCTTGATAGCCTGGTCCATGGCTCGCAATCCCTGCTCCCATTCACCCTTGAAAATAAAACATATTTAACATTACGTATTTATCAAGGGTGGGAGACGCGGTGGCATGTTGGACTCTGAAACAAGCGGGGCGGGTTTGAGTGCAGGCCGGATTTGAGTGCAGGCCGGAAGAGAGTTTTAGATCCACGTTTGGTTAGTTAACCGCAAACCTCAAAACCGCGGGTAGCAGTTTGCGGTTAGAAGTTTTAGATTTACCTGAGAATATACAAAGAAAATGCAGAAAAACGCTGAGGGAATCGACTTACGTGAAACTCCTTTTCGCGCGGCTCAAACGTGAACGGCAAACGTGACCTCAGGAGTCCGGTCACGTGACGTGACGCCTAGAGGTTTGCGGTCAGAAGTATAAAAAACAAACCTCGATCTAAAACTCTCTACTGTGTTGTGTTCTTGGGCAAGACACTTTTCTCTCATAGTGCACCTCTCCACCCAGGGACCGGATTCACGAAGCCCTGCTAAGTTAATTAAGAGGTATCCTATGTATTGTTGGCCTAACAATAACAATACTCAGATACATCTTAGTTTAGGAGTGCATCGAGAGTCCGGCCCCAGGAGTATAAATGGGTACTGCCAAATTGTTAGGGCAACCTGACCAAATGCTGGGGGGTAACCTGCAATGGACTAGCATCCCATCCAGGGAGAGTAGCAATATTTCTAGTCGCTTCATGCTACGGAAACCGGAGTTAAGCGATGGCCTGTAATAAGCCAACTAAGTTTGTAAAACAACTTTTTATTTACCATTAAGAAAAGGGCTAATTCTGCTTACATTATACTACTCACATGACAAACAAACAGTTGAATCCCAAATTAAATGGACACCTCTTGTAAGACGTATATGCCTATCTAAAAGTCCACTTCTACGTGTATGCATCGATCTTTATAGTGATAGCGAGATAATATTACTTCTCAATGACACCATTACAAATAAAGTATAAAGTAACCAAAAACCTCTTGATATGTGTTATTTGGGAAAGGGGATAATCATTAACGTAGAAAGCTTTGATCGCTTGTGTTCCTTTTGAAAGGGGATTATATTTCAACTACAACCAATTACACACATCACAGTTACTGTAAGAAGCACAATCAGTGTTCCAAAATAAGAGAGGGGTCTCAGGTCAAAAGCCTGACAAGGTCAGCTACCTGACACGACAAATTAATGGAAGACTTCTGAGGATTTGGTGAGGACATGTCTATTGACCCATTGCAATTCCTCATTAACATCAAGCTTTTAGCCAGAAGGTTGTCTGGGTGTTCTACGGCTGTATAGTCTTTTTCAATTTAATAACTCACCTTATCAGCATAAGCCTGAAATAGAACTCCATTACATGGCAGCACGGAGCATGAGATCCTCATCATATGCACTTGGTAATGGTGGAGGTTTGTCTTCTTGTTCAGCAGCTGGCTTGCCTCCCTTTCCTTTCTCATCACCCAGCTTGCTATCTTTCGAATCTTGCTTCTCAGTCTTACCTCCTTTACCTCCAGTTTTGTCACCTTAAAAAAAACTCACTGTTAGAGAAAGTCTGTTCTAATCCTATAGGGATTAGAGGAGCTAGATGCCTCATGGGTGCTGACACTTTACTCCAGGTTTCTTTTACAAGAAGCGACCAAGAGTATTGCTACTCCCCCTGGATGGGATACTAGTCCATCGCAGATAACCCCCATCATTTTTTCAGGTTGCTCTAACAATGTGCTGGTACCCATTATACTTCTGGGTGGAGAGAGGCACTTTGAGAGTGAAGTGTCTTGCCCAGAACACAACAGAACAATCCCAACCAGTGCTCAAACCCAGACTTTGTGATCCAGACCACTGCACCTTCCATAGCTGGAGAGACCAAAACTATCAGCCAAAGCAAATGCTAAATGTGATCCTTCACTTTCTGCGTGTTAAATGTCTTTGGAAATTGGAGACGCAGACCATACTTCCCATGGTTAAATGACAGTTGACTTCATGAGCTTTCCTGACAGAGAGGACGGTAATCTGCACTTGGGATCAAAATAGTTGACCGCATTAAGTACCTGTTGCAGCCAAATATCACACTCAAACATCAACTCATCTTATCCTACCTCAAACTAAAACAGAACGTTTAATGGCCTTGAGAATACAATGTGTTGGTGTGAACAAGTTATACCGTCATTTATTTCCACACCTTCTCGCCCATCGACAAATCTAATCCTAGCAGTATGCGGAAAGTTTGTCACATTTGAACCTAGTTATATAGCCTAGCTCCCACAAGTCTCCTGTAGCTCAGTGGTAGAGCATCTGACTGGTATGCGGAAGGTCATAGGTTCGACTCTTGTTGGGAGAACTCAGAAAAAAAATTTCCGAGTAGCTTGTATCACTGACTGATTAACATCTTTATCAAGTTATTAGTGGTATCTCAGTAAACAAAGTGTATGATTATACTGACCTGGTTTGCCTTTCTCCTTTTCTTTGTCCTTCTTCTTGTCTCCTTCTTTGTCTTTGGCTTTCTTCTCTTTCTCACCCTTGCTGCTTACAGGTTTTTTAGAAGCTTTCTTCTCTGGAGCTGATTCTGTATCCTCATCATCATCCTGTAGGAACGACCAATTTGAAACATGACTTTACACATATAAAAACTATTCACTCAGTTTAACTACCAATGGGTTAGGTAAGGCAAAGCCGCACTGGCCCACACTGCGGAGCTTATCCCACATTCCGTAGCATGAAGCTGACTAGGAGTATTGCTACTCCCCCTGGATAAGATGAAAGTCCATTGAGGTACCAATGATACAACCAAGTAAACAACTGAACAACCTCCAGCAATGATATTGTAAAGACCTAAACACTTTGATCCTCAAAATACAAACACTTTATCTCGAAAACAGGCAGTGTATTGAATACCGTGAAGATTCACAGACCTTAGATTAGTATTTACGTTTCAAAATTTAATCAAATAGATTTTAAAAACGTTGTGTTAAATTGATTTAGTTTAGATAAATATATTGATATTACTGATGTCAAAAGAACAGCTTTGTAGTGTCAGAGATTTACATTTTACAACTGTGGTGTTTATAGATGAAAAGCGTCCAAATGATTCAGTTTTAAAGTCCTGAAAAAAAAAAATTACAGCTTGACCACATCCAGTTATTCTAAGACTCTCCACTTGGCCATGCAAAATATATACTTTATGTTCAGCATATATATATAGCAAGAACGTGCAGTCAAAATGTAATTTTTATGCCTGCCAAGCCAAATTACTCTCACATATTACGCTTGCAGTGCTAAAACTTCGATTTCACGCATTAAGACCACTTTCTCACGCCTGGCTCCATGTAAAACGTGCTCACTTGTCGCAAATTCTCCTTATTTTGAAGGGAAAAGACATGGAGATGATATTGCCTTTTTGATATCTTCGGAACATCTTCGGAAGTCTTCGGAAATCGTCAGGTCATCTTCGGAAGTCGAGAAGATCCCAGGATAAAAATTTCACGCATTTGACTCAGAAAATAGTTGGTGCGCAGGTATATTATAGTAAAGCAAGGAAACACTGTGCCTGAAAAGATTCATTTTGATCAACATCCACAAGTATCATTAATTTGATAAGTGTCTTACCTCATCTTCCTTGCCTACTTCATTAGCAGCTACTGCAGCAATACACTCCAGCACAGCTTCCATGGGCTCCCTAAGCAACTCTCGCTCAATAGGCTCGACAATGAATGGCTTGATAGCATTCCAGTAATGACGAGCAGCTGCGATCACTAAGTCATAGTTCCCTGCTTTCTGTCCAAACCTAAAATATCAGGAAGTAAGTCTTACTTCTGCAGTGTTGATGTATAGAGAGTTACTTAAAGGAGCTGCGTCACGGATAGCACATCTTGAAAAAATTGGCCACTTTTTTCAAGTTTGCCATTCGTGATCTGTCTTAATCTTCTCCATCCTCAACCATCCTTGTTCCTGTTTGGCTTATCATAACCTCTTTGGTGTTTTTCTACCTATTATTTTGAGGCTTTCTTCAATTTGAAGGTGATTTTGCACTTCTTCGCAAAAATGTCTTAAAATATTGTGACATGGCTCCTTTAAATTACAGTGCGACTACTGTAACCGGGGCACTTAGACAATGAAAACCAATCACATATGGCAGAGCAGAATAGAGAATTTCGACTTAGTTTCAAGTTGAAACGTTGTACATGTATTACACTAAAAACTGATTGGCTCAAACAACTGAAGTTGTTGTATTCTTTGTTTCCATTCTGCAAAGTGGTAATTGGTTTCTGTTGTCTAAGTGGCCCCAGTTTCAGTAGTTGCACTGTACATGTACACAGGGCCCGGTTGTTCAAAGCACAATTAAGCTATTCCAGGATTAGCGTGAATAATGATTTCAGTTTTGTAACTTTTCAGTGAGGTTTTCTGTTTATATTTTTGTCCTTCAGAACACTCTTATAAAAGAGAAATTAAAACCTTGATTGACTTTGAATCCAGGATTAGCGTTAATCGGCTTTCGAACAACCGGACCTAAGATTTGCAGAAGATTTATTCTGGGATGCCAATGTATTGATATCTGTAAGTGTAACAGTGGGTATACATACATGTATACCATAGGCCATTTTCGTATTCTCGGTATTGAACTGGAACTAGCTTGCAATGGAGGCTATTGTGGGGGAATATCATTAAAACCGCGCTTCATGTCATTTGCATTTGAAAATATCCCCCAGTATTTGCCTCAATTACAAGATAAGGTCCAGTTCAATCAAGAATATGAAACTCGTCTATAGTATATGTACAACCCTGAATCGTCTGAACCTTAGTTAAGGCAAAAACTACAATTCAGGGCCCGGTTGTTCCAAAGCCGATTAACGCTAATCCAGGATTAAAAGTCAATCGAGGTTTTAATTTCTCTTATATAAAGGGTTTTTCGCTGCTAATGTTTTGTCGAGTTTGAGATTACTCAAAGTCAAAACTGATGGACTAAATCTATAAACAGAAAATCTCACTGAAAAGTTACAAAACGGGGCCGGGTTGTTCAAAGAACGATTAAGTTAATCCAGGATTAGCGCGAATTTTGATTTCAGTTTTGTAACTTTTCAGTGAGGTTTTCTGTTTATATTTTTTGTCTTTCTGTTTGACTTTGACTAATCCTTTGAACAACCGGGCCCTAGGCCTGGTGAACACTTCAGTCAATGATACAGTATATTGACCAAAGTTGCATTGACCTGATCATGTTGACGTTACTAGAGCTGGAAGTGCGTTGGAAGTGTCACACTGCCACTTTGGCCAACATATGTGACAACTAACGCAAATGGCTGATGTGTTGGTCTCATAGGTCAAGTGAGATCTACATGTACATGTATACAGTCAATGTTGTTATTGCTTTGCTGTATACTGTATTCATCAGAATAGAACTTTAATCGAATATAAAAGAAAGCTTATAGTCAGTTAAGAGTAATAACAGTGACGTCAGTTAAGAGAAAAAACAGTTACCTGCAAGCATTCACAAAACAGACAAGTGCATCTCTCCTGATCTCATTCTTTCCCTGCATGTTCTTCATGAGGCTTTGGCCCATCACAACACTACCGTAATACAGCATCTCCTGTTCTACCACAAGTTTGTGCTGAAAAATGCTGAAAGTCAACAGTAGTTAAAATTATCAAATGAAATCATCAGTTTGTCTACACTTTCACCTTATAATGTCTTGAACTAATTTTATTGAAATTTATAACCTAAAACACCTGCATGTACATCCTGTGTTGAAGTGGTTTCAGAAACTTTTAACAGGATTTATACAATCATGTAAGACACGTTTCATGTGTAACAAAATAGCCAAAAGAAACAGTGCTACATTGTTTAAAAGGTGCAAGAACCGGAAATATTATTTTGCAAAGGTATATGTTGTGGTTTAAATTTGTCCTTGAAATTTCAAACCAGTTTGATTTTTATTTTCCTTTGTTTTCATATTCATTGTCATTGTCATTTAGGAAAATAAAAATCAATCTCGTTTGAAAACTTTCAAACCAAAAATAAATTTAAACTGCAGCATATATGCACATGCACATACTACCCAATATCAACAGGCAACAAATAAAAACCTATTTTTCGAGAAAAAAAACATGCTTGAGGAACTTTGTCTATTAGTCTACCCTCAGTGATACCTGTCTGGTTTCTTGGGCTGTCGTTTAGTCAGGCATTTATCACTCTCAGCAAACGCCACGGCTCTCTGACCACAGTGGAGTACTAGTGAATGATTCTCTGCATTAAAAGCCAGCACAGACAGCCTGCTCCACATCTGTAACTCCGCCAGGTTGTCACTCCATTGGCATCCATCCACCAATTTGACAATCTATAATAAAGACAAACAAAACCATGAGTCTTCAGTTACTGCTGAACTCTCTTCCAACGTATAGATAATTAAACTCACCAGAGCAATTTTCTGAGTCAGCGAGTGTGGAAAGTAATCCGGAATTGCTTTGGTTTTGCTTTATTGCGCTCTGTGATTGGTGTAAAAAGAAATCGCGCCACCTACTCAAACAATCAGATGCCCAAAACCAATCGCAACTTGGTCACACGCGTTTTCCCGCGTTTGACGCCATTTACGTGTATTTGCTTTGAGTTCTCGTTGGTTCATTTTGTTGTTCACGTTTGTTGTGACTGACCATTGCAATTGCTTTGGTTCTGATCTTACGACACTAAATTGAAAACCGCTCCAACATAAACAAATCCAACGCTGCCAAAACTTGTCTTTGTTAACATTATATCTATTCGATTGTCTTTTAAATACCAGCCATGGGAGGAGAGAGGTTTGACAAAAGTGATAATGGCTCTACACAGTCTTGCTCCCTGTGTAGCCTTTTTAATTGTTTGCTGGATAGACTGTCCATCCAACATTTGATGTTGTGATAAAGAGAGGGTCAGTCCTCTACCTGCTTCATTGAGGTAGCAGTATACATTTGTCTATTGTCTCACTGATTCTCTAGCCTGTCACACTCTTGTTTTGCCTCAAGCCCTATGACACTCATGCCAAGAGCATTGAAGAGCATGAATCTTGGACTCACCTCGGGAAGTGTAGGACATGTACCAGTGAACTCTGGTAAGCCATTGTTCTGCAGAGATAGCATCTCAACAGCACACAGAGCTCGGCACATGGGACCTTGGCTATGGAGATTCTGAAAGAAATATTGAACGAAACACTTGGATTAATGAAGGGAGATAAAGTAAACTTCTCAAACTCATTCATCAGGTTATAACAAAGGAGATCATAACCGTGACGGAGGTTTGGATGCCTGGTCTTAATTAACATAGATTTTATTTCTCCGTTTACTCCTTAGTTTCAGTGTTTCATCCGATTTCCAAACACCTCGAATTTCGTCAAAACAAAAACAACTCTGCTGCGCGTCGGTGTTTGGAAATCGGATGAAACACTGTCGAGCAGCTCGTGTTTGATATATATTACTTGACAATCGTTATTATACACAAATGTACACTATAACGATAACTGACCTCATCGTCATGACCAAGATTCTTTGGCATCTGTTGATTTAACAGCTGCTTACAGAACACCCATGAAGTGATCAGAGGGTGGCGGGTGCTGATTGGCACAAGATTCTTGGTCTCTTGACCATTTGTTGTGTTCAATGCATACTCTATCACCTGTGTGGAGAAAAAAGAACCTCATTATAGGAAATTAATACTCCATGAAAATTAACGCAAATTAAGTCACGTCAATTTCAGCATCCATAGTAAAGTGGAGCCTTAATTTCCTTAAATTCCGCGACATTTATTTATATTATTTTGATCCAAAAATTCTGTCGTAATGTATAGGAAATACAAGAGCCAAAAAAACCGGCTGCTCTAGCTTTTAAGTTACTCTTTGTGCTCAGACATATCTTACATGTATTTTGTTCCTGTTGTCATCACAAAAAATGTTTTATTTGTGCCATTCGCGTTAAATCAAGACACATTACCTTTTAATTTGTGTTAATTCCCTTTATCTGGAATAATTTTGCTCTTCCAGTCGCGTTAATTTAAGTTAATTTAAGAATTAAAGTAATTACTGTGAAAGCTCTATTTAGCACCTGACGGGAGGGGAGGGGGTATTACTTTTTGAGGCCTTTAGACGAGGTGGGGGGGGGGGGGGGGGGGGGTGATGTGATGTTACATGACAGCTTCTCTTACGTCTAATGCTTGCTTCAAATCTGGTGTAGCTTCAGGGTCTACAACAACTGTTTGTAGCGACCCTTTTGATGGCCCTCCCTTTGTTCCTTTCCCACTCTGTCGTCCTTTGTTTTTTCAGCCTTTTCACTCTTGTCCTTGCTGGGTGTGGCTGGGGCAGTGGGAGGAGGAAGAGCTGGAATCCACGGTTGCATGAAGCCTTGTGCAATGGCATTACACATCTGGCATAACAGCACTGTCTCCCTGTTTGAAAAAGGAGAATTAGAAGGTAAGATAAATGTACTGCATGTTGAATTATAAAATCACAAGAGCTGGAATCCACGGTTGCACGAAGCCTTATGCAATGGTATTACACATCTGGCATAACAGCACTGTCTCTCTGTTTGAAAAGGAGAGTTAAAAGGTAAGATAAATGTACCGGTATGATGAATTATAACATAATGAGATCTGACTTGGAAATACATGTATCACCACTGCATGTTGACACGCATTCACAACATTGAAAATGATCCTAAATTCTCCAAATGGACATCATTCAAGGCTTACCACGTGCACTGGGTACACTCACACACCACATGCTTTAAGCCTGGTTTCCATCGTCCCGATTGCCCCAGTTGTTTCAAAACAAGTCCAAGCGATCGGGAACACTATTAAACAGGACTGTCGAGATCGAGATCACTTCAGAATGTTTTTGAGATGATTAGGGCGATCGGGATGATTATATGGAAACAACTAAAGTACAAATTTGAGAGATAAACTAGTCAGTAGCCTGAAATGTCAGACATTTCAAGCTAAACAACCAGCACAGAGAGAGTCAGCTTACCCTGCATGTCCTGTAAGCTTCATAGCCTCTAGTACAGGAGAGTAAATGGGAATGACCTCCTTGTGTCTACCTTGTGACAGCATGTGGGTGGTGTAGTTCCACAAGTACACAGCTGCATTGCATACAAGCCATGGTTCTTTCAGTTTCAACACCAAACTCGGCTGCACGCTGAAAACTGTGAATAACTTCATTTGACAGGGATGAAATCCAGTCACTAGCAAATTAAAACAGAGAGACAAACTATGGCATCAGTATGGACAGAAATTAACAACAACACAACCTCAAGCTGCAAGATAAACGAGACAAAAAGACTCTCCTTACCAATAGGAGACCCACTCTGGCATATCATCAAAATTGACAAGCTGTTCACCATATCTCTTGGGGCGTAACTTGATGGTATCCTCAGGTGGGACAGGTTTGTCAGCTAGCTGTACCGCTTCTGTTCTTAGTAACTGTACCAAGGCCTGTCAAATGAAAACCAGGGCTCTTATTGCCAACTGTCTGAATTCAACAGAGAGGCAAGTAGACGCAAGTAGACGCAAGTTGAACTTGCGTACATACTTGCGTTGGTGGCCAAACAGAGTCATACGCAAGTACGATGACGCAAGCTGCAAAAGATCCATTTGAATACTCCTGCGCGCGCTGCAATTCAGTACTAGAAGTAAACAAAAAACTTGCGTTGGGTGGCCAAACAGTGAAAAACTTGCATCTACATACACTCAAATTTGACCTCGATCAAAGTGAATGCAAGTCGTCGCAAGTCAACGCAAGTCGTGGCCAAACGAAGTCGCAATTGGATGCCAAGTTGGAAACTTGCGTCTACTTGTGTCTCCGTTTGGTCAGGGCTTTAGACTGTAAAGAGTCACAGAATAACAATTATTTGAAGAAACTGCCAGGAGACTTGTTCTTGCAGAAGGCCGCCAGTGACAACCAAATTTTGCAATAATTTTGTTATTTTGGAGGATTTGTAAGAAAAATTATGACTATAGTCTCTTGAATAAAATGATGTTCTGATGCAAAGAGCAGGTAAGGATGCAAGGTGTCCTGACATGCTACAAATTACTCACACTGCTGTACAAATAGTATACAATAACAGCAAAAAAGGTTTGGCCTGAGAAGACAAAATTAGTTAAACACCTTTAACTGCCCCTGATTAGTTATGCTTCCTAAAAGTAAAGGTCTTTTTGCTGTATCGATTACCAGCATTTCAATTAGGGAATTTCTAATTAAAATACTTGACATCTCAAGTTAATGCAACCAACAATTAGAATAAGGTTTCTGTAGCTGAGTATGTTAGGGAAATATAACTGCGAAGATCTCATTTTCTTTCGTTCTTTCCACTGCAGTTCACATATATGAATTATTTCATATATTCATCATCGCAGAGAGGATTTTCTTTAAAACCTGGTAGGAATCGATCAGTTAATATTTATGTGCAAAATCTATTTTTACTTAGTATACACATAAATCTTAATGTTGACTTGAATATTATTTATACAAACCATCAGTGAGTGTTAAATTTCCACCTTTAATCTACTCAAGGTGTGTAATTACCTCAGCAAATATAAAGCGAACTTCAGCCAATGTCCTCAACAAGTCATGTTCCACAGTAAATGGTGTCATTCCCTCAGGATACAAGAGTTTCATCCCTGTTGAATCAAGTTTCCTGCCTGTTTCATTAAGTACTGGTGACTTGACCCCTGTCGGCTCATCCTTTTCTGCATTACCATCACCATTTTTTTCTGAAGTGCTGCTAGGATTTTTCTTTGACCAACGATTATCAGTCATAAAGAAGACAGAATCTGGCAGCAACACGTGCAACATCCCAGACCTGTTGTTTGCGAGCTGTCTTTGCTAGATCTGCCCAAATACGAACTCTAAAGGAACAAGATGAAAACTGTTACCTCTTAGCTTAATTTGAAGTGTCCAAAATTTAATGAGGCTCCATTAAGACATTCCTAGTATGCATTGCATTCTCATTTAATCTGGCTTAATGTTAACGGGAGCTTAAGCAAAGGCAACGTGAATGTCACACACAACAAAAAGTTTAATGAGCAGTACAATAGCTCCCGCAAGTGGGGATTATAATATTATTTGTTACATTCTTAACATAAACGTGAAATGACAAAATTCGTGGCATTTTGTCTGGCGTATTTTGGAGAGGAGAATGTTGAACCGCGACGGCGAATATTTCATATTTCAGTTCGGAATTGGATGCTGTGTTTACATAATCAAGTTGGAAAACTGAACAGAGCTAGATAAATAAATTATTGTGAGATTCGTAGGTAAATAGAAATTCCGTTTTTTTTTTTAAAGGCGTTGTCATCGGAGGTCGCCGTATCGTTGCTAAGACTCCCTAATGACAACAGTGACAAACAACCAATTTCTCCTCAATACTATCAATACAATGTCAAATAGACAGATATGACAAGAAATAAAAATATCATTCAACTATAGGGTAGCGTTCCTTCAACTGCTTTACAGTGTGACTACTCGAAGCGGAACAGTTTGAAGAAAACTTTCTAGGTTTCCCAAGAGGTCCAACACTTTGTTGGAGTCAAATTTTGTTGTAGAACTATTGTCTGTATGCTTCAAAGCGATTGGTCAGTTTACAAAAAAGGATGTCATCCTTTGTTCCAATTAAACGTTTTGATTGGTTACTTTTCTTCAAACTGGCCGTTTTCGAGTAGTCGCACTGTAATCAGAAGAACGACAACTTTTTCAGGAGACATGACTGAGATGTAGAACTGAAGTAAGTACTCTTTTTCAGAATGTAAGTTTAAAGGAAACCTCCACTGTTGAAACAAATTGCGTTTAAATTGTTGGAAATATTGTCTAAACTGAAAATTTGTTGAAATAAATTGCAAAAACGTAATAGTGTATGGAAAAATTGGATACAAATACCAGCCATTTTGGGGGTTAAATTTCCCGTGGGTTACCATTTTGTATTATATGACATATTGTGGTTGTCACTTTGTCAGAAAACAATAGCTCTTTTGTGGTATAACACAAGGGGCAACCATGAGATGTCATAAAATCCAAGATGGTGGTGCGCAGGTAATTTGAAATCCAAAATGGCAGATATTTGTAGCCAGTTTTTCGTTACCACTGAAATAATTTTACTTGGTTTTCAACAAATTTGGGTTTAGATTATCTTTCTATCAATGTAATGGTACCTTGTTCCAACAGTGGAGGATTCCTTTAAAAAACATATTTATCTTTACCAGCAACTGCTGTATGAACAAACCCTTACTGTTTTTTAGAAAACATGTAGCAGCAGAATCAGATTATAGAAAATCCAGGCCCATATTTTCCAAGACAGTAAGAGTTCATCCTGGGTACATTTTTGCTCACCTTTCCTGGTCATTTTCATCTCCCAGTCTCTTCAGATGGCCAGCAGCCTTGCTGACTCCTTTCTCAAACTGCTTTGCCCTGCCAGCCAGTCTTCCTAGAGCAGTAGGCGGACCTTTGCCAGTGGATGGGTCCTTTGTATTACTCTCACCATCAAGCACATGCATGAAGGCATCAGGTGACAGAAGCCTCACCTGCTTTCACTAAAGACGCTCTCTTCATACGAACTGTGCTGGAGTCATCACTGGCTCTTGCCTGAAAGAAGTAAGAAGCAATTGAAGCATTTAGTAGTGACAATCATTATAGGTTCTTTTTCTTTAACAGCAAAATGCAGTCAAGAATCTGTGGATGTTTGTAAAGAAAGTTGCTTCCTCTGGTCACTACCAATAACATCAGCTAGCTTGGGCACAGAGCATATAAGGACATGAGGCATTCATTACCTAATTTAATCTGGTCTTATGTAACTGATTCTCTATGATTAATAGGTGTAATGATTTAGGTTCATGCGGACACAACGGCTTATAACAGTTGAATTTATTAGTTTTGCTCACTCCACATACAACAAACCAAGCTGAATTGCTTGAAATCCTGAAATCATGTCTTACAACACGAAAAAGAGCAAGTCCTATTGAAGAGCCCAATCTGAATCTTATTCCAACTCAGTCACCTAACCTAACCTGTTCAATAATCATGGCAGCCAAATCTTCTGGTCTTTCAGGAGTCTTATACAGTGTTGCCCTTAACTGGAGCCTTGTAAGGGCAGTCCGCAGTCTGTCACCATACTGCCCCTGAATCATCCATCTCTAGTGCCTTTGTAAGATGTGTGACAGCATACTCTAGCTGATCTTCAGCCTCTTCGCACTTGGCCAGTTCTGTGTGCATTTGGCACCGCAACAAAACCAACAAACTAAAAAAGAATACAGATACAGAAGCAAAATTTTGATTACAAAGCTCTTAATGCAATGTTGAGGGAGTCATGCTGGCCAAATGGTTAGCTTGTTGGACTCCAAGGTCAAGCAGTCCAGGCCGGGGTTCATTGTCTTGTGTCCTTTAGGCACTTGACACTTTACTCTCACAGTACCTCTCCCACCCAGGAGTATACAGTAAATGGGTACCGGCAAATTGTTAGGGAAAACCTGACAAAAATGCTTGGGTGGTTACAGTACCTGTGATGGAATAGCATCCCACTCAAGGGAGTAGCTATAGCCCTCTGAGACACTTCATGCTATGGAAACTGCAGTAAGCACCGCCCTAATAAGGCACTTGGCTTGTAGACAAACTTTAACCTTAATGCAATGTTGAACAAATTTCAATAGGGATGTTACACATGTAAATGTGTGCAGAGAGTGTTTGTACATGCAAGGTTAATTAATTAACTTGATTTACCTGTCAATGTCCTCCAAGGCTTGTGCAGCAAGAGTCAGTGGTTTCGCACATGGTGTCTTAGGTTTGACTGCAGTAGAGGTAGAGCAAGGTTCCACATTGTTACACATCCTGCCTGCAAAAAAAATACCCATGATAGTAATTACAGTGTAACATTACGGCCATACCATCATCATCCATGGACAGTTTTTGGCCCAAGGGTCAATTTAATATGTTAGACCAACCTCATTGATTATGACCATGCTGCTAAAACAGGCAAATTTTGTACCCCGGTTTAATGGCCAGATTAAAAAATTAAAGGATCCACTGTATGCACCTATTTAAATTATTGATAATCAACTAAATGTCTATACTAATTTTACTCTTAGTGGCAAAAGGGATCACACCTGTATGACATTTGGATTTCCCCATTCTAACAGCTGTCATGATGTACTGCTCAAGTTTTCTGATTGCCTGGATGCGTCTCTGGAAGAAAGAAAGACAAAACCACAAAGTTAATATGAAATGAAAACATGCTTGACATTCATCAAATTAACCTTTTGTTTGGCAAATAAATTATTATAATTGTTTATAAAATACTCACCTCTACAACAGACTTGCTGTAATTTTTCTTTCTTTTCTCCAAGGGACTGGACCAATCAACTCACACTTCATAAACTCAATTTCCAACAATGTCTCAGAATTCTGTTACACAAATGGTAGACAAAAGATACAATTCAATTTTTCTCTTAAAATAATAATCAATGCAGTACTATAAAAAAATAAACTAACTAAGATAATAAAAGTTAAAGGATAAAACTGCAATATCAGGTTATTAAGGGTAATTTTCCAACTGGCTGAGTGAAACGAAAAAAGTGGAAAATGTTTTTTCTCAACACCGCTGGAGCCTGGGTATAGGTCATGTGACCGGTGAGGCGGGCAGTTGTTTTTGTTGCGTCCGCATTACTGACCTTCCCACCCACCACCCAAAGAATTCGTAGTATTTTGTTGTATTTTTTAATTTCGGCGTTATACAATGTAACTAATGTACAAAGCTTGTAATTTGGAGGCCCTTTCCAGTTTTAGCGTGATATGTTGTTATAGTTTTTGATTTTTTAAAAATAAAGGTCAGCTTGCGGCGGTCGGCTTGACATGGCTACCAGTGGTGTGTGAGAAGGTAATATTTACTTCATCACAATTCTAAAACAACTAAAACTAGTTCCTGATATTATTTTTTCTGGCTTACCCAAATTATCCCTAATTATAATTTAAGGATAAAGTTCTCTTTAGGACTCTAAACTGTGTTGTCCAAGTTAGATTTACATGCTAAACACCCAAAGTCGGGTACATCAAATTAATTATTATACCCCACAAGGTAGTTGTCCCTCCCCCATAATAAGATAAAAAACAGATGCCCCAAAAAAGGCGGCCAGACACTTGGGGGGGGGGTGGTATATCGTATGTCTAATATTGCTAGGCATTCATGACTGATGTTAATAGTCCTCACAAAAGCCCTCTCCACGCAGTAGACGCTTCTAATTTATAGTCAGGTGCATGGTGTGAGTAACAGCGTGAGTAACCTCAGTGTGTTAATGGTTTAGTTGGTTAGCGTGTTAGGTTAAGGTTAAGAGGGTTAGCGGTTAGCTTTTTTAAGGGTTGTTCTGGGCTATTCTTGTTACTAACCTTGGCAACCCACACGCGGTCACCTGCCACCACCTGCCCACCTGCAAATTCTCGACCTGTCACTGTCCTGTACTAGTTTTTACCTGTAAACTCCTCCTTTGAAGCGTATTTTCAATTACAGTCAAGCAGCCGAAGTCATGCCTTTATTGTAGCTCGCGTAAGCAAAAGTCTGCCTTAGCTCAATGAGCTAATGGTATCCTGAAAATTATGCCAGATAGTGAAGAAGGATCACATTAAAATGGGGCATGTAAAAAGTAAGTCTTGTCTAGATGAAAGCCCCCGTCAAATTTCTCTAAAAGTACAAATGTTACTGTTCTTCAGTAACAGTTGTTTCCTCCCATTTTTGATGTACCCTTGCAATACTAATCAAACAGGAGGAGGAACCATCTTGTAGGGCAAATAATCACTTTATATTACTAGACACCAAAATTCTCTTTTTATTTGTGTAAACTATTCATATTTAATATTTTGCCGTGAATAGTGTGAAATAAGATAACTCCCTACTAAGGGCTAAAAATATTCCATCAACAAACAAAGGAAAACGAGAAGAAACGCAACGAGTCAAAGGGGGTTTACTACGGGAAAACAACTATCCATTGTCATTTATTAACAAACTGCGAGAGAATGTTAACCAGAAAACCCGCCGGTGTCAAACCTAATGGATTTGTAGTGCTTCCATACGTACAGGGCATTTCTGAAAGAATTGGTCGTGTTTTGAAACAACAACAGGTCGGGGTGTCGTACAAACCACAAGTTACCATCAACAGCCTTTTCCCACGCCCTAAAGCGCAAGACGATTCTGACCGTCCACAATCTGGCATAGTATACAAAATCAGTCGCACACAGTGCAATTTTGTATACTATGGCCAAAACAGAAAGACAGCTGAAGACGCGTATTACAAAAACATAGAAAGGCAGTGTCAAGTTTCGACCACAACTCTAAAGTTGCTTGCCATGTCCACAATTTTCAACCATCAAATGGATTTTAAAAAACGTTTCCGTTGTTGGACGTGAGGGTAATTACCATGAGCGACTTTTTCTTGAAGCCTGGCATTCTACGACAGACCCAGACGCTGGAAATGATCACATCATTATCCCTCAGTCCTACCATAGTTAAACATAGGCACGCAATGCGTGCAAGAGCTATTTTTTGGAGTGGTAAAAAATGGTGTTATGGATCATGAAAAGATTGGATTGGAAACCGTAGATCAATGTCCCCTCTACTAACTATGCTTTAGTATACAACAACACTAGTGTATTTTAAGTTATCAAAAATCAAGCACTGTGGCTTGTTTTCCGGCAAACAATTTTGTGCTGGACACTGATTATATTCAATGGACGATCGAATGTTTCCAGTCAGAGAATATTCAAACGTTTTTATATTTTATTAATTTTACTTGGGTGGTTTAAGGTTACCATATACCTTCAAAGGACAGAATTGGTCCAAAAAACATTTTTCGCTTAGATATGTAGTTTACATGATGACCTTTCATATAAAAAAATTCTATGGAAATCCGATAATTATTAACGGAGAAATACAGTGCGAGAGACTTTACCGTAAGTGAGGTGTGAGTGGAGTGTGAAATACTTCTCCCGCTGTTTTCTCGCAAATCTATTTCGGACCGATAGAGGCGTCTTAAAGAGTTACAAACTCAAAGGGAATTTGAGCGATTGACCTCAAATTTGGACAGTATCTAGATTAACATATAAACAACGACAACATGTCGGGAATTTTTTATTTCGGAAAACTTTTTCGTTGGAGCCATTTTTACCCTATTTAGAAAATGCTCTGTATCTTTCAGGCACTGCAATTGGGGAATATGAGAAATCCCCGACACGTTTTCTTAGCGCTATGGGTCCGGAAACCCGAGAACAAATCAAATTAGCGAAATATATCATTCGCGCAGAGTTGTAGCTTTCAAAAGCTGATTCGGACCCCTCGTATTCAGACATCGCGAAAAATTCGACAATTCATTTTATTACAAAATGGTTAGTATATTTAGATAGCGAGCTCTATAAGCTTTAATTTGATATAGGGTTTTAGGTATCTGGAGTTTAATCCGGACACGCTACATTTTTTGTTTCGTTTCCTCAGAAACGAAACAGTATTGTGTTCGATTCGATGTGAACTATTTACACAGTGGGGATACTATCCAATCAGAATAACGCTCGTAGCTGCCAATGTAAACATGTTCTGGGAAAAAGAAAAAAAACTGACAAAACTGGCGAACACATGTTTGTTCAAATATCGTTAAAATGATCGTCACGGAGCAAAAAAGAAATTAAAATGTATTACAAATAGAAATATCTGACGACTGAAATACTTCTAAGTTCGTTTTAAAGCGATGTATTGTGGAAAAATGCAACGTTATCTGTTTCCGTGTTTAATTGTAATGTAAATATTCTAGCTGTATTTTCAACTTTGTTATTGACTTTATCATGGCTATTTCTAAAACAGCTGAATGGCCGAACGGATAACGAGGAAACGGAGAACGAGGAACGAGGAACGGAAGTTGAGGGAACGCTGTTTTACGGGTTAATTGCTCGGGCCGCGCAACGAGCTTTATTCCGATGTTTTTCGGGTCTCTCGGCTAGAATCGGTCGTCTTCAACCCAGCCAACGGCGTACTAGCTATGAGGAGCTATAAACGAACGAACGTTTCTGCAAAGGAAAGTGCCGTGAGCCCTGAGTCCGTGAAACCAGGATCTCGGCAATTTCTCAAACCCAGGTCTCTCCAAATTTCCCAACATTCTAATCGTTCCGGAAACGAAACACTATTTCTTTATGAAATAGCTCCTTGTTAGACTTTGAGACAACCCCTGAAGGTACACGGTAACCTTAAGTTTTAAAATTGAAAATAACGTTTGGTGTCGTCGATTAGAAAATAATGCAGTTCTTGGATGTTAAAAGCGTAACATGAGAGATTGGACTGCATTGGTGTTTTGAGATAAAGAATATTTTCCAAACATTTTGAAAAGTTACATTTGTTACTGACTGGTCAAACTCAAAGAACTCCAAGGGTTGAATGTCAGAGCAGTCCGCTACCCATGCTCCCCCAGTCCGCGATCCAGGTGGAGAGGATCGCGGGCACACCGAAACACCCACAGCTGGAGACTGAGCCTACCCAACCTGGGTTTATTTTTTTTTTTTTTTTAGTAGTCAACTATTGGAAAGAAAACAGGCAAAAGCAAAAAAAAACAGTTGAAAAATTAACGCAAAATGCGCTTGAACAATTGCAACAAACCTGCGCTTACCACATCCCCAAGTGTCAACAAAAGTAGTATAACGGTTAGGCTATTAAAACATAAACCATTTGTGTTTGTGCAGTTCATCAAGAAATATTTGTGTCCCCCCCCCCCCCCCCCCAGTAACAATGTGTTGTTTTAAATAGCCCCCCGAAAATGTAACTCCTTATCATCTGGTATTAATACATGAAAGGCTCTGCGCTAAATATTCATGTAAAATTTGAATTGATGCACCCTTTGGACCCTGACATGTTGCTAATGCCCTCCCCCCCCCCCCCCCATTCACTCATTTCCCCCCCCCCCCAAATACAAAAATGCTAAAAATTTAAATGACAATTCAACCCATAGCCCACCCAGCCAACACCAAGAACTGCAAATTGTCACAGCCTACCTTGAAGGCGACAAAACAATTTCTTGATTTTTTCAATCCAAAGAAAAAACATCATTTTGTATTCAAAATTTTAGGCTCTAAGCCTACAAGTAATGTTAATTAAATTTACATTTGAAAAAACAAGTGTAACAAATTATTATTTTTGTTTTCTGATTATCCATATTTCTAACTGCCCAGCCAAAATTCTGCCTAACCAAAAAACTGGCAAAAAAATGAACCATATTAGATGAAAATCATTGAACAGCTGAATAAAATCGAACGAGAAAAGATTTTATTTTATTTCAAACACTTGCAGATTATTGATCCAACGAGAGAAACAAGGCAAACTAATTCAATTATCACGAGCCGCTACGTAAAAAACAAAAGTATCAGCGGCCCTTAACATCCTTTGCATTGAAAAAACAAAAAGTGATCAGGTTAACAACACGCCTTACATTCACAAACAAAAGCTATCACATTACATTACATTTCTGTTTTACCGACAAAATTTAACTGCAGTATAACATTGCCAGCCCATCATAAAACGCCTAAAAAGCTTCTGTAGAATAAAATCAACCCAAGGAAAGATTTACCTGGAAAAGTAAATTTCACAAAACTTTTCTCTTCCAAAAAAATACTAGTATCTTTTGCCTCACGGCAATATTTACCACTTCACTGATGAAAATGTATGGCACTCAACATGCAAAAAACATGCGCCAAAGTTAGCGCCGTGCTTTAGCAAAAAAACAATTCTGTTTTGCGCCATTTGATTCAGTCAACCAAATCCTCGAATCATTCGCAACAAGTACAGCGTACTTTTAGCGCGCGAAATTCTCAAACCGGGGAAAAATAATAGAGAACTTATGCGCTCGTAAAAATCTAATGAATGAAACACTATACAAAACAGTAAACAAATACAAAAGCGATACTAGGCCCTCTAGCTTTTTTCGAAGGGTAGAGCTTTAGATTTTTTCGTAAACACCCCTATTTCGTCTTCTTTATGCTTGGTTCCTTCGTTTTCTTACTGCCGCCTGCCCTGAATTGGCGCTCCATTTGATAACTTTTCAAATAGGTTTTCCTTTTCTGCCGCGCCTAATTACCAGCCTTAGCGTTGCCTTAATCTTTCGCAAGCGATCGGAATGTACTTAGTTTATATGCAGGGTCTTCACACCACAAACAAAGATGCGCGACAGCTCCTAACAAATTGACCTCTTCTTCTAAGAAAACCACGCCCAGCACTTTACAAACGCGCCACATTTCAATTGCGTGTTTTTTGAAACTAAAAGGTGTTGTTGATGGCATAGTCCGCATTTGATGGACGTGCCGCCGCAAACAAAAACACATACATACCTCGCTTAACATACGGCCAAAATACGACAGCCTAAAGAAGGACCTAATTGTTTTGAAAAAAAATAAGGCCCCCTCAAATAAAAAAGGAATTGTTATGCCAAGCCCGACACAAAAAGTCTTTGTTATATTAGTTTTTGTTCGCCCGTTTTTTTGGCCCCTTGGACACTGCACAAAACTTGAACAAAAAAATAAAAATAGGTGCTTTACGGTGTGTTTCAAAGCAACCTAAACCAAATAGAAAAGCTTTCGATTACGTCAATTCATGCCTATAGTGTGAATGAGCCCAAAAAAACAAAAGATTGTGCCCAGTCGCGTCGATGGCGACCTTCCAAAAACATAAAATCTTGGCCTCTTTGTTTGCTCCTTTGAAGTTTTGCCGGGGCCTTCATAACCATGTCCCTCTAATTAACTATGGTCCTAAACAAATGCCATTGCCCCCCGACTGCAGCCATGATGCGAATTCAAAGACATGACGTTTATTTGGGTTCTTTCAGCGCCCACAAGCCCCGTCGACCCGCTACGCTTTTCTTCAAATAGCTGCTTGATAAAAAAACAACGTACGCTTCCCATTTACAATTACTGATTGAAAGAGCTTAAGCGGCACTAGCCTGAAACGTTCTAAAACAAAACATATGACAATGAGATCAGCTGACAAAAAACGTTTTAATTTAAAATATGTCAAACTCCACCTGCCCCCCCCCCCCCCACTACTGATATTTCCAATTTTAAGATAACTCCCTATACAAAACTAAATAATCCGAGAGTATTCACACCATATCACATGTATGTAAGGTCATGGGTTAATTGAATCCCCTTGAATCATGGATTTTTTTTTCAGTTAAATTCTTTGCAACTGTTTAAATTACTACACAACTGAAAAGATCCCTATCTTTACTTCCTTCACATGCTGTTCACATGTATGCTAATTCATTTCAATGTGACCCATATGTAGTAATGTAGTTAATTAAATATGTAGTTATTTAAATATATATCTCTAGTAGATTGAACTGCCACAGTGTACTTGTATAGCTCATACACAGGTTACTTTCACATTGTTAGAGCGGTTTTCAATTATTGAGTGCCATAAAACCAAAACCAAAGCAATTTATTACAAATATATGTACATGTATGTATGACCAATCACAACAATGTAAACACAACGAACCAATGAGAACTTGAAGCAAATACACATGGTCTTGGTTTTGCATATGATTGGTGGTTGCGATGGTGGTGGCAAGGTTTTTAAACCAATCACAGAGCGTAGTAAAATAAAACCATTGAAAGTAATTCTGGATTACTTTCAACACTCAATTGAAAACCGCTCTAATAGTATATTGTTAATTCAATAATTATGTTAATACCAGTATGATTCTCTATGTAAGGTGCTCCTCTTTACTATAATTTTTACCTGTCATTACTACCAACAACATAAGGAGAGCTGGCTTTACTGGTGGAAGTGCTGGTAGACATGGCTGTACTGGCACGGTCTGTGGCATCCACACCTTTCACTATTGATTTGTAGATCTTATTAAGCTCCTGTTCTATGTCAACTTTTTCATCTGCTTCAATCAAGCTGGAGAGAAAGAGACTCAATTATTGACAATCTACTGTTTATACATGTACAACTGTATATTAGTTAACTTTAATTTTAATTTGTGTTTGGTTTGCACTATTGATTAGGAGGTTTAAAAATTTAAAAACACTAAACATGAAACATAAATTAAACAACATTAGAAAAGAAAGAAAGAAAATGAAATGAAAATAATGAGCACAGTTACATTATAGTTACATGCAAATTTAATGTATGCATGTAGCATGTAGCTTTTTTATAAAGATCCACGATTAGTGGCTATGGATAACTTTTATATGATAAACTAAGTATTCAATAATTAAGTGACAGCATACTGTCTATCAGATATGGTACACTGTACAGTAGTGTGTGGCTTTCCATTGGTAATTTAAGGGGAGCTCAATTTTGACAACTTGAGGGATAAATTAAAGGTAGGTTTCTTCAATTTGTGTTCTTTCCTAAAAATAAAAATAAAAAAGGCTCATAAGACAACCTGGGCTTGGACTAAGAAATAATTGAGACAACTGACATTTCCAGAATAAAAGTTAGTAAAACGCTAACGCGTTCAATGCGTTTATGCTAACGCATTTTACGCGTCAATTTTGCTTTGCATATCTCTGGCCTGTACTGTAGTTTGGAAACATCTCTATGTAGACTGTAAGTAACGGGGCAAATCAGGATAGTGGCCTATATATAACAACACAAAACAGTTTAAATGAATGTAAGTTCAGGATGCCAAGAAGTTCTCCAATAATCCAACAAGGATTTCTGATTTTCCTCTGAAAAGATCAACTACTTGTAACAGTACTCACGTTCGTAGCCTCTGGATCTTGTAGAACATGTACAACTCGTTTGAAGCTCTGGCTTCTTTTGATGCTTTGGATAGATCAATCAGCCGATGACGGACCTGGCATCAGAAATGGAATAAAAAAGATACAAAATGTTATTAACAAGTTTGAGTGTCTCTACTCGTTAAACTCACAAACTCACAGGTATTTGTGACGATGTCAGTTGATTTATAAAAATAAGTATTTCGCGTCAATGTTTTCAGTGTAGAAAAAGCACTTCTGAGAACTTCAATTTTCAAAGCATAATTTAAGAAGACTTCTTAAAGTCTTCAAAAATTTAAATATTACTGTCAGTGTTATAAACTAAAAGGGACAAAAATTTTATCAGCATTCTACATTGTAGCTACTACGACACAGCACTTGTGCTTCATCTTCGATCCAGTTGACATACGGTATGGAATAATGATCCTGAATTCTAGGAGAAGTGACCAGTGGTGGCTATTAGTTGGGCATGAATCCTGATGGTGGGTGGATCAAGATAATTCCTAGAATTCTCTCTCTCTCTCTTCTGGAAAGAATTGAGTGAGAGTCTATCATGAACGAGTCATTTAATGCAAAAGAGCTCATATTACGCCACCTGTAGTCCAAGGACAGTTGTGTATAATGATGGAACATTACTCTTGGTAAAAGCCAAGGTGGCAATACTGATTTGTGTAGCATCTTCTTTGCGCCCTGCATCCACATGACATTCAATGAGTGCACTATTAAAAAAGACAGACTTGGATTTAATCATTTGTGACATATTGATTAGCATGGTGAACAGACAGACAGACAGACAGACAGACAGACAGACAGACAGACAGACAGACAGACAGACAGACAGACAGACAGACAGACAGACAGACAGACAGAGGCTTAAGCCAGATGGGCATCCCACTTCTTGGAGAGTTTTTTTTGTATCTTGATTTGGCCAGCTCATAGAAAGTTCTGGATAGTGAGGGGGGAGGGGGGGCTCAGGCAGCCAGGCATGGAGGGAAGCAGCAAGACATGCACAGGCAGGGAGGGAGGAAGGAAGGAAAAAACATTCTGTACATTGTACATTTTGTATGCAGTCTAGATGAAGAAAAAATTGCTCACATCATTAATTGTGCTCTCCAGCCATAATCTTTGTCATCAATATCATCCAGGGCTTTCACCACCTGATGCAGACTTTTAGCCATATACTGACGATAGTTGGGTTTCAGGAAAGGACGACAAAACTGCCAGTACAACACTGAAGCATTGTACACCAGGAAGTAGTACCTGTAAAAGTAATTCATAACATACTGTATTACAACAAGGAGCCCAAAAGTGTGACCACTTTTAATTAATTCACATAAACTTTTGTGCATGTAGACTATCCAATCAGAAGCCAAAGATACAATGTATACTCAGCTTCTGATTGGATAGTATACTTGCATGAAGTGAATTATGAATTAATTAAAAGTGGTCATGGTTTTGGGCTCCTTGCTGTAATATATGTATTCACACAGTTGATGGTTGACCAACATGACTTTTTGAACTTAAGGGAATAGTTAACGCACCTGAGTGCATTGTTGAGATATATAAGCACGCATGAATTTTTAAGAACATGAGGGAAGTGCTTAGAGAAGCACAAGGCATAGCCGAGTGCTCTTAAAAATTCCCAAGTGCTTATATAACTCAACAATGCACAAGGGGCAAGTTTACTATTTTCTTCATTCCTTTCCTTCATGTTCATGAAATTGCGTGCGCTCAAACTTGTGATGTAGGCAGAGTGCATTACTGTAAAAGCTCTATTTAGCCCCCCCTATCTAATAAGCCCCCCCTTTGGAAGTCTGATTTTGTAATAAGCCCCCCCCCCCCTTTCGTCAGACTGATGTAATAATGTCTTTAAAGAAATATTTTCTGTTGTTTCAGTCACTTTGTATGAAAACATGGTCTTTACTTTCCAGAACTATCGTTGAGTTAGGGTATACACTGTAAATGATATTGCATTTTGTAAGACGGTGATATATAACCCATTTCTTTGTTTGTGGTGTAATAGTAAAGTTTGAAAAATGAATGTGCATTTTCTCGAAAATTTATGATTTGAAATAACCCCCCCCCTCTCTATTAAGCCCCCCTCTCTAATAAGCCCCCCTTCTTGAGGCCTGAAATTAAATAAGCCCCCGGGGGCTTAATAGAGCTTTTACGGTATTTAACAAATAAAGAAGCCAAAGCCAATGTATTATACTGTCATAAAACACGATGGGAATTTGAGAACATGAGAGAAATTTAGAAAACACAAGCCGCAGGCGAGTGTTTTCTATATTTCTCAAGTGTTCTCTAATTCCCAGAGTGTTTTATGACAGTATAATACATTGTACATGGCTTTGGCTTCTTTATGTGCTTTAAAATATAGATTTAATGCGCGCGAAATGACAAAACAACGCATTTTCTATGTTTCATACTCTGATAAAACATGGTTTCAGTTTTAACCAATCAGAGCGCGTGCAGCTTTCAGTCTATATTTTAAAACTCGATAAAGCATGCACATATAATGAACTCAAATTGACCAATAAGAGCGTGCGTTATATGAACAAAATTTTATAAATAGTTATAAGCACTTTACACCAAGCTCAATATTGTGTAGTTCAAGGACCCCAGTTTCCCTGCATAAGGACGGTACTTATATGTAACACTGAACTGAACATCAATACAATTTCAAGAGGTACATGTAAGCAGTGCAACAAGTCTTACCTTGGGTTCTTTTTGGCAAAATTAATTGCCTTTAACAAATATTCCACTGCTTTATCAAGTTGTTCCTGTAAAAAGAAAACACAATACTGTTTTGAAGTTGAATGCAGAGTTCCTCCATAAACAAGAAATATTAGTCTAGAAAACACTTGCTCTGAGCCAGTTTAATAATTTCTTAAAGTTTACGACAAACTTTTTGTTTCTTAGAACAGTTGTTATGCATACATACATGTACATATGTACATGTATGTACAATCATGCAATTTAACTCACAATAAACCACCTAGGTGAGTGGAGCCTCTAGGATAAATAGTGTATACAAATTATTATAGCTCTGCTGAACATTTTGACAAGATTGGTAACTTTACAGTCTGATTTTACATTAATTTAGTGGCTCAGAAATTCTTCAGCCTCATACTCTTTACTGATTGCCATTGACTGAGTAGACATACTGTAATAATTATTTTGCAATAATTGTGACCAGTACCATGGTACACTGTACACAAAAAATTCCACTAGATAATAAATCATTATTAATAATTTGTATACAGATTACAATAGATACATTGTAATAATAAAAATGTAAATTCCTCAAGATAAAGCATGGTGGCCTAATGGTCAGCGCGTTGGACCTTGGCTGGGGTTGTTGTGGCAAGACACTTTACTTTTACATTGCTTCTCTAACCCAGGAGTAGAAATGGGTACCAGCAAACTGTTAGGGTAACCAAACAAAATGCTGGGGTAACCTGTGATGGACTAGCATCCCATCCAGGGGGAGTAGCAATACTCCTAGTCGCTTCATGCTACAGAAACAGGTGGAATAAACGGGCAGTTGTGGGCCACTAGGCTCATGAAGACTTTCATTGGTCCTTTTCGCACCATGTGACGCATAATTAGGCCTCTCATGAAGACTTTACCTGATAATAATTTGTAGAACTAAGTGTTTGATTTCATCACACCAAATTATTAATTTTTGACAATTTTCCGATTGGTTGTAAATTTTGGGAGTGGAGTTCACAATGCCATCATGATGGTGCATGTTGTTATATCAACTGTAACACCCTTCTTAGATTTTAATTGGTCAATTCATCAGAATCAAAAATAACTATTAATAAAGCTCTGTCAAGTGGCAATGGTACAAATCACTGTAAGGGGTTAACAATAAGGGGTTATTCAATAATTGGTAACCTTATAAATTTCTTGTAATGAATAATGAAATCATAACTCACTGGATTCTTGGAGGAAGTTGGAGCATTAAGCTGAGCTTGACACAAATAAGCCCGACATAAAAACTGGTTAGAAGGAGGAGTCTTCAGAAAAAACATCTTGATACAGTCATCCATGACATCTAATTGACCATGCTGTAAAGTAATAAGCAGTCAGATGTGTACATTGTATTTCAAATGATGCCTGTGCTACAGCTGTAAGTCATTTATTAAAAACATGCGACAAAATCGAAGTCCGCAGGTACCCATAGAGAGGCTCACATATATCGCAGGATATCTGTTGAGTATGGCCAACAGATATTGAGTGCATCATGAACATATTTGGACAGTGTTACAATTTGTTGAATAATAATTAACAATATTATTCCACGAAATCGAGTCGTACATTAACTCATAGCCAACGAGGTGTAGCCGAGTTGGCTATGAGTTCATGAGGTCATATAATATGCTCACCACAGGATATTGCAATTAAAAATTACTGGGAAAGAACGGAAGGAAAAAAACTGAGGGAAAATGGGATATTTGTTGTTTTGAGAAACATAAACTCTAATTAATTAGCGGGCTTCCCAAATAAGGTAATAATGGTACATTGCCTCATATGCCTTGAGTAGGGAACCAATCAGATTGTCCAAAATTGCAACATCCTGTGGTGAGTATATTATAATATCAGATATTCCCCAGCTTTGGCTGTGCCATGTGACGTGTTTAGACCAATTGTAATGGCTCCGTCAATTCCAAGCCCGACCATCCCCCCCCCCCCCCCCCGGGCATTTGTCGGGCATTTTACAACTTTTCCATCCCTAGGGTGGGGCATTTGCTATAACCGGGCAGCCTGGGGGTGGGGCATTGTCAAAGGCAACACGATCTTTTGTATTTAAAAGACGTACATGTTTTGTTGTTTATTTAAAATTTCCTGATTGCCCCCGATAGAAAAATATAAAAACTGAGTTGATATTAAACTTGTTTGAGTCCCGTACTTTTCAAGTGTACCGTAGCCCCACCCCCACCCCACATGTGCAAACATTTGCACCATTGCTTTCCACGTGCGAACCAAAGATGTCAAAGATGGCGGAACGAAGCTTCGACTTCAACACCATGTTCCAAAAATCATGATTACAGGTATAAATAAAGAGCTATGTATTTGTGAACAATTATAGTGTCCATCATTAACAGTTCTGCTTGGAATTTAAATTTTTAAATTCCTCGATCCTCTCAAAAAAGTTTTTGAACTTGTCCCGTGGGTCGGGCATTTGCACTGCTCCTGAAGCCCCACCGTGGGGATTTTGTGCATGTAAGCTGACCCCACCGTGGGGCATTTTCAACCTTCTGACAAAAAAATGACAAATGCCCGACAAATGCCGGGGGGGGGGGGGGGGATGAGCGGGCTTGGAATTGACGGAGCCATAAGTGGGAAAAAAATATTTGATGGATTAAGCTTACATGTATATTATAAATATATTGAATTCCTCATGTTAATAATAACTTCTCAAACTTGTGGTACATCAGGAATTGGACTGCTGACGTTAATATAGAAAAGACAACAATAACAAATGTAACTAATTAACCTAATTAATGCATAATTAAGCCTATTAAATGCATGCATCATCCACAATCATTTCTAATTCTACACGAGAGCGCCTCTACATGAAAGGAATTACGGTGAAAGGCGATGTATATTCACTGAATTCAAATAACATAACATAACAAGACATACCTTTAACGCTGCTTCGGCGCACAAAACGAAAAGATCCGATGAAACTGCATCAATGTTGTCGTCCGAAGATTGCCTTTCTTTCTTCAACTTGATGTAAGCCTCAGACAACGCAGACTGTTCATTATCTTGCGACGCTGCATGAACGAGCTTCCGAATATTACTGTCCATCTTTGTGCTAAAGTTCCTCGTTATCTACACAGCTATGTGAGCGTATTCTTTCAAATTTTCGGAAATTTCACTGGATTCGTCCACCATCTTGGATTTTCTCAACACAGTCACTATGGTAACGAAAAGCGCGGGAGATTTGATTTCCATCACGTGATGCATAGTGGTCGAGGAAGCTTGGAACCAAAACGAGTGGGAGGAAATTTTTCTGACATCAATTTATGGAGGGAGGTAAAGGTTTGTTTGGGGCAGCATTGAAAGGTTCTTTGCTCTGCATCTGAAGCTTCGAAGCTTTATTTTCATTTACAAGAGACAAAAAATGCTGCTGCAAAACTGTTCCCAAGCTCGTTTTTCCGGAGGGTGGGAATCTCGTGCTTGCGATCGTCGTAGAAGTTGGAATATGGCGATCTTCCTCCCAACATCAAGGTAAGAATTTTTTCAACATGTTTCACTGTAGTTTATGGCGTCTGGGTAGAGATTTTGTATTTTTAACCTCCCCATAAGCTATTAATCTCTCAGCTGTTTCAGCTTTGTTTAGCCGATTTTCACTTTCCGGCGTAAGAGTTTTCATTCATATATATTTAAGCTTAAGTTTATGTAGATCTTGAGGGCGGTGAAGGTTTGCATGCATGGGTTTACATTAGAAAACATCAAGTCATTGGAAACATCAAGTCATTGTATTGGTTATGAATAACTTCAACAGCATTGCATGTCAATACATAAATGAAATGTTGCTGCAGGAAATGTGTAAATATATGTTAGGGTTGGGTTTTTGGGGTGGGGGGGGGGGGGGGCAGGGGTGTCCGAACTTTCAGCTTCCCATATATTTTATTACCGGTTTCTACCCCTCCCCTGGTGGCTCCTGCCTCTGTTTTTTTTTCTCGTTCACTCATATAAACAAGTGTTTAGTGATGCCTGTGGGGGGGGGGGGGGGCCTCCCATATAAAAGTGACGGGATCTTCGGAAATTTTGAAAGGAACCCCTAAAAGGTAATAATAATTACCAGAATCTTGTTTTGTGGGTGTGGCTCAACCCTAAAAGGTACCAATTCTAAAGCAAAACTACACAATGTAGTTCCTATCCTATAATAGATTTTAACACCCTATACAGTACCAAACCACAAATTTTAACCCCTAATAGGTGCGGCAATCACCCCGTCATTTTTGGGGGATTCCCCACTCCCCCCCACTCCCCCCCACTTGCAGGCAGCCATGCCTTTTAGTGAGCATAGGATCAGGTCAGGACACGACTGTAGCATCTTGGCACAGTGATTTTGGCCAGGTAACTCCAAGCATGAAACACCTTCTTTAATTCAGTGATGACAGTTTTGTTGACATTGATTCTGGCTTTGCACCGTTCATTCACCTCCAAGTCTGGTTTCCATATGATCACCAATAATCACAGAATAATAGGTCGAAAGTTCTGCAAACATCATATGGAGACATGCATATGTGATCACTTGACAGTGATCCATTGCAATTATCTGCGATCATAATCACATGATCATTTATGACATAAAGAATAGAATCATGTTCCATTACCTGCAATTGACGGCCATTGTTGCAATTACATGTAGCTTCAAATTTCCTTCAATCACTTATCTTCATATCATTTCTTTGATCTAGGACTTCCAGCTACTTCCAGTTTTTCTAATGAAAACCCTGTTTAAAAAGGAAACCCTGACCACAATTATTGGCACTTTTTTGGATCTTGCAAATTAGGGGCAAATTGTTATGGCCGAGTATTGATCAATAAGTATCAAGAAATTGATCCCATTTTTACCAGTACTTTGAAAAACCAAAATGGCTCTTTAGTTAACACATGACCCGATTTCCAAACACCTAAAATTTTGTCACAAATTCTTCTCTGCGCATCTTATTTTCAACTCTCTTCTCGGTGTTTGGAAATTGGATGAAATGCCATCTCGCGTACTTGATATATTACATGCAATATGCTTACTATTGTTGATGTTGACTGGTCAACACATGATTCTGTTAACTCTTAGCCAAGCCTTGGTCTAGTTGCGGTCTATTCATTATTATTGGGAGATATTATTGCATAAATATTAGGCAAAATAAAAATAACAGCAGGATTACAAAAGAATAAATAAATAAAATATAATTAAATAAATAAAATATTAAATAAATAACTGAAAGATGATTTACAGTCCATACTGTGCAATCTCTGCCCTGTAATGTTTTTGAGTCTCAAACGAAGGGATGTAAATACTAGCCAAAATAAAAAGTCCAGGACAAACTTACCTTTTTCTTCATTATTAATGCCAGATATCCTTGCCAAAACAATAAGAAAGAGTAGAAGAACCTCAAAGTTATCCCAAACCGACGTTTCAGCTCATCAAGCATTCAATTCAGTCCTAAACATAACCCATAATGGCAGACTCAAAAACTTCATGCACGCTATTACCAAAGTGTAACATATCAACAAATTCAAAACAAAAATGAAAACAAACCCTGAGGCTGCTCAGTACGGACCGGAAATCATCTTTAACAGTCCCTTTTCAATGTTGCAGGATCAGTGTCACTCAAAAAATGTACCTTGCCGGTGTTGTAAACCACACAGATTGTTGGAAGAAACAGTCAAACATTTTCCAGTCATTCCAAGTGGTTTATATCCCCATTGAATAATTATTATACAGTGGAACCCCTGTTAATCCGATCACCAACAGGCCACCAAAATCTGGTCGTATAATGGGGTGGTCGTATTAAAGGGGTTCTTAAATAAGAAAATGACTGACAGAACTTTAGTTCGGGACAAAGAAAGTGGTCGTATTAACGAGGTGGTCGCATTATCAAGGTGGTCGTAAGGCGGTGGACTCAGTATGGCAAACTGGTCCATGACAAAAAGGTACGTTCTGATTGGTTGCTTGAGCAGTCCGAATTTTGCAATACGGGCCACTAAAAGATGAAATCACTCATGAATTAATTCGCCAATAATAGATCATGCATTTGCCATAAATGGATGCATTAATTTTAATCAGCACAGTTTTAAATGGTAAGGTAAAGCTGCTCAGGCCAAACTGGCCACCCTGCTGGAAACTTATCCATGGCCAGTTTTAGTAGCATGAAGCAACTAGGAGTATTGCTACTCCCCCAGCATTTTGTCGCCGAAATCCATTTGTACTCCTGGGTGGAGAGAGGCACTGTGAGAGTAAAGTGTCTTGCCCATTAGAAACACAACACAATTATCCCGGCCAAGCTCGAACCCGGACCGCTTGATCCGCTGTCCAACGTGCTTTACCATTTTGGCCACCGCGTCTCCCACAGTTTTAAAACAGTCATTATAATAAAAACTTTAGTGAACTAGCTTGTTCAGTCCATATTGGGGAATATTGATCTCGTTCTTTTTTGGCAAGTTTATTGACCAAGCCAAGTAAACCAATATTTCCCAATTCGAACCTCGCGCTACTTCAATAATATGTATGTAAACCATAGAATTGTTATCCATTGTTGTTATGAAGAAGTACATCTCTAAGGGATAATGACATAAATGGTTGCATAAAAACAGTGAAATCGATGGTAAATAGTGGAAATAAAAAATCAGTACCCATCCCAAATAAGTGTCATGTCTCTAATGAGTGATTTAGCTCCCTTGAGCTCCCAAAACTAAATTAGCACGCTGGCTGGTAAATTGTATCATTCATTACTAGAGCGATTTTCAATTGGAGTATCGAAAGTAATCCGAAATTGGTTTTGCTTTACTACGTTCTGTGATTGGTTTAAAAAACTTGCGCCACCTACTCAAACCAATCAGATGCTATAAACCAAAACCAATCATGGTTTTGGTTTTGGTTTTGGTTTGGTTTTACGACACTCAATGAAAAACCGCTCTAACAGTAACTGAAACATGAGCAGTTTCTTTGTGTTTACCAGAGCAATAGTCACTATATAACTGCATATTTGATTGACCATTCAAAGTGCCACCATGTCATCATTGGTTATTGTATATAAAAGCATATAAAAACATATAATATACTAAATTATTATCATGAATAATTTTTAAAACAATATATCTAATATTCTTATTAACTAAATATAATTTTATAGATATAAAGACTGGATTCTGTACACTCTGATTGGTTAAAAAAACATGTTTTATCAGAGTATAAAACATAGAAAATCTGTTAATTTATCATTTTGTGTGCATTAAATCCATATCATAAAGCCATTATGAAGAAGCCAAAGCCATGTATTACAAATGTGTACTGTCATAGAACACTCCGGTTATTTGAAAACACTTGAGAAATATTGAAAACAATTGCCTGTGGCTCCTTTCTTTTGTGTTCTAAATCCCCATAATGTTTTATGACTCACAGTATAATACATGGCTTGGCTTATTTATTTACATGTACATGTCATTGTATAAATAAAACTAAACAAAGGCTATAGTAAATCATACCTGAATCAACAATGTAAAATTTAGTTTTAAAAATTGACTAAAATAATATTGTTGAGAGGGAAATGAGAGCAAAGTGTTCCAATATTGTTTGATATTACAGTTTCCGCTTACAAAATATCAATATCTGCGTAAATATGGTTAATTGTTTGATATTGTAGAACCTTTCCTGAGCAAAACCTGGTGAACTCTTGTCTCAGGTCAAGTCTAAAATGCAACCACTGACAGTGTATCAAACTGATGTACTTTTTTGGTTTAATTTTTGTGTATAAATTATATTGTTTCCAATTATTGGAAAATTGGGCTAAGATTGTTAGAATATCCAATGATATAGCTACTGCCACTACTGTCACTCACTGGATGATGTGTTATAGGATTTAAATGCAATTTATTATAATACAACTTCAGTCAGTAGAATACAAAATATCTCATGATATTGTATAGTTAGTTATTTTGTTGAGTTAGTTATTTAGAACTTTGCTATGGAAACCACAACACGCACTTCTAATTCTTTACTTTTTGATGGTCTAAAATCATGATTTTCCTAATAAATTTCTTATTATAGACAGTTACTGTAAGTGTGCAGTATCGCCGTACATTTTTACTCACCCTCACAGCAATACTACTACTAATAATAAATTATTATTAGATACATGTAATAAATTAAAAGAGATTTTAATGAATACCTATACAAAAAAAGTATTAGTGTTAACAGTTTTAAGTTTTAGACTAAACCAAATAATTATTTAATATACATTGATTTTTTTTATTTTTGTGTGATGTTTTGCATTGTATACTTTGCCCAGATTTTTTGTTGTTACCAAATCTTGAATAAATAAATCTTCTCATCATTTTATTAATATATGCACACCCATTTCAAACTTTTCTTTGGAGAACTTTATTAGTTTAGTTATTGTTACAGTGATAGAATCATGTCAATATTACTGGCAAAAAATAGTGCCAAAATAGGTCAACTTTAGATGCAGGGCCCCTATGGATACCAGCCTAGAGCTGAATGGGCCACCCTGCTTAAATAAAGATTTACTACTACTAACTACATGTAAGTCTGAAGAGCACTTCCCTGATCTCGCAGTTACCGCAATACACTACCCTGGGAGATTTGAGGTAGATCAGATAATCAAAGCCTTTGTAAATGATCACCCAGAAAGACTCGTCTTCATTGTTTGATTGAAAAATAAAAGTGTGTAGAAAAGCAACAAACAACCATGACCATTACTTTACATCTGAAATCAAAATGCTGGAAATGTTTTTTTTAAATTTTATAAATATCTACTCTTCCAACATCATCCCTCCAGAGTCAAGACCCCAAAGACCTAGTCAGAGACGTTTGGCTTCCCTTCTCATAATTCCCCCCCCCCCCCCCCCCCCTTTCATAAAATCCTAGATCCACCCCTGCCTTGCGATTTGTTCAATAATAATTATTGTGGTTTCATCTTGCTTCTCGTGATAATAATTGTATTGGTTTGAGCGCAACATCCCAGATAAATATATAATACATACCATACCATAGATATAAATTTTTTGCACTTTCTTGTGATTTGGAAAGAACCAATAATATAATAATATTATTATATTGTGATATTAATATTAATATTATTATACAGTATATTTTAAAATAAAATAAAATTGTATATTAATTTATATTGAGTACCAATGTGTAAAGTTTTGGAAATTTTTGTTTTTGTGGGAAATCAGTTAGTATTGCAGAGCTAAATTCCTTTTTACAGTGAAGATGACGCCACCGTTTTTACTCGACAAAGTTTTTGATTAATTTTTGACATCTTCTTGACAACTTTGATGGGTTCCGTTTGTGGCGCCACATTTGAACTAGACTAGAAACTAAAACCATTCAAATTTCACGACTCTGCCTCCAACACTCCTTGGATTTTGATTGGTCAAGTCAAACGGAACCCATCTGAAAGTCGTCAAAAGATGTCAAAAATTAATCAAAAACTTTGTCGAGTGGCAACAGTAGCGTCATTTTCACTGTAAAAACTCCAATTATTAGAAATTAGAAAGATCAAAATCCACAATAATTTCATGCCATTTTGTGCAGCTAACATGCTACATATTCTATGACTACATCCCGATACATTCCTTTATAAATACTAGTTGGGAGAATTTGTCGAACGTGAAGACCTGAATATTAGCTTTCAACAGTGATCATTTCCTTATTTCTCATGACCTATTTGATAATGTATTGATATTACTTAGAGAAATTTGAAACTGATCCTAATTAAAATTATTTTTAAAAATCAAATGATATCTTCAGTTACATCAAAATTATTTTTTTTAGTATAATAAAAATTCTTATGCATCAGGGGTCACTGGGTGTTAATTAAGTGTCAACACAGTGTACGTGTTGCAGCAACATTAATTATTATTTGTAAGTGAATGAGTTAAAATTAGAAATGACTTATTAGTATAATGTTTTGTATAATAAATCTAATTTTGACATGTGCAAATTTTTAGAGTACACATCAAAAGCTATTAAAAAATTTCTATAAAGATATTCTTTTCAGTCATAACTTGGAATTCCTAACTTTTAAGAAAACAAATAGTAAGTTAATCTGTGCCTTGTATCACAATCTTCTTCAACGGGTGGGAGGAAGTTGTTAGTTCGCGGATCAAAATGATTTCCGTTTAAAATGTGCAAGAAATACATTTACATCAAAACAGGAAATGATCAATGGTCTTAAGACTCAAGGAAATACATTCTCTGATCGGACAACATCGCTGTTGTAGTAGTTCCGGTTTTATTTACTTTTATTTATTACAGTCACGTTTTCCGTTGGCGTTAGCTTTACAATTTATATTAAAGAACTTTTAATTTCAAGTAGATCTTGGTCAGCCACATGTGACAAGCGTGTTGTAACTGTCAGATATAAGTGATCGATCTATGACGTTTACGAAGTCACGTGTCCTCTCCAAACTTTAAACCTCATTTGTTATGTGTGGCGATGTCAAAGTCAACTTCATCTACAATGCCCGTAACTGAAGTACAGGTATTTTTGATTTGTTTTCGCTTTTCGCCGCCTAAATTTTGCCCCGATGTAGCCATTTATTTTTTGAAGCCATGAGGAATATTTTTCTGTTAAAACTAACGCGTCAATCGGCAATTTAGACATGTTCAATTCATTTCATTTTGTAGCATACCATGACAGAATTACTGCCTAACTGACTTAAATTATTGATTTTATTTTCAGTGGATCGGGGCCAGTTGTGGACGGCACAGCTCGTATACCTTCTACAGAGGTTTCAGATTAATTGTCGATGGTGTGGTGAAAAATTTCTGCCTCGGAGAGTTTTATTTTGTGAGGAATTCCATAAACCAACCGATATGCATAGCTGAGCTACAATTAGTTTGGTACGATGCGAGCACTGACAGCCAGCTTGCTTCCGCGAGACTTTATTTCAGACCCGAAGATACTCCCGTAGGACGTCTTGCAAACCACGGACAGGTCAGTTATTTATAAATTTATTTCCTAGGGATTTTATTTTCATTTTTTCACGCTTAGATTTGCCGTTTTGGAGTCCGTAAAATGGCCATGCTTAACAAATCCTAAAACACTAAAAAATTGTTTGTTGAAGTTATAATGCTTCATTGATTTTGTGAAGACGTTGTTAGAAATTTGCGCTGGAACTCGATTCCATTTTATCTTTTTATTTCTTTACAGATCGGAAAAATAAAAACAAATTATCTTTCATCTTATTTCGCATTAAAACTTAAAAACATTAGCTGCTACAGCGAAAGAAATCACGGCGCATTAAAACGGAATATTTAAGCTCGGCAGAACACGCTTTTGTATCTGTGCACCACTTGTATGTCCTATATTTAGATGAATATTTATTAGAACTAGGGAAAAATAATGTGCCTAAAATATTTTGTTTTTTAGTAGTGATCCTTGAGAACCTCCACTCGTAAATGTAACATTTCGTTGAAAAACCGATCGAGAAACTGAGATTTGGTCTTTTGTTTCTATAGCGCGCCGCGAGGAAGTGAAAGAATTCCCATGTGCTGAACTTCATTAAATTTCATTTCTTAATTTTAATAACGTCCGAACTGATTTTATGGTCTCTTAATTGCTCGGATAAGCTGTTTGGAAATTGAATAGTTTAGGGATTCGAAGTGACAGTTTATCAGTGAGCTTGGGATACTCCGTAGTATTTTATCAGCAACAGCACGGCGGTTGTAATGAACTTTTTACAACACCACGCAATTTTATATTCATGAGGTCATATCGGTAAACAACGATTTTATTCATCGCGCGTTTCCGTACGGTGTTTACTATTATTGCTAATTTTTTTCTCGTTTGAGGTGCAAATTTAATTTAAATTTCACGAAATGTTCGATCGAGAAATGAAGAGTTTATTCGAAGGCGATAATTTAGGCTATAAAACAGCAAGCGGTGTTTTGGCTTAAACAAAAGACATGATTTGCATTTTCAGCGCCGCAAGTAGAATTCACTCGCGATGTTTCCGGTCGAGAGATTGTATTTCAGTTTGCTAAGCAATTTTATTTTGGGTGATTATTTTGTTGTCACTTTTTTGGATTTTACTGATGGAATTTCAAGCGACAAAGTGCCCGTTTTCGTGGTGCGATTTCAAGCAGAAATTGACATTGTATTTGATGAAAGATAGCACCTCTGTGCCTACGACAGATGCGTATTAAGACAGCACAATAGAAAATATTTGAATAAAAATAATAACCTGCCTTTTAGCTTTAGAAATTATCTTAATCGGATTTTTCTTCCCTTCCTATCTGCACGTTTTAGATAACTTTTCTGACCAAAAAATATATTTGATTTCTTTTTCGCAGCGATTCCGCGCGTTTGCGTTTTTAATGGCCATTTTTGAACAGAGATCGGTGCGTGTAAACAAATTACCACATGGTCTTGAATGACTTGATATTAATTGGAATTAGAATCTATAGATTGTTTTTCGTGAAATATTGGCTAATGGAATAGGTTTCGATGTTAAAATTGCTAAATAATCGATAGAGTGTTGTTAATGTATACGAATAGACTAATGTCTATTTCAAAACAAGGCTCGCATTCATTTGTAAATTTCACTAGCTACTTAAGTTTTGTATTACATTATCTTTTATTCAGGATTAACCATGAGATCAAATCAATTTTACTATTGTTTTTATTCCATACACATTTTAGATCTTTGGGTGCGTGTTTTGGCAGAATTCCTTCAAAAACAGACCGTATTTTTCTTTAATGTATATGACAGGGTTTTCTGTTTTGATAATTAATTGTCCAGTGATTTCCTTTGTCAGTTTCATTGTTGAAATATCTCGATCGAGCCCATTAAAATGAAAAGTAATCATGTATTTTTGTTGCAAAGGTTTATTCTGATATCATGTTCGTCTGATTCTTCGTCATTGATTTTAAATTATTTTAATTTTAAAGGAAAAAAGCTGATAATTCTTAGAACTGTTTTATTCATTAATTATTGTGTTATGCAAATTATTTTATATTTTCTGTCACTGAAAATGACCTGTGATTTCAAGCTTTTGATTAAACACATTCCCGTCACAAGATAAACTCTGGAAAATTGAGTGCTTCAATATAATTCAATATAGATCTCAGGAGTAAAAGATAATTCAATACTCTAGGATTAGGTGAAGGTCAAACTTACATGTAATGCTACCTCTTCTTCCCAAATGAAATACGTTGTGGCACTTGAGTGTCTCGATTCTTAAAATTGTTACTCTTTCAAAAGATGTGCCAGCTGGCTAGAGCTACACTTTTAAAATTGAATACCACTTGAAACGTAAAAATGACATGAATTGAATTCTGTTTATCTGCTTTAATTTGTATATATGGTTATTATTAATTTTGATACATCACAACATTGTATTTTTTTTATAAATTTCCCTTTTATACACGGCACAGTACTTGGGCTTCATAATAAAGCTTCTCTTTATCCATGGAACATTTAGTTGAGTTTAAGATCCATAAAAAACGTATCAGCTGTAGTTAATTGTTATAAGTACATGATAAAATGTTGTGTGAATAATGCCTGCTATTTAACACTTTAGTGCATGTATCACCAAGGGCAAACTTTGCTTTTAGCACATGTGCCTGAGACAAAAGGTTGAATTAATTACCACTCTGTTTACCAGCTTTTGTGAAAATTGAATTTCTTTCAAGGAGCAAGTCATTTTGTTTGATCTTATATGTTATACACAGTCTGCCTTGGTTGTAAAGCCCTGGCTAAACAGTCAAACATTTTTATCCAACATCATGATGGATGAATTGACGCATTAAACAATCAAAATGTTTTATAAAAATGTTTCATCTACAAAATGTAGGGGTAGCGAATGGTCTTTAAAAAACGATGGGTCTCACAAAATTTTAGTCAAATTTCAGGGGTCTCACGGTCTCATTTTTTAGCGGTTCTGTATGTCTCACAGTCTCAATTTTTTCGCGAAAGCCATTTTGGGGTCTCGATCTCGGTCTTGCAATCTAAAAATTCAAAAAGTCTCGGTCTCACAGAGAAAAATGCTAGTCTCGCTGTCTTGAGCAAAGTCTCGAATTTACCATTCACCACCCCTAAATTTAAGGGCTGACTAGACCATCAGCCATGTTAATCCAACACAATGTTGGATGAAATTGTTTGATAATTGAGTTGAGGTTTACCAGTGAGAGTATACCTTATATTCTCACTTAATTATTTTCACAAGTACTAACTTTTGTGATTTTCGCAATGTAGAAAAAATATGAAAATAAAGGCGGTATTTTCGCAAAATTTTAAGCCTTTGAGCCCTTATGTTCTCTGAAATCGCAAAAATAAAGCCTCGCGAAATATGGATCTGTCGATTTTGCAAAATTAAGTATGCAAGAAAGTTAGTGAGAATAAGGTAGCTAGTTTAATAGGCCAATTTCGATATTTTTTTATTAACTTGGCTTCGAGGCTTAGGGGAATAAACAAAATAAATTATTTATTCATACCTCAACCTCGATGTGATTTCTTTTCGATTTAATTTGTTTTATTCCCCTAAGCCTCAGAGCCAAGTTAGAATTTTAATATATCGAAATTGGCCTATTAAAATGTATTTATTTTATAATCAGGGAGTTGTGTCAATTGCAAGATTTTTAGTGAAGTTGTAAAATCTAATTTCTAAAAATGATAAAATTAATTTTGCAGTTGCAAATTCTAAAAAAAAAAAAATGAAATGCACCAGACTGATAGAACTATGTTATATTGCATCAACTTCTGGTTTATTGCTATGGGATGTTTGAAACATTTTCCAAAAAAAATGTAAAATAAACCAGTTCTTTAGATCCATGGCAAGTATAAGTAATTTTCACAATCAAAACATATGTGTACAACATTAACCAAAGACTTTCAGCTTACAGTTGTTTCATTTGGCCCCTTTAAATAGTAATTATTAATTAATAATATTTATAATAATTTAACTTTATTTGGGGTCGTTGTGAAGCTACCCTGGTAATTAACATCATGATGGTTCTGGTAGTATCAGTTTATTTATCCAAGTATCAGGTATAAAGACACACGGCAAAGCCTTGCGTCTTTATACCTGGCTGCTCGTTTTTTTAAAACAGTTTCAAAAACTTCCCTCTAAATTTATTAAATCTATTCAAAAATCTTGACGTTTTAGATGAGAAAATTGAGCTAAAAGTTCAGCCATACCTTTATCAAATATACACCAAAGACACTCATCAACGTTCATTTCTTTTGTATTTTCTTTATGAATTATTAATGAACAATAAATGGACAATACACTTAATAACATAATGAGTAAAGTACCTTTCCATATTATTTTCATTCCCGTGGTTTGATTTCACATTTATCACAGTAGTTCTACATGTAAAATATTATCAATGACAATTCATGCTCTGGTAAAAAAAATTCATACTGCTAATTAATATTATGGACTAATGGTCTGTCTAGACGCATTTGTTGTCTGCGGATAACCCATCCAAATGCGAAGACAGATTTTGACAGATAATCCATCCTGTCTCAAAAGAGGAAATAAAAGAGACAGTGGTCTTCGGCAAAGTTATCAAAAACAGCCCAAGCTGTGGGGTGTACTTTTTGCTAATGAATAACTACGTGTATTAACTGGCTTTGTTCGTCATTAGGATGAGTTACTTTATGCCGACCAGAAGATTGTTATCAAGTGCCATGACATGGCAGTATGGCAGTACTCGGGTGTCCTGTGGAACTCTGGCATGGTGCCCTTGTGTGAAAGTGACTTTGTCTGTGTTGATGACAAATACTATTTGAACAGCAACTATGCTGCGAAGGAGAAAGAAACATTGCAAAATGCCAAAGAGGTATGGCTGAAGGGGGAGCACCCTCGCAGCCTTCGCATCCTCACATTTCCAGCCTACTGTCGTTACAGAGCTCTAAAAAGAGGCTCTTATCTGGTATGTGCTTCGCAAGAGCTCAACTAGTCGCCCTTGGAGGAGTTATTGCAGAACACAGAAGTTCACGGGTGTTGTTCTGTAGAGACAGTTTTCATCATCCTTACTTGGACAAGTTTGAACTATCTGGTGATAACAAAGGTATGTCACACACTAACATAATTATTATGTTTCTTAAAATTATCTATCCAACAGATAACTTGTTTCAGATGTACTTACAGTCATTACAGTGTGCAGAGTGGAGGTCTGGGGAGATGACGTTTTGGTCCAATAATCCCTTGGGGCCATGTAGATGTACCAGTCCCTCCCCTATTATGAAACATCAGCAAATAAAATTATAGTCTTTTTCTGTCAACATCCAAATGTAAATATTGTGACAGATTTTCTGTCTGATCAAGTAACTTGAGGCATGTTACCAGACAGATTACAGTCCTCTTGTTATCCAAACACAAATTTAATTTACAATAATAATTAGATGAATTTCCATCTCAGACGATTTAATATCCATCCCAGACAGGTAATTCATTTATTCACACTATGAATCTAGCCACAGAAATGTTGAGAAGGAATTCTAAATTAAGATACTAATCATTTATCTTGTGGCTTAACGGGTTAAAAGTATAATAACATTGCATGTCTGAGTTGCCATTTTGTTCAGTCAAAAAAACAAAGTTTGGTTTCTTGAAGTTGGCTGGAACTCCAATGTGGCCTTGAGCAATTGTAATATATTAGTTGACTTCATGTGTGATTAGCTCTTTGATTGGCTGAGAAGTTTATAAAACCAACAGAAAGATGTGGTAATGCTATACTAACAGTAATCCATTTTTTTCTGTCACCAGCACCAGTTCTGAAAGGCAGGCCGAGGAAGAAAAGGAGGCTAGCACAGAATAGTGTTCTTAAGAAGAAACGATTTGTGGCAGACATTCAAAATCATCTAGTTAGTTCACCTGCGGCAAAGAGATGCAAGCTGTCGGAGGAGGAGGAGAGCACTGGGTCTGACATGTCAGAAGGGGTACTAGAGAGAATAAAGGCACCCCCTCAAGTGGGGAGGAAAGTTCAAAGCAGTGGAATCCCACCACTTGTAAAACCTCGAGTACAGGTTAAAATTGCAGTCAAGGCCAAAACAGCTGAGGTTCCTAAAGTTGCTGCTCAAGATGTGTCATTGTCAAGAGCAGAAATTCCAAAGGTTCCTCCACCTCTTATTCCTTCTAATATTATAAAGGCAGACGTTGTACGTACTTCACAGCCTCTGCAGTCCAGCCGCAAGCAAGTAAATGGGAACACCATTGAGTGTTCAAGAACAACACCAATTCAAAAGCAGATTTATTCTTCAAATACAAAACTAAGAGACATTGAGAAAGTTAACCACAACAACAACAACAACACTGTTTTGTTGATCAAGCCACGTTTAACCGATAGAATTCAGACAAAAACGACAGTTGCACCTGTAACAAGGACAGTTGCACCTGTTACAAGTCCTAGCCCTTTGTTGGATAGCAGAACTGGTAAAATACTTAATTCATTGGTCGAAAACAAGAAACCTTCAAACCCACCATCTGGAACAACTGTTACATACACCCATAGTGTAGAGGGAATGAGAACAATACCACATGTCCACGCAGATGTACGCTTACATACTGCCTCGAGTACCCGACCAGTGACAACAACACAGGGAACTGTTGGCACTCAGTTAGCAACATCTACATGTCCCGTAGTGCGCAATCAACCTGTAGCATCCCTACAGCAGCAGCCCGTTACTAGTGTCCAAGCAGTTGCTCCAAAATCTCAACAAGTTGTAACACCCTTGGTAGTGACATCTGTGTCATCTTCAGTGAACATCAGTGATGGCGTGACTTCAAGTGGTGGTGGCTTACCTGTGAGGTCCAAGCCAAGTAAGGAGAATGAAGAGAGACCTCCGTGTGTTTCAGAGGAGATAAAAGAGAATGAGATAGAACAGACAGAGGAGGCTATCATGTGGAAAAAGAAGAAAAGACTGCGAATGCCTGGCAGTGTCAAGGATGAGGTGGGCGCTCCTAAATAAGTCTAGTTTACATGTATTTGCATGACAAGCATTATGCATTCTTATACGTATGTAGGGTTAGTACTTTGCAAGGAGAATTTCTTTTATTTCACCAGTTTTTGTGTTGGAGATTTAGTTTGTAGTTCAACTACAGGGGTGGAGGTGCAGTGTTGGACTCCAGATTGAGAGGTCCAGGTCCGAGCACTGGCCGGAGACTGTTTTTCCCCTGATATGTGTCAGTTATGTGTGGCGCCTCTTGTTTGTAACATCTCAAATTGAATTGAATAGGTGTATGATGATGATGATGAAAAGTACTTCATGCAAACCCTGCGCGACTTCATGAGAAAGAATAACCAACCACTTGGAAAGCTTCCTGCCTTGGGCTTTAAGAAAGGTATGACTTGTGACTTAATTAATTTATAGTCAGCAGTACTGTTCCATCCTTGATCGGTGCCACATTTATACTACACTGGACTTATTATGTTACAGTACACAGCTGGGATGAAATTAGTACCTGAGTGTGTTCATTTTACCTGTGCTTGGGCTACAAACAATTTTAGAACCAATGCGCAAACCTACTTTTCTGTTCTAAAAACATCAAATATCTTCTACCCCCATTTTATCTTTAAATCACATTATATTCTTGCTCTTGCATAAATTATTGACGGTTTTCAATATGTGCAATGTAGAGTCATTTACAGTATTTGTAAAAGCAAAATGATTGTATAGCTCATTTGTTATTCCAGTTTTCTGAAACAAAATAGATGCGCCGCAGAGAAATTCAACCATTAATCCGTCTGCGAACGGACAGCACCAAAATCCTTGTTCTAAAGGCTAATCACAGACAAGTACATATAATCTGGTACTTTGTTGGGGGTCTGGAACAACGATTTTGACACTGGTTCACAGATGGATTTAAGACGGATTCCGCTCAACGTTCGAGCAATAAGTGCAAAAAATTAAGTTACCAAAAAAATACTCATAGCACGGTAACATTTTGAATACAGTTAAGAAGAAATTATCGATAAATTAGCTCCCAAGCTGACCTCGCGAGAGAAGTCATTACATATTTTAATTAAAAAGACGCTTCATGTCAGTTCAAAACAAAATGGCGTGGTTTTTTATAGTTTTTTACGAGGTTTGACATTAATTTTCTCGAGAATGCTTGAGAATTTAATTGCGGGGTCACTTGGAGAAGTGAATTAAAGTGATATGTTTCAAATAGTATTCAAAATGTTACCTTGCTATGATAATTTTTTTAGTAATTAATTTTTGCACTTATTGCTCGAACGTTGAGCGGAATCCGTCTTAACGGTTGAATTTGTCTGTGACGCAGGCTAGAAACGCAGCTGTTTGGGACCTTTCACCATTGCCAGAAAACTGGGCAATAAACAGTGAATAGGTCAACCTTGTGTCTAATTCCTGGCTTGTTGGTGTTTGACCTTTTCAATATTTTGGTCACTAGTTGTAACATTGTTTTACTGTTTTGTTATTCCTGCAGTTAATCTGTGGACAATGTACACCACTGCACAGAGATTTGGAGGATATGATGCAGTGAGTATCATAGTACTAAGTGGTTAATGATTTCAAGAGTGGCTGGTTGTTAGAAAATTTGTAGAAAATGTTTTCAGTAATAATACACAAAAATCTTGAGCTGGTGTGCTTTGGCGTAATAATTTTAAGGCACTTGGCCATGGAATGAAAAAGCAAGGTAGCTTGGAAGTGTTGGCCAAACTCACACAGCCACCACACATAATTTTAACAAAACCAGTTTCACAGAATTGTTGACTGTGTACACCCACCCCCCTCCACCCCTCAAAAATAATCCAGGATATATTTAAAGGGAGGGGGCAGATTACCCAGACTACACCGTGATGCAAGCAAGACTGGATGGCTTTCTGTAGACCTGCCACATTCTAAAGCAGTTACTTAACAGTTATGAATATTGTTTTTAGGTAACAAGCAAACGTTTGTGGCGACGTGTTTACGACTCACTTGGAGGGAGTACAACGATAACTAGTGCTGCCACGTACACCAGGAGGCATTATGAAAGGTGGGTGAAAGTGAACAGGGTATACTGTGGGTAAATGGACTTGTGTCTTCTATCTGTATGAATAAACAAATTTCACATGTGAAGGATGAATTGAGCTCGTGAAGAGAGACGTTTGTTTAATCGGGCTACTACAATGTATCTGTATAATCTCAAAACCTGTTTAATGATTGTATACTTCTTGTCTCTAGATTACTATTGCCTTACGAGAAGTACATAAGAAGCCAACTCAAAAGACAGATGGATGATAAAAAACCCTCCAGTGTTAACAGCCTTGTACAAAAAGAGGCTCTCAGCAAACCAGAGAAGAAGCAAGGTTTAACGGTTTCTAACAGTAAAACCAAACCTAACCTTGAGGCAGTCAAGGTGAAGCAGAATTATGGTGCCACAGGAACTACTCCAGCTAGGACTAATCAGGATAATACTGCTCTGCCACCACTGCAAGCATTACCTTACAGGATGAACACCACAACTGATACCAAGGTGAAGCAGAATCAGGGTGCCACCGGAACTACTCCAGCAAGAACTCCTCAGGATAATACTGCTCTGCTGTCCCTACAAGCATTACCTTACAGGATGAACACCACAACTGATGCCAAGGTGAATGCAGTTAAAACAACGGATTCAGGTCAAGCGCACTCTGTCGCAGCACCCAAGGCCTCCTTTAAACAAGGGATGTCACCAGTTGCAGCCAGATCTATAAAGCAAGAGTATCAAGAGTCCAAAACATGGAGTAACAAGTCAAGAACAAGTGCAGTGCCATCCATCACCTCATCAACGGACAAAAGAAACAGGGCTATACCAACAGAGCAATTTCCACAAGAGGTAACAGCCACTAGTCAGCAGAATAGGAACTATGGTTGTATAAAAGTGATGCGCAACGATGAGGAAACAAGTGCAAGAACCAACACAGTGTATGCTAAAAAACACAGCTGTTGTTAATACCAACCTGAAGCAATCTGTCCAGGCTGTTCCACTCCAGAGAGTCACTAGACCAGTACATGATGATACCCTGGTGTCCCCTCCACCACAGCATTTAAATCCTGTCAGCAAAGGAAGAGAAATTATTGATCTAACATCAGATGAGAGTCCTCCACGGTCACAATCAAAGAGCCACTCTGCGCCGCACATTCAAAGTTCTCAGGGAAATGCACCGGAAATGTCCAAAGTACAGAGAGCAGTTGGTGGTGGAGACACTGAGGGCAGGAGACATGCGCAAAAATCACAAATGAGGCACGAATATCATGATAGCAGTTCAAGGCACCATTCTATTAGGGAAGTGCAACCAATTGGAGAGATGTCCCCAGTTTATGACATGCAGACATACAATGTTCAACCATTTAATAACAATCTAGTTCCACCTCAAGTACAAGAAAGCTCACCAGGTTTAACAATGAAGAAAGGCATGGATGAAGTGTATGCACCTTTAATGCAAGAGACAGTCCTTCCAAAATATGATAAGAAGAGGCACCAGCAGCAGGCACGGGTGGAAAACTTGGAAGGACGATATACACACTCTCCATCGGACAGTGTCGATGAGCATTTTGCTGAATGGCTACGAAGGCAGTCCAGTGTACAACATCACCATCCCAACTCTAATGTCAGCCATCACATACAGTCAACTAATCCTGAACTTGGCCATTTAAGGTATGGCTACATCACTGAGGACATCTGTGCTCCAGACTGCTCTTGTTCTTTACCAACGAGTAGAAAAGATGAAATCATGTCAGTCACTCCACTAAAACCAAAGAAGGAACACTATGAGGAGGAGCTACCATTTCCTGGCATGGCGCTGTACCCAGGAAGATGGAGCCCCTCCTCCATGGTAACAGATCACCCTGATCTTTATATCTCCTCACATCCTGCACATCTGCAAGCGCCACCAGATGCACTAGCCAGTCACTTGTGTACTGCATCAAGGATCTTCATACCCACAGCCCAGATTTTTAGCCCTCCTTACCACTTAGGCGTGGCACCCATGGGCGCTCCTCCTTTGATAACTGGTACAGATGATCAACTACACATTCACCCACACTGTTTGATGGCACCATCATATCCCTGCACTTCAAGCTCAAGGACACCAGATGGGACAGGCTACCCGCTATACTCCTTCACATGACCGATGTCCATTTCTGTATTCTGCTTAAATGAACTAACTGTAACAAAAGCCCATGTAATTGATAGGTGTAAAATCTATTTGTACTGTGCTAGAAAGAAATTTGCCAAAATGTTCTTTACTGTATTCATCCCTTACATGATGACGTCGTGTTTAATAGTCACCCATTAATCCTCTCACTCCTACGAGTACCACCAACCGTTCACTTATTAAACAAAAAGCTGTACTATTCGTCACATTTTTGTAACTATATTTCCAATTGTTAGTCGTTCAAAGGGTGATTATTTCACAAACATTATGCAAGGCTTGAATAACCATACGTTGTCGTAAAATGGTCGGGATTGACCTTAGAATGATTGATGAAGATTATTGTTTATTGGAAACAGTAATGTCATGTTTTCCATAATTCTACTGTAACACTACATCTCGAGTGCATTTACTAGTCACTTAGTCAGCTGGTCTGACTAACCTTCTGTTTAGTTAGAGAAGCACTCATATTTATTATATATAGGTGGCTACTCTTTGTTTGAACATAGTGTCACAATATTTCTGCAAACTGGATGTTGCACAGGTTTGACAGGAATTCTTGCAAGTTAGCTTGCTCAAGATCTTTGATATTTTCAACTCTCTTTTTAGCATTTTGCTTTTAAAGAGCAAACAAGGCTCTGGCATTTTAAGCTATAGTGAGCAACGTCATAATCGCTTGCACTGTAAATATATTTATTTTTGACATTCAGAGAGAGTGGACATAACTTATAGCGATTACCATAACAATCAAGTGATAAGGAATTACATTTACTAAACACATTCAGACTTGAGAAAGATATTATTCTGTCAGTGACACAAGCTACTCGGAAAAAATTTCTGAGATCCTCCGACAGGAGTCAAACCTATGACCTTCCGCACACCAGTCAGATGCTCTACCACTGAACTACAGGAGACTCCCACGAATCTCCTATAGCTCAGTGGTAGAGCGTCTGACCAGTGTGCTCAACTCCTGTTGAGGGAACTCTGATTTTTTTTCCAAGTAGCTTGACAATAATATCTTTCTCACATTTCTACCAAGCTTAAAATATACCATCATTTCTTTCCACATTCAGACATTTTGTCATCTTTAAGAAACTATCCTAACTTGCCAAGGGCTTTTGTTGCAAGTTTCCTTTGTAAACGTCCTCTCGATTTCCCTGTAAATTTTGTAAATAGATAAAGAGTTTTGTTATGACGTAGTATGAAATAATCGCTGCAAGCATTCGTTTACATCATGAAAGAAAATAATTTGTCTCAAATTTGGTCACATAATAAGTAGCCATCTTTTTAATCTTAATTTAGATGATAGATTGTATAGCGAGTTTCTGTTATTCCATGTCGATTATTTATTAATTCCTTGTGATGCGTGTGTATGATTTCTTGATATTAAAAGCTAATTCGGTGTCAACCATGAACATATACAAGAACAATTTTGGTCTCAGCCGCTGATCCATTTAAAATGTCCAATCTTATGAACATGCAATATTTTTGCATTTATTGACTGCTACTTCATATTATTAGCAAGAGTGAAAATAATTTTATGTCAGTTATGAGAAATTATTGCATGACATTCTAGTTAAACCTTGTTGACACTCTCTACCGTTGATGAAGTGTGAAACTTGGAGTTTTATCCCTGTGTTTATATCCATGTTATTACAGAGGTGTGAAATATTTTTTAAAGGCACATCTTTGTAGTATATTTTCTAGAACAAAAGACTATTTTCTAAAACTATAAAGCATGTGATTTTTTAGCTTGATGAGTTGTATTTATTTTTGTGTGGGTCACATTAGACCTCTAAGATGAGACTTGAAATGATATAAATAGTATTTTGCTAGCAGTTAATGTAAATAAACTCTTGTTCGCAAACCTTTGTTGTCAACTCTTATTATATGTTTTAAAAGGGACACTCCTCATTTTTAGCATGATTTTGGGAAGCTCAGAAACATCTAGATCATAGGAAGCTGAACAATAATGGTTTGATTCTGTAGAATAGTACTCGACAAATGACAGGAATCCATTAGGAAGTGAGGATGACTAACGACAGCGAGGATGGGAATTTATTACAATATGGATTTTTGAAAAGATGACAGGCTGTCAGTTTTTCAAAGTTTTAAGTTTGGCTCGGTTTCAAATGTTGTTGCAGTATGGATTTTTTTCAATAAATTGCTTTTTACCACATAGTTAGAGTTTATTATTCGGACGTAATTACAGTACGGACGAATTATAATCCTAGGATTCAACGGCAGACTCGCCCCAGTCGTCTCAGTCGAGTGGCTCGGCTAAAGCGGTAGGGTGAGAGCTGGGGCAGAGTGCTGGTTGCGTTTATGTGGTTATTTTTGATGCAGCGAGTAAAGGATAATTCGTCCGAATTCAAGCTGTCAACAGCTTCTTGTTAAGTTCCTATTCCATAAATTTGGGGACCATTCCGTGCATTTATAACAGTTTTGAGCAAATATGCCGGGACAGTGGTGTCCCTTTAATAGTCAATAGGCCTTATGCTAGCCTCCTACGCAGACGCTCTTTGGGCTCGTCACGCAATAGAGCGTCTGCGTAGGAGGCTAGCCTTATGCATGATTACGTCAGTTCCTCAAGATTCGCTTACACAAAATTTTTCTCAAATCTGTGACAGTTCATACTGTTTCTTTTCATATTTCCTGCTTTGGGAATTCGTTCATGATACAATTTACAAAATGGTTATACCTACAATTCTCGTCATAAGTCTTGGGACACTTCATATTTTCGACGACAAATGGTCGTTGTCTTCACCCCCCCCCCCCCCCCCCCCTCCCCACCACCAATGCAGGGAGGGGGGGCAGAGGGGTTCGAAAAATTGAATACTGACTTCTCACTTCAAAAAAAACATTGCCATTGGGAAGTATTTTTTAAGTGTCCCAAGGACTTTTGACGAGAATTGTAGAATGGATACGCCAAAATCAGATCACTCTACTATAGCATCCAGATTGCCGCCCCAGTTAGCCTACTATAGCCCTTCTCGCTTTTATTTGTGGGTTAGGGTAACGTCTGATCTAAAATCCGAGTTCAAATGAAGTTATATGTATATGTATCTGAAATTAGCTAGTCTGACCTAAACATCCAGTAGGGAATAGCAAGGGGGAATAGGTACTATTTTAAAGGGGATTAAGGTGGCTCGATGTAGTTTTTTTAGCGCTGGGGTGAGAGTTTTGAAAACAAAAATTCGATCAGAAGGCAATCTTCGATTTTGTCATACTACACCATGATGATGACAAATGATGATATATTTATTTTACACTGGTTTCCAAGCAACAGAGGTTACCATAGCAACGATTTCGGCATCCTATTGGTTTTAAACAAGGCTGATTTTCTCGAAATCTAGTCGAAAACATTGCATTCATTTTTTCATATTTTAAAGTATGCTAGTTTGACCACCTGTAGACGAAATTTCAAGAAATTCTGTAAGGCCGTTTTTGATTAAAACTGCACTGAACTTTTGCGGTCGTGTTTGTGTATGTCCCAGAATTTACTTCAAAATCTTTCATTAAATTAAAGCTATATGTACCTCCCCTCTGTTGAAGGACTTTTAATGATATTAAAGACTTTGTAAGGTAAATGGATCACCTCGGATGGTTACGATTTCAAAATATTCAATTTTGAAGAACTGCGCTTAGGCACCTCAGAACACGATCGAAGCGCGTAATTTACATTTAGTGGGATATTGCTAAAATGCTCTTACAGATTTTTTTTAAAAATTGTTAGGTGTTAGCGCGATGGTTGCACTTGATATTCCAATCGAAAATGCCATTAAAATATCGTTGCAAGCGTTAGAAAATAACACCGAATTATGGGTACGTTTCGCTCGCTACTGTCTTTCTTCGAACAGGGATTTTGTTTATCTTGTTTCTGGTCAATTTCTCTCTTGATGCACGTGCAATGAATATTAATTTTATTCCAAATGCATGCCGCGTGTGGCCTGTTTTCATGCAGATCGTAGTAATATATTTTTTTTACAAACATGTATATATTTATATATGATACACGTGTATCATATACAGCCATGGCGCGGAAAACTAAATTTTGTAACGAAAAAAATTCGTAAATGAGAGAAGCTAGAGAAGCGAAAGGCAGTTGTGATACAAAATTTCGTTTTCCGCACCATGGCTGTATATGATACACGTCTATCATATATAAATATATACATGTTTGTAAAAATTATATTGTATATTGTATATATTACTACGATCTGCATGAAAACAGGCCACACGCGGCATGCATTTGGAATAAAATTAATATTCATTGCACGTGCATCAAGAGAGAAACTGACCAGAAAAAAGATAAACAAAATCCCTGTTCGAAGAAAGACAGTAGCGAGCGAAACTTACCCATAATTCGGTGTTATTTTCTAACGCTTGCAACGATATTTTAATGGCATTTTCGATTGGAATATCAAGTGCAACCATCGCGCTAACACCTAACAATTTTTAAAAAAAATCTGTAAGAGCATTTTAGCAATATCCCGCTAAATGTAAATTACGCGCTTCGATCGTGTTCTGAGGTGCCTAAGCGCAGTTCTTCAAAATTGAATATTTTGAAATCGTAACCATCCGAGGTGATCCATTTACCTTACAAAGTCTTTAATATCATTAAAAGTCCTTCAACAGAGGGGAGGTACATATAGCTTTAATTTATGAAAGATTTTGAAGTAAATTCTGGGACATACACAAACACGACCGCAAAAAGTTCAGTGCAGTTTTAATCAAAACGGCCTTACAGAATTTCTTGAAATTTCGTCTACAGGTGGTCAAACTAGCATACTTTAAAATATGAAAAAATGAATGCAATGTTTTCGACTAGATTTCGAGAAAATCAGCCTTGTTTAAAACCAATAGGATGCCGAAATCGTTGCTATGGTAACCTCTGTTGCTTGGAAACCAGTGTAAAATAAATCTATCATCATTTGTCATCATCATGGTGTAGTATGACAAAAATCGAAGATTGCCTTCTGATCGAATTTTTGTTTTCAAAACTCTCACCCCAGCGCTAAAAAAACTACATCGAGCCACCTTAAGGCAAGACTGAGTCCGCGCTTTTCTTCAAGAACGTTGTTGATAAGCAGCCTCGTTTCCAGGACCGCCTCGAACATAGGTTAAGAAGCCCCCGTTACGATATGCATCGTGGTATCTTAACTGTCTAGAGCCCGCTCCCGATACATGCTAAAGAGCAGAGACGGCAATCTCCCATCTTAATACTAATACTGGAAAATTTTTGCATTGACAATATTGACTTTGTACCATCTACCTACGGGAGTTTTTCTCGGCGAGACTTCTAATATTTTCTACCCTCGGTACCAGAGGTTTATTTCGCGCGTCGGGTCACAATAGAGACTTCAAACCAGAAACCGCGCAAGAAAAACCTCTGGCACCCAGGGTAAATATTTTCATACATGAAGTAGAAATCACACTAGTGCGCAAGTCACTAACGTGATAATCAAACACAAAACAGAGTGCGCGAGTCACTAACGTGATAATCAAACACAAAACAGAGTGCGCGAGTCACTAACGTAATGATCAAACACAACTACAGAGTACGCGAGTCACTAACGTAATAATCAAACACAAAACAGAGTGCGCGAGTCACTAACGTAATAATCAAACACAAAACAGAGTGCGCGAGTCACTAACGTAACAATCAAACACAAGACGGAGTGCGCGAGTTGCTAACGTAATAATCAAACACAAAACAGAGTGCGCGGGTCAATGACGTGACAACCAATGAGAAAACAGAGCGCGCGAGTCACTAACGTAACAATCAAACACAAGACAGAGCGCGCGAGTCACTAACGTAACAATCAAACACAAGACAGAGCGCGCGAGTCACTAACGTAATGATCAAACACAACTACAGAGTGCGCGAGTCACTAACGTAACAATCAAACACAAGACAGAGCGCGCGAGTCACTAACATAACAATCAAACACAAGACAGAGCGCGCGAGTCACTAACGTAATGATAAAAAAAAACTACAGAGTGCGCGAGTCACTAACGTAATGATCAAACACAACTACAGAGTGCGCGAGTCACTAACGTAACAATCAAACACAAGACAGAGTGCGCGAGTCACTAACGTAATGATCAAACACAACTACAGAGTACGCGAGTCACTAACGTAATAATCAAACACAAAACAGAGTGCGCGAGTCACTAACGTAATAATCAAACACAAAACAGAGTGCGCGAGTCACTAACGTAATGATCAAACACAACTACAGAGTGCGCGAGTCACTAACGTAACAATCAAACACAAGACAGAGTGCGCGAGTCACTAACGTAATGATCAAACACAACTACAGAGTGCGCGAGTCACTAACGTAATAATCAAACACAAAACAGAGTGCGCGAGTCACTAACGTAACAATCAAACACAAGACGGAGTGCGCGAGTTACTAACGTAATAATCAAACACAAAACAGAGTGCGCGAGTCACTAACGTAACAATCAAACACAAAACAGAGCGCGCGAGTCACTAACGTAACAATCAAACACAAAACAGAGCGCGCGAGTCACTAACGTAACAATCAAACACAAGACAGAGCGCGCGAGTCACTAACGTAACAATCAAACACAAAACAGAGTGCGCGAGTCACTAACGTAACAATCAAACACAAGACAGAGCGCGCGAGTCACTAACGTAACAATCAAACACAAAACAGAGCGCGCGAGTCACTAACGTAATGATCAAACACAAAACAGAGTGCGCGAGTCACTAACGTAATGATCAAACACAACTACAGAGTGCGCGAGTCACTAACGTAATAATCAAACACAAAACAGAGTGCGCGAGTCACTAACGTAACAATCAAACACAACTACAGAGTACGCGAGTCACTAACGTAACAATCAAACACAAAACAGAGTGCGCGAGTCACTAACGTAATGATCAAACACAAAACAGAGTGCGCGAGTCACTAACGTAATGATCAAACACAACTACAGAGTACGCGAGTCACTAACGTAATAATCAATCACAAAACAGAGTGCGCGAGTCACTAACGTAATGATCAAACACAAGACAGAGTGCGCGAGTCGCTAACGTAACAATCAAACACAAGACAGAGTGCGCGGGTCAATGACGTGACAACCAATTAGAAAACAGAGTGCGCGAGTTACTAACGTGATAATCAAACACAAAACAGAGTGCGCGAGTCACTAACGTAATGATCAAACACAACTACACTGTACGCGAGTCACTAACGTAATAATCAATCACAAAACAGAGTGCGCGAGTTACTAACGTAATGATCAATCACAAAACAGAAGTGCGCGAGTTACTAACGTAATACATGCTCAAGTTTGTTTGTGGACAAATGGCTTTTTCCACCCGGCGCGCGTTTTATATTTCCTTCTCAGCCTCCACCCTGTATCTTTGCAAGAGCGCTTGTAAGGGAACACTACACAAGTCTCTGGGGAGGAGAGAGACTTATTCAACGTCCTACTCCTATCCCTGGTTGGCTCTGAGGAGGGGCAATTAATGAATGGAATAATTAATCCTAGGGTAATTAATGAATGGAATAATCTGCCAAGGGAAATAGTGGAAGCCGATAGCTTTCAGTTATTTAAATCAAAGTTGAAGTCTCACTTGAAAGTTTTTGCTTAATTTTTTTAAAGTTTTTAAACCTAGCTTTTTTTAGGGAATTTTTACATAGGGTTGACCTCTAAACTTCATTTTCAAGATCGATATCATATTTTTATAGTATTTTTAATTTGTATCTTGAATAAAGTATGTATGTATGTAGGGCCCCAACACTAGAAACATCAGTTACCTTATTAATTCCATGTTTACAATAAACCAAGTTATTCACTCGCAAGCTGACTCTGTATGCTTTGCATGCCTTTGTTTTTCAAAGAAAATGTTGTAACTAGCATTGATTTGTCTTCCATCTTGCGAGAAAGATAGTTCACTAGGATTGAACACACTACAGAGATTAAAGAAACATGGACAATACACGGGTAAAGAACACAAATTGGAGCAGTTTTATTCTGCGCATCGCGGTATAACAGACAACTAAAGTAGCACCAAGCCGGCATTTGTGCTGGGGGAAGTCAGTGCAGTGGAACCCCGTTAATACGACCACCGTCGGGCCATGAAAATTTGGTCGTATTAACGGGGTAGGGTCATGTTATGGTGCTACACCCTTCTAAATAATGACATGACAACTATACCTTTAATTCCGGTTATAAATTGAACACGCTAATCACTAACAACTTTGCCGGACAACATTCACTAAAATGCGTTATTGTTTGTCAGATTGTGTCTGTTTTCATTCAGCAGTCTCACCAGGCATTTTGACTGGTCGTATTAACAGGGTAAATTTTAGAAAGAAAATAACGACTGGGGACTCCAAAAGGTAGTCGTTGGTCGTAATACAGATAAGAAAATGAGTGGGCTTTTGTTCAGGCCACAAAAAGTGGTCGTAATAATGGGGTGGTCGTATGGCGGGGTTCCACTGTAGAAGTATGGAGCTTTTACCCTCAGACTTTTAACTGTTTTATCTGCTGATGCCTTTTAAAAATTAATGTCTTTTAAATTACTTAAATATCTCAAGTATTAATGATTAACAGTGTTCAATTAAACACACAAAGTGTGATTTCTGTACAACATTACTGACCAATAACCAAAATGTCTAACAGAGAACTGCATTCCTTCATCCTCAAAATTTTCTATCGTGAGAAACTCAAGGAAGATGCCTCCTTGGGTTTTGTTTTATATCACTGCATTAATGCCTTACTTAATGCTTGTAACACACGTCATAAACTCTACCAACTAAAATTTAGTCTTTTTTGGCTGGCCATGTTCAGCTTTCCATTTTACAATATAAGCTTTTATGAAAAAATTATGAGCTTTTATGTGCAATAACGTAACCATTTGTCTCAAGCAATAGATTTGTCCCATTGAAAGACGAGAACAGCAATTAATAATTATTGTTGAAACAACAACAATAATTATTACATAATTTTGGGAGCTTTCTGTTCAAAACGATAATTCATCTAAGACACTGGCATTTAAGGGTATAGCCTCCCACGCAGACACTCTTAAAGCTTGTCGTGCACGTCTGCATAATTTAGGGTGCGTTCGATTGACCTTATTCTGGAATAAGAATAAATGGAATAACACTGAATATCCGTTTGATGAGTCGCTATTCCGATTCCGGAATACACAGAATGTATTCTAGGTATTCTGCTCTGGGGAGTAGAATACTCGGAATAATCCAGAATAACTACGTCATTCTTCCGCTAGAAACAAAGATGGCGTCGAGTTGACAAAAGTGTTGAGAGAAGGAAAGGCTTTTTTGTGGAGCAGATAAGATACTTTACTATTAATTTCACAAGCTGTTCAGTGATTTATAAGAAAAAATTATAAGAAAAAAAGCGTGTGGCAGCTAATAATGGTGAGTTTGACGACAGAAAATCCAAGCTTTTGCGCACGACCTGAGCAGATTGAAGGAAAATGGAAAACCTCGACACTCGCATTTAGAAAGTGCTGTGACAACAACATATTTCGGGAAATGTTCAAGAGGAATGTCCTTTCTACAGGGAAATCGCGGGCCATTATTCCACAAACTGAATAATCACTTTATTGACATACGAACGGAATGGCTATTCTGGAATAATCCGGAATATATTCTTATTCCAGAATAAGGTCAATCGAACATACCCTTATTGTCACGCAAGTCTGCATAGGAGACCAGTAAAGGTAGGGTATTGCCAGTGTGGGGCCAATATAATGTTAAAGGAATATGGGGTGTAGTTGTTTCAAAGAAAGTTTCTTTCTGCATGTGGGACATTTGCTTTGCATCTGTACTGCACTTCGTATACACTGGTCACAAAAAACGTGTCCACAAGTTGTTGACATTAACTTTCTTTTTCTTCTCTTAATCTGAAAAATAAAGTTCACAATACAGTCAACTCTCGTTATAGCGGAAACCCTCGGGACATAGTGTGGAGTCCGTTATAGCGTGAGTCCGCAATAGCGGGAGTCATTTTCAGTCAAACCTCTAATAGCTTTTGTTGGGGGGAGGGCTGGATTTTGTCCATAATAGCGGGTGTCCGTAATAACAGGGTGTCCACAAGGCGAGAGTTGACTGTATCTTAAGCTCACATTAACTATTGGCGAGCTGGTTGGTTGCATCCACAATCATTATCTCAGCAGCAGAACAACCAGTAGAAAAAAAAACATTCCCCCTTGCTCTGGTAGAATCCCCTATCTTGAACACTCAAGGAATATTTGTTTGAGAAAGCAGTAGTGAAAGAGAGTCATGATATCCAAGGAAAACAGGTTTCATTTCAGGATAACCAAACAGGATACATGTAATATAGGGGGACTCTAATGCACTCTTCATATTGGAGTTCAAGTGTAATAAAAAAGGGTGCAGTACGTAAAGTGTAGAGTAATCAGGCCAGCACTCGAGTATCACTACTCCCCTGGATGGGGATGTCAATCACAGGTAACCCACTCCAACATTTTTTGCCAGGTTGCCCTAACAGTTTTCCAGTACACATTTATTCTCCTGGATGGAGAGTAGGCACTATGAGAGTTAAGTGTCTTGCTCAAGGACACAACACAGTGACCCTGGCCAGTGTTAAAACTCACGGCGCTCAATCCGGAGTCCAATGCGCTAACCATTAGGTCACTGCGTCTTACAATAATAATTGCTACCTGCGGGCCAGTCCATCATATGATGTAAAATTGATGAAACGAAATAAAGTGTGTGTTGAAGTGTGAGTTAATCAGTATGGATAATTAATATAATATACTTTAAATAATAATAATTATTATTTTACTTACAGTTTGTTCATCATCCATACAAATAGGGCAGGTTATTTTCTTGAGAGGTGATTTGGGAGCTGGATTATCACTGCTAGATGTTGAAGCCTCCACTACACTTGTGTTTTCTTCATTTGTAACATTATTGTCAACTACCTCTTGTACTTCATCTTCGGTGTCAAATAAACCTCTGCCCAGCACACTGGGTTGTGCAAAACGACATGACGGCAGCTGCCTTATGGGATCTCCACGATATATTCTATTTACACACTGAAAGACAATTTATTGAAATGAATATATTGTGCTTACTTTATAAATTCATTTTCTTTTAGAGCAACTTGGAAAATCATTGCACACTCATTGGCTAGTTGTTATTGTCACTAACAGGGAAGGAGGTGGATGTAGTTGTACACAGGCTATTTAATCAATACCTGCCACACGTGGTTTATATAGTGCCTTGTGGATTCACACTAATATTGATAATCAATAAAACAGACACAGAACACTGACTGGATGCCAGGTTTTTAATTTGACATTAAAAAAAAAAGTTGTGCTTATGTCTCCAAAATGTTATCAGAATGTGCTGAGGACAATTTTTCACACCAGGAGTCACAGAAAAACTTGCCTGATCACATGTTAGAGTGAACTACTTCAAAGTGTTTGATGAAATAATGCACATTCCATCTTGGCCTGATGGATGGATGGACAGATGCACGGATTGACTTTGATCTTTGTTTAGCCATTCAATTAATCTACTTGTCACTTTTAGAATATTTTACTATTTCACAATGAGCTTTACCACAGAAAATCTCTATAACAAGCTTGAAATTCTTAAAATTCATACCACAATAACAGGACTGGAGTCAATTGAGGAATCTGCTGAGTTTTCACGTGTTAAATCCACCACATTACTGTCATAGAAACTTGAATCATTGGTAAGATCAACAACTATGGAGCCACCTGAAGAAAATACAGAGATAACAGCTACGTTATATTGTTATAAATTATATTAATAAGTACAAGTATCATTTTTTTTCATTTATTGTGAAAATTAAGAAGAAACAACTGTTACCCCCAAACTGAGTACTTCTTCACCGAATATAAAGCAATCAAAACTTCTCACTGACATGTAAACAAGAAGTTCCGGTATCAAAGGGGCTTGGCCTGGCTATTCGCACACCTAGTTGTCAATCAACCATCAAAGCGTAAACAGCTGACAAACAACCTGCACTTTTCGTACAACCGTTGCTGACAAAATTTGTTCCATTTTTTCTAAGAATGTTCTGTTAAAACATTAGCCGGCAAGTTATATCTTATTTTTGTTAATGATACATTTTGGTTTCATGAGATTTTGAAGCATGCATGTTTAGTTTGCAGGATGCTTGACTCAACAACGTACCATAACTGCAAGAGTACAAATTTGCATTTTGCACCACTGAGAAAGGTGTGAAATGGGGGAGGTGCCCTCCCTTTTATAGTGGAACTTCTTGTTTAAGGTGAAGTGACTGTACTGCAAGCAAAGCTTCCACGGTACTAATCAGGTAATACAGTATAATCTACAGTATACTGTACCTTGTCTAATGGTTGGAAGCCTTTCCAAATCTATTACTTCTGGTCTTGCAACTTGCACATCGCCAACAATCATCACATCTTCTTGAGAGCGAGATACTGTAGGTGACTCTACAGTGATTGGTTCACTGTCTGTTCTGCTCTCTGCAGTCTGTGAGTCTACGGTAACAGGTTCACTGTCTACAGTGTTCTCTGTAGTACTCTCTTCAGTCTCATCATCTATTCTACTTCTCTTGTTTTCCCGCAAAAGAAATTCCTCCTTCCCAAAAGAGAAAAGTAAACCACTTTAATAAATTTAAAACCCATTTGTTCTCACTATAGATAAACAAAAATATTTATATTTATTTAGAAATGGCGGGGGGGGGGAGCAGGGGGCTGGGGGGTGGAGGGGTGGGTTTATAAGGTAAAGTAACTACCGGAGCTTATCCCAGTTTCTGTAGCATGAAGCAACTAGGAGTATTGCTACTCCCCTGGATGGGATGCTTCCATTTATTGGTGATTAAGTCCTTCAAGTCAGACAATAATAATATAACTACAGTATATAACAACAAACAAATTTCAAGAAAGAACATTAACACAACTGGAACATAACAAAACAGAAGAAAGAAAATTAATATGGTCCAAAGTTTAACAATAAATAATTATTTCTATGAGGGCATTTACAGTGAGGAAATGTAGAGGGGGGCGCTTATAACGGAATATTTTTTGGTTTATAGTGGGGAGATAGGCCTATAACTGGGGGGGGGGGGGGGGGGGGGCTTATAAACCAGGATTTTACAGTTTTGCATAAATGCCAGAGTGAGATTTTTGTACTCTTTGAGACGCTTCCCGGTATGTCCCTGCTCCTTTACACTTGCAGTTCTCATTACCTGCAGCTCAGGAGTTGTCACTTCCTCCTGCGCAGTACTTGGCAAAGGTAAGTCTTCACCCTCAAGCAGTGAGGATGAAGTAGATGGCTCATCCAAAGGAGGAGTTACATTTACTCTCTTCTTTCGTTTACGTCCTCCTTAAAAAATAAAAAACTTTTAAGCTTTTTTGCATATTAAACTATGTAAAAATTCCCTCACTCTTCCATATTAACGATTAACGATCGGCCAATTCTCAGTCAATGGCTCATATTTTGAACACAGATAGGCACCTTCCCCTTTGACACTTCCCTTTCTCGGACCTCCGTGGCCAATATAGTGTCAACTGGCAATTTTTTATTCAATTTATGCTTCTGCTGTGCTAAAGTCAATCACAACTCTTGAATTTAAGTTTGGCATGGCAGGAACACAGCATCTGAACTGGGCTTAATAGATATTATTATTGTAACCCTAAAGTAAGTTGTTAACCACAAGATGGTGTCACAAAATTCAAGGAGAGAAGTGCAAATGAGCGTATCCAACAGGTCCAACAGGTCCAACAGGCCTGCTTGAAGCTGAGAAAAATTCTGAACCAAGTGGCTCCAACTAGATTCCAGTGTGACTTATATGGGAGACTGTGTGCAACTGCGGCTGTAGTCTACGAGCAAGCTCTCTTCTATACCTGCCAACTTTTCCTTGTCAAATGTGTGAGATTTTGTCTTCAGCATACCAGCTGGACTTCCGAAGATGTTCTGACGATTTCCGAATATTAACAAAGAGTTTGTATCCAGTTCCACAATGCATTCGAACACAGTTTGGAGGATTCAAACACGACATATAGCGTTATTTATAGGGCATGTTTCCTCGCTTTGGTTGGAGTTTACATATTTTTCAAAAGTGTGTCAGTTAAGGCTGTAATAATTCAAATTTTCAGCCAGGCATGAGAAATTGGTCCGTAAGCGTGAGCTGGCGTGAGATTGACGTTTTGTCCGGCAGGCGTGAGACTCACGCCTAAGGCGCAAGAGTTGGCAGGTATACTCTTCTTGCTCACAGGCTACAGCGGCTGGCGTCACTCTGCCTTCTCATGCTTGCAACAGCCGAGGACAACAATTTCCAACAGTCTTTGACTCTTTGTCAGATATGACATGACTTCCAACAAAGTCACTTGTTATGCAAGAACAGCAGTTCTACCTTGAATTGTGATAAGTTGAAAAAAGTAATTAAACTACTTTAATTAATAAATTTAAAACCCATTTGCACTCACTATAGATAAACAAAAATATTTATATTTATTTAGAAATAGCGGCAGCGGGGGTGGGGCGGTGGGGGCGGAGGGGTGGGCTTATAACGTAAAGTAACTACTGGAGCTTATAGCTTATCCGGCTGGTTTCTGTAGCATGAAGCAACTAGGAGTATTACTACTTCCCTGGAGGGGATGCAAGTCCACTGCAGGTTACCCCCAGCATTTTGCCATTGGTACCCATTTGTACTCCTGGGTAGAGAGAGGCACTGTGAGAGTAAAGTGTCTTGCCCAAGAACACAACACACTGACCCCAGCCAGGGCTCGAACCCGGATCGCTCGATCTGGAGTCCAGCACGCCATTAGGCCACCGCGCTTATAAGCAGAATAAAAAATGTTTCAGAATGAGCTGATAAGAAACAAGTTGATGCAGCAATATCAAGATACGTTTTCCATTTATGGTCTTTAAGTCCTTCAAGTCAGACAATAATAATATAACTACAGTATATGACAACAACACAACTGGAACATAACAAAACAGAAGAAAGAAAATTAATATGGTCTAAAGTTTAACAATTTCTATGAGGGCATTTACAGTGAGGAAATGTAGAGGAGGGGAGGGGGGGGCTTATAATCGGAATATTTTTTGGTTTATAGTGGGGAGATGGGGCTATAACTGGGGGGAGCTTATTTAACCAGGATTTTATGGTATTGCATAAATGCCAGAGTGAGATTTTTGTACTCTTTGAGACCCTTCCCGGTATGTCCCTGCTCCTTTACACTTGCAGTTCTCATTACCTGCAGATCAGGAGTTGTCACTTCTTCCTGTGCAGTACCCGGCAAAGGTAAGTCTTCACCCTCAAGCAGTGAGGATGAAGTAGATGGCTCATCCAAAGGAGGAGCTATATTTACTCTCTTCTTTCGTTTACGTCCCTTAAAAAATAAAAAACTTTTAAGCTTTTTTGCACATTAAACTATGTAAAAAATTCCCTCACTCTTCCATATTAACGATTAACGATTGGCCAATTCTCAGTCAATGGCTCATATTTTGAACACAGATAGGCACCTTCCCCTTTGACACTTCCCTTTCTCGGACCTCCGTGGCCAATATAGTGTCAACAGCAATTTTTTATTCAATTTATGCTTGTGTGCATCTCTGGTCCAATTTAACGTTTCGTGCTCGTTTAGGCATGCTTTGTTAGACATTTTCCAACTCTATCCGTTGATTATCAAAGACATCCTCTCTGCGTGAACAGTGATGACGTCACAAGTGGTACAAGTCTGTGGTCTCTTCTTGGCCGTTTATGGCCGGTTTAGTAGTCAATGTGTTAAGTCCTTCAAGTCAGACAATAATAAATAAACTACAGTATATAACAACAACACAACTGGAACATAACAAAACAGAAGAAAGAAAATTAATATGGTCTAAAGTTTAACAATTTCTATGAGGGCATTTACAGTGAGGAAATGTAGAGGAGGGGGGGGGGGGGGGGCTTATAATCGGAATATTTTTTGGTTTATAGTGGGGAGATGGGGCTATAACTGGGGGGAGCTTATTTAACCAGGATTTTACGGTATTGCATAAATGCCAGAGTGAGATTTTTGTACTCTTTGAGACCCTTCCCGGTATGTCCCTGCTCCTTTACACTTGCAGTTCTCATTACCTGCAGCTCAGGAGTTGTCACTTCCTCCTGCGCAGTACTTGGCAAAGGTAAGTCTTCACCCTCAAGCAGTGAGGATGAAGTAGACGGCTCATCCAAAGGAGGAGCTATATTTACTCTCTTCTTTCGTTTACGTCCCTTAAAAAATAAAAAACTTTAAGCTTTTTTTGCACATTAAACTATGTAAAAATTCCCTCACTCTTCCATATTAACGATTAACGATCGGCCAATTCTCAGTCAACGGCTCATATTTTGAACACAGATAGGCACCTTCCCCTTTGACACTTCCCTTTCTCGGACCTCTGTGGCCAATATAGTGTCAACTGGCAATTTTTTATTCAATTTATGCTTCTGCTGTGCTAAAGTCAATCACAACTCTTGAATTTAAGTTTGGCATGGCAGGAACACAGCATCTGAACTGGGCTTAATAGATATTATTATTGTAACCCTAAAGTAAGTTGTTAACCACAAGATGGTGTCACAAAATTCAAGGAGAGAAGTGTAAATGAGCGTATCCAACAGGTCCAACAGGTCCAACAGGCCTGCTTGAAGCTGAGAAAAATTCTGAACCAAGTGGCTCCAACTAGATTCCAGTGTGACTTATATGGGAGACTGTGTGCAACTGCGGCTGTAGTCTACGAGCAAGCTCTCTTCTATACCTGCCAACTTTACCTTTGTCAAATTCCTTTGTCTTCAGCATACCAGCTGGACTTCCGAAGATGTTCCGATGATTTCCGAATGTTAACAAAGAGTTTGTATCCAGTTCCACAATGCGTTCGGACACAGTTTGGAGGATTCAAACACGACATATAGCGTTATTTACAGGGCTATGTTTCCTCGCTTTGGTTGGAGTTTACATATTTTTCAAAAGTGTGTCAGTTAAGGCTGTAATAGTTCAAATTTTTCAGCCAGGCATGAGAAATTGGTCCGTAAGCATGAGCTGGCATGAGATCGACGTTTTTGTCTGGCAGGTGTGAGACTCACGCCTAAGGCGCAAGAGTTGGCAGGTATGCTCTTCTTGCTCACAGGCTACAGCGGCTGGTGTCATTCTGCCTTCTCATGCTTGCAACAGCCGAGGACATAACAATTTCCAACAGTCTTTGACTCTTTGTCAGATATGACATGACTTCCAACAAAGTCACTTGTTATGCAAGAACAGTAGTTCTACCTTGAATTGTGATAAGTTGAAATAACAAGGAACCAAAACAAACATAAAACAGGTAAAGTTGTGGTATAATACAAACGTGAACATTAGTTATCACTATTATTGGCAAACAAAGCTAATTGCTTTATAACTTAATTAAGCTGTTCAAAGTTTAATTGATTTTAGCTTTTACATTAAAAACATTAAAAAGCTGGTCGAGAAGCGGAAAGGTGGACACTTGTAAGTTAACAGATATATAATGAACCGTTATCTTATTATTTATTAAGAGAAATATAAGTGTTAAACATTTTACACTCATTTAATGAAGAAATTGTTCATGCAACCGAACTGGCAACATCCCAAATTAACACTAGAGACAAGACGAGACAAGACACTTACCCGGCTCACAGGCTTGTTCATAACTTCTCTGCAAGTAGTTCTCTCTATGGCTCCCAGAAACGGCTATAAAGGAAACTTCACTTTTACCATAGTATCCAAAACTTTTCTTCAAAAGGAAGTCATAATTTCAGTAATTTTCATAATAGCGCCATTGCCGCGCCATTTTTTAGGTCAGCGTTTTGTTTCTTTGTCCATGCGCTCCTCACTCCTTTCGTCATAACAACTTCCGCTTGATATCTTATTTCCGGTTCCCTAACGCGTCCGCTTTGTTTTAAAACCCAGCTGAAATAATAACCAAGTGAAAATAACGACGCACGCATCTAAATAAATATTGGTCTCAGTATGTAATGGATAACATGAATATTTGTGGTCCTACTGATCATGTCTGAGATATATAAAAAGCCCGGATACAAGTCTGGTAAGAAACAGACTGGTCACCCCTTTGATCTAAATTAGATTATAATTTGCACTAAAGAACAAAGAATTCAGCCGATCAGTGGCTTTAATTTGTAGTAATAAGTTCTTGGTCTATTTTAAAAATTGTCTAAATGTACATACTGTAAAAACCCTATTTAGCCCCTCCTCCCTTTGGTAGTCAGATTTTGTAATAAGTCCCCCCTCTCTGTTAAGCCCCCTCCCCCCACTGTTAGAGGTCCGAGTTAAATGGTAAATAAAGCATCTAAATTGATTCCCATCAGGCTGAAGTAAATAACGTTTCAGCAACGTTTTCTTGCGTTTCGTTTACTTTGTATTGAAACATGGTCTTTAATTTCCAGAAGTACTTTTAGTTTGTACTTTTTTTTTTTGTACTTTTTGTCTAAAATGGTAAACAGTTGATCTGCACCACTTTTCGTTATTATTTTGTTCAAAGGTGGTACTGGAGACTAACATGATCGTTTCCGAATTTGACAATTTCTTGTCAGCTTGAAGCCGATAATAAAAGGACCTCGTTTGCAAAAATCAGTTCAAAGGAATCCTTTTTCAGCGAGATACTAGCTTATGAACTTTCGTCTCTATGGCAAATTTAGCGGGAAAATGACAGTAATCAAGCGTTGTAAATGGAGTTTCGGTTTTCAAAATATCTGAATGCATCTAATTTCATGGTTTGATACAACCTCGTTCCCAGGGTCTACTCCACTTTCAAGATGGCGGCTGGGTGCGAAGAAGTCTCTGTGCAACCTCGTCCCCAGGGCCATCTCCGCTTTCAAGATGGCGGGTAGCGCAAGAAGACCCTGGCGAACAGCAGGTCACGTATCTCCAAAAATATTGGATTTTAATTGTTTCAAAATGGCATCGGGCTCGCGATTGGCTAATTTTGTGGTCACATAACCTGCTGTTCGCCAGGGTCTTCTTCGCGCCACCATTTTGAACGCTGAGAAGACTCTGGGGACGAGGTTGGTCTCTGTGCCCAGCCACCATCTTGAAAGTGGAGTAGACCCTGGGAACAAGGTTGGACACCTGGTCATTTCACTTTGATCTCAAATCATCACATTTTAAAGAATGGGGGCAGCCTCTCAAATGTTTAATAAAATAATGGTCTTCAAAGCAATAGTTGCCAATGTCATTCCAAAAATCAATGGTATATGGTACGCATAAAATATTATTTTATTTGACATCTTTTTTTTTTTAAATAGCACAGTTGCAAGATCTATAAATTAGCTTTAAAAAATACTAGCTACAGTTTTGGCACCATTTCCAGGAGTTTTGTACAAAAACAACTGGAAATAGACCTAGCAAAGCATACATGTATGTTGCATTGCTTTAAATAACACCACTCAAAATATTTTAGTTTTTACAATTTTGTATAATTACACACTTGTATGAGTATAATACTCAAGTTGTCAAACATTTTTTATATATATTAATATATACACTATTGTATTTCCAATTGATCTACATCTTATTTCTCTTTACAATATTAATATATTGTCAGGCAGAATTAGTGATGTAGCAAGGAAATATTTAGGCTCGATTACCAGCCGCTGTTTGGGAAAATGAGCCCACGCTCATCCCCCGAAGGCATCCTCCTCGGGGAGGAACGAAGACCAGACTCGAGAGAGCGGCGGAAATCGAGCCTAGGAAATATTGAAATATAAAAATACTTTGCTACTCATGACATCAATAGGAGTCTATAATAAATTTCAAGATGCAGGTAGTGGTCATCTGAAAGATACCCGCTTCTGACGAGTTTTTTTGTTTTTCTCTTGAGTTTTCTGTGTCGTGTAGTTGATGTATTTTTCTTGTTGCCGATGAATGTCCAGGTCAGAAAGTTGTTGTTGATGAATTTGCTTCTGGTGCACCAGCCGAAGTTTTAATTCCTTTATTTTTGCATCTTTTGTTGTTAAAATATCGTCCTGCTTGGTACAGAGCTCCTCCATTGCTAAATTAAACACAAGAAAGTTAGTACAGAAATATTATAATTCTTAGGGCATTATTAAAGGAATCAAATTTTAACAATCTTTATTACAATACTTGGATATCCTTGGTACTTTGATCAAGTGACAGAATTTCTCTGATGTGACAAAAATCAACCTAGTAGGTACTGTAGGCTCAGTCTCCAGCTGTGGGTGTTTCGGCTAGGTGCGCGGGTTATGGCGAGGATCGCGGGTGCACTGAAACACCCATGGCTGGAGACTGAGCCTACCTAGTAGGCTTTTAAGGTAACCGTAAGGCTTGATTTATACCACTCGCTGAGTCTGTAGGCTCGATTTCTACCCCTCTGTTGAGTCACTGGGAGGAGCGCAAGCTCATTTTCTCAAACAGCAGCAGATAATCAACCTTAGTTTAGGTGAGAATTTATTCTGACCTTGACATTTTGTTTGGAACTGTGTCTTCTCCTGGCTTTGTTCCAGTGCTTTGCTTTTAACCTGGCCATACCTGCATCAGAAAGATCATACAGAATTGATTTATTGTCATGACTTAATAGATTTTACTATTACTTAACTTGAGATTTTGAATCATTTGTCATTGTCCTCATGTTAGCAAGCTTATTATCAGCCTAGAAAATCTTTAAAGGAAACTTCAAAAGGAATAGTAAGCATACATGTACATACGCATTTTCAAATGATAACTTTTCTCTCTGTAGTTGCTTGTTTAGAATGTCTATTTCTCCCAAAGCAAACTGTAATTTTTCACTTTCACTGGCAAGTTTTGCTTTTGTTCTCACATGTTCAAGTTTTTCTTCCTAAGGGTATGAACAAGACAAAGAAAAACAAAATTAGATATTAAGTTCTCCTTAGCTATATTAAATAAATACATCAAGTACATTATGAAATTCAAAATAAAGTTGGAGCAGGAGTTGTACATTCTCCAAACTTCAACTATTCTAGCCTAGGGGTGACGAATGGTTGTAGATATGAATTTTACAAGTCTTGGGCCAAGATTGAAAAATTGTCCCAGCCTTAGAGTCTCACATCAAGTTTTTAAACAAGTCTTGGGATGTCAACAAGCTCAAATCAGTCCCTATCTCCCTTCAAAATAAATGGGTCTCAGAGTCTTGGCAAGTCTCTAATGTTACCATCATTCTATGTTCTGGTCAAGAGATGTATTGGCATAATGGTTAACACACTGGTCTCTGTATCGAGTGGTCCAGGTATGAACCCTGGCCGGGATCGTTATGTTGTGCTCTTGGACAAGACAATTATTAACTCTCACAGTGCCTCTCTCCACCCATGAGTATAAATGATGTGTATTAGGACAACTTGACAAAATACTGGGGTAATCTGTGAGCACTTATGGAGAGGTCACGTACATGTATTTTATCAGCTTCCTGGCATGGGATAACGTACAGTGCCAAACAAATGAAGGTAGTACAAAATACTCAACCTCAAGATCCCTGACCAGCTTCTCATACTCTTCACGAGATACACGGTCATCTCTCCTTGACATCTGAGACAATATTTATAAAAGGTGCACAATAACATTAAACCATGACTTCAAAATCCCATTCCAAAATTCTATTCCAACATTCCAGAAGTTCTACAGTAGGAAAACTTCAAATTATTACTTTTTAAAGCTTATAAATCAGAAATTTAATTTCAATGAAATACACTAAGACTTATCTTTGCATTTAGTCCGTTTATAAAATTATAAAAACAATAAATTTTCCTTGGGAAAGATGTCAGCTAAGATAAGCTTAAGCTTACTTCCAATTAAATATGTAATTGATTGGTCAAAAATTGTAAGTTTCAAAGGCCTGCTCCAACGAGACAAAAAGTAGTTACCTAAATGTTTTATCTGAACGGTAACTTATAGATAGTTTGAACCACTTTAAAAGCACTGAGTTGTCAACAGAATCAAAATATTCGAAAGAAGGAATTGAATATCCATTGCGCAAAGCTTTATTGATGAAAATATGATACATGTGTATTCACTGGAAGGTGGAAAAGCTATAATCATCTTACCTTGGCTTTCATTCTGGCTATAGCCGTGTGTTGGAACCGTATTACGTCTTGAAGTTGTTTGTTTACAATCGCATAAGAAGGTTCTGATTCATCTGACATGTTCTCCATTTTGGAATTTGACCGCCTTTTTCACTAAACTCGATCCAGCTTTCCTCGGGAATTTCTCATTCGTTCCCAGTGCTTTCGCTGCTCTGCATTTTGCGGGAACATTTTTAACTCGTGAATGCGAAAGCAATAACGGGTTATAGCATTTGGTGGGACAAATTTCACTCGGTCGGTCGATGGGCTGTAAACGATAATCGCGCTATTAATTTGTGCATATCAACTTATTCATTCACGAATTACATCATAGGAACCTTTGATTTTTATTATTCTATAATTTAAAAAATATATACAGTCGAACCCCGATTAAGCGGTCACCCTCGGGGAAATGGCAAGTGTCCGCTTAATTGGGGTTGGCCGCTTAAACGGGGTTTCGTCAGAAATAAGCATAAGGCGTGGTATAAACGTCACTTTATCTGAATACAACACGCTTGGAGGCTTGTGACAACTGTTGTTTGAATGTTTTAATCATTCATCACCTTCTATTTCGGACTCTTATAGGCAGTTATAGCTTCTTATCTGTCATCAGGTTTTTCAAAACAAGGCCAAACTATGTGTATTAGATTCTTGGTGGCCACTTAATCGGGGTAAAAACAATAGGAAAGCCCTCATCGGGACGGCCAAAAGGTGGCCACGGCCGTTTAATAGGGGTGGCCGCTTAATAAGGGGTTTATTTACAGTATTATACTGACAATAATTTCGGGACTTTGATAACTGGCCGCTTAACCGGGGGTGGCCGCTTAAAAGGTGACCGCTTAATCGGGGTTCAACTGTATATATATATATTTTTTCGCATCACAATTGCAGCATGTTGCAGCGCTACAAACAGGGGATCTGGATGATTGCGATGTCGTCGATGTGGATGACCACATGCTATAACTGAGAACCCCTCCCTTGCGTGGTTGTTATAAATTGAACACTCTGTTAACTGGAGATGTAGAGACTATGGCACCAACCACTGATAGTCAACGACGTTCACTTGAGAAGTGTTTTTGGTTAATCCGAAGAGTGAAACCGCTGTTAAACATTTTAATGACTCGACATGTGCATGTGGTTACTTGCAGTAACCACACGTATATTACACATTCCTGGCTTTGTTGCTGATGTGCAAGTTATGTCGATTCAGTTAACCAAACAAACACGCAATGACCTGCAATTGCTCGAAAAAGAAAACCGTCACAAACCTCGAGGACACCGACCCTTTATATAAGACGGACAGTTCGATCATATGGTGCTGATCCAGACGCTGTCCGTCTTGGAGATAGTTCATTGTCAGAGATCCTTACCCGCGAGTTTCTCCGTGAATAGTTTTATTTCATTAATTTTTTCAGTTTCTGCCCAAGATTCTTGTTGAATACAGTTGACTCCCAAAACGCCTAAAGCAGTTTACTACGGCAAGCGGTTAGTATAAGAAAAATTATTGTAAAATTATTGTGGCAAACTCGTTAAACTAAACTAAACGTTCTGCATAGAACTGTCCTACAAGATAGACTAGTTCGACCTTTATTCTGACATTTTAAAACTCGTGCAAATGCGGCGAGAATTGTTTGATAGGATGTCAAATAATGATATTAGTGAAACCCGACAGTAAGATTTGTTTTCTGAAATATTCAAACTGAGGAGCATATTGGGGTAGTGAGAGACCATGGTCATTATATGATGCTAAACCTTTTTGCTTTTCACTATATGCTCGGAACAATGCGTCTTTATTTCAACTTTGCTTACATTCCTAACAATTTTCTCTAAATAAAGACCCTTACTTTTCATAACGGTCTCTATGAAACGGTCTTATCAAGAGCTTTTCATCGATGACTATTAGTAACACTAGTAGAAACGTTTCCTTCATTTTCAGTGACACACAGATATGTCCGTGCAAGCTAATTTTCCCGTTCCGTACAAGGCAAAGAGGCTGTGAACAGTCTAGGTAAAGGATTGATCTTTCCCAAAGAAGACCAAATAAAACCCAGACAATTAAAACGCCTTATATTCTCCTGATTATAAGGACATATAAAAGATGTTTTCCGCTCCAACATGCTTTAAGATGTTTTGTAGATCGCACGTCTCGCGAGGCCAATGAAGTTAATACGTAGGTTTTTCAGTCGCAAGACTGTTAAGGTATACCCTCGTTAAACAAAGTCGATTAATTTATCTCTAAATGGCTCGATCCATTTCTCTTTGATAAACTCGAGCTCTTTATCGAGACTGATAACTAGTATGAATGTTCATAAACGTTTACATTTCAGTTCATTTTATGATATGTTTGCCATTTTACGCTACGTGGATGTCAGTTTTCAGTTTCTAATGAATCATTCATCTTTCGACATGAACACTTGGGAATTGAACAGCCCGGATCACACTCGTAACCCGCAGGGCAGCAGTGCATCCCGTCCCCACACGGGACAGCTTTCGGTACAAGGCAACATCCCTGTCCCGTATTGGAAACTAGGTCGTCACAGCACGTGGTGTTGTAGGGACACATTGTCACCACTTTGCCAGACTTGTTCTCGCAAGGAACTGAATATTTGTCTGCTATCCACTGAAAAAGAAAAAAGATATCTTACAGACACTAAGTCTAACAGCCGGAAATCCGTCTGTGTTCGCAGGCTACTGCTGCGGCTGTAATCCTGATTATGACTCCTGTCTCTAACCTTTATTGCTTTTTTCTCCCTTTCTTCGACTGCCATATATCCATATAAGTCAACTAAGAGAACGGTCTACACCAAACTTAATCGTTGGTTTAACAACAGCATATGAACAAGAATGATTCCATTACTCACAAATAGACAGGTTTTCGATTGAGTAAAACCAAACCAATTACAATAGCCAATCACAACAAACGAAAATAACACAATGAGCCGCCAAGCGCGGAAAAACGCATGTGACCAAGTCGCTATTAGGTTAGCCTATGAATAGGCTCCGCGGAGGAGCTGAGGTAAAAAGAAAAATGGCGTGCTAGCCGGGCGAAGCCTGGAGAGAGAGAGAGGTCCATCGCCCCTTCGCTCGCAGTTTTCTTTTTACCCCATCCTCACCGCGGAGCCTATTCATAGGCTACGATTAGGTTTGCATCTGATTGGTTAAGAAGGTGGTGCGAGTGTTTTAAACCAATCATAGAGCGTAGTAAAGTAAAACCAAAGCAATTCAGTGATTACTTTCGACAGTTAATTGAAAACCGCTCTTGACTAAGACTCCATAACCAAACGTGTTCTACTTCATGGTCAGTGAAAATTAGATAACTAAACTATAGGAAGTAAGAATTCTTACCAACGATTCGTGTCTTTTCCAAGAGGGCAGATTCTCATCAATATCAACAGTGAGATCTAAAATCAAATCTTTTATCCTCTCACTTAAGTAGTGATATCCTTGCGTGGTGTAGTGCGGGCTCGGCTGTGTGTCAGCGATACTACAGCTTACATAAGGAGGATCTCCGCAGACGTCGATCACCCTGGTATACAAGTCAGCAGTCGCTACCGTAGTATATTGCTTCATCACGTGACCTGCTATACTATTGTACTGTTTGACGCGATTATTCAGCGTGACGTTATAGGGAACTGGCGTTGTGAGAACGTATCCAAGCTTAGCCCCAGTTGATAACAGTATTGATGTTATAGCGTTTAGATTTTCAGCATAATCAACTGGTGCAGTGTATTCCTCTGGCCGACGGCCGTTCCAGTGTATATCGTGCATACCAAAATTGAAGATAATCACGTCATATTCCGTTGGTTCTAACATGACAGTCTTTAGAAATATACGCAAGCATTGAAGACCATACTTAGAGTCCAGGGCTCCTCCGTATCTTTGACCCCAAGGAGCATGCTGGACTTGATAGCCATCACCTAACAGTTGGGCGACCCGCGGAGTGTAACTAGAAGATAAAGAAAAACAACATCAACAAACATTACCGTCGAATTCACCGTTGCGCGACCGTTTAAATCAAAACTCCTTTGAGCGGATGGCAAAACTGATTTCCGTCAATCATACATGTCATACCTTATATGGAAGTGTTCGATTTTACCGCGAGTAAACACCTTCCATATAAGGTATGACATGTATGATTGATGGAAATCTTTGGTAAACCGCTTAGAGGAGTTTGGATTTGAACGATCGCGTAACTGATTCGGCTGTGGCATCACAAACAGCAGAATGCTTATTTTTAACTGACCATCGAGTATTACACATTTGGTTTTGAAACTTGTTAGCCTGTTCCAGGATTTCAAGTTCGTGGGAAAACAAGATGCAAAAAAGTGGACCTATTTTGACGTTTGGGGTTTGATACTTTCCTACACGAACATAACGCTTCTCTTCACAGAATGAAGGACCGCTGATCATCCCAGGAAGAGCTTTTTGATTTTAGAAACAAGAAATTTCCCCGAGGCCAATTACTGAGACAATAAAATATTGTAAATATATAATATGGCAAAGAATAATCAATCTTTTGGCCAAGAGAACGAAAGGATTAAATACCGATATGAGAAAATATTTTGTTGTGACTTGGATGTTAATTCTGTGATTTTTAAAAAATGATATCACAACGGCCGTATATCCGTTAACACTGAAAACAAGGTATAGAAAAATATAATGTCTAAAACAAGTGAATTCTTTATTCGTCATGTACAAACTTGGACGTTTAGATTAAAATTTCAGTGGTAGAATTTGAATAAACTAATCTTAAATGATAGGTCAAGTCATCGATCCCCTCAAAATACATTCAACTGAATTCAATTCAATTCAAAACGAACTCAAAGTAATTTTTCTCACTGACCGTCACCGCACTGTCAAATGACCCGGCTAAAATGTAACCGTCGACCTGCCAAAATGCGGCCGTCAATTAAACTAACCCCACTACACATGAAACACGAGAGAATCTAAGAGAGTTGGAAATACGACGCGTAGGGGAATATTTTTGACGAAATTTGTATTTGGAAATCGGATGAAACACTTTCTCGGGGTTTAAAAAGAGATGAACCACAAAAGTCGCACTTCACTGGCTGACTTCAGGGTGTTACAGCTGTATTACAGTATTCTGTCACTTAAGACCTACCCAATACTTATGGAATCACCAATAACAAGGCAGTTCATCTTTCCTGGTGATGGTTTCAATGGCGGGCCTGGTTTACAGATTCGTTCTGCTGGTATCACTGAGTCAGTAGCGCTCACTGGACTGACAGAAGCCATAAGAGACGCATAGAAGATGAAGGACAAGCAGAAAGCCATCTTATGAGGCTGCTGTCTGCTGTTAATTATGTACATACGCGATTAAATACTTTACCCATGGTATTTGTATATACTAGTTCTAAATTTATAAATGTAATTTTTACAAATGCAATTCCTTATTTTTAGTATAGTAGGTCCACATCAGCCCTTTGGCTGCCTTTTTACCAACCTACTCATCAAATAAAGTATGTATGTATGTATGTATGTATGTAACACAGCGCCGTTAGTTTCACCAAATGCCCCGAAAACATTTGCCTGGGTGTGAACGTTTTTGTTGTTTTTCATTCTCGTTCAGATGTATTTTTTTTAAATCATTTTTATATACATATCTGAAACGATACACACGAAACACATGCAGTGAGTTTCGTTGAGATCCAAAACTGTGTAAAACAACAAAAATGCAAGCAATGAAACATTTCGTACATTTATTTATTCCATATTAAAATATGAAAGGAAACTGGGTTTTTGGTGTCGGGAATATAACATTATGAAATATAATATTGGGACATTTTAAAAAGACTTCTAGGTTTGCCCGTAACTTATCAATTTATGCTTCTTGTTTAGAATATTCATTTCATAGTGATCAAACGGTACTTTCTCCTGGTATGATTTTAGTGCCCGGCAGATGTTATGTTTCTAGAAAATTAACCATTCCGAAAAATATGTAATAACGTGTTTGCTTCCACCATAGTAAATAATAGATCTATTCAGAAACTATTAAATTTCATCACTGTTTTCTGGAAATTATTTATGTAATACTTTCGGCTGTTTTTAGTTACTGTCTAGCATTCTTGCTAAGATCATACGAGTTTATACTTTCAAACTCGAGCTTATCTGTAGTTCACTGAGCCGCATTACTAGCCAAATATATTTTTAGGTTCCACAACTGTGTTTACCATTATCTTGGTTTGACCTTATAGGTGTCTCGTCAAGATAATGTCAGAAAAACAAAGTCAAGCTTTTCTAGGCGCTCTTCCTGGAAATAGTAGTTTTGGTTAGCGCAACTTATCCTTATTCTACCGCTTTATTTTTCAGTGAAAATATATCTATTTAAGCAACTTTTTCGGACGTTAAAGTGGTGTTGCTTAATTGCTTTCGGATCTCGTTCACACTTCGCACAAATGTGAAAACTCTTTTCAAAGTAATGTTGACTCAGTGGGAAGTGTTCAGTCAGCTCGGGAACACCAGGGCGCTGGAATGGATGGGCGGTGAAACGACCACTGCGCTCTTGTGCGATGTTTGATGCGGAGTGAGACTGGGTTTGAGCGCCCTCGAGAGCGCTCGCGTTCAAAACATGTCGGCAAATGAAGTTCAATAGCTGATACAGAAAAAGGATTGCTATAAGAGAACGGTACGGGATTTCCACTTAGTGTTTGTAGAATGAACATGTCAACATGTTGGTAAAGCTGTAAGCAATAAAGAACGGGTTCAATATGTAAAATCAACAACGATTTTATTTAAAATAAGTCGAGCTGCTTCGAAACGCGTTGTTCTTTTAGTGTGGGCGCGAAAAGGCAGACGTTAATTGCGTGCGATCTAAACCAAACAAAACGGCGTATGCATAGAGCAACCTTCGCTTTTCCATCGGTGTCAATTTCATTTTGAACTTTTTTGAACTTTTCGAGATAGACGCTCTAGACGTCAGTGCACAGAACTTTGTTCTCTCAAAATAAGGTGAAATTGGTCATTTGACGTTGTTGTTTTGCAGACCGGCCGGACGGCTACGAAATGTACCAATATGTAAAACGCACGCGTGCAAAGCCATTGTACTGCTAATTACACCTATTGTTTTGTGACGTTCTCGTACAATGGCTCTGCACTTGCGTTTTACATATTGGTACATTTCTTAGCCGTCCGGTCTGCAAAACAACAACGTCAAATGACCAATTTCACCGTATTATGAGAGAACAACTGTGCACTGACGTCTATGGCGTGTAGCACAAAAGTTCAAAAAAGTTCAAAATGAAATTTACACCGATGAAAAAGCGAAGGTTGCTCTATGCATACGCCGAAAATTACCGTTTTGTTTGGTTTAGATCGCAGGCAATGAACATCTGTTTTTTCGCGCCCACACTAAAATTAAGAACAACGCGTTTCGAAGCAGCTCGACTTATTTTAAATAAAATCGTTGTTGATTTTACATATTGAACCCGTTCTTTATTGCTTACAGCTTTACCAACATGTTGACATGTTCATTCTACAAAAACTAAGTGGAGATCCCGTACCGTTCTCTTGTGGCAATCCCTTTTCTGCATCAGCTATTAAACTTCATTTGCCGACATGTTTTGAACGCGAGCGCTCTCGAGGGCGCTCAAACCCAGTCTCACTCCGCATCAAACATCGCACAAGAGCGCAGTGGTCGTTTCACCGCCCATCCATTCCAGCGCCCTGGGAACACGTACTAGTTAATGATATGGAAAAGGGCGGTACTTCAAGGCCGACCCACGAAACTAAGATTATGCAACTTCTTACTTGTAACCAATGATTGTGTAAAATCTTTAACAACAACTTTTATTTGTGAACTTACTATAACTCTTAAATTTGAATCGATAAGAATGAAGCTTGTAATTTTTATATTTCTCCTGTTGTTTTGTTTTTGATGGATACTTTGGGAACGATGGTAAAATTCATCGGAAAAGAACATTTTGACAATGTTTACTAGCTCGAAGGAAACTATGCTAATAGTTTTCTGCGCAAGCGTACTTACGTTTTACTAGAGCCACGTGAGACTCTTACGTAAGCCTAAACTAAGATTGAGCGTCAGTCTGGCATAAGATTGACAGTTTCCAAAGTATCCACATATAAGCAACGCGAGAAAAGTTTTAGATCAGAGAGTTGAAAACTGTAACCAAGAGAGTACTATTAAACTGTGGAAACAAAAACAAGTCTACTGTGAGATCTACGTAAAAGAGGGAAGCGAGCTAATCCTCCTGAAACGTCTCTCTTTACAACTGTAACAGAAGGCGCTAAACGGTTGGGACATTTTTTTTAGTATAACTTTCTTGGATACAAATCGGATCTGTGACTTTAAAAATGCGCTTTGAGGGACACACAAAAAACAGAAAATTAATGCACAGTCTCTAAAGTTAATTTGCAGTTGTCACATTCAAACATGTTGATTAAGAAAGAGGTGAGTTAATTGCATCTTCTTTTGGGTTCTTTTCTAGTTTAGTGATTTTGTACAGATAGAGATGACCATGTTGGAGGTAGCGAAAAAATCTGAAAAAAAAAGACAGAATTTGGAAGGGACCAGGTTTACCCTTTGACTTCCAAGCGCAGTTTTATGATGATCAGTTGGGTCGGGTTTGAAATATGTAACACGTGCTTTGTCTTCATACTTCTCCATTGAATGCCATCTAGACATTGCCGACGTACGTATGTCAAATTTTCAATTCACGGCTGTTACATTAGCATAAGCTTCGTTTTTCCTTTGGATATCAGAGAACCAGTTTAATTTTTGTTTTGTATGGCGAAAGCTGAACTAGGCTTTTGGATTGTACGAGTCATTTCTATATGCATCTTTTGCCTTTGGATATGATTATTATTTTTGTAGCCTCAACAACTGTAACGATAAAGGAGCTATGTCACGATAACTTAAGTCATTTTTTGCGAAGTGCAAAATCACCTTCAAATTGAAGAAAGCCTGAAAATAATAGTTTACTAAGGTAGAAAAACACCAAAGAGGTGATAATAAACCAAACAGGAACAAGGATGGTTGAGGATGGAGAAGATTAAGACGGATTGCGAATGGCGAACTTAAAAAAAATTCAAGATGCACCAGGCACCAACCTCCACTTAAGCGATACGTAAAATACAGTTCATTTTTGGCAATTTATATCTTGTTTTTGGTGTATTTTGCTTTTCCAGTCGTTTGGGCAAATCTTCGTTGGTACTTGTTTCCTCAGCTGACATGGCGCTTGAGTCCACAACGTGTCGCAACTAAAAGAGCACAAATTTTCATTTCTCACCCAAGAAGTGTGTAATGTAGTGTAGCTGAACTTCTTGTTTATTTCCGTGTTTTATACAAGACGCACTCTTCAATGTTTGGTTGAACTTGAAATATTGTGGAAACTAAAGTCACGACGTCACAAAAATTAAATTTTCGAAATTATGAAATTTGATCAGCTATTCAGAGGAAGCATGCCAAAAAACGTCCACTTGCCAAAAATTAGCTCTCCATTGCAATTTGCGGCCGAGATATTGTTTGTATGGGACGGTACCAAACTTTTAACCTCTATATCTCGACCGCAAATTGCATTGGAGAGCTAATTTTTGGCAAGTGGACGTTTTTTGGCATGCTTCCTCTGAATAGCTGATCAAATGTCATGCATAATTTCGCAAATTTGTGACGTCACACTTTACCACTCTATTGTTTATAAAAGCATTAGACCGCCCATTTCAATGGCTTACTCGTTCCCAGATCTCTTCTTTCCTAGCTACGCCGAGAAGAAGAGTTCTGGGAACGAGATTAAGATAACGAAACACTGTTATGACGAATTTGTGGAAAAACGTCCAAAATCTTCGTGTTTTATATCGACTAATAGTTATTTTGCCTTAAAATTAAACTGTTACGTTGCACCACTCAGCAGACGTACCATTAGTGACCTGTGGCAGCATATAATAAGCTGCTGACAAGATTCAGGCGCGTGATGACATTAATTCGTTATATCGGGGTTCTGTTCCATACATTTTACTCAGTGAAACTTTGGTCGGGCTGAAGAATATCGTTCTTTATATCATGTATATCAGGGACTTCGTTATTAAGGGGTTCGTTATACCGGGGTTCCATTGTACAAATGTACGATCTATAGAAACAAGAAAATGTTCTCGACGATGGTTCCAGGGCAATAAACATCAAATAAACAAAAAAATAACATTTATTTAACAAGTCTATATTCATTTAAGATCACGAGAACTATAGTTTATATTACAGTTTATAGAATATGGTAGCCTAGCAACGGGCGTTGTCGTCATCCGGCGATTCCCGAGGCTTCCCGAACGAACACGAGGTCCTTCGGGCGAGTTCCGAGAGGTCAGTTCACGTTTGCAGGCTAACAATAAGGCGGTCAGCGTAGAGCTCGGTGACATAAATATATATTTAAGATACGAGTGGATGGTAACGCTCAGTGTATTTCACGTACAGTCGAACCTTTACTTTGTGGACACCTCCTATAAGGGGAAAACTCTCCTAAACGGACATTTATTTAGTCGTGGTCTCAGCTACACACACGAACACTGTATTTGTAGACGCTTCTCTAACTGGACACTCGTCTTGGTCTCGGACACACAAACACTGTAATTTTCAACCTCGCATAGGGGGACAACTTTCCAAAACGGACACTTATTCTGGTCGTAGACTAGTCCCTCTCTTTCTCTTAGTTCATCGATCGAAGCAAAATAAAGTGGGGGGAAAGACTGGGCATCTCTTCCCCAGATTCCGCGCGGCCATTTTTTCCCTCTTCTCGCTCGACGGACTAAGAGGAAGAGGGACTGTTCTTGGTCTATTCTGGTCGTAAGGGTGCCCGCTTACAGGCGGTTCGACTGTACTATAAAATTTGTTGAGCTAAATTGCTATATTACGATATATCTTATTTATTTACAACAATTTCTAGTTAAAAAAAGAAAAGAAAAAGCGATGTAATGCACACTTACGAAATTCTTCTCTCGTCAACATTTACTCTAATATTTCAGTTCGACATTTTCTATGTCTAACTTACTTATTTGTAATTGTATTTATAAACGTTTAAACAGTGTTAAGTGCGCAACGGCGGCCCACTGGGATGACCCAGGAAGAACGAGCGAAGTTATTATGGAGCTCACAATTGGCAAATATGTAATCAACCATAACCGTATAACCATAAAAATATCATTGAGAACAACATACCCCCCCCCCCCCTGCCACACATTCTGCAAGTCGTTGGATAATCAAGAAAATTTCACAACACGTCGCAAAATTTTGCTATGCTGATGAAATAAACTCTCTTTTCTTTTTCAACAAGAGTGCAAACCATGTCTGCTGTAGTCTTCTGTAAAATGTGGCGAATGTAAAAGGCTAAGTATTAGGGTGAGTTGATGTTCTCAACGCAAACCTTTGATACACGACTAGTTGACCGATACTTCCAGTACAGTGCTGGGAATGTTGCTAAAATAAACCAGTACATGTTAGCCATTACAACGCCATGTCCAATGTCTCTCCCGACCCCCCGACCCCCCCAAAAAACAACAGAGAGCTTGCTCGCAGGCTATCCATTCAACTGAAGACGTCGCTGAATTACTGCGTTGTACGCTTCCCTCTCGGTGTACTTCATGGCGAGTGGCCTCTGTTCCTCTGTTAAGTTTCCCTTCTCACTGTAGTTGCCGATCCTTTAAAAATATTGATTGTCTTCATGCAGTTCCTGTCATGAAATGCAGCTTGGAGATGCTATAGTTGAAACTTTCTGTACACTGTGAGATTACTTGGCGGTATTCACAGGATGTGACCATTACGGGAAGCCTCCTTCAGCCGAGGATTTGACAATCCTATAAGTAATCAGGTACTCTGGATAAGCCTGCAAAACGAAAACAAAAACAGCACATATACTGTTAGGTATATCAACAAAGAAGATATTGAGTGAACGTTGAACCCTTTTACAGTAGTACTCTGGCCAAAGAAAACTGGCCGTAATAACGGGGTGGCCGTGAGTTTTTGTTCGGGCCAAAATAAAGTTGCCGTAATAACGAGGTGGCCGTATTAACGGGGTGGCCGTAAGGCGGGGTTCCACTCTCAGAGTCAAATCTCGGGTTAGTTAATCTGGTTCTAACCCAAGTGTGTGACCCAGGGGGGGGGGGGGGGGGGGGGGGAGCAGCGAGGCCTGGGACCTAGTATACATGATTGCACATTTAAGAAATTTGGCCGAGCGAGACTAAGTACTGGTTTGTTTAAAATAAACATGGCGGACGATGGCGGACATGACGTGCGTTTGTGTTCGTTCAGAAATATTTTGGCGATTCCACGTTCAAACATCCATGGGAACGATTCGGTCGCGCTGTTAACTGAACTTTGGTCATTGTGGGACACCATGGATGAAAATTCCACAGCAAACTCCCGTAGAGGTACGTTTCTCGAATGATTGACAGATTTCTTTACTTGTGCGATCATGTATAGCGGAAAAGCGGCAAGATCAAAGGGCGCTGCCTGCCCCCCCCCCCCCCCCCCCCCCCCCCCCCCCCCCCAGCCCCCCCCCCCCCCCCCCCCCTAATCAAGTTTAATTCAGCAATGGTCCTCTATGGCCTCGTACACATGCACTATCATTTGGCCGAAAACGTTGTAAACAAACACACGTCCCTACTATTGTTTCTCACGGCGTTTTCGTATCCTTTTCAATTGTCCACATTAAAACACTCTTAGAGCAAATGTTGAGAAAAAAAATATTGTTTAAATAAAAAAATAATAAAAAATAAAAATAAAAAAACACTCTAAAACAAACGAAAACGGTGGGACCTGGATTGCGAAAGTGTCAAAGTGAAGCACGAGGTTTTTTACTCCGCGAGAATCACCACGAAACCCTTCTCCCATTTTGGAAAGTCTTCGTTTTCATCGAAAACGATCAGCATTTCCAATGGTTTTAGTGTAGACGATAAGCGAATACGAATAAAAAATTATGCTTTTCAGACAAAAACGCATTACAGTCAACTCTCGCCTTGCGGACACCCGCTATTAGGGACAAAATCCAGCCCTCCACCCGGCGAAAGCTATAGATGTTTGACTGAAAATGACTCTCGCTATTAAGGAATCTCGCTATTACTGGTAGTGTACGTCCCAAGGGTGTCCGCTATAACGAGAGTTGACAGTTGAGTAGCGTGGACTATAGTTACGGAGGAGTGTAACAGAGACGAGAAGGAAATAATTAGATACCTGTTCTCCTCTGTACACTACATATTCAGCAAATGAGAGCCCTTCTGAGCTGGGACGACCGATAACTGAATGATGTCCTGGAGGCGAATGTGCCATCTTGACGGCTGAGAACTGGTAAAACGGCTTACCAAGGGCCACACGACATAACAGCAGCTGCCTGAGAATTCAAATAAATACAACTCGTCAGATTTTTTAAAGCCGTCCAACCTTCCTCCTTAACCCTTTCACTCCCAGAGTCAAACCTTGTGTCAATAAATGTTGTTTTAACTTTTGAGTCTGTGGATAAAACCCAAGTGTGCGACCATTCAAAGTAAAGCTATCGAGCAGTACTTTCAAATGGTACTGTTTGTTTTGACAATTTCAACGAAGTTCGTTTTGAACTTAGTGTTCTCGAGAGTGAAAGGGTTAAGCGACAATCTCTATGTTGACAATTTGTATACATGCTGTCTAGAGCCGTCACGTCGCTCCCCTTATCTTCATTTATTGTGCAACTTCAATTTAAAATCGACTACGAGCAGTCTCTTTTACCTTAGTCCGTCAAGCGAGAAGCAAAAGAAAGCGAGAGGAAATAAAATGGCTGCGAGGAATCTGGGAGCTAGAGAGTATCCCACGCGTCTCGCTCCAGATTTCGCGCGACCATTTTCCTCCATCTCAATTTATTTTGCTTCTTAATTTAAAAAGACACTGTAAGAGATCACGAAGAGACTATAACAAATGCAATCCGTAGTTACCTTTCACACAAGTAGCAAGATTTGTCCTTGTGCAAAGCACAGCCAGATCCTCCACCAATGCCGTATACATATTGATTACTCTTGGAAGAATTCTCCGCAAAGTAAATACCTGTACAGACGGCAGTGTTAATTTCTTTATCATTTTAGATCGAGCTTGGCAGATTGGCATACCTTATCACGTGCCACACAACATAATAGTTTTAAACTGAATGTATACATATTGATTACTCTTGGAATAATTCCCCGCAAAGTAAATACCTGTACAGACGGCAGTGTTAATTTCTTTATCATTTTAGATCGAGCGTGGCAGAGAAGCATACCTTATCACGTGTCAAATTAAACTTAATTTTTATGTTCGTTTTGTTCGTTTCGTTTATTTTGTTCGCCTTAACGAGGCATATACGATTATTAGCATGATTGCGAGAAGGTGAAAGACACACCGACAATCCCCGTATCAATCAGCTGGGAGATTTATCTCTTGGTAAATATTGGTAAAATGCTACGCGGCCAGATGGCTCATTAGCGCCGGCGCTTAACTCCAGTTTCCATAGCATGAAGCGACTAGGAGTATTGCTATAACCCTGGATGGGATGCTAGTCCATCACAGGTTACCCTCCAGTATTTCTGCCAGGTTGCCCTGACAATTCACCGGTAGCCATTTATACTCCTGGGTGGAGAGAGTCACTATGAGAGCAAGGTGTTTTACCCAAGAAGGACACAACACAATGATCCTATTAGGGCTTGAACACGGAACCTAACGCACTAATCATAAGCAGGGGCACCCAACGGATCGTTTCGGTGAATATCTGTTCGGAAGGCCTATAATCGCCTCAGATATTCGGATTAAAGTTTGGAGTTTTCTTTAGGGAAATATCATCTCGAACTTTCTTAATATGGGAAAATTAATGCCTATTATTTTCGGAGAGATAAAAATTTCGTTTTGGGTACAAAAAAGGTCAGCTAGGATTTTCGGAAGGGAAAAATCAGCACGGAAGAGCTGAGATTTTCGGAAAATGACTAAAAAAGCCCTAATAAATTCGTAAAGTCTAAAGTTCCCCTAGAATGACCGAACAGATATAAATTTTATAGCGCAGCTTAGAATTCATTTATAGATCTTTAAAAGCACACCAGACAGCCTAAAATATTGTTTTAAAGCAAACGGAAGAAAACCGTCGTTGGGTCTCCCACTATGCCAGAATACATATAACAATGTGTCCCTCTCCCCCTCCCCAAAGTTGAGTACAACTCTTTTTGTTGACAGGCTTGTCCAGCGCCGACTTCTCGTTGATTTATTGTTCTAATTGCGTGGTCAAATTGATGATAGGCGGCTCCATCGTTATTTAATTTGTTTTTCTTTCTGTTTTAAGGCTTACACATTAGGATACAGCTGTTTCGAGAAAGGTTGTCGGAAAAAGCGCACGCGACAATCCCGAAAGGTATTGTGGGTAGTTTTAAGTTCACGGTTATTTCAGGGAAATCTGGGTTGATGAGGACAGATAACTTACCGGCTCCAAACATGCCTCCGATATAAGCATGGCGTTCGTCGAATCCTTTCTGAAGAATAGCGTGTATAAATGCTGAACCTGTGTACAAAAACAACTTGAGGATTATTTATTGAACACGATATTCATTCCCCAACCTTGTTCGCGGGATCTTCCTGCTCCCCATCTTACAGCGCATTCTTTTGGGACTATTCCGGCTATTCTCATTCCGGTTCCGGTTTAGGAATAACAGAATACACGGAATATCAATTCCCTAAAGAACGGATATTCTGAAAACGGAATACTAGTGGCAGAGGTGACCTGAGAACTATTGTATCTGCGCACGCGAGAGTTGCAATTGGCCGGCCGCGTCGGCCGCGTATGATTTCCCGCCAAAACTTTCCCAAAAGAACGCATATTCTTCTTATTCCGAGTAAACCGTATTCCGTTCATTCTGTTATCGGGAGCAGAATGAACGGATCATTCCGAAACAGAATAGGCCCCAAAAGAACTCGAACACCGTCTATTCCAAGTATTCCTATTCCGTAATAGTCCCAAAAGAATGCGCCTTTAGAAACCGGGAGACTGGGTACAAGCTTAGCGCGCTAGGATATCTGGGATCATTTGGGCAGACAGCTAGAACGAACGATCCCATAAGCGCTTGCGCGATTTGGTCTGTATGACAATCGCAAATCGTCTGCGCTCGGGCCAAAGCGGTTCACACGTAGACTAGTAGGATCACGCCTTCACTACACTGTTGACTTAAGCCAAGCTTATTACACCTGTCCATGTCTAAACGCTCGAAAACGCGGTATACACGAACAGCTGCTCACCCACGTTGTTATACCGCCTAGAGGTGGTTTACAAATGTAATGTCGTGAAACAACAGACAAACAACATGTCTGTTTTATATCAATGAATGCTGAGGATGAGATCAGACTTCAGCTTCCAAGGGTGCCTCTGGCAGCCGCTATCAGTCCATTTATAATCTCATCCACCCACCATACCCATGACATATGAGATGAAAGAACAATGTGAATAGGCCAGGCCACCTACGTCCCCTACTCTTTTCGAACAGTGATGTGGGTTCTTTAACGTCCCCTACTAATTTATATGAGAAGGTGTAGGAGACAGGGCCAACGGCTTAGCGTCACCGCACAATGAAACAATCATCAAGGTGTCGAGCACAGCCAGCATGATCTTACCAGTTATTTAAAGACCCTGGTTAGTGGTCCGGCCGGGATTCGAACCCGCGACCTCCCGCTCTGTAGTCTGGCGCCCTATCAACTGAGCTAACCAGGCGGCGGTAAATTCAAAAATTCAGCCTAGGCCTAACTTACACGTGGTTTAAATAATTGACGAGGAAATTAAGTTAATTTAGAATAAGCTCTGAGCGGAATTGTTTAAAGTACATACCATGAAATAGCATTCTCTCATTGCTGTGGTTATGATTAGCCTCTCCAACCTGCAATGAGTCAATCAACAAATCAAGTCCAACCCTGAACTAACGAGCTTATAAAATACATACCACGGGCATTTAGCATACAGCGACAGGTTCTCACCTCTCGTCTTCTGTACACGTATTTATCCCACAGTCGTTTGTTTATAACCCTCTGAATCTAAAAAAGAAACGTAAACATACGTGTTACTGCCAAAGAAACAAGTACCAGTTTTGGCAAATCTTTGTAGAAACATTCTTTTATTTCTAGAGCCAAACCTTGTGTCATATGATGACGTTCTAACTGTTAAGCCTGTGGATGAATCCCTAAAGTGTGGCCATCCAAATGAAAGCTACGAAGTAGTACTCTCCTATAGGGCTGTTCAATTTTTCCCAAGTGGAAAATTTCAGAAAATGTGTCAAATTTTTGTTTGGGCACTGTTTAAAAATTGCACGAACACTTGCGAGCGTACAGAGAATTTGTCAGATAAGTGTTATGACTCGATAGACAATTGCCTGCTTGTCTAAAACAGTCCTCATTAAAGGAGCTACGTCACGGATGGCGCATCTTGAAAAAATTGGCCATTTTTTCAAGTTCGCCGTTCGCAATCCGTCTTAATCTTCTCCATCCTCAACCATCCTTGTTCCTGTTTGGTTTATTATCACATCTTTGGTGTTTTTCTACCTTAGTAAACTATTATTTTGAGGCTTTGTGCAATTTGAAGGTGATTTTGCACTCCGCAAAAATGACCTAAAATATCGTGACATAACTCCTTTAAGAGATGTAGTATGGGCCTGAACTGTTGACTACCACTTACCCTGATAATACTGTAAGAATCAAAGAATCCCCCAGACTGCCCGCTGTCCTTCTTGTGCTTCACGACAGTACTCTGCATCTGCATGCAAGAGAAAACAACACCGAATAAAAAAGACAGTCCAACCTCGAGTAACGACCACCAGGAAATTTTTGTCCATGCATTTTACTCTTATTGAAACCTCATCTCTTTACAATGGCCAGTTCATTCTGCCTCCGAGTGGCTGTTGTAGAGAGGTTCATTCCATCTATATATCAACTGTACTTCAATTTCACCTATGAGTATTTTATGCCTATGTGCAACATTGGTGTAGTTTAGAACATGACCCTGCACTGCACCAGGATACATGAATAAGTGGTTGTACACGCTTTAGAATAAAGGTAAAGATGCACTCGGGCCAAACTGGCCCACACTGCCTGAGCTTATCCCAGTTTCTGTAGCATGAAGCCGACTAGGAGTATTGCTACTTCCCTGGATGGGATGCTAGTCCACCGCAGGTTACCCCCAGCATTTTGTCACCGGTACCCATTTATACTCCTGGGTGGAGCGAGGCACTGTGAGAGCTAAATGTCTTGCCCAAGAACACAACACAATGACCCCAGCCAGCACTTGAACCCAGGCTGCTTGATCCAAAGTCCAACGACCACTGTGTCACCGCTTTATAATAGAAACAAGTATATCACAAGAGATGCGACGAAGTAGATAAAAAAAATGTAGGTTGAATGCTAAGAACGGCACAAGCAGTACAGTTCAGTTAATACCAAACGCATGACTAGATTACCTCCTCTGATACAGAAATATAGTCTTTATCATCCACGGACAGGTCGTGAACAACTGTTCCCTGTTGGTTAGAGAAGGTGAAGGGACCGCCACCTGACACAAAAGAGTACAATAAGAACAACTAATTTGCTTACTTAAATCAGCTTACTATTTTCATTAATTATAGTACAACTGTTAATATCATCGTATAAATTCTGCTACTGATACCCATACTTTTCTCTTACAACAGGACAGGTTGCCCGAGCACCAATCCTACAATTATTTTTATCACTAGCTTCAGCTGAGAGTCATATAGTCTCCTATGCAGCCGTTATTTGGCTTGTCACGCAATGCTTCTATTTGCGTTGCGTGACGAGCCAAATAACGGCTGCGTAGAAGACTAAGATTCATACTGTTAGTCTACCGGTTCATGTTTAATAGGTTCTGCTGAATGATGACTACATCACACTAGCACTCTTAATGTATTACTGCCAACTAAGTGCAAGCATTATTCTAAGTTCTAAGTTCCAGGGCAAGTCGGGAAACCCTTGGTGATAAGTTTTCCTTTGGCTCTTGGTGAAAAGTCATTTGAAGCAAAATTTAGATAGTGAACAATGTTAGAATTTTTCAGTGCTCAGAATGAAGATTTTCCCTTCTATTTGGTTTTTGTCCTTCCATCACCCCCGCCCCTTTCTCTCAGTCTGTTACCATCATTACAGCTTTTGCATAGATGTTTTCAATTGTGTGTCGAAAGTAATCCGGAATTGCTTTGGTTTTCATTTACTACGCTCTGTAATTGTTTGAAAAAATCCGCGCCACCTACTCAACCAATCAGATGCAAAACTGAAACCAATCGCGTCTTGGTCACACGCATTTTCCTGCGCTTGGCGCTCGTTACGTGTATCTGCTTCGAGTTCTCATTGGTTCGTTTTGTTGTTCACGTTTTTGTGATTGGCCATTGTAATAATTGCTTTGGTTTTGGTTTTATTACACTCAATTGAAAACCGCTCTAGAACATCAACACGAACAGCTTACCACGTTCCGGTAAGCCAGATAGCTTTTCCTTCACTGCCTTCAGGATTTTGTGCCTATGCCCAAAGGCGTGGATCCCAATCTCCTTAAGTTCCTCGTGGCCCATGTCGAGCAGCACATCCCAGGAGATCTGGGTACCAAAAGTGTTACAAGCAATCAGAAAAGACAATATATGCCTCCCCTCTCTTCCTAAGTATAAACCCATCTGTACACCCCTATCTCTCTCTAAGTATAAACCAATCTGTACACCCCTCTCCCCTAAGTATAAACCCATCTGTACATGTTATATTGAGAAGACTTTTCACAGTTCCTAACCTGTTCCTTTTCAAATATCTCCTTAAGATTATTGAGCTGTAAGTTGTCAAGGAACTCTCCTACATCAAGATCCAAACCAGGGTGACCTGTAAAGAACATGTTCACAACAACGTCAGGGACCTGATGTATCACTCAAACTGTTAAAATGCATAATACGAGTTTTCAGTGATGAGTTTGGTTCTACGTTCTGTAGTTCATTAAAAACATGTCGTGCAATGATACCAAAAGCAATCGCAGTTTGCCTTACACAATGTTTACCACGCTTTCCAGCAGTAACACGTGATTGCTTCGGGTTCCAATTACCGCCGCCATTTGGGTGGGAGATGGGGGGGGGGGGGGGGGGGCAATTGCCGTACGTGGAAGCACTGCAAAAGTTTTGATCGTTATTCTCCAATCAATAAAATAGTGGTGCGACCAATATTACAACAGCCCCTTAAGTTCTCACGTCTAGGAACTTTTCTGATGAAAACCGCGGGCATGCCAGAATGTGTCTGCATGCAGGCTACAGGCTCATTCTGCTGTAGCGGTTGGCTCTCTTTGCGTTGGTTTAGGTTTAGCTGTGGTCATTACAAAGCCTATCTATTTGAAAACATATTTACCTGGCACCATAATCCTTGTCTCCCCAGAACCCTGAGCTTCTGCTATAGATCTCTTATTGACAGCTCCATCCCCTGAACCCGCAGGGCTGTTGGCCAGCAGGCTAGCATTAGCTTGAGACAGTGGTGGGTTGCTGCTGGTGTTTGGAGAAGCAGGAGATGCGCTACTGCTGGAAGGTGTGGCAGGGGTACTAGGTGGGTTGTTCGCTGTGTGGGCCATCATGGCGTCACTCAATAGACACTTCACATCTTCAGCCTGTGAACGAAAATCATACGTTAACTTCAAAGGAGAGGCAGAGAGTCAGTCCAACACAAAATTACACGTGCAAGCCAAACTATTCGATGGAACGCTTGCAGACAAAAGTATTGAAAACTGAAACTGCAGCTGTACACCTAAATCCCTCAACATTTTTAATCAGTGTTCAGAAATAAATGATTTCACCAATATCTGATTCCCATACACACACTGTTTTTCACTCCATGTTTGCACCACTTTGAAAATGGTGAGAGAGAAAAATGAAAACTGGTGTGTTATGTCTTTAGTTGGGTAAAACGTACTCTGATCTTAGCAATCAGTGTGGAAAGGTTATGTTATGTAAAATTTCCCCGCAATGGACATTGGTGACACGCTTTTGCTGTTCTGCACTTTTACAACTGTGACGATTGCCTCTGGGATATAAACATGACGGGGGTGATTGTCGTAGCTTTTAAGGATTAGAGTGTTCAAATCTAACATGATTTCCATTGGAGTATATGACAGGAACTACTCGTCATTTTAGAATTGATACCTCTTTAGGGGTGGTAATGAATTTGAGTCTCACCCACAAAACGAGATTCTGATGCCATTCAGGGGTTTCTTTCAAAATTTCCGATGATCACCCTCATCACTTTAAAGGGAGTCTCTCCACCCGGCCTTGGGGTGATTGACTCTACATGTATGGTGGGTTTGGTCTAAGAATCTGAATCTGAACTTGATGTATACATAGCTCACTATGAATAAGGAAAGGTTGTTGACAATTAGCCTGCATACCAGGAGCCGGAGTAGTAAAGAGTACGAGTTGGGCGCGTGCTAGGGAAGAGACGTGAGAGGCGACAAAAAGGGAAAGAGCTCTTTCTCTTGCCTTGAGTGTTTCCTCCCTCGCATGTTCCCCAGCGCCCGAGGCTAGCTGGCAATTTGCTACCACTCCATGAGCACAATGACTTGTTAGTAATGATTAGTTTTGTGATTACTTACAGTGGCCAGATCCAGAGCTGTCTGTCCTTCCTGATTCTTCATCGTAGGATCTGCACCATGAGCCAACTGAGAAAACGAAAAGAAAAAAAAACGTCCAGTGATCAGCAGGTAATTTCTCCTCATAATATCCATACAAAATCAGACATGCAGGTTATGAGAATAAAGGTATTGATCAGAGTCTTGATAACTAATCAAATTCTTACAACTAGAGTTATAAGAAATGTTCCAATTTATGCAACTGTGATATATATCAGAAGTGAAAATAAATTTGAATTAACAAGTACACTTACCAGTAGGGCACATAGTTGAGTTCTTCCCTTCTGAGCAGCTTCATGTAGCGGTGTAAAGAGCCAGCGGTCTGTGGCATTCACATCTGTGTGGTGTTTTATCAGAAGAGATGCAATATCCACATGCTGGAATGAACAACAAGCACATAATCAATTTATTTAACTAGTCATACATGACTCGAAGGTCCTTGCAAAGCTGGGATCAGTGGGGATGAATTATATTTGGGGTGTGTAAGCCTGGGCGAAAGGAAGATGGCTGTGCTATGGTCAAAACATGCACCAGGATGTGAGTTGCCGAGAGTTCAAACTCTCACTCGTCTCTCATTTGACCTGAACTCAGCGACTCTTGTGCACTCTCATTGAATTTTAACCTGCTCAAAATGTTCTTGAGCTGTCAAGAGTTTTTTGTTTGGCCTAGGCTGATGAAAGTCGCTGAGAGTTGAAGAAAACTCTCACGAGAGTCAACTCTAAGCGACTCTCGATCTTGTTTGCCTGGGCTTAATTACGATCAAGACATTACCCTAATTTAGATTAGGATGGAGTGTCTCAATAGAAGACATTCCAAGCTAACTATTGAACAATCCCTTCAACAATAATAATTCAACTGTGTTTGAAGCCAGTTGGAAATATTGACCAACCAAATCAATTAAACCAGTCCATTACCAATAGAAAATAAAAAGCCACATAAATGCAATCGGGCTGGTCACAAAAGAACATGACCAGAGACCTACCCCATACGAGGAAGCATTGTGTAATGGTATTAATCCTCCCTTGTCTTGAGCATTCACATCAGCTCCATTCTCCAACAGATGCTCAGCTACTTCAAAATGGTTATAACCAGCTGCATTTGACAAAATAAGAATCAGATACTAACTTTGCACTGTCTGTTACTAAAACATACTACATAGGCTAATCACTTTCCAGAGGCTTTTGCATGATTGGTTGAGAAGGTGGCATAAGATTTTTAAACTAATCATAGAGCATAGTAAAGTAAACCCAATGCAATTTATCGATTACTTTCGACAGTCAATTGAAACCCTCTCTATTGTCAAATCTTGCAATAATATTTTCATCACTTTTATTACAATTTTGAGAAAACACTCAGAAAATTACCTAAGTAGATTGCATATTTGAATTAAAGATGTACAATAATTGTTAATTGTAACTCACCAGCAAGATGCAAGGGAGTTGAGTTGCGTCCTTGTGTATCTCTACAGTTGATGTTCTCTGGTGTGGACAGTTTCATGACCTGTGGAAAGTAAATTATTCCATGTCTCCTAAGTTTTCATCTAATAGTTATACACTGAGATCACTACAATGCAATGGACAATAATTTTAATGAAATCAGTAAAACAGGATTCACCAAACCATACCCTAGTTAAATTGCCCTTCTTTGCTGCATCAAGTAAAGCAGCGTCACCTACCAAAAAATACATCAAAATAATTAAAGAAGAGCAAAATGGGGATATTATTGAGTAAGTCAAACCTATAGGCAACTGGTTCACAGAAAAGTTCATTCAAGAGCACTTTGACGTACATGTACATGTAGATCACATATCTGTATCATGTATCTATAGGTTAAGTTGCTGAACTCAAGTTCTACAGCCTGAGAGATGTCCAAATCAGTTTACCATAGAAAAGGCAAACTATTGACCACTGATCAAATAAGACCGTTATTTCATTAAATTTAGTGGATTTGACTTTGCGTACCTACCACTCTGACACAACAAGCATACTTTTTAAGATGAATACACATGTGGTACAATCAAATAATTAACCTCTCAGTAAGTCTGCTACATCAGTGTCCCCTTCCTTAACGAGATCCAATGGAGTTTGACCATCACGAGTCTTCTTCTGAGGATCAGCTCCATGCTTCAGAAATCAGAAAAAGAAAAGTTAGATAGTGACATACATGAACACAGGCCAGGGTTTGAACAGTGTACCTACATGTATATGTTGTGGTTTAAATTTATTTTTGGTTTAAAAATTTTCAAACCAGTTTCATTTTCATTTTCCTTTGTCTAATATTCATTACCATAATTTTAGACAAAGGAAAATAAAAATCAAACTGGCTTGAAAATTTTTAAACCAAAAACATTTTGAACCACAACATATACATTGTAAATCTGGACTTCTAAAATATTCAATTAATCCCTCCCTTGTATATATATCTTATTAACCAAGCACGAGGGGTGTACTGGGTGAATATCGGCCCTACATGTATGTCTTGACAGCATGGATAGAGCGCAGCAAGGTCCGTACAGAAAAGACAGAGGGCTGATATTCTCCCAGTATGGTCCTGAGCAAGCTTGGTTAATAAGAGATTTATTACATGAAATTGAACCATGACAATGCAAGAAACTTTACCCGGTCCGACACTTGAGAATGTACTTAGAAATATCAAATAAAATAGTACTGGAGGATGCCACTGAGTCAGATGTTATGAGACACACAGTCACTGTGATGACTTGAATGGGAGCACGAGGATGGGGGAAGCTAACGAGCTGTTTTCAGGGCATTATTTAGTATTCTGCCAAACTGAATAATTTAACAGTATATCTTGCAAAAGGCACATCGTGATAAGGAAAAGAATGACTGACCAATCACATCCAGCCTACCTTCAGCAGAAGCCGGCAGATTTCAAACTTCCCTTTTGCTGAGGCTTCATGGAGAGGAGTGAACTTCCACAGATCAGCTACATTTACCACAGCACCATGCTACAAATAATGCAGAATGCATGATTTAAATCAGTGACAGGTGCCAGGGGGTTGACCCGTGTGAGGTTGCCATGGTTACCTCCTCATTTGCATTTTTCTCATGTTCATTTGCCTTTTGCTCACAATCGGCACCTACCCTCCATTTAGGCATTGCTCTTCAACAACTTAATTGATAACCAATCTGATCAAAAATTTTTAGACTACATTGTATATTACATGTATATTAATTTTGTATAATTGCACAGATGCAAGACCTCTTAGACTAAAGACATTTCAGTTCTTTATACACTGAACAAAAACAAAATCTTCTCAAATAGGCAATGTCCATTTCTAAAAAGACACAACATACTTTGAATTATTAGCTTATAATGTATGGCTGATAATATTTTACACACGTCCATCAGGGCTTTTAATAGCATTTAAATAAGGTGTCAAAGATAAACAAACCAAGCAGCTATCTGTCAGTACATTAAAAAAACACCATTTGCTTGAGCTTAAATACTACTAGGCACATGTCTTAATAACAAGCTTTATTGCATTACCTTAACAAGCAATTCTGCGACTTCATAATGCCCATAGGAACAAGCATTATGGAGAGGGACCAGTCCTCTGAAAAAGGAAAAAACACCTGTAAGCAAGTTAAACTGAACAAATAAACAACAACAACAAACAACAATGATGCGGGAAGGGAAAGAAGTATCTTTGATATTTTTTGTGCTGATCCCAGTAAATTAGATGCTAAAGTGAGCCTCTCTATGGGTACCTGCAGACTTCGATTTAGTCGATTTTTTTAAAACAAAATTGCCGTTTCTGTGTCGGTAACATTTCACGCATTTGATATTTTCTATCTGACCACGATAATTTGTAAATCGTCCTTCAATCGTCCTTCAATCGTCATTTTATAATAACAATCATTGTGACTTCAATTTCGTTAGAAATACCCATACAGAGTCTCTAAAGTCAAAACACTTGCATTTCAAGTTGAGACGATGAAATAAGAAATTGCATAAACTACTGTAGCAGAGGTAAAGGAATTTAACCTCTGGTTGGACAAAGATGCTCCATGATGAAGAATTTGTCAAAAGAGGGCATCTCATGACACATCACCTCAAGAAAGGTTGTCAGTTTATGGCTCTTCTGAATATCACAAAATCTATGAGTAATTTAATACCCTTTGTCCTTGGCGTGTACATCAGCTCCATTCTGTAGTAAATACTCCACTACTGCAACTCTGTTATAACCAGCAGCAAAATGAAGAGGAGTGCTGTGCCGTCCTTCAAGATCCCTACAGTTCACCGTCTGTGGTGTACACAGTTTCTATGACAAAGTAGAAAACCATCAAGCTGCTGTATCAACATTATTTGATGGGTTTCAAATTAATGTACATGTAAGCTGGGTGCTGGTGTTTTGCACAGACAGTTTGCCTTTTTCAAGTGCAAAAAGGGACTGCATCCAAGTTTCTAAATTTAATCTAAATACAAAGCTACCTCGCAAAGCAATAATTATCTATTAATGTTTAAGTGACTGAGAATCCTTTTTACCTTGACAACGTCCATATCTCCTGATCTTGCAACCTCAAGCATTTGCTTCTCCACATCAGAACCAGTTGAAGGTGGATCCTCTGAAACAAACATTTCTAGACTTGAGTATTCCAAGCAGAAACTAACTGAACAAAACAACATCATCTTCTTACCTTGAAGTATTTTTTGAACAGGTTCAGATGCCACTTCCGCTGCGGTGTGGCCTTGAAATGATCGCAAAGTAATGTCTGCTCCATGTGTAAGCAGGACACGACAAGCTGATATCTGCCCAGCTGCTGCAGAGCGATGTAAGGCTGTCTCTCCTAAAGCATCCAATGCATTTACCTGTGGTAAACATAATTAAAACAATGAACTTCTTTGATGAAACATTGGGGCAAAATAGTTTAAAATAAAATGTAGTCTGTCTTCAAGTGTGAGTCGCAGTGGCCTAATGGTTAGGCACTGGACTCTGGACCAAGTGGTCTGGGTTCGAGCCCTGGCCGGGGTGAGTGTGTTGTGTTCTTGGGCAAGATACTTTACTTTCACAATGCCTCTCTCCACCCAGGAGTATAAATGGGTACCGGCAACAAAACGCTGAGGGGTAACCTGCGATGGACTAGCATCCCATCCAGGGGAGTAGCAATACTCCTAGTCACTTAATGCTACAGAAACCGGGATAAGCTCTGGCAGTTTTGGGCCACTAAGCTCGTGAAGACTTTACCTTACCTGTCTTCAAGCCTTCAGCAGCTGTAGGTGGCTTACCAGACTAGTGCTTAACTCCAGTTTCCATAGAATGAAGCAACTAGGAGTATTACCACTCCCCCTCCCAGTATTTTTCCCAGGTTGCCCTAAGAGTTCGCCAGTACCCATTTCATTCCTGGACGTGCAGACGGGCACTGTCTGATTAAACCAACATTTCTAAATTCCAATTTGATCAGGAAACAGTGGAAGAGAAGAGCCACAGGGGCGCCAGGGCTCTAACCCGAACCTCTTGTTCTGGAACCCAACACACTAACAGGCCACCACACCTCTCACACTAAAAGGCAACTGCAGCCTAGCCTGCATCTCAGATGAATTCAACCATTAAATCCACCTGCGTACTCGTCTGTGATTGGCCTTTGGAACAAGGATTTGGGCACTGGTTTGCAGACGGATTTAATGGTTGAATCAGCTACTGCAGCTGAGTTTGGGAGAGAATCATGACCAATAACAAATGACCCTTACTTTGGTTCCACTTTTGATCAACAGTTCCATTGCATCAAGATGTGACTTTTCTGAAGCAATGTGAAGAGGTGTCAGCGAACTGCAAATTAAGAATTGAAAACATTAATCATTACTGACAAATATAAGAAGTCAAAAGAAAATAAATGATTGTAATTTGGAATTCTTACTCTTTATTTTGTAAGCTGGTATCTGCTCCTTTTTTCAATAGTAGTTCAATAGCAGCCTTCCTCTTTGGACAACCAGAATTCACTGCGAGGTGCTAATAACAAAGAAATATGTACAGTAATTATTGAGACAGTAGTAAATTATTATACAGTAGAACCCCGCTAACTCGAACTCCCAAGGAAACAAAAAATAGTTCAAGATAGCGGGGATCGAGTTAGCCGATAGTAAATGACTGGAAAACAAGATCAAGGGGAATGGGCTTGAGTTCAAGATAGCGGGGAGTTAACCAAGTTTGAGTTAGTGGGGTTCTACTGTACTACAATACATTTGTAGCATCACAGGCTCTGCACAAATTGTGTGCCTATGATCATTAATAATATCATTAATTATTATTATAACTTTTCATTCAACCAGACCGTTGACGGAAATTTGCATGATTTAACAGCTACCAGTATACCAAACCACGAATAGTCACAAAACCATGCTTGTCACGCTTGGCTTAAATTTCCTTTGTTTACACAGAAACAAGGTTTGATTTTGGGAGTGATAGGGAAATCAATCATACCTGGTTATATTAAAAACATTATTGACATACATGTATCAATCCTGCACTTTCACTTTTTAAGATCTTGTAATAATTTATTATTATACATGTACTAAATAATGATGCTCTAGCAATCAATTTGAATTCATGACCTGCTTTAATTTATTACAAAACAACAAACTTAAATCAACGTTTACATACCAGAGAACTCTCTAAAGTAAGGGGATGCTGGAAGTTGATGATCTCCGGTGTGATGTGTTTCTTCAGTTTTGTGGAGTCACATGATTTGGCTGCTTCCAACAGTTGGTGCCCTTTAAATTCAACTGACAAGGAAAGAAAAGTGAATGTTAAAAAGAATAATGAAAATTAAAATTCAACAATCAGATATCTACTGTAGAAGAAGCATGTGAACCCAAAACTTGTTAGCTCAGCACTTCTCAAATTGTTCAAAATAATTAATCAAGTTGAAACAAAGGAAATCATAACCACACCACGATGAAGGTTTAGATATCTTGACTTCAAAAATTAGCATAGATTTTTATGATTTTATTCTTTTGTTTACTCCTTGATGAGAAGATCTATCAAACACTCGAGAATGTGTTTCATCTGATTTTCATTTATTTTAACACCTTAATGCTAATTGTCATATTTTCAAATCTCTTCGTGGTGTTTGGAAATTGGAATAAATATGTTCTTTGTGTTTGACATATTGCTTGAAATGAAGCATTTTCTCTAAAAACAGTCACACAAGACTGTGTGCATACAGGAAAGCTTATCCTGAAGTTCTCTTGTTGGAGCAGCATCAACAGCAGCCTTGGAGTGACAGTTGAGTAATGTTGGATCAGCACCGTGAGCCAGAAGCAATGAACACACCTCCACCCTAGTGTAAGAGAGGAATAACATTGCTCAAATCAACACTATGGCTACCAATCTATTCATTATGTGAAGTGCAATTTATTATACTGCCTCCATGTACAATAGGAGTCAGCACAGCCTAGTGTTTCATGTGTTTCGACCAGTTAGTAGCTAGGCTTCCTGCAGTCCCGGAGGACCATTGGATCAGCGCTCTAGAATATCATCTCTGACGTTGGAACATCCGAGGTAAGAAATTCATTACTGAATGAGTTTAATATTGGCTGGAATCTGATCAGGACATTGCTTACTGGTTGTTATCCACATAACCGTTCAAGTCTCAAGATCAACGTCATAATAATCCTTACTATTTTGAATTCATACAGCTGTTGAATCTGATGGTAAGGTAAGGTAGGTAAAGGCTGCACTCGGCCAAACTGGCCCACACTGCTGGAGCTTATACCGGTTTCCGACTAGGAGTATTGCTATTCCCTCTGGGTGGGATGCTAGACCAATGCCAGGTTACCCCCCAGCATTTTGTCAGGTTTCCCTTACAGTTCGCTGGTACCTATTAAAATTATATACTCTTGGGTGGAGAGATACTGTGAGAGTTAGGTGTCTTGCCCAAGAACACAACCCAATGACCCGGCCAGCGCCCGAACCCGGACAGCTTGATCCAGAGTCCACTGTGTCTCCACTAGTTGAATCTACTGAGTGATCCCAAAAGATGCAGCAACAGCAGCTGATTCGAATGCTAATTAATTTACCTTGCTTTGGAAGCTGCCTCATGAAGAGGAGTAAACTGCCACAAGTCCATGGCATTAACACTTGCACCATGCTATAGAACAAAATGAAATGCTAATATTAGCATTCAAACGAAATCGTCAAGAACTATAAACAGCCGCCAGTGAGTTATTCTTGACTAATACATGCTGGGGATTTTTTTTACGATGTTGTGGCCATTTTGAATCTACTTTTTCAGTTTTGATGCAGTGAAACTGAAATTTTACATCAATATACATGTAGTTCTAACTCATCATTCTCCAAAAAGTTGCCCCAAAAGTGCTAACATTTGAAAACAGGAAAAGGTAACTTTTTGGAGAATGACGAGTTCTATATTTATGTAAAATTTCTGTTTCACTGCATCAAAACTGAAAAATTAGATTGAAAATCTGCCAAATCATAAAAAATATCCCCAGCGTGATTTCTCATGTCTTAAATAACTAAATGGGATTCAGACTGAGGAGTTCCCAGTGAGGATGTTTTATTTCATTACCTTTATCAACAATTCTGTGACATCGTAATGTCCATATGAGCAAGCATTGTGCAGTGGGACCAAACCACTGAAATGAAACCATATTATAGAGTAGTGTTAATGACAACATCAGGTATAGTGGTTAAAGTTGCAATCACATGGTAATGTGTTGTCTTGATGTCTTGAAGATTCTTTGCAAGATTCCGCAAGATCCTTGAAGATCCCTGAAGTTTACAGATGAAGATCCTAAAGGATTTCCAAGAAGATCCTATAAGATCCTTCTGGGGATCCTAAACAGATCCTCAAGGATCTTTCAAACATTTCCACCAGGGTCTGAGCAGGACATTCCTTCAATCATACAGTTTTACTGATAGCATTTTGCAAATTCACACATCTTGTATTTAACCCCTCTACTTCCTAACAAATATCACACACTCATTTTTGCCCAAATCGTGTACCACACAACTTTGCCACCCTCCTTAATAACACAAAATGTGACTCAAGATCAGACTGATCAAGACTACAGGTATCACACACCTAGTACTAAACAGTGAGTAAAAAGAAAGCTTGTGCACTTCACACACTCACCCTTTGTCTTTGGCATGTACATCTGCTCCATGCTGTAACAACAACTGAACAACTCTGACTCTGTTGTACCCAGCAGCTAGGTGGAGTGGGGTGGACTGACAATAAACAAATATCAAAATACATGTAGGAATGATACATAATGCTACATCAAATTTAGCCCCCTCCCTCTATTATTTAAGCACCCCTTATCCTTATCCCTTTCAGGGATATGAATATTAATAAGCCCCATCCCTCTATTAAGCCCCCCCCCCCCCCCCCCCCCACCTCCGGTTTCAATGTGAATTGTAAGTCTGTAATGGTGGCCCCAATCGTTATCTCACTGTGCCAAATGACTACTTAGAACAAACACGGTGACATTCATGGTTTGTTGAAATAATATCTGTCATATACATGTAATGAACAAAAGCCTGCATTGAAGGTGAATATCAATATTGATATTGACCATCAATACAAGCTTTTGTTCATCATCTTTTGTTTTAAGTCGTAGTGTTGTGCTTTAGTTACTTACTAATAATAAATTATTAGCAAGTAACTAAGGCACAACACTACGACTTAGAAATATTTAATAAGCCCTGTCTCTCTGTTAAGCCCCCTTTGTGAGACCTAAAATCATTAATAAACTCCTGGAGACTTAATAGAGGAATTACGGTATAAGCATAATTATTTATATAAAGAAATGTTTAACAGTGTGTTTGAACTACATGTATTACCTTTCTTCCATCACTTGCATGACAATTCACATTCAAAGGAGTAAGAAGTGACATGAGCTTTTCTTCATTGCCGCTCCTGTGTATAGTAATAAAGCAAATACTGTAACAACCAAGTAAGTCTACTTACTAACTGCCATACATTTTTTTAATGTAAGTTAGTTCTGAAAATTTGGTGGTTCAGGCATTTGCAACAAGATAACTTCCAGTAATTGATCTTACATGCAGTTTTCCTTTGACATGCACATCACTGCAAATGTACATGATTGTACAGTCAACTCTCGTTTTAGCGGACACCCTCAGGACATACATGTAGTTTGGAGTCCGTAATAGTGAGAGTCCGTAATAGAGTAATTTTCAGTCAAACCTCTGTAACTTCTGCCGGTGCAGGGCTGAATTTTGTCCATAATAGCAGGTGTCCATAATAATGGGGTGTCTGCAAGGCGAGAGTTGACTTTATACACAAAGAAAGGTCCAAAATTGTTACTTATATTGACTGAATCAAAGTAAACCTGTGAAGTGGCAACCAAAATTTACTTTCAATTATTGGTTAGTTACCAGTTGGTACCTTTTTGAAAAGTTAATTGAGAACCCTGAACTGGTAATAATAAGGAGAATTATTACTGCACCTTGCAATAACATGCAAACTCTGAAGTTCAAAACCCAACTTACGATTACGTTTTTCGCTGCTGTCAATCATAATAATTACAATGACAACCAACAACCCTGAAAAAAAATGGATTGACATCTACCAATCACAACCCAGACGTGACCTTTTGAACCCATTGAAGTGATCTTCTGTTTCCTGAGAGGTCTGCCGAGATGATTGACAGCATTGATTGAGCGGAGTTCGCATGTTATTGAAAGGTGCAGTAATTTACTCTATTGCAAGTTAATACACTAATAACAAAACGTGCTTAAATGCCATTATATGATCTCAATTCGTGGAACCATACCTTGCTGCCTCCAGTAACTCATCCTTCTTGTATTCCCCTGAAACAGAAGTAAGCCAATGTTTTATAAAATAATTATTAATGCTGTCACTAGTTCATTCCAGGGAGTAAGTACCAATTACACTCCAGTCGGGGGGACAAGTGCCGTTTTTGGCAAATCTTCGTGGAAGCACTCAAAGAGTTTCCGAATCTTTTTATCCAATCAGAAACGGGCGCGAGCACTCACGACTACTCCGAAGGCAATCGAGCCAGCAAATATGCCATGTTGCTTAGCAACTTTGGGGCTGAACACAGCAGGCTCAGTCCCGTCTGAGAGGCGAAATTTCGCCATCAACTGGTACTTGTTTTCCCGACTGACTCAATGCAAACTTATTCCAGGATTTACGGATTGATGTTTTTACACAAGTTCGCATTTCAAAACTTGTGACTCCATTTTACAGGGTATAAATGTGACTGTAACTTGGTGTTTATCGCAATATTATTAATAACTAGTCTATAGTTATTATAAGTTATAAGGTGAACAAGATAATAACTGTCAGTGAAGACTGCAGTCAAGCAGATAACATTTAACAATCATGTAACAACAGTTACTTCATTTTTGGGTCAGATTCTAAAACACTCAGTCAGCTGTTTTGAGTTAGCATATGACTACATGTATTTTGATTACCTTGTCTACATTCCTGGGTACATGTATTACATCAATATACCTAGTGCATGCTTCATCTTAATATAGAAATTGTACAAAATATTTTAGGGGAAACCCTACCTGTTAAAACTAATTTAGCTGATGCTTCAGCGACATCTAATGCTGTCTTTCCATCTGTATTTCGAATGTTAGGGTCAGCACCATGCTGCAGTAGAACTAGTTGAAATTGAAAATAATACCACAATAAATTAGAGAGTTGGCTATGAGAAACTCAGGCCACTTTCGTAAAAGTTTAACTGAGATTGTTCGCCAGACATGAAGGAAAAATGTTTCTATATACATACATTGTACATGTACATTCTGTAACTTACATGTAAGTTCAGCAAGGAGCCCAAAAGTGTGACCACTTTTAATTAATTCACACTCTTTCGTGCATGTAGACTATCCAATCAGAAGTCGAAGATACATGTAGCTATCCTGATTGGATAGTATACGCACAAGAAATAATGTTTTACTTTTGTTTGAAATGTTTCTTAAAAGGAATTTGGCAAAATTTATTTGTGAATGGCCATCTTAGCGGGTCTGTAAATTGCAATATTTTGACCGCTTACCATACATGTATGTACCTGTAATATGGCATCCACATATTGTATACCCTGGTATCCAGATCAGGGGGACCATGGATTGTGTGGTTCCAGAAAATATCCATACCCACTCCAAGGAAGGTCATTGGTAATTCCGAAGGGGAGGGGATCTCAAAAGCCAAATTTTTAAAGGAAACTATGGAGCTAAACTGTAAATTCCAGGGAGGGGGGAGGGGTTTCAAACCAAAAAACCATCTGTGGGGGGGGGGGGGGGGGGGTATGGATATTTTCTGGAACCAAACATTGGAGTTGGGAATTGATTCATGTACAGGGCGAGAATCACTTACCCACACAAACATCCACCTTTCCTTTCACTGCAGCCTCATGTAAAGGGGTATAATTCCAGTTGTCTCTTGAATTAGGGTCAGCACCATGTCGCAACAGTAACCTGACAACCTCCGCATGGCCAAAGGAACAGGCGTTATGAAGAGGAATCAAGCCTCCTAAAAGATGAATGAGGACTCATTTAATAAACCATGTTAGTTACGTGTACCTCTACCCCATTGTGCACCAGAGAAAAGTGTCCGTTATCCGTATTAAAAATACTGGTGTCCATAATAAGTGGGCTATTATGCAAGAGACAAAATATGAGCTTTCTGTCGGGACAAAAAAACTGTCCATAATAAGCAGGTATCTGCACTAAGTGGGTGTCCGTAAAGCAGGGTTCCACGGTACCAGGCAAAGAAACAGTTGGACAAGAATGCATGACAATTGTGTTGTACACCCACACAATCTCCCGCAAGAGTTTATGTACATGTATCAAGTCCATAGCACGGTGCTACCTGCTAATCATTACAAAAGTTTGAGTTTCTTTGAAATTCTGCACAAAAAATAGGTTTTTGTACTCTTTGGAACAAGCTGTTCTTTTTGACAAAAAGTGGGGGGAAATTACATGTATTACAAATGTTGATAGGGGATAAAACAAGAACCCACCATCGTCTTTTGCATGTACATCAGCTCCGTACTGCAGCAAGTATTCTACAACTTCTTTTCTACCAAACCCTGAATATTGGGAAGAAAAATCATCAGCTATATATACATGTACAAAATGGAGTAAACAATTCTAAGCCTGTATCAACAATAAGCCAGTAAACACACTTCTTCCTACTAAATCTAGTAAGGGTATACTACTTAATTTAAAAACTTCGATCTAGTCAATCTACATGTAGATGTGTTGATTCAGCCATGTGAACTATCTCTCTCAGCGGGATAGCAATGTATTGTATGATTTCGTGTTTTTAAAAGTCACAATGGTGGGGCTTTAAAAAGTACTCAAAAGAATTGAGTGAATGCCGTTTTTCGCGGTTTATAGCGATCTGATAACAGATGTAGAATCGATGAAAGGCTAACTGCAAGGTTTAACAGATAGGACGCATTGTGTGAAGATCGACTGGCTCACGAAAACATTCGAGGATTTCGTCAATTTCTGCCGTCTTTCACGCAACCTTCACTTGATACGATTTTTGGTTTATTTCTACACATTTCTCAGTCTTTAAACCGCAAAGAAGGAATTGCGGAAAAGTCAAAGTTTACCCTTTAGACGAAGAAGCTTATAATAAAATATGAAACGCAAAACGACGATAAGAATCGATGAAAAGGTTTTAGATTTAAGCTAAAGGTAAGCTTCCATTTGTCAATTCAACAACACATTTGACATCTATAAAATCCAATATTGACGACACAAGTAAGCTTATGTTAAAATCACAAAGCTTCAACACAGCAGAGAATTTCAAATCAAAAGACATAGAAGTAGATATTCCATACATGAAAGAAAACGATTGACTTTCTTTCAACAATGTTGACATCGAGAGCGCCATTTGTATTTGTTTTCATCGACTTACCTGCTGCAAAGTGAAGCGGAGATGACTTTCTGCCGGCGGTATCTCTGAGATTCACATTCGAATTAATGTTCACTATTCTTCGAACTTTTATTACGTCGCCATTCCTACAAGCCTCGAACAATTCTCTACCCGCCTCGCACGATTCCGTATCAAAGCTGTGAGTGCCATGTAGAGGCTTTCTTGTCGCCATATTGGCTTGGCAGCCGCAAGCATAATTAACGCAAGTGACGTCACTACCATCTTCAAAGAATATACCGCTTGAACAAAAATCTGGAGATTTTTTTCAAAAACAGTGAAACAAACTTACTAAATTTATTTTCAGGAAATCAAACTAATCATATAAATCTAATTTTGTTATTATTGTTATGCCACTTTAGAACCAGAATAAGACTAAAGTTGACAAGGAATTAAGAGCCGGTGGAAGGGGGGGGGGCTCCCATATAAAAGTGACGGGGGTGATCATCGGAAATTTTGAAAAGAACCCCTAAAAAGTACCATTGGGGGGTTGGAAAATGGGCTTCATGTAGCCAAATATTAGGTAATACCCCCCCTCCTAAAGGAGTGAATTTAGTTATTGCCCCCCCTCTAATCAGTCAGAAATTATGTACGACCCCCCCCACCCCCTCACAGTATACACACACCTTTATACAAGTACGCTGCTACATTTTCTCTACACGCACTAGTGTGGATTAAAATCTTATAACAGAAAGAAGAGCTCCTACTGCATGTTTAATTGTTGGACATCCGCGTCTGGAACAAACATCACCTCCGTAGCAATGTTCAACAGAACCATAGCAGAAGGAAAAGGGCATGTGTGTTATTTTCAGGTCCGGTAAAGGCTTCCTTGGCCGGAAAATTTTTCGGCCCCCACCTTATAAATAGGTATGGATTCGCCAATGTAATATGTACTTTAAATAAAATGTTAAGCCCCCCCTCTTGAGTGACTTATTTTACCTAGAGCCCCCCCCTCTCCTTGCTTTGATTTTACTTTATGCCCCCCCCCTCTGGTTTTCCAACCCCCCCCTCCTGGTAATTATTGCACAGTCCCTTAATAGGGGTTTGACTACAGGTATTTCAACATTAGTGGTGCAGGTTCAGTGGCGGATACAGGGGGAGGGGACCCCCTATCAGATCTTAGGGGGTTTTTGCTTTCTCTATCATCCATAGCAAAACCATCTCCAGAATCCACCAAAATGCACTTTTCAGAGCGTAACATCTCAATTTTTCCTGTGGGAGGCCCCCAAACACCCTCCTTCAAGCCTTTACTACTGCCGTCTACTTCCAAACAATTTCCTTCAATTTACTTCACATTTTCGGGAAAACTCTGGGACCCCCTATCAAAAAATCCTGGATCCGCCTCTGAGGTTTGTTATTAAATCACCAGTGAGTTTGGCAATGAAAATTAAATATTATCCCCCTCCACTTCATATCATAGAATAATTTAAATGTTGCCCCCTCTCTTGGGGTATGATTTTACATTGAGCCCCCCCCATTTCTCATCCCCCCTCCTGTTAATTGTTGCGCAGTCTCTCATATTTTCTTTTTGCCAAGCCTAATCACACAAATGCAGAGCCAAAGCTCTTCTCTTTGCACATGTTCAACAGAGAAGAGCCAAAATCCAAGGGAGTACTCTGGATTTAAAATGACGGGGAGGTGCAAAGGATTTTTGGGGGTTTGAAATTTACCATTTTGGGATTTTTTTGGAAGTATTTTGTTGGGAAGTTTGAAATAGTACAGATTTTTCAGGGGTATTAAAAAAATGGGAAGATAAGCAGTAAAAAAAATTGTTACAATATATACTTAGTGCTACAGGTTCGAAAATTCAGCATGGGATTTAATTTTGGTTCAGGTGATTTTTTGGGCTTTTGCTTCAAGCCCTAGAGACTTTTCAGGTATTAATTTGTTTCCATAATTTTTGCATAGTCTGCGTAGCAGTCGTTTCCTTTCCGAGAGCGTGGGAGGTGCGCAAAAGCGAAAAGAGCTAAAAAAAGCGGGAGGGGGGAGGGGTGAGGCAGGAAAGGAAACGCCTGCCACAAATCCCAGACATTTTGTCGAATGCTCTCATATGACAGTTGATCAAGGGCGTTCGACAAAATGTCGAACATGCTTGCGCAAAGAGAAGAGCTCTGGGGTCAAGAATAGTCCAAGCTATTAGGGCCTGTTCATATGGAGAAAAGTTCTCTCTGAGGTAAGAGTTCTCTACCCCCCCCCCCCCCCCCCCCCCCTCCTCGAGGTGAGAAAACTTTTCTTTATAAAGAGCTTAATGAGAAATCACAATGTTGCTCTGTAGGGGGTGGGAGGGGGTTGGTGGCAGGGTGAGCCTGGGAGAGAATTTGGCTATTCAGCAATCTTACTCCAAGAGCCTGCGTGTTTTCAGTCAGCAGAGACCGAACACCGTTGGTGGTGACCAAAGGTTGGTCCACCAGAGACAACAAGTTGGGACATGCATACATATACAGCATGCCGGAGTGTTCAGAACCAAAATTAAATTCAATGTTGGCCACAGTAAATTTGCCAAACAAAAGGTCTGGATGTCCACAATGGTGGAGTCATTGATTGAGGGGGGGGGGGGGGGGGGGGGGGAGGGAGGGTAACCCCATTACCAGGGACAAATGTTCTCCCTTATTTGCCAGAATCTATTTTTTTAGAAAGTTGAGGGTGAGAAGAATTATTCAATGAAGAGTGGCAAAGAAAATACATGGACAAACACTGATCTGTGAACATATTTATTGAAAAAATAACTCCATAAAATATACTAGTAATTAACAAAGAATATAGCATGTGCTATGACATTTATCACAATGTTTAATCAGGATATATATATTTATCGGCCACATATCCCCTTTACACTATAGCTATCAGAAAGTAACCACCTCCTGTCCCCCTCAAGGAAGTAACTGCATGTAGTAAAAGGCTACTTACACCGAAATTGACGGCCCATGCTCCTCCTATCTGAACTTTTTCTTGAATTTTTTTTACAAATAGAAAATGGTGCACATGTTTACATAGCATGATGCAAAAACGAGACTGAGAGATTAAGTTGGGAGAATGAAAGTTTATGTAAACCCGGGCCACGTACAGCTACTTTTGAATTCTCCCAAATTAAACTTTTGCAAGTGTTTGTATCACGTTATGGCTGACCTTCAATTCACTAGCGTGACATAGGCATAAACATAAGTACAAACACACTTGTTCTTCCCATGTTATCCTCACAAAAATATTTATGAATGAGCGGGGAGGGGGATGGGGTGGAAGGGGAGTCTCCATGAAATATTTATTACTGTCCGTTTCTAGCAAGAGATCGATGACTGGGCATGATGATCGAGTCAGACACAGTGCTAGCTTCACTGTCATTACTTTGTTTTTAATTTTTTTTAGTAGGGTAATTAAAAATATGCTTATATTTAGAAAAAAGCTTGTGCTTTTATAGGGTATTCCACACCGACTCGTTTTCATTAATGACTTTTTATTATTATTTCTCTGGCCAGTTGAGGCCTACAGCCAACACAAAATAAGTTCAAAAACTCTTGTGCAACCTTTAGATAAATCGCGTATGGGTAGTCAATAACTTGACAAGTAACGTACAAAAACAAGATATTTTTTAATAATTATAAACACTTTATTTATAAATACATATATATCTACATGTATAGAGCAACGATATGGGTGCATTACACTAAAAAGAAAAACATTACAAGACATGCCACTACCTATAATAATGCTATTTACAGTAATACAATAATATAATATAACTTACAATAGTTGTAGTTTTTGTTAATTCAGTAAACTTTATGTAAAATCAGCAAAAAATAAGGCTGTCATAACTGATGAAAAATACTTGTCTTTAATACAATTATACCTGCGAGCAGAAAAATCTAGGAAAATCAAAAGTGACTCTGCTCGCAGGGTAATATAATTAATGCTGGGCCCGAATAAATACCAGGTCCTAGGCCTACAAGGCTGAGTTTTAAATACCGGTAAACGCCCTGGAATTTAATTGAGAAAATATGGTAAACAGTTTACATTGACAATATTTACAGGAACATTTTTCGCATCAAATTAACAGTTGCAGTGGAACCTCTACTTTGGGACACAGAAAAATTAAAGCTGATATAATCTTTGTATCTATTTTTAGTATTTTAAAACCTCTATCAAAGGACACCTCTATTAAGGGGACACTTCTCCTGAGGGTGTCCCCTTAATGGCGGTTCCACTGCATTAATAATAACTTGACCCAATAGATTTACATTATATTAAATTAAATAAGCAACAAGAGATGAAAAGAAAAAAAAGACCAACCAACTTAAATTATTGATTGGGGTATTAGTATCCATTTCTTTTCAAAAGTCTTTCTTATTGATTTTTCTTTCAGTTCCATATTACAGCAATTTTGTTCTGAAAATGTAGAATTTTAACTAGGTGAATTTGACTTTGTCTACAGTCCCAACTAAGTTAACTCCGGATTGGAAGCCAGCACTGTTTTGGCCCTAATAATGAAGCTTCTGCTGCACCTCCTCCTTTCTGATATCCTAGCTGAGTGAACGGTAAACCTGTCAGGAGACTTCAGTATTTGATCAAGTATGTATTCAACAACAATTAACTCATGAATTTTTAATTATCATCTCCTGAAGATGTGAGATTTGGACCCCCCCTCTCGTAGAAATGCTGGCTACGCCCCTCGACAAGGACTGAATCTGTTGACATGGACAGATGAGACAGCTGATATGGATGGACCCAAAAGATAGTTCCTCTAAGAGGTTGCTAATGAGAAGTTTGGCCACTGAATCTGCAGGAGTTTGATCAGATACTGACATTTGAAATGAAGTACACCTGTCATGACTCTTTTAGTAAAGTCAAGGAATTGCTTCAATGCTTTCATAGTGTAGTCTAATAATATTATCATATTTATTTGTGCTCAATTTTTTTTAAACAAAACACAAGTATTTCTGATTCTTAATCCCACACCACAAGTTAAACGTAGTCCTGACAAGCCAGCATTTTGAGAATTATATGCCATAAAAAATGTTTTTAATAAATATCTTTTAAATTTGTATCATGTTGTACAACAATTTTAGTTTATAAAGGAGTGCCACCTATTAAGCTATTCGTAAATGAATGTACGACATGACTAGCCAATACACTATTAAGGGTAACACCCTTGAATCCGTAAATCATCACCCTTATCTTGGAGTTGTATTGCAATCTGATATGAAATGGGACCATCACATCTGAAATGTCACCAGCAAGGCAAATCGTGCACTAGGCTTTTTGCATAGAAACCTCTCAAAATGCCCAGAAGAAGTCCAAATCATGGGCATATCAAGCGTTAGTGTGCCCTCGATCATGTGGAATATGCCTCAGCAGCATGGGACCCCATCTTGTGAATGACATGAAAAAGGTAGAAGCTGTACAACGGCGTGCAGCTCGCTTTGTTAAAAATAATACCGTAGAATTCCGATAATAACGGCCCCGTTATTTTCGGATTTAGCAGGCCAAAGGGGCCGTTACTTTCGGGTAGCCGTTATTTTCGGGTAGCCGTTACTTTCGGATGCTTAGAAAACGTTTGTAATTCAGCAGTGCTTTTACACAAAGAGGACGCATAACAGACATAAAAAAGGTCATTCAGGTTGCATGCTGGTTATTCATTATCCATGTAAACAAAGTAAACTGTAACAAAAAAGGCCCAAATGTTCGTATACTATACGTCGGAAATATTGTTCGTATTATATGACAACTAATTACTGTGATGACACATACAGCTTTGATCTGTTTTTATACCCGTATGTCTGTTTCAAACAGGATTCAGTTAAAATCACAAATGATTCTGTACTTTGATACCGCACCTCTCGAAATGTTACATTTTTTTGAGTGGTCATTTTTTAAGGGGCCGCTATTATCGGGGGCGTTACTTTCGGGGGGCCCGTTATTATCGGAATTCTACGTATTATTATTACACCAGTGAAAAAGCTGGTGTGGTGACAGGCTTACTCAATGACCTTAAGTACTTAGAACTGCGCTGTAAATGTCATCGTCTTGAGATAATCAATAATTATTATTTTCAGTGTAGTGAAAGGCAACTCGGTGCTTCAGATACCTAATTATCTACATATCCCGGTGAACTCAGAGTATATCACAAGGCAAAGTGACAACACCTGCTTTATAAATCTTGGCACATCAGGGAATATCTATGGGAACAGCCTTTTCCCCAGAATGATAAGGAACTGGAATGCTTTTCCATTTGGCATAAGATGCAAATTTAAGACACTCTATTAGATTTTAAGCAAACCTTTCATTATTATGCACTTTTATTGAACTATTTTATGTTTTGTTTACTCCCTTTGGGTGCTCTTGCGCAAAGGGATTAATTGCTTCCGCCATGCGACACACCCCTTGTCTGTAGTTTTATTTGTTACAGTATTAGGTTTCAGTTTTGTAATTAAGCTCCAGTAGTATAGCGTGCAGTGTTTTTCTAGTCGTTTATTTCTATTTCTTTGACTTCAATGGGGTGAACCGGTCGCTGTTCGGGTTGTAAACTTCCCCGATCTGAGCATTCTTTTGGAAAGCCTGGCAAAAATTGTTCCGGGCCAGTACAAGATGAGTCTGAAGAGTCTCCAGAGCAGGAAGCCACCGCCCCCGAGGACCAGGTAGCTTTATCAGACGATTTAAGCACTCAAGATACTTTGGTCTCATTGCTCGGAGCTGTAAAGACCTTAACTGCTGGCTTGGATGAAGTTAAAGCCAACAACAAGCACCTTAGAGCTTTGGTCAAGGAGAAACAGGAGACTGAAGGTAGCAGCGCGTCTCCACCCCCGCGCACTGATGGCGCCGGTGCTTCTGCAAAGGTCTCACAGCCTGCTCGTGCGGTAACGTTGCCAGAACTATGTGCTATGGCCAATCTATCCCAGAAAGCTGATCGTCGAGTTGCCCAGCTTGGTTTAGCTGATACTAGTGAGTCGAGTAGTGATTCTGATTGCAAAGACAGTGAAATGCAAGAAGGTTCGCAAGAAGGTTCACAAGAAGGACAAGCTTTCGACCGCCTGGTAAGTCACTCAAGCCTGGGATGGAGGCCAAAATTACCAGCCCTGTCTTGTACCCACAGTCATGGCCACATTGTTATCTCAGGTCACCGCGACGTGAAATATGACGAGCTAATTACGCTCGAGGAATTCGTTGCCAGTTACGGCCAAATTCTTCAGTCCCCGGACTTATTGGAGGTAGAACGTTGCTCTCGTCTCCAACATCTGGTGTCTTTAATTAATGTATTTTGCACAGATTTATGAGTGGCAGGCTGTGTTGAGTTTTCACGGAGCGGTTCTGTTAGAATTCAAACGTGGATTACTTAAATGGGGGGATTTGTTTCTACATTAGAAAGCTACACCTTGTATGGTCATCTCAAGGCCACAAAGCCTTCGGTGAGTGCTTCATCTTCGGCTTCCACTCCGGTTCTGTTTTGCCGGGATTATCAACGCAATATATACTTGCTCTTTCACACAAGATCATTATAGTTTGCTACATGGCGAATTGAATGTAAATGGCTTCGACACATTTGTGCCGACTGTTGGGTGAAGGGACGCAAACAAGCTTTACACCCCGGCCCGAGGGTTCGAAGGATTGCCCTATTTCTGCTAGCTCTGGGGCAAAAAACTAATTTCACCATGCTGATTTTAGTGATGAAGGTGCTTCCCCAAGTGATTGTTCTGTTTCTGAGGTTTCTGAACGTGACAATAATATTAAGGTACGAGACTTGATCAATTTCATAACAATGCAAGACTTTCGGTTGCCCATTTTGCTTCCGATTCGAGACTTTCTGGTTTTTCATGTTTGCATGAATGCATTCATGCTCCTTCACGTCCTTCTTCGGGACTCAGTAGTCCGTTTTCAAATTTTCTGGATGCGCATCGTGTTGTATCTCTCACTGACGTGGACTCCCGAATTATCGACTTGCGCGAGTTCCGTGTTCTCCGCCTTGAATATCACCATGCACTGTAATTTACATTATCTTGACCTACACTTGCACTTTTTCTTTTATTATTTTAATCATGGCATGATATGGCAGCACCTTTGCCAAGTATAGATGTAATAATTATTGTAAATACTGTTTGTGTACGTTGTTAATTTGTTTTGCAACAATATCCTGTTATGACATCATGGCAGCGCCATATTGTGATGTGTCGTCAGCTTAAAATAAAGCTATTAGTCACTTAATTAATTAGTTTCTGAAAGAAATAATTGTTTCATGTCACCTACATGTTTGGTTATCAAATTCTTTGTTTTCACACAATGATCTGAATTTACCGCAGCATTATTATTTTGCCGCACAGTGATGAAGTTGTCGTTAATATTCAAGGCGGACAAATAACTCGGACGGCGGAGAAATGGCTGAGTCCAGCTTTCGACCCTCCAAAACGATCAAAGAGGAAGAAGTTTTGGCAGAAAATGCTATTCTCAAGTCCACTATAATTACAAAAATAAGTGGGCGGCTTCAATTTAAGAAGAATGGCAGAGAGTTTGAACTGTAAAAATAGCAATGTTGGAACCAGGTGGTTTATTTAAAGATTATTATATTCACAAAGTGCAGTCCTTGGAAGTGTCGCTAGTTGAAATGGACGCTGTAAGCCTTAACTATTGGCTGACAAAATTTATCCAAGAAGTGGCAAAGCAGTCCAAGGAGAGATATCCTCCCAACACCTTGTACCAGATAGTGTGCGGTATTCATCGGTACCTCGTTGAGAAGAAACCAAATGTTGATTTAAATCCTCTGGATACTTCTGACAAAAGGTAACACAATTTAATTTTGCACCACAATACATTACTTCATTGATAGTTTGGGTTCATTTTAATGTTGTCGTTTATTTGCAGATTTTCTGTCTTTCGCCGTACTCTTGATGCTGAGATGAAGGAGGGGACACAATTAGGACTTGGCCTGAAGAACAAGAAAGAAGAGAAACTACCAGTAGATGACAGCGATGAGAAGAATTGAGTTCTGGGAACTCGGACTTTTAGGAAAGGACACAGCTAAGTCTTTATTAAATGTTGTGTACTATTAAAATGGAAAATTGTTTGGCCTTCATGCTGTTGAGCATAGAAATATTTCTTTGAATAATTTTGAAATTGGCAACAACTAATTATTCGCTTTGAGGAAAACGTCTCAAAGACTTTTCACAGAGGTTTGCTAGATCTGAAGTACGAACCGTGAGTTGTAAAGGACATATGTCATGAAGTAGGCAAAAAACACGAGCCTTGTCTTGTTGAATTGTACCACTTATACATAGGCCTCGTTGAATGTAAGCCAGGAAAAGATTCAGCTTTCTACTTTAAGCCTAATACTAAAAAATTCCAATTTGATAATTCTCCAGTGGGAATAAATACTCTTAGTCATATTTTACCATACATGTGCAAAGCCGCTGGAATTGATAAAAAACTTTGCACTATTTACGTGTAAAACAGCTGGTGAATTACAAACATCTTCTAACCATCCAGAAGAAACAGCTACCTGAAAGAAACGGTCCCTTTGGCTTGCTAAATCCGAAAGTAATGCTGGGGCTGTTTACTTTCGGAATTCTACTGTATATAATCTGGTGTATGGATTTAACTTTTATTTCTTCCTTCTGTGTTTTTGTTTTGTTTACGGTAGTTAATGTGTCATTATAATTTATTATAGGTGAATCATAATTTTATAGAAGTACTGGTAGTCTTCAAGCAACTCAGGAATGAATTTTCTACTCTATCAAAGGGAAGAGGGATTAATTTGCTAAAGACCCTCTTGGGAATGTGGCATCAGTGATTAATGTTGGTTCTACCCCAAAGTCCAGGCCCCTGTGATCTTCAGTCCACAGTATGTATGGTTAAATGACTGCAGAAAGGTCAGATTTGACACTTGGAGATGTGATCGTTGAAGTCTGTACCCTCTTCAAGAAAAAGTCAGTGAATTGAAAAAGCAACTGGTCATCTATTTTGTTCAGACAGCTGATCAGAAATAGCCTGCATGCAGACGTCTTGTATTTCTTTGCTTCACGTGGAAAAGTGATGTCTGCGTAGCGGTGTTCCTAATCCGGCATGTTCCAGAACCCTGCAGTTTTCCTGGAATGTGGGGAAAGCACTCTAATTGGTGCTTGACAGTACTAGTAGGCATTGTTAGAATCAACTCTGATTGGCTATCATCACAAATACTATGCTGCATGAATTTAGCGGGATTTTACAGACAGGTCAATCAAAACATGTCGACCAAACATGTGTAATTGTATACTGTGTCTTTTCTCCAAAAATAATGACAAAGTTAATGAAGAAACAAATTCTCTCTAATTTGTTGTACAACCTACATCGCCATATATTTGTAAATCGTGCCTTGGAAAGCTAAGGAAGCGATGGGGACTAATTCACAATAACTTGAGGAAACTCGAGGAGGAACTTTTCAATGAATACAGTTGTAAAGCATTCAAGGTAGGGCTGACAGTCAAGAAGAAGGTCCAAACACTTGGAAAGGACAGTGTTGAAACATCAGCTTCTCCCAAGAAACAAATTATTTTGGACTAGTCATTATCTTGTACGCCGAACAGTTTGCCACTTACATCAACCTGACTCATGTGAAAAGCGTTCCCAATGATTCTGTGAGAACAATAGGCATTTAACTCCTGTTAGACCTGTGATCTTGGACAGATTCTGGCTCTGAAAAGAAAACTGTGGTAGAAGTTTAAGTCCAATGGTCCTTCAACAAATCCAAAGACAACACGCTCACCAAAGGACTGGAAAGCTTGGGGAAAATGTTGTGTCGCGGTATGTATGGCCAGATAGAGACAGCAGCATGGAAGAACCCAATGTTGTGAAAGCATTTACAACAGCTATTTCTTAAAGAAGTTGACAAAGAATGTTCTGCCATGTGCTCTGTGAAAAACCCAAGTTGTCTGGGTTCCACCAAGGCACAAGATGTGAAGAAGTTTTCCTTTGACAACGTAGAAGAAGAATTACAAAGTAGAGCCCCTCTTCTGAGTGCAGTGCTATGGGCAGCAAGTATGAGAAAGAGTAAGAGAAGACCCTTTCTGGAAGCCAAGTGTGTGCATGCCGCTGCAGCAACACCACTGAAGAACCGATCACCGTGTATGACACTGCTTCAACTGCTACCACTCAGGACAATTATGATAAACTTAATATTTAATTTATTTTTCTGCCACTGTAAGATGTTTTTCTATCTTACAAATACAAACGTCATACTGGTATTTAGCTTATATAAACAAGGAAATAGGAGTTTCTTGTTTACCTTGAGAATATTATTTTGTATGTCATTAGTAATCATTTTATAGTATAGTTTCTAAATTTAGGTTATTGTTTTTATTTTAAAACATTATGTAAAAATTTGTATGCCTGATTATTCAGGGAGAAAAAGAAAAAAATGTGACTTTATTTCCAACTTTGCCCAAAGGGGTAATGCGCCACTTTCTATTAAAGTTTTGTCGTATTTTGTTGGGGAACTATTTTTATCATTTTATTCTTTTACATTCATTGTAAATCTATACTGCCTTATAAAAGCAGGACCCTCCTAATTTTTAATTGTAACCAACACATGCTGTTACTCTGAGGAAGGTCTTTTGACTGAAATATTTAATTTTTTACCTTGTCAGAAGTTTTTGAACTGGGAATTTCACTAGAATCCTTCTGGCAATTTGACTTTTTTGTTGGCTTCAAAAAACCCACTAAATTGTTATTTATAATCACTATGTATTCATCTTTTTTCCTTCTGTGGCATAAATGTTAATGTTTTTTTTTGTTTAGTTTGTGTCATTATAGTTTATTATAAATTTATTATGTGAATCATGATGAAGTAGTCTTCACGCAACTCAGGAATGAATTCCCCACTCTATCAAAGGCAGAGGAATGCTTTGAAGTGGATTATTTTGCTAAAGATCCAAGTCCAGACATCCCTCTAAACTGGTGATTCCAGCCTTGACTCCTTATTGCCCCTGTTCAGTCCACATATGGCAAAAGGAATGCGGAAATATCAGACTTGACAGTTGGAGATGTGATCGTTGAAGCCTGTTCCCTCTTCATGAAGATGTCATGGAGGTTGTACTTGTTTGTTTAATATGGCATGTCCTGGATGGAAACGGCCAATATAGAATGATTCTGTGATTCTTCTTTTCAGCCATGAATAAACTGTGGCCAAAAGTCCCAAAAGAATGCGTGATCGGGGTGTGTTCTTGGCTAGTTCTGATTGTAATGTTAGTTTATGTCATTTTGTTCAGTAATCCTACTTTGTGGAAATGTTTCCAGGATGCGATGACCCAAATAATAAACTGCGAGCAGTCTCTCGTTTTTTACACGAGTTTAAAAGACAAACTGCTCCCAGTCTATCCAAATAACAACACAAATAAACAGTTTGAAGGGGCAGACCCATGCAACCATTCACATCTACTACCAGAGTGGAGAGAGAGACACTGTGAAATTATGAATAATTAATCATTGGTATGTATTCTATTTATAATAAACCTGTCTTCCTCCCACTGAGGAGCCATAACAGCAACACAATCCAATATCATTGAGACAAATGGCACTGTGATGGAAAATTGTTGTGGGCCTATAGTCATGCTCCAATCCCATACAGGTATGTGTTGAGAATCACCTCTGTTAGTTTGTTGACTTGGCTGATCTACTCTCTCCCAACAATCAGGCTGCAGAAACAGATCCTCATACATTTATGGACTAGGCAGCAACCACGGGGCTGTCTGATTGGTCTAAGATGAACATATGCATACATCCCTGCAACTACCATCTGCATACACCGCCTCCCCCAACTCAGTTCCAAACCAGCAGTCCTAGCTTGCCAACCTCCCAGGCCTTTTCAGTTTTGGCACTCCTGGAATGAGGGCAGCTGTTGCCATGTTTGAAGCCTGCGAGGGGGAACACACTGCAGTAGACAGCCCTTTCGATTGTTGGAACTCTCTAAGATATTTTGGACCGTATCTTTAGTCAAAACTATCGAGCAAGGACAGGGGTGACTTCGTTATCAGCATTTAAAGCAAATATCAGGAGGAAGAACCTGGAAACATTAATTACTGATGACAGCTGCCCAAACTGTAACCTGTGTAATTTGTGATATTAATAATTAAACTTATTGTAATGTAACTATATCAGAAACATATATATATATATTTAATTTACTAGTCGTTTTTAATATTATATTGTAATCTTAATTAGTCGTATCTGATATTTTATTGTAATTTTATTAATTTTGTAAACTAAGTGTCCCCAATTAGTAGTCCACTTGTGGACAGCTAGTAGATATCAACACATTAATAAAGTTATTGATTGAACAAAACCACCACATCAGGTCATCCGTGAGCCTCATCAGAAGGGGCGGCACTACTGATTTTGGTGGTGTGTTCCAACACTGCAGATTCATGCAAAATAAATATCTCACTAAGGGCCTGTTTACATGGAGGGAGGTGACCCTCCTAGAAGGGGCACCCTCTTAGAAGGGTTAACCTTCTCTATTGTATTTCCCAGTTTCGTTTACATGAGAGGTAGTGTCACCCTGCTTGCTAGGGTAATCCTCCTAGCAGGGCCAACTTTTTGTTTCTTTTTAAAAGCCATGTAAAAACTCAAGGTATAGTCACCCTCCTAGGGGGGTCAAGTTAAGCGGGATCAGGTTACTGTCACATTACCGCCAAAACAAAATGGCTTTGTGAGCTCACAACGCAGGAGAGTATTTCCGTTGTTCTTTGCTTGAAAAATCGACTTATAAAGATGCAGAAGACAGTTACTAACAGTTGTTTAGAAGAAGAAGTGGAACACTCTTCAGAGGATGTAGCAGTTTTTAAATAGGCGAAAATATCAGGGTAAGCAAGTCGCTAGTCGGAGCTGTTGATGATCCACCATGTGGACTGAAAGCTACTTAACAGGTGTTGTAAAATCAAAAAGCAAAAGAAAGGTGCCCAAGTGGTCAGATTCTGTTCCAAGGAAGGTGAAGAAATGGGCATGGGTGCCTGAAGCCATCAAGGTACTTCTTAAGTCCATAGAAGAATCCAAGACCAAGTACGAGTTCAATGGTGTCGATTTTGAAGCTGATTAATCGACCATGTATACTGAAGTTCGCCGTTGCAATTGGCTATAGATTTTCCCGGTGATTTTGGCCCGAATGCATCCAAGAACCTGGAAGAGAACTTAAAGATATGGAAAGTGACGAGTACGAGACGTATGGAAAAGATTAGAGGACGAGAAGCAAAAATCAGACTCGGTACCAAAGGATAAATTTAGAAAAGGTTAATAGCGTGAGACAAGACTACCATAATGCAGTTAACAAAGGTACCAGGAGCGGCAGTGGTAAGGTGGTACAAGATGATATTATTATGATCAATTATGATCTGTTAACCGATATACGGGGAGCATCGCCATCTACGACATCCCTGTTGTTCGGCATCGACAGTGAAACCACAGGAACATGACATCAGCAACTACTTCTGATGTGGAGGATGAGATTTCTGAAGGTATGTTTTAGCTGTCTGTAGCACCATTTGTTGCTGCCGATGTCTCTTTATCAATAGATATGAAAGCAAGAACCCACAGCACTGAAAAGCCGCAGCAATAGATGCGAGTGCAAGGAAAATCGAGGTTACCACCAAAATGCCTCGCTTGTCCGCCAATGGTGTTTATCTGCTTAGCGACCGCACGGTGGGTTTCCGGTTGCCTTGGCTTTAATTGGTGAGATAGCCCTGATAGCCCATATTTATTTATTTATTATTTTTATCTCTTCATTTATTTACTTTGTTATTTGTTTTGTTGTATAATTTTGCAATTAATTAATTTTGAAATTGTAAATAAATATCTTAAAGTAAACATTTCATCATTCAATGTATTATTTTTTCCCCTTTTCATTGCAATTGGCTGAGAGCCCATAATGTGATCTACAAATAACTGTCTACAAATAATGGTCTGCTCATGAGCATTACCATCTGACAGTGATTTTGCTGCAAATATTCTGCATATGCGTAGTTTTGTCCACTTCTGTGAAAAATGGCAGCTTGTTTTCCAGAGTTGTCCAGGAGCTATTTTACATGTCTACTAAACCCAAAGAAAAACAGCAAGAATACAAAGAAGCCTTGTATGTTTATGTATAATAATTTATTATAATTATTAATTTACAGTCAACAGAATAAATTGTTTAATTAACCCTTTAAGCCCCAATATCAACACACAAATTCTCTTTACTGACTGCTATACTTTTCTTGTAGAGTTAGTTATGAGAATTAAATTGGTGTAAAATCAAGACAATATTATTTCTCATTGTTGATGATTGACTTTATTCTCATTACCTGTCTGCTTGACATTCTATTGTTATTGTAAGGAGAAAAGAAATGCAGATCACTATTCAGCAAGGTAGTGCGCACTTCCCAGGACTCCAGCAGTATACCTCATAAACAACCTATTGCCCAAATAACTGTCTGATCGAACTGTTGAAGAAACAGGTGAGAGTGTTTTTCCTACCAAATCTGATAAAAGAAATGACCAAGAGAGGGTTGGCTGTTGAATAAGGAAAGAGCCAGCCAAAGTGAGAAATTAAATGTCATCAGAGCTACAATCTGGAAATGAAACTCACAGAGTCATCATAAAAGAGTCAACAAGTCCCACAATGGTAAAACATAATCAGTCTGTCACATCAAAGATAACATCAACAAGCCAAAAACTGTCTGTGTCCATCATACAGATCAGATGTATTCTGGGTGTGTAACGATTATTTCATTTAGGCAAAATGTTCATTAACAAGTCAAAATATTCTATATGTGTATATTATTATGTTCTGACATGCTTCTTTATCAAGATCCCTTTGAACTCCACCCAATAAACCACCCTGTTGGAGAATCTTCCACAATAGGACAAAATACCGATATAGGTGTGTAGTTGACAAATATATAACCATGTAACTGTATCATCAACCTTTCTGAATTGAAAAGGTTTTTTTCCAATTTTTTGTCTGTGATGGCAACCAGAAATGTTTTTATATTGTCATAATAGTTCTGTTATTTCTTGCCAGTTCCTTTAATGTTGTGTTAATTAACTTAAAGCCTTGTTTGTGTCAGCCTTTTATTACACACTATACACTGTTTGATTTGTTCAGTTCAAGTAGGAACCGTATTTATATAATAATTTTATGTTTGTCAGCCATCAACAATGTCTTTTATTTTATACAGTCATTTATTTTGGCTTTGCATTATCGTACATATTGTGCGGACAGATGCTGTTTGAGTGGACAATCCATATCAGGCCGCCCTATTTTTGGGTGTGCCCTATACACTCGGTATTCTGTACATGACTTAACTTGGCTTGCCATGCTTCTTATTTTAAAAACAAAATCATATATATTTGTAAATTATTCCTCTGGTTTTGCTGATGTTTTTAAATTTTAATCACTCATTTCATGGTACTGCCCCCCTAAGGAATGTCAAATCAGAAATTGTTAATTGACCTTTTTTGTTGATACATTTAATGATTTTGATGCCTCCCAAGAAGCGTGCACAATCCAACACGTGAAGACAATCAAAATGGCTGCGAGCTTCAGAGCTCATGAAGAATACACCAGAGGCAGCAATGCAGTACCTCCAGGTGCAAATTCAAACATGATGATGCCAGATGTTCAAGCTTTGTGGGCCACTAATCTCAGCAGCCTCCGCATGTGTATACAAGGGCTGAGCAACCTAGCAATATCACCTTTAGATGCTAGTGTCTTGTTCGTTCATCTTGTAGCTCTTGTCCAGCTACTTCCGATGACACTCAACACGATCAAGTTCCTCAAATTCAGACTCCTCTGGCTTCCAGCGGCGCTATTGTCGGAGCAGTCAGCTGTTTCTCCTGATGGTGTGCAAGCTTCCCAGTCAAAGTCAGCAAGGTTTCTTCATCTCCCTCTGGTTCTCATGCTTCATCAGCTTCTTTAATTTGGAGCTATCGTTTCCTCCTGCTCGCCTTTTTCCGTTGTATCTTTCCACAGTTCTTATGTTATTTTGCTAGTTTCGTTTTACCCAGTCTGTTGTTCATTTGCAGATCGTTTTTCTCGTTACACTCTGCTTCCCTTCTCTCATCGGAATTTTTCTATTTAGTTTTTTGTTGCTTATTTTTGTGGGAGGTCCTATTACCTATTTACCAGCCCATTGGTCTCTGGATCTTGTGATCCTGGGTTTTAGGCTTGCCAATTTTCTTTCTCTATTTCTTTCTTTATTTGTCAATAATTATTTATTTAGTTATCAATTAGTTTATTTATTTACCAATTTATTTTTTCCTATTTGTGTGTTTATTTTATTTAGGACCCATTTCCTTTGAGTGTCTGCAAATTGTTGCAGCAACCTGACAAAATTTTCTCACACTCCTCTGTAGTTATCCTGGCCATTTTATGGTTTGGCCGCCTTCTTTCCTGGTGTGCCCAGGCTGTTTTGCAGTGTGTCCGCCTTGTTTCTGGTGTGTCTAGACTGTTTTTCTGGTGTGTCCAGAGTGTTTTTGTGGTGTGTCCAACTTGTTTCCTGGTGTGTCCAGGCTGTTTTGCAGTATGTCTGCAGTATATCAGCATTGTGACTACATCTGCAGCAAGGCCAATGGAACACTTGGCCTTTTAAGAAGAGTTCTGGGTGACTGCAACAGGGATGTGAAATCCAAAGCTTATATTACCCTTGTACGTCCCAAGTTAGAATATGCTAGTTCTGTGTGGAATCCACATACTAAACGAAATATTAATCAAATTGAAATGGTCCAACACAGAGCAGCTAGATTTGTCTTACACGACTATTCTAGATTTAGTCATGTCTCCCCCATGATTAAACAACTTGGTTGGGACACTCTCGAACAACGTAGATTATTGTCTCAGATAACCATGTTCTACAAGATTCAACAGGGCTTAATAGGTATCTCACTTCCTCCCAGGTGTGTCCTTTAGATAGGGTCTCTCGCCTCCCAAATGTCTCCCCCTATCGCCATATCCAATCCAATTATTGTAATATATATAAATTTTCATTCTATCCAAGGTCGATTGTGATATGGAACCAACTACCTATACGTAATCTACCTTTGCAAAGTAACTTAATTTTTAAATCAACAATTATGCCAACCATTAGATCTATGGTATAATTCCACTAATTTGTCTGTTTATTTATTAATATATTTATTTATTTGTCATTTAAGGATTCTTAATATAGTTAGGCTAGACTAGTTTTTGTATATAAATTAGATTTTATTGATGTAAATTTAGGCCTCCTAGTATAGTTTTTACTGATTTAGGAGTAATTTATTAAAGCATTAAAGTCTGCCTTGTTTCCTGGTGTGTCCAGGCTGTTTTGTGGTGTCCACCTTGTTTACTGGTGTGTCCAGGCTCTTTTGTGGTGTCCGCCTTGTTTCCTGGTGTGTCCAGGCTGTGTGTGTCCAGGCTGTTTTGTGGTGTGTCTGCCTTGTTTCCTGGTGTGTCTAGGCTGTTTTTGCGGTGTGTCCACCTTGTTTTCTGGTGTATCCAGGCTGTTTAGCAGTGTCTGCCTTGTTTCCTGGTGTGTCCAGGTTGTTTTTGCGATATGTCTGCCTTGTCTCCTGGTGTGTCCAGGCTGTTTGCGGTGTGTTCGCCTTATTCCTTTGGTGTCCAGGCTCTTTTGTCTGTGACTGCCTTTTTTCATTTTTTCATGGATGTCCAGGCTGCTTTGCGGTGTGTCAGCCTTTTCTTAGTTTTTTGCCTGTGCCATTTTAGTTTTGGCTTTGTTCCTGTTCAAAAACAGTTGGTCTGGATTACTTTCTCCATGGGAATGTTCTTTAGCCTTTGATCTGTCCTTAGTCTGTAGGCACAAGTACAGTCCTCTTTGATCACCCAGAATGGCGTTCACTTGATTCAGCCCAGGGGATAATGGCCAATAACCACTATCTTTCCACTGATTTTGTGCTTGATGTCATTTCTGGACGTTAGTTAGCTGAAGCAGATATGCTAGCTTTTCGTGATTCCAATGCTTTCCTGGCTGGCGCTCTCCATTCTAACCTCCATGCTTGGGCGTAGTGATAGCTAACTACGCAAAAAACTTGATGAAGGTGAAACCCTCCATAGGTTTCGTTCGGGATATGCCATTACTTTAGCCATCTCTGGAGTGGGTCTGGCGGATATTATGAGTCTTGTTGGCTGGTGAAATGACAAAACTGCTCTTTTGAGAGTTAGCGGTGTCTCGAGTGCTTTGTCTTCCTGTGACCCGAGTGATGGCCAATCTATAATGTATCAAACGCCTTGACAGAGAAGTGATCTGCTTGTAGAAACTTGAGTTCAGATGTCGTACATGTTGAGAAAGATTCTGATTTTAACAATACTTTTTCACTGATGGGAAGATAAGTTGTGGAGTTGGGAGTCCTTTCAAAGGCCCTTGATGAAGGATGCAAGGCCAGTAATATGCCTCTTGGGCTCTCTGACTGCACAGATGAGACTGTCTCTGGAATTTTGTGCAAAGACAGCACCAAAAACATAAAGCAAGGAAAGGTTTGCTGAACATGATCAGGGAGCAGCCATCTTTGAACTCGACCCATTCCTCTCTCGTTCATAAAGATTTTCGATGAGTATTTTGCAATTTTGGGAAGAATAGATTGACAACGAGCATCAGGTGACCCCCACTTTACAATGAATACATTTAAATGACCTGGGTATGTGGGCACACAGCAAATTCTTTAATTTGTTTCATAATCTTAATTCCTGTTCAACTAATAGTTTATAATGCAAGATCAAGGTCTATTTTGTTGAACTGCTCTAATATTATAATGCAGAGCAATGAGTTTTTTTAGAAAAATTATGATTTTGTTTATTGTTACTTGTAATTTATGGTGAAAGTGAAATAAAGATTGATTGATGTGCAAGCTCCAGGTGTGCTACCATGTGCAGTTCTGCTTTACTGTACTTTTGGACAAACTTGCACCATTAATTATTGTTTGTCACTGTTATTTATTTATGGATATTTTTCTTGCATTGGTTCAATCTCATCTAATTGTTCAATTGACCTTGCTTTCTCCTTGGATGTCCTGCCATGTTAGAAACAGGTTGAACTGTATGTACTAAAACATGGAACACAGAAAACCTGAAACACCAACAAAAAGGTTAGTTTGTGGTTACTGGTTATGGTTATCGGTTAGTTAGGATTAGGGTTACAGTTAATTTTTTGCTGGTGTTCTGTGGTGTTCAGATGTTCCAGGTTTTAGAACATGCCCATTTGAGTGTTTATTTCAGCATGGAGGGCAGTTCTGTATTTAAGTTACATGTAATTTCACTGTTGGTGTCACGAGAGCAAGTAGCTCAGTGTATAGTGGAGACTGGACCAAGTGAGTGTCAGACATGCACAAAAGAAGTAAACAAGGACAATACATGCAGTGTAGTTTTCAGCTCGATAGTTTTGAATTTAGTAGGCATTTTTGTATGGTTTAGTTGGTTGAAATGTTATTGAATCTCATCTTTTGTCATCTACCATGACTCTACCACAATTGTAAAATGATTGTATCATGTTTCTACCACTTACAGATGCCCTCAGGATTGTTGAATTAACAAAGTTAAGTTTAGTAACCAGTGTGTGCAGGTACATATGTACTCGGTTGCATGGGATTGTTCAAGAAACTTGATCCACAGAAATGTGAATATGTCTCTGTGGAAGCCACAGGTAAAGTTGTCCAATATACACAGCATCCTGACCAACACGTCCTAACAAAAAGCAATCCTTAGGCAGCGGCATCATTACACAGAGACAAAACTGGAAGAACCCATCAACACAAAAGCATCACTTCAGAAAATTGGTAAATGCATGACAAAACAAAGAACAAATTGATTTGTGTATTTTTACTAGAGTAAAATTCATTGTATTTGATTAAGAAATTATTCAGAACTACACATGTATGCAAAGTAGTAACGTTGTTGATCAACTTCCAATTTCTCGTTACAATATGAATACATTTCCATTAAAAGTAACATTAAAATAATCTGAAAGGATAATAATACCTTGATATGGATTTCTTTTCTTTTTAATAATATCATATTGCATTTTTTCTTTTATTTTTCTTTTATTTTCTTTTCTTTTCTGTTTTTTTTCTTCTTTTCAATGAATCATGACTTTGACATTCATTAAAGAGCAAAAACATCGCTGAGATCACAGTGACCCGAAATGTTTCTTCCAGCCTTCAATGGTGTTAAATATGTTCAGTGGTGTTGTAATTTCAATTTTCCCTGACTTTTCTTCAAAATGTCAATTTTCCCTTACTCAAAATAAAATTTCCTGACTTTTCCCTGACCTCGAAGAATTGGTTTTTCTGCTTGACCATTTCCTGACCTGTAGCAACCATGTTATAGCCCTGCTTTGATCCACATTTTGTGTCAATGTTTACTGCTACAGTAAAATGTCAATATTTACAGCTGTCAAGAATAACTGTCAATAGTTTACAGCTGTTATGCCCAACTTTCATTTACACATAATTGCTGTTATGTGAAAATTGCAAAGCAGAGATGTTTCAAAAGAACAAATATTTCTCTCTCAAACTTTGATGTCAATAATATTTCTCAAAGTAACAGTGGGCCCCTTGATCCAAACTTTTGTTGACAATAATCACTTAGCTGTGCATGGATTTTGTTGTTATTTGTGCCTCCCCCTTGATGTGATTTCTTTTGTTTTATTCCCCTAAGCCTCAGAGCCAAGTCAGAATTTTAATGTATTGACATTGGCCTATTCATTTATAACAAATTACAGATTTTCAATCGAGTGTCAAAAACTAATATTGATATTAAATATCAACTATTAAAGCAATCACAACAGCCAATCACAACAAACATAAACAACAAAAATAACTCAAAGCAAAACAATACAACTATGTGAAAGTAGCTTCAAGTGTGAGAAAACACATGTGAACATGTCGCAACTAGTTTTTGGTTTGCATCTAATTGGTTGAGTGGGTGGCGTGGCATTTTTAAATGAATCATGGAGCCCAGTAAAGCAAACCCTCTAGATTAAGTATGATACTGATAATCACATTAAAAAATGCATACAGCGACATCTGCAAACATTTTGATAACAATCTGTTTTTGCTTTTATAATACCTGAAAGTAAAAACATAAGGTAAACAATGTAAAAACAAGTTGACAACTTACAATAGCTCCATCACATCTCGAGTGTAATCTACCTGACACAATATGACCTATTCACACCTACGGCATGCAAGGCTTGGCTCCTCCTAGTGATTCATTTTGCATCAACTGATTTCAAGCTGTGCCTCTGAGCTAACAATCCAGTGTACAAGCTCCGCCATGATTTACAGTTAGAAGCCTCTGAATTGTCCTATAGCATCGTCAGCTTCGCCATCCTCAGAGTCAAAATCCTGTGTAGTGTCATTACTCCAAACTGCATAGCCTTCTGTGACATTCCTGTTTCAGGGTATCTCAGAGAATATTAGGTCAGTTTCCTCATTTCTGCATACCTGTAGAATTCTCCATATACAATATGTCAAACAAAAATGTAATAGGTTATTTAGATATCATGAAGATATAAAATGTTGATATCCTCACAAGTGTATTCAAAAAATCATTTTTGTTGCCGACAGTTCAGATTTAAATCCATATAATTATGTGTATAGCAGTTTTGTGTAAGAACAGTCCTTCTGTGTAACCCTGCAGAGATCTCGTAATCATATTGCTCACCTCTCACAAACAGGGATGTCAGAGGTTGGACTGTTTTTTTTTTTGTACAGTATCAAGGTGATAACATTATTAAAAAATCACCAACTAGAAGGTTTAGATTGTCTTTATTACAACCAAATTCTCCAAACTGTATGGTGCAAGGAGCAGGGCTGGACATTTCCCTCAAAAACAGAAACTTGATTATAGCAAGACAAAATATTGGACACTGGAAAAAAGTCATACATTGTTATTGTTTTTTCATTTCTCCACCTACTTTGGAAATAATATTTAATTTAGTGACAGCCCTTAAGGAGTAAATTTGGATCTTTCCATGTAGTACAAAGACAGGCAAAATGTGTTAACTGAAAATAACAATTTTTTACTCAGAGTTTCCTCCTGAAAAATATGCATTGGGGTGATGTTACAATAATTATTCATGAAAGCAACAACTCAACAATGTTGAATGGGTCAATTTCTTAGTATTACACTGCGCATCATTGTGCATAATGTTTGGCATAATTTTTCACGACACCAAGTGTGTAAAGCCACTCTATCCTGTCATCTGCGATCTCCATCCAACTGCCAGTCCGGCCGATATGAGAACATATGGGAGTATTGCTATAATTATAATTAATTTCTGCATCACGTGACAAGCTTAGAATACATAGTACAGTGGTAGTGCACTGGTCTCGCAAGCGAGCGGCCCAAGTTTGATTCTCACTGGTGCTGACTCTTTCTTTTTCTTTTTTCATGACAATCTCCTTTTACAATTGACAACATCTTGAGCTGTTGTTTATGTCTCTCTCTTTTGTTGTTGTTGCTGGATCTGTTACAGACGTAGATCAGTTAAAATATGGTAAATAAGGAAGGCAACAAAAATTAATGGATAAACAGCATCATATATTATCTATAAACTTGTTATATTCATATTGTTAACATCCACCGGTACATTTACAACATTTCCTTTTATTTTAAACTTATTTCCTCTTACAGCAGCTCGCTTTTGAAAAGCCAATGGACAGACTTTAGGATATCTTCAGCAGAATAAAACATTTCATTCATAATATTTCGACTTTCTTGGCCGCACAAACCACAAAATTTAAAGTAGTATTGCATGATCATTATTTTTTAAAGTGCCAGATAAAACAATGGTGCCTGAAGTGGGCAAATTTTAACCCTTGTCTACCAACATCACGGATAAAATAGAAGCTGACTTGCCTGGAAAGTGTAATTCTGTGCAAAAGACTTGTCAAGCAATAAATTAGTACTTGGTACAATACACTTTGGCCGGAGCGCAGGCAGGCTTTACCTTATTACATTTTTTCCCATAATATTCATTGTCTACATCCTGAACATTTAGTCCATTCAATCATTCATTCATACAGTAGCTACCATCATTCATACACTGTGCAAACATAAAGAGTTTTTGCAAACTAATATTGCAAATAACAGGTGAATACACAAAATAAATTTACTTAGCTTGTCACCCGAGGATTGAACTATGCAACCTTACTATTTTATGCATCATGAAATATGCATGTACATCATGAAATTAAATATGCATAATTATTAGTGATCACACATTTAAAACATGTTTGCCAGAGAGGTAAATGATTGTTTTCTCATAAGTGAGCATGGTGACAGCAGGTGGCCTATCTTTTTTATCCTATCTTTTTATGCCTATTTTAAGTCTAGCAGTCATCCTTAGATTTCTATACAATCAGTATAGACAATTTCCATGTCAGAAAAATAAATAATCACTGGAAACGTGAAACTACCCAGAACAAACGTAGTTGATATTGTGTGACATATTTTTAGTCAATCATGTCTCTTTTACGGGGATGGTCAACCTATTTTTTTATTCTACATTTTGAAACATTACATCTCAATGATCAATTGGTCAACTTTTTTTTCATGGAATCATCCCAGGAGAAAAATATGAAAACATGCACCATAGCCAAATAATTTTTTCTGCCATACAGATTGAGCTGGTGAAAGACAAAAAATCATCTTCATAATGTTAGTTCCTAATCAGACTTGGCAACGTTCCCTGTAGAATTGCCCCTGGCCGGCCTTTATAAATTTGAAAATTATGTATTCATGAGCATGTGAATACAGTTGGACACCCGATAACTCAAACCTGGGTTTGAGTTATCGGGAGTCAACGGTATAATAAAACTCCAGAGTAACCTGGCATGATCCGATATGGAGCAACAAACAAACAAAGCTGAACGGGCCGAGTCACTGGAGTGTTTTTAATTTCATTTTCGGTCCCAAAGTCTCAAAGAAGTCTTAAATGTCCGGTGTAGAGCGGAACCTTGAGTGTCCCACCACTAATGCTTTCATTGTGTGAAGCAGAACCTATCCTGTGAGGGATGGGAAAGTACCATTCATTCACTGAGGTCATTCATTGCTAGTCAGACTAAGCTGCCAGCATCAACCATCTGTATCAAGTTGGGTAAAATTAGGGCGGTCAAATATCCAAATTGATATGTAGCCTGCTGTTGAGATGTTTGATCAGAATTCATCATAGGGAAAGATGTTATTTCTTTGCACCCAGTAAACACTCACTTTGGAGCCAGTGTGGAAGGTGCAGTGGCCTGGTGGTTAGTTTATTGAACTCAGGATAGACTGGTCTGAAATCAAGCCATGGCCGGGGTTATTGTATTGTGCTCTTGGGTAAGACACTTCACTCTCGCATTGCTTCTCTCCACCCAGGAGTGTAAATGGACAGCCAATTGTTAAGGCATCCTGAACAAAATGCAGGGGAGTAACCTGCAATAGACTAGCATCCCATCCAGGGGGAGGAGCAATACTTCTAGGCACCTCATGTTACAGAAACCAGAGTTAAGCACTGACACTGATGAGCCTCCTGGCTCCTCTGGTCACAAGGATTGGAACTGACTTCCTTACCCTGTAGTCAGTGAAATAATCACTGGTGTGTTCTCATTCTGAACCACAAAGATTGGAAGAGGGATTCACTGTCCTGCATAAAACAAACCTTTCACCATAAAAGTCTAACTCCCTTCACTGGATGTACCAATAAAACTTCCAAGTGAGGGAGGGCAAAGGGCATTTGCTAACATGCACTTCTTACAGACAGTTACACAGTAGATGGATGGAAATATGGAATGGCAGATTGGGACTAGAACAGTAGTGGATTGTGGAATGGAACAGAGAAACTGTGGAATAGTGCCTCTTGAGTTAGGTTGTACAATCTGGCTGATTCAAGAACCCAGAATGAAGGGCGATCCCCCAGCAGTAGTTGGTTAGCACATGGTGCTGTAGACGCCAAGGTCAGGATTCAAATCTCAAAAGTGACAGTTCCTATCATAGAAAAAAATGAGTAACAAAATGAAGTATTAAAACAACAGTTATTTGTGTTGATATTCAGATTACACATCTGATAAAGATGAAACTCAGCCTCTGATCAGCTGTTGAAAGTTGGGGAAATGATGCATTGCATACTCGGTAGAAATAATGTTACATGTTCCAGGCCATGAATGACAGCAGATGGGATGGAAAGCGAGTCACGATGGGTGACCTTTTCTTCACTTCAGAGGCTGTTCCATCCTTCTGGCATTCAGTTCAAGATGTTCAAGTGCATCTTTTGCAGGATCTGCAGTGCAAAGATTTTCTGGTTGTGATGATGATGATGATGATGATGATGATGATGATGATAAGATAATCATAAGATAATGTTAATGATAAGATAATTATATGATAATGATAAAATAATGATATGATAATGATAATGATAAGATAATGATATGATAAGATAATGATATGATAAGATAATGATACGATTATGTTAATGATAAGATAATGATATGATAATGATAAGATAATGATATGATAAGATAATGATAAGATTATGTTAATGATAAGATAATTATATGATAATGATAGGATAATAATATGATAATGATAAGATAATGATATGATAAGATAATGATAAGATTATGTTAATGATAAGATAATTATATGATAATGATAGGATAATAATATGATAATGATAAGATAATGATATGATAAGATAATGATAAGATTATGTTAATGATAAGATAATTATATGATAATGATAAGATAATAATATGATAATGATAAGATAATGATATGATAAGATAATGATAAGATTATGTTAATGATAAGATAATGATATGATAATGATAAAATAATGATATGATAATGAAAGATAATATTAATGATAAGATAAAGATAAGATAATGATCAAATAATGATATGATAATAAGATAATGATAAGATTATGTTAATGATAAGATAATTATATGATAATGATAACATAATATGATAATAATAAGATAATATGATAAGATAAGATTATGTCAATGATAATAAGATAATGTTAATCATAAGAAAAGGATAAGAATAATGATAAGGTAATGTATTTTTTAAGTTTTATTGATTTATTGATTTTTAATTTTTTAAAGTTTTTTAGCATTATTATTTTTATTTTTTTAATAATGATATGATAACAATAAGATAATGTTAATGATAAGATAATGATAAGATAATGTAAGATAATGATAATGATATGGTAATGATAAGATAATGATATGATAATGATAAGATAATGATATGATAAGATAATGATAAGATAATGATATGATAAGATAATGATATGATAACAATAAGATAATGTTAATGATAAGATAATGATAAGATAATGTTAATGATAAGATAATGATATGATAATGATAAGATAATGATATGATAATGATATGATAATGATATGATAAGATAATGATATGATGATATGATAACAATAAGATAATGTTAATGATAAGATAATGATATGATATGATAACGATAAGATAATGTTAATGATAAGATAATGATAAGATAATGTTAATGATTAGATAATGATATGATAATGATGAGATAATGATAATGATAATGTGTCATCATAACCAGAAAATCCCTGCACTGTAGATCCTGCGAGATACACTTAAACACCTTGAACTAAATGGCAAAAGGATGAAAAAGTCTCAGAAGTGGAGAAGAGATCACCTACCGTGACTTGCTTTCCATCCTATCTGTTGCCTTTCATGACCTGAAACATGTGACATCATCCCAACCAAGCATGCAATACATTAGTTCCCCAATTTTCAACAGCCAATCACAAGCTAAGTATCATCCAGACCAGATGTATTATCTGAACATCAAGCATAAATAACTGTTGTTTCAACACTTCATTCCATTGCCCGCCTTTTCTCTACAACAAAAACTGCCCCTTCAGGGATTCAAATCCTGGCCTTGGCGACTACAGCGCCATGTGCTAACCAAAGCCTACTGGGGATTGCCCTTCATTTTGGGTTCTTAAATCAACCAGACTGTACAGCCGAACTCAAGGGATACCATTCCCCAATTCCTCCGCCCCATGCCACAGTCCACCATTGGCCTAACCCCAATCTGCTATTCCATAGTTCCATCCATCTGCTGTGAAACTGCTTGCAAAAGGTATGTGTTAGCGAATACCTTTCCCCCTCCTTCACTTGAAAGTTTCTCAGTACACCCAGCAAAGGGAGTTGGGCCTTGAATGGTGAATGATTTGTTTTACACATGACAGCAAATCCCTCTTTCAGTCTGTGTGGCTAAAAATGAAAACATTCCAGAGACTATTTCACTGGCTACAGGGTAAAAAAGTTAGTTCCATTCCGAGGAATCAGAAGAGCCAGGTGACTCACCAGTTCCAGTGCTGAACTCTGATTTCTGTCACATGAAATGTCTAGAAGTGTTGCTCCCCTCCCTGGATGGGATGCTAGTCCATTACAGGTTCCCCCAGCATTTGTCAGGTTGCCCTAACAATTAGCTGGTACGATGTATACTCTTGTGTGGAGAGGGGCACTGTGAGGGTAAAGTATCTTACCCAAGAGCACAACACGATGAGTCAGGCCATGGCTTGATTTTGGACCTATCGATCCAGAATCCAATGAACTAACATAAGGCCACCGCACCTTCCACACTGGCTCCAAGGCAAGTGTTCACTTGGTGCAAAGTAATAACATCTTTCCCTTGTGACGAATTGCCCGTTCCGAAGTTCAAAAAGGGACTGAGCACTAGTTTACCTATTGTTCAAATTCCGTCATATTAAAATCATCACCAGAAAGATCGCATGAAAATTAGTAAGTTCACCAAGTTTGGTTATGTTACATCACATAGTAACCAGGCTGTGAGCTGTCAAAGGTCACCCAAATTCCATACAAACGACTCTAATTCAGAGATGGCATCCCCCAAATCCATAGAAAGACACTAATTTTTCTGATTTTTGAAAGCCTTCTACATGGTTGCAATCTAACGAAACAACCTCAAACTTGGTAAACTGACTAATTTTAATGTCATCTTTCTTGTGACGGGCTCCAATTTTTAATTAAATTAAATTTAAAAACTCGTCCCCAGCCTCCATTTGAACTTCGGAACGGGCAATTCTGATAGAACATCTCAACAGCAGGCCACACATCAATAGGCCAATTTCGATATACAGTAGAAACCCGCTAACTCGAACTTGGTTAACTCGAACTCCCCGCTATCTCGAACTCAAACCGTTCCCCTTGCGCATGTTTTTCAGTCATTTACTATCGGCTAACTCGAACCCCCGCTATCTTGAACTATTTTTTGTTTCCCTTGGGAGTTCGAGTAAGCGGGGTTCTACTGTATTAAAATTCTAACTTGGCTACAAGGCTTAGGGCAATAAGACAAAAGAATCACATTGAGGTTGAGAGAATAATAAATAATTTATTTTGTTTTATTCCCCTTAGCCTCGGAGCCAAGTTAGAATTTTAATATATCAAAATTGGCCTATTTGGACATTTTAGTGCCCTAATTTAACCCATCTTGATACATGTACTGTAAAAGCTCTATTAAGTCCCCCTCTCTAATAAGCCCCCCTCTCTAAAAAGCCCCCCTCTCTAATAAGCCCCTCCCCCCTCTTCTTAAGCCCCAAAATTGAAGGGCTGGGGGCATAACCAGCCTATATTGAGTTAGGTTTTTTTTCCGCTCAGATTTGCCGCGTTACCGTTTCACTGATCTTCATTGTTCAAAGAAACAAAGGGTTTCTTTACAAAGAGTTACCGCCGTAAAAACGAATGTTTGTCAACACGTTATTTCTCGAAAACGAAGTCCTAAAACTCAATATAGGCTGGTTATGCCCCCAGCCCTTCAATTTTGGGGCTTAAGAAGAGGGGGGAGGGGCTTATTAGCCCTTCAATTAAATGTGTGGTTCAAGAAAATATCCATACCCACCCCAAGGAAGGTCATTGGGTGGTCTCAAAAGCCAAAATATTTAAAGGAAGTATGACGCTAAACTGGAAATTGCAGGGGGTAGGGGGGGATTCAAACAAAAAACCTTCCGTGGGAGGGTATGGATATTCTCTGGAGCCACACAATAGAGCTTTTACGGTAATTGGTTGATACTGTAAGCTTAGTCAAGCAATGAATTTCCTGACCTCAATGAATGAATGGCATTTTCCCATCCGTCACAGGTAAGGTTTCTGCTTCACACAACAAAGGCACTTGTGGTGGAACTGTCATGGTTCTGTTCTACATAGGACATTGAAGACTTCTTCGAGACTTTGGAACTGAAAATGAAATGAAAAACACTTCAGTGACTAAACCCATTAAGCCATGTTTGTTTGTTTACCCATGCCAGATCATGTTGTTGTTAACCTCGGCTGGAGAATCACATGCACACAAGTGCATAATTTTCAGATACATAAAGGGGCAATTCCTAAGGGAACATCACAAGATCTCTTGAAAGTGGGCACCTAACATTATAAAGTGAAATGGTGCAAAGATCTAACTAATTCTCTTTCATTGTTTCTACCGCAGTTCACATATATAAATATATTATTATTTCATTTATTTATCATCGCCATTTCATCACTTGATGGGTATAAATAGAACTCACAGTTGACCAGCTTCCAGTGCCTTCATACCTATAGCTCGGTGGTTGAGCATTTGCACCGGAATCACAAAGGTCATGGGTTTAAATCCCGTTTGAGTCTGAATTTTTTCAGGCCTCCTCTTCAACTGCTCTAGTTGAAATTTAACTGTGAAGATCTCATTATCTTTTGATCAGAACCTCTGTTGGCATAACAGACAAACCCAGTCATTGGCTTCATGGTCGCATGCTTGCACAACAGGCAATTGATCATGACAACTCATGCTGTTGTTGAAGCTGAGCATTGATGTGACAGTGGTCAGGGTTCTCCGGAACCCTTGCAACCGGCATGCCGGCTACTCTCAAACCAAAATAGTCTTTTTCAAGAGACAAAATGTATTTTTAGAAACAGTGTTAAAGTTTTACTACTTTCCTTTACCTTTTCATTATCACCTCTACCTGGAAACACGGAAAATTTGGCTGAAAACGTGAAAGCAAAACAAGAATCGCAATAGTAATCATGTGAATGAGTGAACTACTCCCAGCCTCGTTGATGGTCAGACATGTAATTCTTTGTGTAATATTACATTAATATTTTTATGTGTTAGGTTTAAGTCTGTTCCAATCCAGGGGAGCCAAGTGGCTCATCAGCGCCAACACTGATGCTGGTTTCTGTAACATTAAGCGACTAAGAGTATAGTGAGAAAGCAGATCAGTGCAAAGCAAAGCAGATGGCATCGCTTCTGGAACCCCCCACATATTGGATAGACCACTGACCAGCATTGGCCTAATTTCAACTATGCCTAAATTTCATTTAGCCCCATTTTAATATAATTATTCCATTGCTTTGGTTTAGCATGTGCAAGCCTTCAAACACAAAACTGGCAAGGTTTACTTTGCTGAATTACCCGCCTTTGCATTAGCGTGTACAACAGCACTTGATGGGATACAAAAGTTTGTTGGGCTTTATTGATCTTCCTATTGGCCAATAGAAAATTTTTGTTTCGTGTTACGCGCTGAGGCATCAAAGTTCAAATAGTTCAAATTTCGGAAAAGCCAGATTTGGTGCACAAATATCTGAGAATCATTTTGGTTAAGTTTCGTAAAAATCCAACAAATCTACATAACCACTCTTTTAATTAATTTAAGAGAGGGAATCCACGCAAAAACAAACCCCATGTTTTGGGGCTGAATATATTTTCCTAGTTTTCACACTGTGGTCATGCGGCTGACCAATGAAAGTCAGCATGTGGCCACCAAAAGACAAATTCAACGGAAAAGTTATTGAAGTTGTTTGCTACATGTACATGTATAACAGGTGAATTTTCATGTTTAGCTTGTTTTATGGCACAGAATACCGTTTATAATCTTGAAATTTATATAGAGGTAAAACAACGAGGTAAAACAAATAAACAGTGCTGTTTGACTGAGAAGTCACTTGCATGAAATCAGAGACATCATAAAGTCTAATTTGATTTAATTTGCGGTTTCAACTAGGCATTCCGCAGTCTGCAGTAATATTTGAGAAGTGAGAAGTTTTGGAAAATATTCTGCCACAAACTGTGGAAAATCTTGGGCAAATAGATGGTTTGAACTCTTTATTTTTTTGAGAACTGCTCATTAATTTATAAACAGCACTGCTTAACCAAGAATTCTCCCGTGAAATCAGACATGCGTCAAAGTCTAACTGCAGTTTTAACTAGGCGTCCCAGAGTCTGCAGTAATATTTGAGAAGTTTTGAAACATTTTCTGCCACAAACTGTAAAATCACGGGCAAATATAGATGGTTTGAACTCTTTATTTTTTTGGAGAACTCATCATTAATGCAAAAGATAAAAAGCTTCCAGAGCCAGCAAGAAATGATAACTTTTTTCCTACTTCAGGGACTTCGAAACAGTGACAAACGTAACACTTTGAACACCCTTCTCAGTGAAATTATAAATTTTAGAAAAGATTACAGAAATTACAGATTACACCTTCAATACAATTCCTGAAAGAATATCACAAAATAATTTCTGGTAAATACGCAGAAAATGACAAGTTGTCCTATACATTTACAATATTATTATAGCATATGGTTTTCTGTTACAATTTGTAATTATTCAAAATTTGCACTGCATTAACATTGCATGACTATAAACCGTGCCTGAACACGAGAGTAAACTCAGCCTAATTATGTGCATAAATGTACATAAATTGTGTTTCTGTGCAGATGTACGAAAACCGAGACATTACATCGGCATGACACTATAATAGTAGTGTGGGTTTTGGTGCCGATCATCTCCGTTGATGACTACATAGCCTGCTGAACTTTTATTCCCTTCAAAACATAAATTAATAAAGTGAAAGTGGCAAATTAAGTTAGTCATTGCGGTTGACAATCCAGTAATTTAAACTGAATGTGTAGTGCTGCTAGTTGCTACAGTAGGACTGGCTGTCAAATTTAACTCTATTATAAACTGTTTTGGAATTCAGATGTATTATTATTCAGAAAGCAGAACATGTTAAGTTGTTAGTTTTGTGACTAAATTAGCAATCCATTGCTTTCTTTGAGGAGGAAACTCTGAGAAATAAACGACTAATTTAGGATATACACTGTACTACCCCTTGATCTCAATAATCATTCATTTGAAACTAAAATTTGAAACTAAAATCAAAGTTCAGACGCAGGATTATGCAGAAAGAAAGTACAAAGTAATTGTTGTCTTTTGATTTTGAGAACATTTGTGAATTGAATTGTATGTAATCTTTGTTAATTATGCATTCTTCTCAAGGTTGTTATAAATTCAAACAGTTTTTCAAACTTTGTTGTAACTGAAGATGTGAGCTACATCGAAACATGTTTTACCGATAAAAACTACTTCCCACGTGCTGTCGTCGTTTTTATTTATAAACTCGCGACTTGTTTACTGCTACCCGACCATTCAAGCTTTAAATAATTTGTAACAGAATACAAATTTAAAAGATATATATATACAACCTTGTCCTGTCATAAAATCTGCGCTATGATCTCCCTTCAAGTGGCTGATATCTTTGCTATGCTAATAAAACAGAATCACAATAAGCTTAATAGTAAGCAATAAACTATTTATCAGACTTGCCGCTACAAATATATGGTCTATTTCATATTTAGCTTAAATTGTTACTGACAGTGGTGTTGCAACGTACCTGTTGTAATAATATAACCGACCGATCTTCGATCCTTCGAAATTTCTTGACATCTACAACAGAGATAAATTTAAGCAACGCTTTATAACACATAAGCTTATATAAACTGGTTTTTTTATAGTTTAGAAACAAAACGAGCAACGATGAAAACTTACATGTGATGTCGGTTCAAACCAGGGCGTCCATTTGCAATCCTGCGTGTGCAGGCAATATAGAATGTGTTGTCTTGATCAGAGCTTCAGTGCACAGAAGCGACCTGTTACATGTAAAACATATTTTCCAAAGTTAAGTGAACTTAACCGTATCAGTCAAAAAGTCTCACTAAACACGAACTTACCGTACACGGATCAAAATTAAATCCCGCCATGTTTCCCGCGCGAATTATTGCTCCACTCATCTTCTTCCCACAATGCATCACAAGAACGGGCTTCTCGGTAAGCGGTTGATCCAGTGTCAGGTAGATCCGTGGTGTAACAATCCACTGAAACAAATTGATTGCAAAGTAAATAACAGCTCCTAAAAATATGACAAGTTAATTAATGGTTGTACTGACTCAGACTGGGTTGTACTAGTAATACGTGACTCGTGGGTACGTTCTCGTGAAGCTGGGATGGGGATTAATATTATCTTTGGGGTGTAAGGGCAATAACCAGGCTTTAGAGATCGACTCCAATTTTTACTCTCCTTACTCCCTCCCCAGAACGTCCATTGGAATATGTCGACGTAATAAACGTGAAAATATCAGATTGGAAACTTGCCTAACGTTTGTCTCCTTGCAACAATAGCCTCTCTACAATCCGGGTGGAGGGGGGGGGGGGGGTATATATATGTGCCGCACAGGTCTCCAAATAATTTGCATTCAAAATGATACCCATCCTCGGAGACCCAGGGGTTAGAAGTCTTGATGACGAAAAGAACCCCTGGGGCATCCTCGGAGACCCAGGGGTTAGAAGTCTTGATGACGAAAAGAACCCCTGGGGAGGATGTCTTACCACACGAGTTCTGAGAGGTAATTTGCATACTGGCTCCTGATTGGGCGCGGAAAAAATCCTTTGTATTTTTCCGCTCAATCAGCGACCGAGAAACTTCGAGTACTTTTCGTGCCTTTAACACGGAGAGCAGTTTGCTCGCCATATTTGTTTTGCCCGTTCGCAAGACTTTGCTCTCAACGAAAAGCTTCGGTAAAAATTTCCTGAAACCCTACGAAATCACGCCGGACTTCGCAATGGATTAGTGTAACAGTTCGAGCGATTTGAGGTATCGAGTGGTTAAGTTACGTTTTGTGCTGTGGCCATAATGCGACTCGCGATACCGAATTTTCACAACTGCGTGTGTACCACCATGTTGCTCTGGTTTAACGTGGACCCTGCTTCATTGCAGCTTTATATTCTTGTTCTACCTTGCGATATGTACAAATATGGTAGGGTTCTTATTTTTACTGAAGCTTACCGTTCTAGAGCGAAGTTTGTCTCACGGGCTAGACAGTAGAGGATGTATCTTCACTCAATCTTGGACAAGGTGAGAAAAGACTGTTAGTATCCTCCTCAGTGAAATAATTTGGACACTTGCAGGCATTTTAGATTTCAAATTGTTGTTAGATCTTGCGAGAGAATTCGAAGTGATAATGTTTGACTGCATTGCAATACAATTTATTCTATTTTATAATTTGGACTTCACAATAATCTCTTTGTTGTTGCAATTTAAATTCTATTATTCTCTGATAATTTTTATATAAGCTTACTATATATTCCCATTACAGTGAACTGGCATTGTATGGATCAGTCAGTCATCATAAAAACAGTGGGTCATCATCAGAAGTTATTTTTCTTTTTTACAGCTGACCAAATTATGTTTCCTTCTCGTTGGGAGTATTGCAAGTTTCATTATCACTGCATGATGGTAGACTAAGTGCCTTGTGTAAAGGTTCATTATACATGTAACTGATAAAGGTTCATTTGCTGAAAGAATGTTTTAGCCACAGTCAGTTACTTCCACCACAATAATTATTCTCAGGACTGCAGTACCTGTAATGATTTTCAAGACTACAGAGCAGTAATGTAATGTATGATTGACAAATTGACTAAAAATTTACTTTTCTTTTCATAGCTTTGTTGCATTCTGTGCTTGAATGCTCTTGCAGCTCTTGACCACAACATACACACTTTCCAGCCGCAAGCCACGACCTCTGATGGTCAACTGATTTGGAAGAAACATTACTCGAAATGTGCTAAACGTTGGCATCCAGAACCAGTGAAAGCTGAAAAATCTTTTGACTATGTCCTATATTTGATCGCTATTATCGTTTAATAAGTCATGGTCTGGAAGGCATTCAGCATGACCGATTGCTTGTTCTTCTACTAATCAACGGCCGAGGAAGCTTAGATTTTGCAGCCAGGCTCTTGGAGTTGGATGGTGGAGACCACCCACAGCCAGACCCGGCCAATGATTTTGCATACAGATGCCAGCCCGACGTAAACAAGTGTTGCCACCGAGGGGAGTGTATCACTTCATACGAGTTGTTTGACAACCTTTATGTTGACCGCCAACTTCTGGAGTTAGCAATTTGTGCCAAATGTGACATTTGAGTTTTGGAGTACTCAGGAGTGCTTGCGCCGTTTCTTGATTGGATAATAATCTGTAACTCTTGGAAAAAGTTTTTCCAAAACGGTACTTGTTCCCCCAGGATTTACTATATAAAAAATAATACTTGACTCCGAGGCTTCATCCCTCAACCTCGGTGTGATTTATTTTGTTTTGTTCCCTCGGGGCTCGGAGCCAAGTTATAATATTATTGAAAATATATCCAAATAGGGTTCTAAGTCTGTAGTGTTTTGTTATACAACTGATGGTGTTATACAGTTAGGGTATGTGTTGTGATATAATAAATTATTTAGTTGTGGTTTGAAGTTTTATTTATAAAATAAACAAGACACTAATTTGCACGCTCTGATTAGCTCAAAACCATTTACCAAACTCTATGGAAACATAGAAAATTGCTTTGTGCTTTTATTTCATATAAACAATAGAAAAGGTTTTCGCTGTGTTTCCATAGAGTTATGATAACATGAGTGAAGTTTGGGAGAACTTATGATATTGCAATGAATACGAGACTAAGGGAAATAAAATCAAACTGACACCACATAATAGGGCTAGGTAATTTTAAAAATAACCTTACAGAAGTTTAAACCAGTTAATTTGATTTATTGTACTTCAGCAGGGCTCGAAATAGCAGCCTGCCAATGGCCAAATGGCAGGTTTGGCAGGCAAAAATAACGATGAACTGCCAAATGGATAATAAAATGGCAGGCCAAATTTACTGGACTGGTTTTGTGTCATTTTCTTCTCCTCTTACCATGTTCCTTTATCTACTATTCCTTTCCACGAATCAATTGGCCCCGATGAAAAATTTAGTAAAAATTTCAATATGTGGCAGGCCAAAAAAAGAAATGGCAGGTCAAAATTTGTTTGGCCTGCCAAAAATATAAACAATGGCAGGCTATAATTTTTTTATATTTTGAGCCCTGTTCAGGAATGAATATATCAATGATATCACAGCTGAACTTGTTGGTCATAAATATAGGATATTACATGGTGGTGTGAAGATATGAATTTTATTTTCAAGTAGTAAGGAGGATAGATATGTAATGGCAATAAACAGTGAAGTAGAATATAATCACAATGCCATACAAATCAGTCTTTACTTTGAATACTATCAATACCAAGGCTAATGGGCTCAAACAATATTTATTTCAAGAGAAATAATTTTAACAATGACACTGATATTTCCTTGGAAAATTGTCAAGATATAAGAAGGGTAGGCATTGAACAACATCCCACCAAAATGACCCAATTTCAGGTGGATGGTACACCTTCTGTGTACTACCCATTGGAGGTTAGGAGACATATATACTCCCACTATGCACATGGAAGAGAGTCCTGAATAGTACCTGACAAACCAGCTTCTATTGCCCTGGGTCAGGGGGGAGGGGGCAGTGGTTCATAGAGAGGGCATGCCCAGCAGTACCAGCTAAAAATGGGTCTCTGTGTGGGGCAGTTGTTTCACCTCTGTGTTTACTGATCAAATTTTTTTTACACAAATCTGCTTTGAAACTCCTTCAGCAGATCAATTAATTCTGGGCTTTCCCACATGCCGATGGTTGGTGCCACATGCCTTAGGTGATGCTTGGTAGTGACAACACCCTTTCAGCACTCTCTTGATCCTCTACTTGTGACTTATTAAACGATAGTAGCGATCAAATATAGGACATAGTCAAAAGATTTTTCAGCTTTCACTGGTTCTGGATGCCAACGTTTAGTACGTTTCGAGTAATGTTTCTTCCAAATCAGTTGACCATCAGAGGTCGTGGCTTGCGGCTGGAAAGTGTGTATGTTGTGGTCAAGAGCTGCAAGAGCATTCAAGCACAGAATGCAACAAAGCTATGAAAAGAAAAGTAAATTTTTAGTCAATTTGTCAATCATACATTACATTACTGCTCTCTAGTCTTGAAAATCATTACAGGTACTGCAGTCCTGAGAATAATTATTGTGGTGGAAGTAACTGAGTGACTGTGGCTAAAACATTCTTTCAGCAAATGAACCTTTATCAGTTACATGTATAATGAACCTTTACACAAGGCACTTAGTCTACCATCATGCAGTGATAATGAAACTTGCAATACTCCCAACGAGAAGGAAACATAATTTGGTCAGCTGTAAAAAAGAAAAATAACTTCTGATGATAACCCACTGTTTTTATGATGACTGACTGATCCATACAATGCCAGTTCACTGTAATGGGAATATATAGTAAGCTTATATAAAAATTATCAGAGAATAATAGAATTTAAATTGCAACAACAAAGAGATTATTGTGAAGTCCAAATTATAAAATAGAATAAATTGTATTGCAATGCAGTCAAACATTATCACTTCGAATTCTCTCGCAAGATCTAACAACAATTTGAAATCTAAAATGCCTGCAAGTGTCCAAATTATTTCACTGAGGAGGATACTAACAGTCTTTTCTCACCTTGTCCAAGATTGAGTGAAGATACATCCTCTACTGTCTAGCCCGTGAGACAAACTTCGCTCTAGAACGGTAAGCTTCAGTAAAAATAAGAACCCTACCATATTTGTACATACCGCAAGGTAGAACAAGAATATAAAGCTGCAATGAAGCAGGGTCCACGTTAAACCAGAGCAACTCCGTAAAAACTAAAATCTTAAATTAAGACGTTTTTTCTGGTTCTGAGGTAAGACGACTCTTTTATCTTAATGTAAGTTTCTTACATCTTACATTAAGATACATTTTCGTCTTAATTAAGATGTTTTAACTCTTAAATTAAGATGAGAAAGTATCTTACCTCAGAACTTCCAATTTAAGACGTTTGAAAACTTAATTTAAGATGTTAAACATCTTAGTTGGGTTTGACGGGTTATTTGAAAAATAACGGTCATCAAAATGGCGCCAATGCGATAACGACACTAATGTACCGACTTGTACTTGTACAAAGTAACGCAAACACTACAAATATCAGGAAAAACACTTTATTACACTAATAAATCCAAAGAAAAAATACACAGAGACAAAGATAAATGAAAACATTTACGTCTTAGCTGTTTTATCCACTGCTTGCGTTGTGTTTAATCTGCCGGTTGAATGTTCGTTAGTTTCATGCGGTCCGCAGGTTTGAAACTATAAATGATCTCAGTTGCAACTCCAGACGTTTTCTTGCAGCCCAAACTCCTGTCAACTTTGATGGTTGCATCTTTATAACGGATACCACACAAACAATTGCAAACAGAATGATATTCTAGTCAGACTTGAGTTTAAAACACTCGCGGAGAAGCGCGAATAAACAGCCTATTCACGGGCCTATTCACTCTTGAACTGAAAATGAAGAACGCAACGCAACGCAACGCAACGTAATTTTGGATCGAAAGTAACCAATCACAAACTAGGTATGTGATTGGCAGTTGAATTATCTTAATTAAGATGCAGTGCAACTTAGTTAAGATGGAAGTATCTTATCAATTTCAAAATCATCTTAAAATTTATTTAAGATGAGAAACCATCTCAATTTAAGATGCTCCTCATCTAAAAATAAGAAAATCAAGACTCCCCAATCTTAAAATAAGAAGTCTTTCTCTTATATAAGAGGGAAGCGTCTTACTATAAAATCAATACGTCTTAATTTAAGACACATTTCAAATCTTAAATTAAGACGGATTTACATCTTACTAGAACTAAGAGGGTGCTTGTCTTAAGTTAAGATGTCGTTGCCTTACTTAAGGGGTTATTATCTTAAAATAAGATGATCTTAGTCTGAGTTTAAGATGGTGTCTATCTTATGTAAGATGCTGATTATCTTAATTTAAGATTTTAGTTTTTACGGAGAACATGGTGGTACACACGCAGTTGTGAAAATTCGGTATCGCGAGTCGCATTATGGCCACAGCACAAAACGTAACTTAACCACTCGATACCTCAAATCGCTCGAACTGTTACACTAATCCATTGCGAAGTCCGGCGTGATTTCGTAGGGTTTCAGGAAATTTTTACCGAAGCTTTTCGTTGAGAGCAAAGTCTTGCGAACGGGCAAAACAAATATGGCGAGCAAACTGCTCTCCGTGTTAAAGCACGAAAAGTACTCGAAGTTTCTCGGTCGCTGATTGAGCGGAAAAATACAAAGGATTTTTTCCGCGCCCAATCAGGAGCCAGTATGCAAATTACCTCTCAGAACTCGTGTGGTAAGTCCCCAGGGGTTTCTTTTCGTCATCAAGACTTCTAACCCCTGGGTCTCCGAGGATGCCCCAGGGGTTCTTTTCGTCATCAAGACTTCTAACCCTGGGTCTCCGAGGATGAATGATACCCTGTTCTAGAAATAGGCTAATTTTTAATGCACCTGTACACCTAGTAAATTTCAATAGCCCGTTATTGGAAAGTCTCGTTCGTCCCTTCCCATAACCCCTGCGCGCCTCAATCCACTCTCGTATCAAATCTTCTCTCATCCCAAAAACATATAAATGGACAGATACGAAACCTCGCCCCCAGTGCCGCTAATATATGACCGTAAATTCCTGAGCTGTTTGACGCACAAAATTATAAACCTTGTAATGTATGGAGGCGGCCTACAAGACAAGACCGAATGGAAGTCTGGGTATTCATGTAGCGCGCGATTTCGCGCGCGGGATCGTGGAAACCGGTTAAACGTGATTTTTGGTGAACATTGCGTGAATCGAACTGCGCATAATCGAGTTGGTCGAAGTAAAAAGCGATTCCAATGAAGGCGTTATCTGGTCCGTGTTCGTATTCTCAAGAATTCAAAGCTTAAACTTCGTGTAGGATCAAAGAAAAGGGCTATAATGACTCCAGATACGTCTAAAGATAAGGATGTGGAGTTTCTTAGTGGGGTTGTTGAAGGTAAGAGGTTGTTTTTTGCGCGTTAATTAAAGCCAACTTGAATGAAAAGGCCTATCAAGTTTCCTCACGATCAAAGCCTATCTGCCCCGAAGGCCTGCTTTTATGAACATTAAATGACTCCTTTTTACGCTTTCGATATGCAATAGGTTTCTATGGAAGACCCTGGACATTCGAACAGCGAAAAGAGTTGTTTGTGAGGTAAGGTTATCTTTTATTCTTTGTGAAATTAATTAGAGTCGTATTTGTGTTTGGTACATGTAAATTTGAAGAGCTTGAATTGCTTTTCAGGGATATGTACATGTACATGCTTCTACATATTCCAGTATGACTAAACATGTGTGATAGAGTAACAATGAAAAGTAATCTTGTTAGAGGATAACTCCAAACACATAAGAAGTTACTTGAAAATAATTGAATTGTTTTCCATATAAAAAATTCTTGGCTTTATACCACTTTGGGAGAAGTTGGAAGTTCTGGAGGGGGCTCTAATAACAAAGCTCGAAATAAAAGTTTACATGGAAATTGGTCTACATGTACATGTATTAAATTCTTTGTGCACTAAGAGGATGATTGCTGGACAAATATATGACAAAAATGGGTTACCATGCTTGTTTGCAAGAAACTGTTCATTTACCTCTCGGGCGAGCATAGCCATAAAGAAAAAGCTGCCATACATACATCATACATCATGTTTATTTACCCTCGGATTTACAGAGTAGCTGAATGTAGCTAATATCTCTGAGCAACAGACGGACAATACACTCATAGTTTGACCATGACACCGGGAACTTCGTGCCCTACTCTTTTCGAACAGTCATGTTTATAATGTGCGTGCACTAATTATGTGCCACATATTTCCATATACGTGTACTACACTGTAGGTTGAAGAAATTGGGGATGAATACATATCTGTATGCTCCTAAAGATGACCTCAAACACAGAGCTCTGTGGAGGGACCTTTACACCCCAGAAGAAACAGGTAAATTAGACTAGAGTACATGTAGGTTCTCAAGTAGAAGTTAGGGTGAAATCCATTATGATGCCTATACAATGTTGCAAGACTCAATAACATGGCCAGAAATCCTAAATAGTGTTGAAGCCTGAATTTCTTCAGGCTCTATCTTTGCTCTTATGCACCATTCAGTGGAAAACCTCGCACCCCATACCCGGGGAACAGTGGGGTATATATTAGATGAGGTCTGGCCTTCTAAATGAAGCAAAGTCCTTGCTATGCAGGGCAATTTATTGTGTCAAAGCCTCAATTACACGATGTTGACCAAAATCAATATATTCTAAGAATTTCTGCTTCAAATAAAAGTTTACAGAAAACAATGTCCCCTTTATAATAAACAACAATACTGTCCTTTCTCTGCTGTAAAATAATCAGAGAAGGCAATCCAAGATTATGTCAGAGGCAAATACCTGCTGAAGACCCACGTAAATGGTCTCCGGTCATTGATAATAATTGCATCTATTGTTGTCGAAAGTCCTGCATACCATGGCAAAAGGGGTAGTCAACCTGCTCAATTGCCCTGCATTCCTGAGTATGAGGGGTATAGAGGGGGGTATAGGTCAGATATTTTGATAATCAAACCCTGCAGTGATACAGTAATCTTCTCTCTAGTAAGTGTTTTATTTCTGAATTAATGGAATTGCATCTTGCAATTTTCACTCAACAGAAAACTTAAAACAACTTATTTCATCATCAAAGGCTTGTGGGATAACATTCTACTATGCCTTGTCCCCTGGACTTGATATTTTGTTTTCAAACACAAGAGACATTCAGCTGCTGAAAAAGAAGATGGACCAGGTACTTAATTTTAGTTTAATTTGTACTGTAATCAAGCCTGAAGTCTATGGTGCATATACACATGTACATATTCACTAACATGAATAATTCAATAGCATTCAAATATCAATAGAAGTATATATGTGAAGGCTTTCAGTGAACAAACTGTATAAGAGCAGTAAACATGCTGTACATTCACTTTGGTTTTGCTTTACTGCCCTCTCTGATTGGTTCGAAAAACTTGTGCCACTTTTTTAACCAATCAGATGCAAACTAAATCCGTTGCACGTGTTTTCCCACGCTTGGCACCAGTAACATGTATTTGCTTCACGTTCTCATTGGTTCATCGTTTTGATTCCAACATTGTGATTGGCCAGAGTGCGTACTTTGGTTTTGGTTTGCACTTATTGAAAACAGCTCTAATTTACTAATCTCCTTTCAGGTTCAGAAGCTTGGTTGTGCAGCATTTGCCTTGTTATTTGATGACATTGAGCCACAGCTACATGGTGCAGATCTTGAAGCGTTTACTTCATTTGGAGATGCTCAGGTGGAAATGACCAATAATGTATACAAATACTTGGGATGTCCAAGCTTTCTTTTTTGTCCAACAGGTAATTTCCCATCCACTGTGAACTCACTATATGCAATGATTATTGCTAACAGTGTATATATAGCTGGATTTATCAAAACCGTGTCAATTTCGCCAGGGTGAGCCTGTCACTTTGACAGGTAAAACACCCCCTCAATCAATCAATCAATCAATCACTAGCAACCTGTCAATGCACAACAGGCCTGCCCACCTTGGTAGCGTGCGGCTTTCCAGCTCTGGTTCCCTAACCGGCTCCACTGCAGCCAGCTTGACTCAACTGCAAGGAGAATGACCCCTTTTTAGCCAAAAATGCCACCCGTCAGACCCACCCCACCCCCCTGGGTTGATGGCCGGCACTCCGCAACTGGTGCCAGCGGGTAGCCTGGTCCCCGGCCACTGTGCAGCAACCGGTCTGGACGGAAGCCCCCCCCCCCCCCCCCCCCACAAATAAAGGCGCGGGTGAGGCCAGACCCTTGGCTATCGCCGAGCGTCTCGCGAAAATGTTTTGGTGAAAATTTGACAGGGTTTTGATAAAATCAGCTATATATACATTCTGCTAAATATATTGTACATGACTTGTATGTCTTTGTATAACAGAGAAAGTACAGAAATACATTAGATGCAGTTTGTCAACAAGGTTTTGTTGCATACAGAGATAATGTTTTCAAAGTTGGGGTGCTATAGAAACACAGTGTTAGTCCAAAGCTATTTCCATCACTTGACGGTGTATTTCAAACAGTATTCTTCATAGAGTGATTAGATTTTCTTTTGTGTAGAATACTGTGGCACTCGAGCTGTTCCAACTGTAGAGACATCAGACTACCTCATTACTTTGGGAATAAACTTAACCCGAAGATAAACATTATGTGGACAGGTACTGTAAATTATTTTTATGTTTATTTTTCTGACTTTGAGTTTTGTTTTGATTTATCATTTGATGAATGCTGGTTTTGTTGTCAACATGTCCTGTTTCATTTAGCAGTGTTGGTGAAGGACAAATCCTAGCCTGCTTCTTCTATGCTTGGTTGAAGGTACAGTTGCATCTTAGTTTTTCCTTTCCTGCCAGCCAGCCAGCTAGCCAGTCCCTCAAGATTGTCCAAACTTCCTGGATATTCATGGTTTCATATGTAGGGTTTATATTATTTTCAGCAGTTTAAAGTTCTTCTGATACATAATGTGATGATTATGAAAATCAGAGGAAGTTTGAACTAAGATAAACACCAAAACAAAAGTCATGAACATAGAAAAGCTCAAGTATAAGCTCAAGCTAAACAACATAAACAAATTAACCAACTCAGAAAAGATTTTGGTTCCGTAAAATAAACAATGCTAAACTAACAATACAGTTGCAGGATTAAAGCCCCTGTTTCATGTAAAAGATTTATCTCAAGATGAGAAAGTTTGTTTGATTCGCAGTGAAAACATGAAAAATACTTCTGAAGAACCACAAATAGACAAGTTCAGATTTTGAGTTTTCTTTTTCCTAGAACAACAGTCATTAAAATATGGCAAGTAAATGGGAAAGAAAAGGAACAGATTATTTTGTGGAAGTTTTGGTGTCTTTTACTTGATGAATGTCAGGGGGTGTAATCTTGTGACTGTGTTGTGAATGTGCTTGATAAATGAGCACAATAAACAATATTCCAGGTTTGGTTTGTATTTTGCAGTCAGGCACCTTTGATCCCTTACTACATGTAAATACAAGATTTTATACAATAAATTGTGATAGAATCAAGAAACAATATCTCATCACCTTTGTTCTTAAAATTGCACAAAACCTTCACTCATTCTTCAACACAGCCCAGGTTGATACGACTTAATAACCTGCATGAATTTAACCTCAGAGAAGAGACATAAACATCAATGTTTCTTGCTCACTTCATTTCACCATATTGAACTGTTGAATGATGTTCTTTGCAGTTTAAAATCATTACCGTGGGTACCGTTAGGACTCATCTTTATGCATGTGTACTGCCTCTTTCAAGTATTTTCAAATGTTTGGATTACATGTATTTTCCTAAAATGGATGTTTCTATGTGAAAACACATCTTACTGCAAAGTAACGCAACAATCAACAGTCAAGAGAAGGATTTCTTGCAACATTTTGGAGGCCTGTCCTTTGTTCATTGAATGAAACCATCCTCCTACAGACCCTACTGATATAGCTACAGTAAAATCTGGATTTTCAGCAATATTTTATTGCTGTTGCTATGGTTATCAGTGGAAATACTGTTTGTATCCGGCTTTTATTTGTGGTGGAGTGGTTATATTCAATGACAAAGGGTGGTCTGTTTAAATATTGTGAGTTATCTGTTGCATAATTCTGGTTTCATTGTTTGTTCTTTCTAAAACTTTGGAAACACTGACAGGTTCATCTGCTATACCAACTTCACCTCACAAAAAGTATGCAAGAACTGAAATTATACTCTAACAAATTTGCAAAATGAAGAAAGTCCAAAATTATTTTGAACTTTGTCAAGTTTCCAGTTATAAAGAAAGGACAATACTGGTGAAAAAAGAATTGTTGCTTTTATGTTATAGGGCCATTATCATCATAACAGGTTCTGGGACAATGTAAAAGCCGAAAAACATAATCATGCAATGTATTTTGGAAAAGGTGATTCCAACACGATGCAATGTACCCACTTGTTCCAGAGAATTACTGTTCATAATGGCCTTATAAATTTTCTGTCATGGTGTCTTACTGTGTTTTGTGTGGTAGTTGTTGTTGTTGTTGTTGTTGTTGTACATTGTAAGTGACCAGTGAGTTTGTTTTGTGTTGTCAGTGTTGATGTGAAAAGTTAAGCACTAGCGCAGCTGACAAGTAACAGGAAAAATCCAAGATTTCCAAATTAACAGAGTGAAGGTTTTGTCCTTTCCTATCTCCAGTTTGAAAGAGAAGATTGGCAATGTTCCCTTAAGAAAATTACCTTGTTAATAATTTTTGAGGACTTTTGTGAGATTAACAATCAGACTCGAAAGTGGCTGACTGCATTGTACCTGACCTAACTTTGAATTACCCCGTTCAATAAAATGATTTTCATTTAAATTCCGAAACTGCAAGGTAGAGTTTAAGTTCAGTGAAGGTTGAGAGCCCACCCAGAAAGCTTGCCTAATTTGGGGGTTTTAATTCCAAAATTAATGTAACAGAAGAAAATTGTTATAATATAACGGAAATGGAAAATGTTATTATATTACTGGGCACAAGCATCACTGGATTTATGCTTTACTTTTAAATTTTTTGCTACATTGTGATGGCATGGATTAAATGAGTTGGTTAGTTTATTAATTTTGGAAATCGCAGCAATCAGTTTTCTTTGAAAAAACAGAGAGTGAATAATATAAATGCTGGCTTTGGGAAAGAAAGACTAGACGTGCCTGTATATAGCAGCCTATGTGTCTGTGTTCTATGTGTCATCATGCTTAATATATACAGGGTTATTCTCATGTGGCTGCTTCACTTATTGTAGGACCAAAGGTAGTCTCCAAAGTGATTACCACACAAACTATTGAGGCCCTAACAAATGTGCTTAAACGGAGACCTGTCATTTGGGACAACATTCATGCAAATGACTATGATCAGCGACGAGTCTTCTTGGGGCCATATGATGGGAGACCAGTTGAGCTTTTCCCCATGCTTAATGGAGTACTAACCAACCCTAACTGTGAGTTTGAAAGTAACTTCATTGCTGTCCACACTCTTGCTTCATGGCTAAGAGATTCCTCACTGATCACTGCAGAGGAACCAATGAGTATTGATCCAAAGGCTGAAAAGTCAAGTATCTCTGGGGAGCCAATGGAGGAAGATCTGCTTGCTAGTACTGAGAGTGATGGAAATGACAATGCCGAGAAAGAAACTGATCAAGGAGATTCTCAAGAAAACAGTTCTAGTGAAACAGACAGTGAAATTGTAAAGGTCGAAGGCGAGATGGAGACAGAGAGTGGTGCGTCATTGAGTGAATCGAAGAGTGTTACTGTTCGCACAATCTACAACCCTCAGAATGCTTTGCGAGAGGCTGTTTCTGCCTGGCTGGAAGAATTTTCTAAAGTGAAGCATGCTACATCCAGAACCTATGCCAAGAGTGGTACCTACTGTATGACCACAGAGGCTATGCCAGTTCAAGTGCAAGCTGCTATGGCAACATATACAACATCAACTACAAGTGCTACTACCTCTGTGTGTTCACCTGTAGTGACTCCTTCACCAATAAAGGTTGCAAAGGAAAACAGCAGGAAAAAGCTTAGCACCTCTTCTTCCCCAGGTAAGGGATGGAAAGTATTCTTAGCTACATTCTCTAATGCATACACAAGAAGATAACCATTTTCACTCTTTCAGTCATGAGCTGAAAAATTCTCCTTACCAAAATTATTATTCATTTCTTTTAGTGGTCCATTAACACATACATTGTAGTTGCTTTGTTTCTTTATTCTTGTTGCCTGTGTGCTTACCATTCTGTTACTCCGTACTGGGGAAGAAAGATCACCAACAGGTTTCTGTGTAGGAGATATGTTTTGAATATGAGCAAGTCTATAACAGCAATGATGATATTAAAACAGGAATATTCAATGTGATTACACACATATACGCTAATCTGAGCTGTTGTGTAAAATACCCGACAAGGTCGGCTACCTAACACAACAAATTATTACAGTTGAACCTCCACTAACGGCCACCTCTCTATAACAGCCACCTCCCTACAACAGCCAGGATTTTTCGTCCCAACCGTGCACTGATCCATACACTTTACTCTATTGAACCTTCCTACAACGGTCACCTCTCTACAACGGCCACCTCTCTACAATGGCCAGATAATTTTGCACCAGGGTGGCTGTTGTGGAGAGGTTCAACTGTAGATAACTTCAGACAATTTGTTGAGGTCCATATCTATTGACCCTTTGCATTTATTATTCCTCATTGACACCTTGCCTTTTTAAACGTATCTGAAACCCTGGATGATCAATAAACTATTTTTTCTGTGCAACTTTAGAAAAGAAAGTTGGAGAACTTGTAAAGAAAGAGCAGGAGATGCCTATGGAGATAAGTATACTAAAGGAGAAAGCTGTCTTGTCGCCACTGAGTGTTGAGGACCTTCTGTTGTTGGTAGATTTATTTTATCTACCATACAACCATGGTCAGAAGGCCAAGCAGATCATAGCTGATTTTAAATGGCTCAAGTTCAATGCAATTAAGGAGGATTCACAAGAGTTCATGGAGCTTACTGAACAAGAGCAGAAATCTAAGGTATTGTTTTAAACCCTTTCAGTCCCTAGTAAGTAAGTAAGTACTGAGGTCTGATAATTTAATGGTACATTCTGTACCTCGAGACTGTCCCCTACATGTATATGATAATTTTCTTCATTTTGTCACATGTCTGCTTGACAGTGCATTGATGGATGCTCATAAGGGTATTTAGATGTTGATTGCTCTTGGATATTATTGTAAATTAAAGGTTAATGTACGTGTTATGATGCTTAAATACAATACAATACAATAACCTTTATTTCATCTTGAATTTAAGGCAGCAAAATTGCTAATATCTTCGAGAAATATGAAAGAAAGGTTTATTTTCACGAGATCTGTACATAAATAAATGACTAGTCTGTACAACAGCAATGATGACATTCTTTTGGGAATATTAAACATGATTACAAATATATACGCTAATCTGAGCTGTTGCATACATTCTGTTTGAAGTCTCTTGTACTATAGGTACATGTAGGTGATGGTAATACAGTAGAACCCCGCTAACTCGAACTCGGTTAACTTGAACTCCCTGCTATCTCGAACTCAAACCCATTCCCCTTGCCCTTGTTTTTCAGTCATTTACTATCGGCTAACTCAAATCCCCGCTATCTCAAACTATTTTTTGTTTCCCTCGGGAGTTCGTGTTAGCGGGGTTCTACAGTACATGCTTATCAATAAATTAAGGTTTTTATTTTGCTGTATTCCAGATAACAGAGTGGACTGACAAAGCTGAGAAGTTCCATGAAATCTGTCGATCAGTTGGAGAGATGTTTGTGAGACTAACTGAGACGTCCAACAGAGCATTACTGTATGATCTCTATCCATATGTGTGGGACGTTAAAGAAGTCTTGCAGTTGCTAGACACATTTGTAAATTGGCTAAGCACAAAGAATAAGAGGAAGAAACAAAAGGGACAAAGCTTTTTCCCAGAAGATCCAGAACCATGGGTGTTTAGAGGAGGTTTATGTGGAGAGCTGCAGGTTTGTTACATGTACATGTTTTGCTGCAGTATAAAATCTTCCTTTAGTATACAGTTGAACCTCTCCACAACGGCCACCCTGGTGCAGAATTATCTGGGCGTTGTAGAGAGGTGGCTGTTGTAGGGAGGTTTCAATAAGAGTGAAGTGTATGGAATCTCAATTTCCTGAACCTCCAAGGGAAACAAAAATTAGTTCGAGAAATCGGGAGTTTGAAATATCGGGGTAAAATTACAGTGAAACAAATCCAAGGGAAACAACTTTTGTTTCACATTATCGGGGTTTTTGAGAAATCGAGGGTTCGAGAAATCGGGATTGCACTGTAATGTCAAGATAATTATTTTGAAAAATAGACTGAGTGCTTGAATTGTTGTAAAGTGTCCTTATTGTTAGTGTGGACTGTGTTTGCAGAGACTGCTACCTATCGATGGAGGGCATGAAGTGTTCAACTTAAGAGCTCCTGAAATTCCAACAACGTGTATCTACACAATAAGACCATATCAAACAGAAGATGAGGTACAGATCCTTCATACTGAAGTACATCTTGTAGCACTTTTGTTCAACGTTTGTTCTTTTATGCTAGATATAACAGTAAAATGGTTATTTATCAATCACTACATGTATATTTTGGATGTTGTCCTATAGAATTTTACTACATGTACTATCTTGTCAAAGTAATTTTTTTATAGTTTTCCTAATAATAATTATTATTGTTGGTTCCATTATTTTGTTTAAGACAGTGCTAGTACTTTTACATGATTCAAATGACACAATTTTTTAAACAAAACATTGGCTTCGTTCCACTACTGAAAATATTTCCCATTGCGTGTCATAGTGCTCAGTGGTGTCTTGCTGATGTAATTTTTTTTGCAGAAATCCTTATATGAAATTTGCCTATCAACATGTGATGATTGGAAAGATGGACATGATTTATTTCCTGACAAACATCAGTTCAACATGGCAGGAGACAGGTTGGTGATTAGTGTTCGTTTGACAGCTTAACCACAGATGTTTTTGAACCACAGATGGCAACCGGAAGGTGAATGTTATTGTTTTTGGTGCGCTTTCTCCCCCACCAAAGAGTTGGAAAACCCTTGTTTTAGCATTTACCACTTGACGTTATGGATCAAAAGTCAATGATACGCATCAAAGCAGAGAACATTCTACTTCCGGTTGCTGTCCATGGCTCATAAATGTATGTGCTTAAGCTCCCTAATCTAATAGCTGTTCTGCAGTAACTGAATTTCCTTCTGCAATCAATTTTGTGGTGTTTCTTGCACTGTTTTTTGATGTATTCAGGGTGCAAAGAAAATCAATTTTCCAGCTTGCCCTTTGGGCAAGCTGTAACTAGGATGTACTAGCCCGGAAGTCATTCTCACTAGCCCCAAAAAATTCTCACTCGCATGATTATTCAATTAATTAATCAATTAATTAATAAATAATTCATTGAATTAATTAATTATTTATAATTAGTTAATTAATCCCGTAATTTGGTAAGTTTTTATTAACTACCAGTTGGTAAGATACTATTCAAACACACAAAACGTCAACAAGGAAAGTTGTCAGCAACAGCGCTTGATTGTGCTATTTACCACCAAAATAATTATTTGCCGCATCAGTTTGGCTCTCTGTAATGTGTTTTTGGTTTAATTTACCTCCAAAGTTACAAACTGGTTTGCAGGTTTGCCCCTAAGAAAAATATTTCGCGGTTGGTGTACAAATTCAGCAGGCTGGCTTGTGCCTATCACCAGAGACACAATCCATTGACATACACGACGTATTTTATGGTTTGCACGTCTCGCAATGCATTGTAGGGCGTTTTACAAAATGGCTGTCTGCTGAGTCAAAAGAAACTTTGTTGACGCATTTTTGCCGATATTTATCGTGATGAAAGCAAACCAAGACCAGAGAAATTGTTTTTTAACTTTAATTTATTGTGTGACTGATTTTATGGCAAATTTAGAACTGAAAAAGCAGGTTTTCCTGCCGGGCGGCTGCCGACCGGTAAGTTTATCACAAAAGCTGCGATAAAATGCTCGAATGAAAAAAAAAGATCTCTTACATTTTGTAAGCTTACATTACTTCTGTAATTTAAATTTCCTTACTTTTCCACAAACTAAATGCCCTCTAAAAACTTTACTTGCCCGTCTACTTGCCCGTCGGGCAAGCGAAGGATAGAATCCACTAGCCCGACAGAAAAATCCACTAGCCCCGGGCTATCGGACACGACTTTCTTTGCACGCTGTGTATTGCATGTTGATCACATCTGTAGACAGTGCCACTAACATGAACATGGCCTCAGACTGATTTGGTTAAACAATGTAATGGTAAAAGACCACATGCCAATAAATTCTTATTAACTGACTCCTCGTGCTAATAACTGAAAAATGCCTACCTAAGCTTTATTTTGTTGCAATATTTCAGTAAATTGTGCTTCACTGTTATAAAATTTCAACAAATTTTATATATTATTAAAGGTGTGGTTATTGTTCAAATCATCAATTTTATATACACTTGAGTATGAGTGAGCATGTCAATAATAATATTGGTATCTTTTGAAAATGTGTCACACATTGCATGCACAGTTGGGAATAGTGACAACCTTACTGATTTTCTTTATTGGATGTTTTAGGTTTGTAGGTCCATATCTGAAGATCTGTCCTGAACATGTGTTTGTGGTGGAGGATGGTGATGGCATATGCGGTTATGCAGTAGCAACTCCTGATTCAAAACACTTTTATGAGCAGTTTAAGAAGCACTGGCTTCCAGAGGTATATACTAACAAACTTACCTACGTTTTACAATAATCTGACTTAATTAAAATACCGCAGCAGACTTAGCAAGAAGCTGTGTACATTTTTACCTTGGTTTGTTTACCTAGGTGTGCAAGAAATACCGAAAGCCAAGAGGAAATTCATCAGAGTGGACGTATGCCGAACAACTCGCCAGTAGCTTTCACAGTCCAAGTATATTTCTCCCCGAAGACTTGTCTTTAAAGTTTAGTGCTCATGTACAGATCTACCTTCTTCCTCTTGCACAGGTATGTTAAAAATCTGCATGTCAGTGAAGGATTTTAGCTGATTTTGTCGATCGAGTGATTGATTAATATCGATTTCATGTTCAGCAGCATTATTTGTTTCTTCCTAACAGGACCTTGGTATTGGCAAACGGCTGTTAGCCTGCGTTCTCTCAGCACTGAAGGCGGAAGATTGTACGGGCGTGCACTGTGAGATTGCAACCACAAACTACAATGCTCTGGACTTCTACACCAAATTAGGATTCTATAATATTCCTCTTAAGGAGCTAGCGCCGCCGGACACAGTTATCTTCGGCAGAACATTTTAAAGAAGTTTCTTCAGTTAATCGCCGTGATCTTATTGTGCGTCATCTCTCATGTACAAGTTGATTCTCGAATGTAGAGGGTAAACAAGATTTGGCATGTCTCATTTGCAGTGCAAAATTGTCAGATGCCATTTGTTTGTCATTTAGTAGGTCGTTTTACCATTGTTTCTAGATATTAGTAAATATTTTAAAGAAAATAATAACACTTCTAAGTTTTAAACAAAACATGTTTCGGACAATCAGTGTCCATCATCAGTTCTACATATACAAGTCCAAAACATGTCTTGTTTAAAACTTTCAAGTGTTGTTATTTTCTTTAAATTTTATTTGCTAGTTTTTTTGCAGTTAGTAAATACCGTAAAAGCTCTATTAAACCCCTGGGTTTTTTCTTTTCTTTTCAAGACCTTTTGAGGAGGGGTGAGGGCGCTTATTAACAGGGTTTGTTATTTTCTAATAGCGCATACAACAATAGATATGGGAGACTGTATTTCTTTAATAACAAATCTCCACAAAAAAGAAAACAATAAAAAGTAAATAAACGTATATTTACCTCAAAATAATTGTTTTCTGTTTCATAAATTGCATTGGCTTACTTTCTTGGGAAGGGGGAATTGAGAGGAGGGGTTTATAGGGGGGGAATAGAGCTTTTTTTTTTTTTTTTTTTAAATTGCAACACAAAGGTACTACTTACAATACGAATACGTACTTACAATACAATTCTTACATTACTTGCAATACGATACTTACACTAATTACAATGCGCTACTTACCCTACTTACAATACAATATTTAGAATACAATGCTTACACGAGTTGTTGTTTTTTCCACTTACAAATATTACGGTATATAATACGGATAAATCCTGGAAACGTCACAAACATTATTAATTTAGTTTTACTTCCTGCTTTGCTTTATGTGTCTCTATATTTAATTTTTGTTTGAGAAAAACCGAAAAGGCATCCCAAAAGTAATCCTCCTCATTTCTTGAAGCGTTATAAATGTAGTATTTAGCGATCATCATGCAGAGGTTTAAACCAAGTTTCTGAGGAATGGCGTCAATAAAACCATATAAAATTTTGTCTTGTCTGGGGGAATAGAGCTTAATGAGGGGCGGGGTTAAAAAAAAGAGGGGGTTATTAATAGAGCTTTTACGGTAGTTTAAACATTCGGGGGAACAAGTACCAGTTGATGACGAAATCCCACCTCTGAGATGGGACCGAGCCCGCAGTTTTTGTCTACAAGCAACATGACGTATTTGCTGGCGCGATTGCTTTCGGAGTAATCGTGATTGCTTGTGCTAGTTTCTGATTGGATAAAATGATTCAGAAACTCTTTGAGTGCTTCAACAAAGATTTCCCAAAACTGGCACTTGTTCCCCCGACTGTAAACGTTTGTTGCAGTGAGTGGTATGATGTTTTAACATCATGCTTAAAAGAAAGCATTATTTATGTTGTAAAATTTGTGAAAATTGTTATGCAGAAGCCCATTTATATGTACAGTATGTAATGATGTCTTCTGTATTATAGAAAAAGAAATAGGTAGAGAAACTTTTGAGTCACATCCCGAGATATTCGAATCTGTTCCTGCCGTAAGGACTTGCATGTTCTTTTTACAACAATTAAAAAGTATTTAATTTAAGGATTTTAAGGTTATGCCGCCTTAAATTTTGAAGATACTACAACCTGTAGAAATGATTGATTGATAATCGGCGGAAAGTAAAAGTATGGTTTTTACTAGGCTCGATTTCTGCTGCTCTCTCGATTCCGGTCTTCATTCCTCATTTTTCCGAACAGCGGCTGGTAATCGAGCCTAGGTTTTTACCGTCTCTGCTCGTTTTGGCTTTCTCTTGTAAGATTGGTCACCAGGAATGGTGACTCCCATATTAAAGTGACGGGGGTGATCGTCGGAATTTTGGAAAATAACCCCTAAAGGGTACCTGAATCTCGTTTTGTGGGCGTGGCTCGAATTAATTTTCACCCCTAAGAGGTACCAATTCAAGACTAAACTAGTTCTTGTCACCCTAAAAGGTACCGGAATAGCTCTAACGGTAGTCATTAAACCACAAATTTTAACCCCCAAATCACCCCTGTCACTTTTATATCGAAGTCCCCCTCCCCCCGAGAAAAAAGCCCTCTGCTTCAAAACCATTTAGTGGTAAACAAGAACCCATAATGATATTATTGTCTCTGTTCCGTGAGGTGAGCGCCGCTCGTAAATCTCGCGCGTTCGCCTCACGGACTTCAGCGAAAAATAGAGACTGCTCGCAGTCTAACATGGCGCCCTCTCCTTACCCGTACACCGGAAACGGGGTATCTTAAGGTCTCTATTGTCTCGGGAATTTTCTCTTTGTTTATCCAAACTAAATTACACCAAATTCCCGCATTTAGTTTACAAGTGAGCTACCGCAGAACACATTTTAAATTTAGTCGATAGAAGGCCAGACCAAATCGAGAACCCGTGAGATTATATTACAGTTGAAGCTCCCGTTAGCGGACACCCTCGGGAAGCAGAAAAAGTCTCCGCAACTGGAGCTGGCCGCTTATTGTAAATACAGAGTTTGTATGAGCTAGAGTTCAAATGGGGTTTTGTCAAGGCGGCCGTAAGTAGAGCTGTCCGCTTACGAGAGTGTCCGCTTAGAGAGCTTCGACTGTATTTGTCACGAGAGCTATTAAATTATATTGCAGTTCACTTGTGAAGTATTCCAAAATATGAATGAACAGTTTATATAGCAGGCACAAAGTCAATCTCGTTCCCAGACCCTTGCCTCCTATTGGTCCTCTTAGTGACCAGCAGTGTTATTTTCCAGAGCGTACTACCCTCCCACGTCCCCTCCCACCGAATATCCTGCGTCACCTAGCCGCGGGAAGAATGGAGAGAGGCCTCTCCCCATTCTCCTCGTGGTTCGGGTCGCCACTGGGGAGCTTCTCGGGTTGTTTGTCCCGCGTAAAGAGCAAAAGCCAGGCTACCCACTGAGATGCTTGTTTGACGAGTCAAAGTATCGAAAGAGAACGTCTGTATAGACAGTGTATAGAAGGCCTGCGTTGATGCCTGTATTAAAGTGGTTAATGAACTGAATAAAAGATACTTTTTTGACAACGCTGTCGGTAGCTTCGTTTAAAAGAACTACAATAAAGGCCCAGATACACGTTGTTTTATTGCGCGCAATGGCTAAATTCCACCGTGTGTCCACCCCTGAAATTGTTGCGCGCAATATTGCAGAAGTCGAATCTCGTTCTGCTTTTGCAACATTGCGATAAGGAAAAGCCAACAAATGTTGCAGCTTGTAGCCACATGGTCGACATGGAGTGAAAAATGTTGCGCGCAATATTGCGGCAATGTTGCACCGTATGTCCGGGCCTTAATACAAAGTCGCCTACGTTCGTCATAAAAACATAAATATCAGGCTACACACGCTTGCAATAAAAGTATCATGCATGTTTCTTTCCGTTTCTGTTTTAAAAATGTAAATTATATTCTTAAAACAGAAACCGAAGGATTAAAGAAATGTCTCACCGAAACTGAAATAAAGAGTAACATACTGCTAAAAATACAGCAAAAATATTGTGAAAGAAGATTTGAAGATTTACCGGAAATCAACTGCTGACTCGAGAAGCTTTTCTCTTCAAAGTAATTGTTCACGAATTTGGCATTACGTGAAAATATCCGCAGTAAACTGATGTGTGACATGAAAAGAGACATCGATAGCTTAAGAGCTATGTCACGATATTTTAAGTCATTTTTTGCGAAGTGCAAAATCACCTTCAACTTGAAGAAAGCCACAAAATAATAGTTTACTAAGGTAGAAAAACAACAAATAGGTAATAATAAACCAAACAGGAACAAGGATGGTTGACGATGGAGAAGATTAAGACGGATTGCGAACGGCGAACTTGAAAAAATTGGCCAATTTTTTGGAGATGTACCAACCGTGACGTAGCTCCTTTAATTTATCAAGTTTTAGATCGGATGGAAAGGAGACTGTCGCCTGTTTCGGAGGATCAGTTTGAGATTCCGGCTTAATTCTAATTTTGGCCTCCATTCGATTCAACAGAACTCCCAAATGGTTTTACTTCACCGTGTTTGTGACTTCCTCATACCGCACAGATCAACTTAGCTGAGCTGATTGAACCATTACATAAAAGCGCACGAGTGGATTTAGGTATCAAAAAGATTTATTTTAACACCCTACGAACATTATAATATCGCTAGTTATAACAATATGTTTGTTTAAAACCGGCCTAGAAGCTGTAAATGTAAAATAAAACCTACACACTACGAACATTATAATATTACTAGTTATAACAATAACTTTGTTTAAAACCGGCCTAGAAGCTATAAATGTAAAATGAAACCTTTTCATTTAACAAACTCGGGATATACGGAACGCGATACAAGAAACTTCATTTTACACATGCGCCTAAAATTCTCGGTTATATAGTACTCGTAAATGAAGTACATTTCTTATTTTACTACTTTGCATGCAAAAGTCAATACTTTGTGCAGTTAATCAACTTCTTCAACTGTGGGTTCATTGCAAGAGCTGCCTGTTTGCTGTTGTCCGTGTAACTTGGCCATGATTGGGGAACACACCCCTTTCAGATCTCTCTCCTTTTCTTCATAATCTTCTTTCTCTGCCAGAGAATTCCCGTCCAACCATTCAATCACTGCCTGGGCCTTGCTCCTCACCGTCTCCATATCAGCAGAATTCAGCTTGTCCTTCACATTCGGATGATCTTCTACTGTATGCTTGACGTTGTACGCATAGCTCTCCAAGCTATTTCTTGCCGCGGTCCTATCGTCTTCTTCTTTATACTTCTCGGCTTCAGTGGGTTCATTGTAAGAGCTGCCTGTCTGCTGTTGTCCGTGTAACTTGGCCATGATTGGGGAACACACCCCTTTCAGATCTTTCTCCTTTTCTTCATAATCTTCTTTCTCTGCCAGAGAACTCCCGTCCAACCAATCAATCACTGCCTGGGCTTTGCTCTTCACCGTCTCCATATCAGCAGCATTCAGCTTGTCCTTCACATTCGGTTCTTCTACCGCTTGTTTGACGTTGAACGCATAGCACTCCAAGCTATGTCTTGCCGCGATGTTCTCACGCTGCCTGTCGTCCTCTTCTTTATACTTCTCAGCTTCGGATACCATGCGATCAATGTCCGCTTTAGACAGTCTTCCTTTATCGTTGGTGATGGTAATGGTGTTGCTTCTACCAGTACTCTCATCCTTGGCAGACACGTTTAAGATCCCGTCGGCATCAATGTCGAAAGAGACTTGGATCTTGGGCACGCAGCGCGGTGCTGGAGGGATTCCCGTCAGATCAAACCGCCCCAGTTGATTGTTGTTTTTGGTCAAGACCCGCTCTCCTTCAAACACTTGAATGGTGACAGCTGGTTGGTTGTCTGAGTAGGTTGTGAACTCTTTTGAAGCTTGGGTTGGAATCCGGGTATTGCGCACAATTAGATCGGTCATCACCCCGCCAGCGGTTTCAATCCCGAGGCTTAACGGTGCAACATCGACCAACAGGACATCCCTGATCTCGGAACTTCGGTCCCCCGATAAAATGGCCGCCTGGACTGCGGCACCATATGCCACGGCCTCGTCTGGGTTGATTGACTTGTTCAGCTGTTTGCCATCGAAGAAGTCTTCCAGAAGCTTCTGTACCCTTGGGATTCTTGTAGAACCTCCAACCAGAACCACCTCGTGGATTTGAGCTTTGTCGAGTTTCGCATCTTTGAGTGCCATTTCTACTGGTTCCAGGCATGAACGGAAGAGATCCATACAGAGTTCTTCAAATTTCGGGCGGGTAATCTTGGTGTAGAAATCAATTCCGTCGGACAGTGAGTCGATCTCAATATTAGCCTGAGTAGTGGATGACAGGGTTCTCTTGGCTCTTTCACAGGCAGTCCTCAGGCGGCGCAAGGCTCTCTGGTTGCTTTTGAGATCTTTCTTGAACTTGCGCTGGAATTCTTCCACAAAGTGGTCCACAACACGATTGTCGAAATCTTCTCCGCCGAGATGTGTGTTACCAGCTGTGGAGCGTACTTCAAACAGCGATCCTTCGTCTATTGTCAGCACAGATACGTCAAAAGTTCCTCCTCCGAGGTCGAAAATCAGCACGTTCTTTTCTCCGCCGAGGTTTTTCTCCAAACCGTACGCGAGAGCGGCAGCTGTGGGTTCATTGATGATTCTCTTGACATTCAGCCCCGCTATCATACCAGCATCTTTAGTGGCCTGTCGCTGTGAATCGTTGAAATAAGCTGGCACGGTAATAACCGCATCGTGGACTGTCTGGCCCAAGTAAGCTTCAGCTGTCTCTTTCATCTTGGTTAGAACCATGGAGCTGATTTCCTCTGGAGTAAAGATTTTCCACGCTTCCTTGGTCTTTACGCGGATTTTTGGTTTCCCAAAGCCATTGATCACTTGGAAAGGCCAGTTTTGTCTGTCCAGTTGAACTGTAGGATCGTCAAACCTCCGACCGATCAGTCTCTTGGCATCAAAGATAGTGTTGCTTGGGTTTAACGCTGCTTGGTTCTTGGCCGCGTCGCCGATCAAGCGTTCCGTTTCAGTGAAAGCGACATAGCTGGGACTTGTTCGGTTGCCTTGTTCGTTTGCGATGATTTCAACTTTACCATGTTGAAAGACTCCGACACAGGAATAAGTTGTTCCAAGGTCGATTCCTATCGCGGGAGCTGACATCTTCGGTAACTTCTGATATGTTTCTTCTTGTCTTTCGTCTTGCTGAGTAGGCTTTCAGTTTCGGCAAAATTTAACTACGTCGTGAAACCGGCCTGCATTTATACCCCTCATCCACCAATAGCTTACATCAGATTTCTAAAAATATTTAAAAAATGCTGACATCATTTTATTCAAGAATAGCCAATGATCTTTTATTTTAGGTAAGAAGTATCCAGAATAAGAATTCGTATTCTAGAACATTTTGTTGGTTCTACACAGGAACTAGCACAATCCACGCGGTTCTCGGTTTTTCGCGAAGTTTTCCTCTTCACCAGTCTCCCTCGGCCTTTCCCTGAGCCCCTTGTCAGTCAAACCCTGCCAGCGGGTGTACTCTCAAATTTAAAATGGCGGCCGCGAAGGTGTCTTTCCTGTTTCTTGGAATAGTTGTTCATGTCATCTATCTAGCGTCTATATTTGATATTTATTTTACTTCTCCTCTTGTTCATGGTATGACGCCTTACAAATCAACTCTCAAACCGCCTGCAAAGAGGCTGGTCTTATTTGTTGCTGACGGCCTGCGAGCGGACAAATTTTATGAACTTGATGAACACGGAAAAACTCGCGCGCCGTATTTCAGAGATTTGATCGAGAAAAAAGGCAGCTGGGGCGTGTCACACACACGAGTTCCTACAGAGTCTCGTCCTGGACATGTTGCTGTTATCGCTGGATTTTATGAGGATGTTAGCGCCGTGGCTAAAGGTTTGTGAACAAGTTGCTCAGTCTATGCAATTAAGCTTAATATAACTTACTGGGAGTAACCATGGGTTAGGAAGTGCGGGCGGAATATCGGGTACGTTTTTAATTGGCTTTGATTTAGGAAACCACTGGGTAGCCATCGCAGCTTTCTTATTGGCTGCTATGTGTTAACTTCAAACTCCGGCCGTTATACTTATATTTATTTTATGTGGCAACCGTGTAATAATAAAATCTGGGCGATCAATTATTTATCGTACGTGTTTTATACTTCCCAGCATGCGCATGCTTACCCTGGGTACCAGAGGTTTATTTCTCCGTTGCGTTGAGATCTGAAGTCGGCCGAAGGCCGACGACGCCCCGGCAGGCCTTAAGGTTATTCCATCGAAATAGAAGTTACACTGGGAAGTTTCTGAAACTTTCCCTAGTTGAACATTGTGATGTAATGTTTCAAAATATAGAATAAAAAGAATAGGTCACCAGCCCCGCAAAAGAGATATAATCGACTAAAATACCTCATAATTCCTTACAAAATCAACCAAAAACATGTATTTTTTCACGTTTTCAGTGAGAATTGGTCTATACTCTTTGTATAGAAAGAAGATGATTACTAGACTTAAATATGCGAAAAAAAATGATAGGTCACCACGCTCGTTTACGAGAAAACGATCATTTGCCTCTCTGGCGAGCATAGCCATAATGAAAAAGCCGCCATGTTTTTAATGTGCGCGTGCTAATTACGCGTGAAATTATGCGCAGAAAGGATGCGCAGTGCAATACTAAGGAATGACCTTAAGAGAGATTTGAAACCGGAAACCGCGCAAGAAAAGCCTCTGGCACCCAGGGTAGCGCACGCTTACTTTAACCTCAAAATACCATATTTCCGGTTCTAGTTATGTAATCAAAATTATAGTACCGCCGCTCTATTGCCCGACGTCACTCACTTTCTTAGCTTCAGCGCTCCTTTGCACCCACGCTTCCCCAATATTTGTTATGTATCGGGGCTTGGACAATCAGTTTGTTTTATAAGATCATTGAGGCTGGTATTTGCCCAAATTTTAACACCATACCAAACACTACAAAGCCTGCCGAACATTTTAATTTTTCATCAAAAACGGATAGAACAATATTAACTGTATTACATTTTAGTATAGTTGAATAATGCGTGCAACGTGACGAGGAATGTATTTTAGAATACATGTTCTCAATGAATGGCTCATACATGATACATGTACGTACATAGCCAACGGAAACTGAAACAAATGGTTTTACTTTACACAAAGATGATACAATATATTATTTTCAAGTTGCCCCAAAGTAAAACCGTTGAAGTTCCAGCTCAGTTTGAACTCCAATTTTGGACGTTTTTATAATGCGAAACGAATGTAACTTGGATTGAAGTCAGTGCACCACTCCGCGGAGACCAAAGCGACGTTTTCATCTCTAATTCAGCCATGTATTCGTCGGCGTTCCAAAAATATATTTCCGGTTCTAGTTCTATAATTTACATTTACATGTAGTCATGTTGGCTTTGATTTAATTAGGAATCCACTGACAACTGGGCGTAGTCCTGCATGTGACACGTAGTATTAAACATTTGCACCCAACAAAAGATTATCCTTCCGTAGCAAACATATTTCCACCCTTACTGTAACAAACAAAAATTATCTTTCCCGTTCTAGTTATGTAATCAGTCAAACTTATCTAAAATCATTTACATGTCAGTAGTCACGTTTGTCTTGTTATTTTAAACACTTAACATAGCGTTATTCCACCCTTTGAACAACCGGGTGCAGTCCTGCATGTGACATGTAGTCAAACATTTGCACCCGGCCAGCTGGAAAACATGGACTGAATAAACCTTGTTATAACGATAACATGCGTGGCCTTCGATCATTTCACACGTGGCCATTTGATCTCCTATGACTCGTATTTAATTTTACGAGTTCGTCGCCAACACATCTTTATATATAATTGATTTCAGTTGAAGTTGAATAAATCTTTTACCTCTCCCCCTATGATCTCCAATGACCCGTATTTCATTGTACGAACTCGTCGTTTGTCAACTACAAACGAACATCTTTTTAAAACAACACTGTATCAGTATTGTTCGACTTGTTCCATTACCGGGGTATGAGGTATTAACATGCGCATGTGCAACAAACAACTTCTTACACGTGATGCACTTCTCTTTATACAGAGTTCACATTCCAATCATACCAGTTGGAAGACGAAAGGAATGTCCATATATTCCTTCAATGCCCCGTTTAAGAACTTGCCGCTGCCCGCTTTCAAGATTAGTCTGCGGGCTCGCTTTTGCTCACCCGCAATAAGCTTAAGCTTTTATTTGTGCGTGAAATTAACAGAATTAAGCTTCCTCAACTACAAAGTCAAAATAATGTTTGAAATTGCTTGACAATTCTCAACAAAGATCGACTATTCTCAGAAGAATTAAATGAGATATTTCGTGGAAATTCTATGGGAATTTCAGACTTCCAGGTAGGTATCTAGCCACAGCGTTTATAATTTTACTGGGACAAAAGTTTGTGTCCCCTAAATAAAGGAGGTGTCCCCTTAATGGAGGCGTCCCAAGGTAGAGGTTCCACGGTATCACCAAGTTTATATAAAACTTAAAACTACATGTAGTACTACGAATGCTCACAGACTCATCATGGAGGTCAAAATTAATAAAATTCAGTGTCTGTTCATTGTTGGGAGAGTAGCATTCAGTAGTCTTCAAGTTGTCTCACAAACAAAGAGAATAAAATGCTAAATCCCTTGTATGAGGGTTCCCTATACTTTTTATGTGAAGCGTGATTGGGGCTATTAAATTTTTACTTTCCCGTCAGGGACCGTGCAGGGGGAGGGGCCCCCCTACTTTTCTAAAAAATAATAATAATAAAAATTTCCAGAAGTCATTTCACTAGTTAATGCTTTTTACTGGAAGTTGGTGATAAAATTTTATTTTTGATCTGCAGTAGTGTATATGTGCCAGGTGCACCAATCATTCGATTGGGTTCGGCAATCGAACATAATCAAACTCACAAGAAAAACCTGTCAATCAAACATTCAATTGCCGAATGGCCGACAATCGAACTCATTCAAATCATAATCGAACATTCAATTACCTGCTTACAGTAACAACTGGGGTGTTTTTCGGTTTATTCCATCATAATAAAATTAAAAGGTTGATTATTCCTGTGAATTGTTATTATTATTATTAATCTGAACAAAATTGAACTGGATTCGGTTTGATTGCATTCGATTTAGTTCAATTGTTCGATTTGTTCAATAATCGAACTCACACAAAATTAGAATTAAAACCTTTTTAAAGGTTTTAAAATGTTCGATTATGCTCGATTGCCGAACCCAATCGAACGCCAATATTGTTCAATTGAGTTTGATTGGTTTTCAGTTTGATTAGACACCCCAGGAGATATAGATGCTGTATGCAATAATTATGGAAATGAAAATTTCACTTGTTGGACATTTAGTTCAATAATATGGTCGTCTTTTGGTAGGTTGGAAAGAAAACCCAGTAGAGTTTGATTCAACCTTCAATGAAAGCCGCTACACATGGGCATGGGGAAGCCCTGATATCCTGCCAATGTTTGCCAAGGGAGCCAGTGGGGGACATGTCTTCACTTCCTCGTATAAAAATGTTGAGGAAGACTTTGGAAATGAGGATGCTGCTAAACTTGACACTTGGGTGTTTAATGAAGTCAGAGGATTCTTTGATACTGCAAGGAATAATGAGACATTGAAGAAGATGCTTAATGAAGGGCAAATTGTGTTCTTCCTTCACCTTCTAGGTAAGATCCTTTCTCAACACTGGGTCAGTAACGAGGCCAAGATACAGAAAGCACCTTCAATGGTGAAGGCCTTGAATGGAAATTGTATGCAACAAGCATTCTCTTTGTTTCCATAGATATCAAAAGGGCCGAGGGCATTACCGACCTATATTGACAAAGGCTAAAGGTCAATATAGGTCGGTAATGCCCTCGGCCCTTTTTGTTAGATGGAGTGTTTTTCAGCTGCTGGTTAGTTAGGGGGAGTTATGGTGTATTGTAACATATCAATCCCGAATCACTGATTTGGTGTGTCGGCCCGGCATAATATCGTTTACCCCAGCGCAATCTTGATATGTAGTTTTAACGATCAATATGGGTACTCCATTTTGGCTTGCAAGCATTTCTTTTGAGCTTCTCTACAATATCCAAACAGGTGTCATAAGATTTTTAAAACCGCTGATGATGACCTCCCTGATTGCTCTGTTCCTATCCTCTAGGGATCAGAGGAGCCAGAAAGCCACTGTGCCAGCGCATTGCCAGCGCTGTACCAGTGCTTTGCCAGTGCTGTGCCAGCGCTGATCTCTGAATATGTCAGATCTACCTAAAATAATGTGACATGTAGACCCTTAAAAATAATGTGTTCTCTTATTTTAAAACCAGGACTGGACACCAATGGTCATGCTCACAGACCAACCTCACAAGAATATGTCAAGAATATTGCTGTTGTTGATGAGGGAATAAAAGAAATGGAGAAATTAATTGAGGAATTTTATGAACATGATGGTCAAACAGCATATGTAATGACAGCTGATCATGGTATGACCAACTGGGGCTCTCATGGGGCGGGGCATCCTCATGAGACACTGACGCCATTAGTGGCTTGGGGAGCTGGTGTACAGGGACCCATGATGCCAGTTCATGGTGCTGATATTCCAGATGAGATGCTCGAGTGGAAACTTGATCATCTGAGGAGAACAGATGTCAATCAAGCAGATATTGCACCGCTGATGACCTCCCTGCTTGGTAAGTTTGTGTGGTAAAGTCTGTTAATGGCCCATCAGTGTCAGTGCTTATCTTCGGTTTCTGTATCATGAAGGAACTAGGAGAATTGCAACTCCTACTGGATGAGATGCTAGCCCACTACAGGTTACCCAACATTTTGTTAGCTGGGCTGATTTAGATGGTACAACTTTGTCGCATGCGACTTCTGTAGCTCACACTGCTTGCATCATACAAAAATCGTATGGCTATGATTTGTTGTAGGGTTTTAAAAGAACATGTTTCAAAATCCCACAACATTTTTTTGGTTGTTGTACTTGATAATCGTAACCAAGTTGTAGGTTTGATTTACATGAAACAATTTGTGTTGTAGGACCCCTCTTGTAGGCTTGTCATAAGCATGTTGTGTGTTTCAAATCTTACCGTCTAAATCAGCCCTTAGGTAGCCCTAACAATATGCCAGTATCCATTTATTCTCCTGGGTGGAGAGAGGCACTGCGAGTCTGAGTTTACAATACCAGACCTTGTGATCCAGAGTCCAGTGCACTTTAACCATTTATAGGCCACCATGCTTCCTATGTATGTGTGAGGCAGAAAAAAATGCAGTATCTAATATAGCCTGCGTAGCTGGCGGTCTTGTTGGCGTGCGAAGTAAAAATTCGTAAGCGACGAAGCCGCGAAAGCGAGCGAGAGCCGCGAGAGAGTCTGGGGTGGCGAGTTCTGATTTTCTCTCTCGTTGTCGCGGCTTCGCCGCTCATTTTGAAAACTTTGAGAAACTTTGGTGTCATAGTCAACCTACGTAGCAGGCCCTGGAGTGGAGAAGAGTGAGAGTTTTTAAGGGCACGCATGAGGGAAGAGATGCGCGAGGAAGAAGTTCCCCTTTTCTCATCTCGCGCATCTCTTCCCTTGTATGCGCCTTTCCAGCTCGCACTCTATATTACTCCAGCACTACGCAGGCTATGTCATAGTCTAATATTACGAGTTATATCCAAAAGAATACTTATAATATTATTAATAATAATTAGAGCTGTAAATAATCTACATGTAAAACTTCCCAGCACTATTAATGGTATTTTTGTATGTGTAAAGTGTTTCTGATTTTCAAGTCAATGATATTTATTTAAATTTTACCATCAATTTTTTTGTGGAAAGAAATGATGGTGAATTTTAAGCTTGGTAGAAACACAATCAAAAATATATTATTCAACCAGAGACACAAGCTACTCAGAAATGAATTCTGAGTTCTCCAAAAAGGAGTTGAACCTATGACCTTCCAATCAGTGCATGTCCCTGCCTGAATAATATCTTTCTCATAAATGTTTTTGTGGCTTTAACCCTTTCACTCCCAGAGTCAAACCTTGAGTCAATAAATGTTGTTCGAACTTTTGAGCCTGTGGATGAAACCCTAGTGCGTGACCATTCAAATGAAAGCTATTGAGCAGTACTTTCAAGTGGTGTTGTTTGTTTTTGACAATTTTGCAAAATGAAAATCAAGATTTTTTACTCAGTTTTGGACTTAGCACTCTTGGTGTTGTTAATTGCAGTATTTTGTTTATGCTAACACTCAGTTCTCACTAAAAACGCAACTTGTTTGTTCCTCAGGTGTACCATTCCCTCTCAACTCTGTGGGCATTTTACCGGTGGAATATCTCAACAATACAGAGCAGTACATCGCAGAGAACCTCTTTCTGAATTCACAACAGATTGTTGCTCAGTATGATGTGAAAGAACTATTACGGAAAGAAACATCTCTATGGTTTTGGCCTTTCACTTTATTGGCAGGTATAGCTACATTGACAGCTTGTATTTACAAGTTTAGAAGTTTACACAATGGGTCTTGAAGGGACAGGATACTCTGTAAACAGTAATATATACTGGCCTCCTACAGTCGTCCGCTCCATGTTATCAGATTGTGGTAAGGTAAAGCCAAAATAGCTCACACCACAGTTTCTGTAGAATGAAGTGACTAGGGGTATTGCCACTCCCCCACGATGGGATATTTTGTAACATTATTTTATTTTATATAAAAAAAAACAGTACTTACAATACATTACTTACAATATGGTTACAATGTGGTTACTTACAATAATACATGTTTTCACCATAACACAAACAACTTACTATCTATTGCACTAATACAACGGTTGCTGATATAGGGAGATATTTTCCGTGTAGGCTTTACAATAACAGTGTTACCTTTACTAAAACGTCATAGACTATCCGATACAAAACATAAAAGATAAGGTAGAGGCAGTCTCTTGAACCTCTTAGAAACTTCTTAATTAACGTATAGGCTTTGCAATAACAGTGTTAACTTTACTAGTACGTCATAGACTGGTGACTGAGATTGTAGATGAGCTTCGTGGTTAAAACTAAAACTATTTTCCTGTGCCCTTTTATTTTTTACTCTTATAGGTGCAAAGAAAACAGGAATGATTCGTGACATAAAGGAGTTCATGCGAGCCAAGCAGTACAAAGAAGCAGTCAGCCTCAGTAGAGATCTAATAAAGCTTTCATTGGAAGGGCTCAACTACTACCAGAACTATGACAGAGTATTCTTGAATTTAGTGGTTACTCTGGGATTCTTGGGATGGATATTTTGTATTGTGCTTCAAATTATAGAGGAGCATAGTGACGTCATGAAAGAGACGTCCAAACACAACAAAGGAAGCTTCCATCCCTCGGTAAAGATCTCAATTGTAGACACTACTTCTTTTGCTTTAGCTGTTCTCGTCGTTCTTTTGTTGTTGGTTCAGAAAGCACCGTGGATGTATTTCAGTTACTGTTTGATGCCGTTGGTGTTTTGGAACCGCATTGTGAAGAGACTTCACATCATTCACGCTACATTAGAGTACATCCGTGCGAAGAAGATGCAACGTAGAGTGTTGTTTACGCTCTTGTTTGGTGCATTCTCGTTAGAAATTCTCGTGATGAGCTTCTTCAGGCGTGAGATTCTCTCTGTGGGTCTTGTGTGTCTTGCTTTGTGGCCGTTTACCACCCCACTGTACACAAACTGCAGGTCATCAGTGGGGTGTTGGATGGTCCTTAGCTTCGCTCTCTCTGTCTTTCCTATTCTTCCTGTGGTAGGACGTGAAGCGAACTACCTCTTGGTAACCGCGGCGGGAGTTTTAACTTTGGTCGCTTTTGCTTCTCTGCTGCTTTATGCCTACAATATTTCACAGCCACTCAAGGCGGAAATAACCAAATCTTGTAAAATACTGCTTCCTCAAGCGCTACTTACAGGCTTTGCGGTTTATATTGTAAACAGCACCGCATCAAGTCTGCAGCGAAAACTTGGTCTTCCAGTCGTGAACCAACTTGGAAGTTGGACGATTTTCATTTCGTCCTTTTTGCTACCACTGATCAATTCTAGCAATTTAACCATCAGATTGTCGAGTATTGCCATGGCATTTTCCTCGGTGTACTTGCTGATGAGTACTGCTTACGAAGGCCTGTTTTTATTAGTTCTCTCGCTGCTGATGGGTGCGTGGCTGTTATCTGAACATAAACTGTCCGGCAAGACTCTCAACACGCTATTAGAAACGCAACTGAGCAGTGAAAACTCGACGCATCAACCAGCTTGGAAGGTCCTCACAAAAGGCATCGACACCCCGCTCATGAGGAAGCTCACGTTGGAAGACCTTCGCTGCGCGTATTTCTTCGTATTCTTCATCGTAGTGGCGTTCTTCGGAACAGGGAACATTGCAAGCATCAACAGTTTTGATCCCGCGTCAGTTTACTGCTTTTTAACGGTATTTTCGCCATTCATCATGGGCAGTTTACTGCTTTGTAAAGTGTTCATTCCGTTTGTGATTGTAGCGTGCGCGTTCGACGCCATTCACGTGGTTTTATCGATCCCAGTTCAAAGCTTAGTGTTGGTCGTGCTTGCCATGACGGATTTCATGGGACTGCATTTCTTTTATCTCGTGCAGGACAGCGGTAGCTGGCTCGATATCGGAACAAGCATCAGTCACTATGTTATCATGATGGCGTTTATTATATTCCTGCTTCCAATATTCGGTTTAGCAAGACTCTTTACCGGCGCGTCTTTGTCGTTAACGATGAGCAAGAAAAGAGCTTAACGGTGGCTATGTCAGGCAATTTTCGACAATTCTGTTAGGCAAACTGGGCTTAAATTAGAGTGAAACCACTAAATAATGGTTTCAAACCATAGAAAAGACATAAACCAAATACTAGGAAGCCGCAATGAAGTGCGGATGGTCAAAACTGGACAAGATTGAAACGCATTGCAAAAACGACATTTTTCAAGTTTAGTCCATTTGTATGAAACAAGTGGTAAATAATGCTTAGAAATCATCTGTGTTTGTTATGTAAGTGAGATTCCATCTTTGAATTAATATTTCACTCACATGTTTGAGTTTTGAGCTCGTAAAAAATAATACAGGGAAGAATAGCAAAAAAAATAGCGTGTTAAGGGAGCTATGTCACGATATGTTAAGTCATTTCTGGCTATGTTGAAAATTACCTTAAAATTGAAGGAAACCTCAAAATAACAGTTTAATAAGGTAGAAAAACACCAAGGAAGCAATAATAAACCATACAGACCATAAAGGAACAAGGATGGTTAAGATTGAGAAGGATTGAGACGGATTACGAACGACGAACTTGAACAAAAAAATAGGCTACATTTTTTCAAGATGCGACATCCGTGACGTAGCTCCTTAAACAGAAACAGTGTGCTGCACTTGAGGGATGCCTCAGTGCAGAAATAGCTACGTAACCAGAAACATATCACATGCTTCTGCCGTAACTTAGTTAGTATAGTTTAAAAAACGAGCAGCAGTTTATAGACCTGACAAAACACGTTCTGCGAGTTTTTTAAACGACTTCAAAATCTTCCCTCTAAATCATAATTTATTTTAGACGAGAAAATTGAGCTAAAAGTTCAGCCGTATCTTTATCAAATACAAAGGTACTTTCTTTTGTATTTTCTTTATGAATTATTAGTGAGTTTTTGAATTATATTTAAAATGTTGTTTGGTTTAATATTTCTTTAATTTTCTGTCAAAATATCAATCAATATTCTAAGGAATTTTCAAAAATGGCCAGTGGTTTTATTTCTTATTATGATGAATAAATATAGTTATGAGATATGTATGCTGTGTGCTTATGCCGAGAACTTCGTGCAAATATGAAGGGTACTTGCTCTTTCCATTTCATTCTCGGAGGAGTTCTCTCCACCTGATTCTCTTAGCCGGGAGACCTGGGGGTAATTTAACCTCGTTACGAGGCTGCCAACCACACCCTGGACGAGGCAAGCTATTTTTAGAATACAAAGAAAAGGAATATAAATTTATTAGTGGTTATGTTTGCGAAATATTCTCACTGAGAATACCATACATATGGTGAACGAGCTTTAGTTTTTCGCAGAGTATCATAATTTGACCATCACCTCAGTATCCTCTCACCCCTTCCCCCCATGCACCCTCCCAACCACCACCCACTTAAAATTACGCACCGCCCTACGCGGTGAGATTGGCGTGATCAGGGGGGGCTAGCAGCGAGGCCTGGGACCTAGTATATATGATTGCACATTTTAGAAATTTGGCCGAGCGAGACTAAGTACTGGTTTGTTTAAAATAAACATGGCGGACGATGGCTGACATAACGTGCGTTTGTGTTCGTTCAGAAATATTTTGGCGATTCCACGTCCAAACATCTATGGGAACGATTCGGTCGCTGTTTAACTGAACTTTGGTCATTGTGGGACACCTTGGATGAAAATTCCACAGCAAACTCCCGTAGAGGTACGTTTCTCGAATGATTGACAGATTTCTTTACTTGTGCGATCATGTATTGCGGAAAAAGCGGCAAGATCAAAGGGCGCTGCCTGCCCCCCCTGGGCGTGATGACTAAGAAATTTGATACTGCTTCAACATGATCGTGCACCTTGCAAATAGAGTTGCCTGTTGACCAATAGAAAGTCTCCATTCCCACGTCTGAACTATAAATATTCTGAGCCATTTTCCCGCGGATCAGCAAATACCCTAAAGTGGTCAATACTAAATCTTCTAAAGCTGTATGATCATGAAGCAGAACCGGGATCGCAAGCGACTTTTAACCAGTCAGGCCATTGTTACAACCATTGGCACACGGGTGACAAGTCTTGTTCGTTGCAAGAAATTTACCGAAGTTGAGAAGTTGCTGAATCGTGTCCCAAACACCCCAGAATATCATGAGAATGAAAAGATTACTCGGGCAAAAATCGCTCTTGCCTGGCACAAGAGAGACGTACAAACGGTTTACACGCTTATAGAGGTAACGCCGTGATAATTTGTGATTATTGTTGTTATTTGTAATTTTCAGTTCAAATACAGGTTTTGTTGCATGTTGCAATTTATTTCGAGTAGGATGTTCGTTTCTTTGGACCTTGTCCATTTCTGTTACATGTAATTCGTTTATATCCAGGAGGGGAAGTTCTCAAACGCTGACGATCTTATTGAAATATGGGATCAGGCACATATTTATGAAGCTAAAGCTACATGCAGAACTGCAGTGCAAAGATATCGCTTGAGACAAAGGTTGGTAATGGTTGAACAATTTAGTTTAATACTGTAAAAAGCTACACACACGCATGTATGCACTTACAAAATCTTGATCCAGTAAATGAATGAAATCAACACTTCGCTCAATGTCATAATTTCTCTAGAATTCAACTGAAATTTCTACCTTTTTGACTCGACCTTCTGTTAAATTGAAACTTGAGACAAAAATAGAGTTTAAACAATACTTTCAATAGGTTTTTCTGAGGAATCCGTTCATCTGACATTTGCAGACTGCAGACTCCTCTAACATAACCATAACCAAAAACTATCCCTTACAGTGTAACCCTAAAAATTGTTAGTGTTAGGATTAGGGTTAGTCTGTAGTCTGCGATCTGCAAATGTCAGACACCGGACTATACGGTCATGTTGGTTACATGTCAAATAATCTTCAAGTAATGTACGTTTGATGAACATTTCTGTCAAAATTGAAGTTAAATTAGTTTTCTTCCAAAACGCCGAGTGGGTCAGTTTTACGACAGCTGTGTCTCTCAGCATAGTCATGTCCTTTATTACACACTGTAATTTTTGGACAGTCTTTTTAATACATATTAGAGAACCGCCTTCCTTGAAAATAGCGATTGTACGTGCGTATTTTGAACGGCAATAATTATTTCCCGATCGAGACCGATAGTCGCGAAAGTCGAAAATCAACTGCTGCATTTACTATAAATTGTAATATATTCTCACTGGGATCCCCTACAAACAATGCCTGGGCTATGATTAGATATGGGGAGAATCAGCCCGAGGCGATTGGGAGCAGGTAGCTCCCAGAGGAGAGGATGGCTCATCGCTGCGGGAGGTGGGTGGGGAAGCAAAGTGACGGTCGTCCTGTCGAAAAGACTGAGCGAGTTATGGCGTGAGGTGTGGACTGAAATACTGAACACGGGGTATAAGGTTACGTAACACATCCCAACGGACCACATACTGCACGTCGAATATATCTAATCAGGAATATAGAGGCATTATATGCGGGTTCCCCAGAGAGAATAGTAATATATTCTCACTGGGATCCCCTACAAACAATGCCTGGGCTATGATTAGATATGGGGAGAATCAGCCCGTCGGCGATTACTCACATAGTAACTCTAATAGGGAACTTCATGACCACAAAAGCTGGAAATCCAGTAATACTTTGTATGTTCCTCCCATAACTCAAAAATACTCCCTTCCGGGATTCAGTGACGCGTATCCAGGGTTACCAAAAATGTAGTCCATGATCCACAAAGAAAAAACACTCATCATGACACAACATTCTGGGCTATTAAATAGGGCTAAACTCTAAACTCGTATAATTAACATTCTGGGCTTAGAGGGCTAAACAGTAAATGGCATAACTGAGGTGAGTAAAACCAACCACGCCCACTTTTCCCCAGTTGAAAGGAGGTCCATAATAAAGGCTTGCATTAAAACCCATGGCAAGATAGGACTGAAAAAAGCAAACAAACAAACAAATTACTCCGGCTTGAAAATGTTTAGAGTTATAAAACGAGCCTTGGAAATACCCCCCAAAAATAGGCCGAAGACTTTTCTAACATTACATTTGCGTCTGATATAAGATAGAGTTTCTTGATACTGTGCTATGGAGAAAAAACATTTTTCCATTTCTTGACATACAGATGAATCTACGACCACCAATCCTTAGGATCTTAAAAGAGCACAACCTAAGTTGAGGTCTGAACCGATAGCTCAGAGACTAAAACACAGAGAGCATCGGGGCTGCGACGCTTTGGGGTTTACCCATAAAGTTACAGTAGCAAACAGATACGGAACGACACAGCCTCCTATGGGCAAAAGAGACAACGGTTTGTAGCTATAGGTTGCCATAAAAAGAAAATAAATCCCACTAGGGACGGGTAGGACCCCAAAGCGAAGCAACCCCGAAATACCCCGTCCAGGGACAGAGCAATGAAGGATATTAGATAATCCCTTCGAGGAAGCTTCGCCAATAAAGGCCACCCACAGAAAAACGAAATAAGTAGCGAGACGAAATCACTTGGTACAGTAACTGTAAGAATACAACTAGAGCCAACAACTAAAAATTCAGCGAGACACATACATTATAACCCGTCAAGGAAATAGCCTCGCTAAAACAACGAAGTTCGGTGAACCCACTGAAACAACTCTGCGAGGCCGTGGAAAACAAACACGCCATCAGAACTGATTCGGCGCAGACTGGCGCAGAGACCAAACTCGTTATATAAACAGCTAAATTCGTAGAGACAATACAAACTAATTCGACGAGACAAACGTCCTACAACAACTATCTATAAACTCGGCGAGACAAACTGGCAAAATAAACTGGGCTCAGTCGGAGCGCGGGACAAACTCGCAAAAACAACTGATCTCGGTACGAAAAACTAGCAATAGCAACTAAACTCAGCGCAACAAACTCGCAATAACAACTTCTGAACTAGGTGCGACAGACTCGCAATAACAACTGAACTAGACGCGACAAAACTCGCAATAACAACTGAACTCGGTGCAACAAACACGCAATTAGAACTGAACTCGGTGCAACAAACTCGCAATAACAACTGAACTAGGTGCGACCTCGCAATAACAACTGAACTCGGCGAGACAAAACTAGCAATAGCAACTGAACTCGGCGCAACAAACTCGCAATTAGAACTGAACTAGGTGCGACCTCGCAATAACACTAAACTCGGCGAGACAAAACTCGCAATAACAACTAAACTCGGTGCAACAAACACGCAATTAGAACTGAACTCGGCGCAACAAACTCGCAATTAGAACTGAACTAGGTGCGACCTCGCAATAACACTAAACTCGGCGAGACAAAACTCGCAATAACAGCTGAACTCGGTGCAACAAACGCGCAATTAGAACTGAACTCGGCGCAACAAACTCGCAATAACAACTGAACTAGGTGCGACCTCGCAATAACACTAAACTCGGCGAGACAAAACTCGCAATAACAACTAAACTCGGCGCGACAAAACTCGCAATAACAACTAAACTCGGCGAGACAAAATTTGCATTAACAACTAAACTCGGCGCGACAAAGCTCGCAATAACAACTAAACTCGGCGCGACAAAGCTCGCAATAACTACTAAACTCGGCACGACAAAACTCGTAATATTAAACAACTAAACTCGGCGAGACAAAACTCGCGATAACATTACTAAACTCGGCGAGACAAAACTCGCAATAACACTAAACTCGGCGGGACAAAACTCGCAATAACACTAAACTCGGCGCGACAAAACTCGCAATAACAACTAAACTCGGCGAGACAAAACTCGCAATAACAACCGTAAAACTCGGCGAGACAAAACTCGCAATAACAACTAGTAAACTCGGCGCGACAAAACTCGCAATAACAACCGTGAAACTCGGCGAGACAAAACTCGCGATAACATTACTAAACTCGGCGGGACAAAACTCGCAATAACACTAGACTCGGCGCGACAAAACTCGCAATAACAACTAAACTCGGCGAGACAAAACTCGCAATAACAACCGTAAAACTCGGCGAGATAAAACTCGCAATAACACCTAGTAAACTCGGCACGACAAAACTCGCAATAACAACTAAACTCGGCGCGACAAAACTCGCAATAACAACTAAACTCGGCGCGACAAAACTCGCAATAACAACTGAACTCGGCGAGACAAAACTCGCAATAACACTAAACTCGGCGCGACAAACTGAACTCGCAATAACTTACTAAACTCGGCGAGACAAAACTCGCAATAACAACCGTAAAACTCGGCGAGACAAAACTCGCAATAACAACTAGTAAACTCGGCGCGACAAAACTCGCAATAACACTAAACTCGGCGAGACAAAACTCGCAATAATAACTAGTAAACTCGGCACGACAAAACTCGCAATAACAACTAAACTCGGCGAGACAAAACTCGCAATAAAACAACTCGGAGAACTCGGCGTGACAAGCACGCAATAACAACTAAATTCAGCGAGACAAACACGCAATAACAAGTGAACTCGGCGAGACAAAACTCGCAATATAAACAACTGAACTACGCGTAACAAACACAAAATAAGAACTGTACTCGGCGTGAGAAACACGCAATAATTCAACTAAACTTGGCGAGACAACTCGCAATAACAACTATTAAATACTCGGGCGAGACAAACCCGCAATATAAACAGCAAGACAAACTCGCTATAACACTTCAAGCAAGACAAACTCGCTATAAAACTTAAAGCAAGACAAACTTGCTATAACACTTAAAGCAAGACAAACTCGCTATAAAACTCCAAGCAAGACAAACTCGCTATAAAACTTCAAGCAAGACAAACTCGCTATAAAACTTAAAGCAAGACAAACTCGCTATAACACTTCAAGCAAGACAAACTCGCTATAAAACTTAAAGCAAGACAAACTCGCTATAAGACTCCAAGCAAGACAAACTCGCTACAAAACTTCAAGCAAGACAAACTCGCTATAAAACTTCAAGCAAGACAAACTCGCTATAAAACTCCCAAGCAAGACAAACTCGCTATCAAACTTCAAGCAAGACAAACTCGCTATAAAACTCCAAGCAAGACAAAAACTCGCTATAAAACTTAAAGCGAGACACACTCGCAGGTACCAACTAAAACTCGGCGAGACAAACTCGCAGGTACCAACTAAAACTCGGCGAGACAAACTCGCAATAACAGCTCAGTGAACTCGGCGAGCCAAGCTCTGCCATTCAACAACTAAACTCGGCGAGACAACTGACTCGCGAGAAACAAAACTCGGCGAGGAAAAACTCGCAAAAGCAATAATACGGACAAAACAAGACAGTGAAATTTTGAACAAACTAGTTACCCGCTAGAGACAACCTGTTCTTGATCTGACGGAAGAAGGACGGCCTGCGCTCGACCGCAGAATGGATTCTCGAAAGTCAAAGCATTGTACTGTGCCGGAGCAGGTTGGTCTCCATGAGCAGCTTAAACAGGAGCAGTTGGGACGGCAATAACTTCTAGAAGTAAAGCATTATCAATGGTAACGGTAACTTGCACTGTCATGAAACTTGGTAGAGAGGGCAGCGATGAATTTCAGCAGAAACAAACGAAGCAAAGTGACGGTCGTCCTGTCGAAAAGACTGAGCGAGTTATGGCGTGAGGTGTGGACTGAAATACTGAACACGGGGTATAAGGTTACGTAACACATCCCAACGGACCACATACTGCACGTCGAATATATCTAATCAGGAATATAGAGGCATTATATGCGGGTTCCCCAGAGAGAATAGGAATCGAATTACTGTGTAAGTAATCTTAGACGTAAATCCGTACAGACCAAGAAAATATCAATGGGCGAGGAAGCATACTAAAATTGACCCACCAAAGTTTAATATCGGAGACTTTGTAAGAGTATCAGTTTGTTACAGTTTGCGGACTTCGCGGATTTTCCCTTTTTCACTCCGACCATGAAAACCTTTCAATGTATCAGTCCTAATTTTATTCCATCAGTGGAGACCCTGTAGTTACAGACTTGATAGCGCTGACTGGCCAGTAGTTTCACCGGCAATTCATGACAACAATAATGACCTTTATATAATCTCCTTCGCAGCCGACACGCAGGTCGTCACGCACGGAAGGGAGGAGGTGACTAGCCACACTCAAAATCCGCCAAAAAATAAAAATTTTAATCCATTTACATAGAAAATAAATAGAAGTGCACTGGACAGGTGTAAAAATTGTTGCTGTTGTTAGCTAAATTAAAATAACAATAAAGATCTTTTCTAGCAGCCACCCCACCCCCCTCCCCGGAATTATATCCCCCATTCAAAAATTCTGGATCTCCCCTTGAAGGCCAAGATAATAATGTCAAATTAAAAAAAACAATTTGTTAAAAACTAAGAGCCAAACATTGTTTATACAGAACAACCCGAATGTAACACATACTGAGATTGGTCAAAAACGTTTCTTCAAATTTTCTTGACAAATGATACAAGCCTCCTAAATTGACTTTACATGAACACTGTATGGGAAGTAACCTCTCTTTGGGCTCGTCACATGTCTCCTCCTCCTACGTGGGGGGAAGAAAGATTGCGCGACGAGCCCAAAGAGCGTCAACGTAGAACTAGAAGGCTATATGGGAAGCAGCTAGCCATAGGAAGATCTCTTCTATAACAATAATTATTTTACTTTACGAGCTCTCCAGACCTGTACACGAACTTTCGATCTAATCCCCATGTATGTCTGCATACTCGGCAAATCCTGTTTTACCTGTTAATTCTCTTTAGATTTCTGCCTCCGCGAAGCATTTGCCCTTCCGGTGTTCGCAAAAAGAAAGGTCGATTCTCCAAGGAAACCTGCAATTCATTGCAGGCGTGGTTTACAGAGCGCATTAGTGATCCATATCCTGATGCAACTGAGAGATTGATGTTGGCCCAGCAACATGGACTAACTTTGCACCAGGTAACATATTTTTGAAAAAATTAAGTGCTAGTAGAACACAAGAATGACATTAGAATATCCCAAAACAGAGATCCTTGTCACCGAGAAGACCGAGAGTCATCGCGTCGTCACGCAACGCTGGCTAGAGAAGCGTTGCGTGACCACCCAACCTGTCATACCGATATGTATGGCAAGCTCTTTAAATTGCTTCTTTTTTTATGTTGGCTACTTTTTATGTGTTCCAGTGACACAGTACACAGGGCTAGTCCACTGAAATGTTTTCATTTCTAATGATATTAGCAGTTGAAGCAATCTTTTCAAATTCACATATTTCGTACAAATATGATTGGAAAATGTTAGAGGAAAATGTACTACCATCTTCGTTAATTTTTCTGTAGATTAAGAACTGGTTTTCCAATGCCCGAAGACGTCTCCGAAACAAACCGAGTAAGTGTCCGAAGAATCTCCGCGGTCAAAAGCGAGGAGGATGGAAACCGGCGAAAGACGTCACACCTTCAGTTAGCCAATCAGAGAAAGGTTTAGCTTTATCTCCGAGCAAAACCCAGACAGCGGAACAGCCTCAAAGGTATAAAAAAGTTTAATTTTTTTTAACCATTCTAATTTAACAAGAATGTAAATATTGTAAATATTTACTACGCATTTCGTTTTGTTTTTAAAGTCGCTTCCAAATTTAATTTCCGCTCAAAAACGCGACACACGCTTAAGCAGTTACACAAGCTAAGAACAACTTCTTGCAAGGCAACTATATAAAGCTACGCTTCCTTCCCTCCATCTTGAAAACAACATACGCACGCGGGATCCACGGGTGCCGCGAGGGAAATTTGTTTCAACCAATCAGAAGCACTACCCAGATCTGGGTAGTGGTTACGTCACAAGTACGGAATTTTGGCGCTCATTTCTCATACGTCTGTTTCGCGGGGCTACCAGTGGTTGCGACGCAAAACGACGTCTGTTTTCTCAGGCTAAGCAAAGACGTGATAACTCTCGACAGTCAATAGGCCATTTCCGAGTTGCCTTTTACCTCTGTTTCAAAACGAGTCCTGGTGCACAACCTTTCATATGGAAATGAGTTTGATTTGCATGACAATACACGTGCAGGTAAAACTAATAGACCAATTTCGATATATTAATATTCTAACTTGGCTCCGAGGCTTAGGGGAATAAAACAAAAGAAATCGACAATAAATCACATCGAGGTTGAGGGGTGAATAAATCATTTCTTTTGTTTTATTCTCCTAAGCCTCGGAGCCAAGTTAGAATATTAATATATCGAAATTGGTCTATTTCCATAACAAAGGTTGTACACCAGGACTCGTTTTGAAACAGAGGCAAAAGGCAACTCGGAAATGGCCTATTGAAAACACAGCAAAACGTTTCGTTATTTCTCCGTCTTTGACTGGAAGACTGACTTTCATCCGCCTCAGTCCTCTGGTCACTAATTCTCGAAGTCAGCAACTAGAGGAGACGGCTGAAATTCAGGCCTATCTGATTATTATTTGCGTAATGTTAACAGCCAATCAACAATTCTACTTGGTTTTTGGATAGTGACGTCATTACATGAACGACACCCTAATATGTTTGCTTTATAATTACAGCATTGACAACACTAACATAGCGCCTCAAGTGATGTGGAACACCGTTTACAACTATCCAGGAGTGAACTCTGTGATTGGTGCTCCACAATTCGCGCCTTTTTTTGCCACAAGTGCTCCGTATCAGTTGCCTTGGTTACCCAACGTCACGCTATTTAATGCTATACCAGTCGCCACATTTCCGGCTAGTCTCAATCCCCTGGTCCTATTTGCTGGAGCAATGGGACTTGGCAAGGATATGAAGAAACCATTAAGATTAATGAGTGAATAAAAAAAACCCAGTAAAAACCTAATAACACTGAAGAAAGGCTTTCGGTTATAAATCATTATAAATCCAGCAGGCTAACCATTTGAAGATGACCGGTTCATGTTTTTAAGCATTGCACAGTGCGGCTTGTCTCGCAATTTTGCTCGTTTTTATGAAGAAGCGCGCGTTATATAGTTTACCAGCTTTTTCAGCTTTTTTCTGTTGTTTCTCAGTAAGTTCCATGTTTCTGTACTCAACTCACAGATTTACATGGCAGTATTGAACTAAAATTGTTGATTATTGTTGCATTTTGTTCACAACTTTATAAGCTAACGAATTTAGAAACTGTTGAAGTTACGAGCTATCTGTGTTGTTAATTCATAATCTTCCCTGAGTCAGCTTTCATCTGTCAAAATGTTTTCTGGGAACGTGCCAATTTTAAAAAGTCACTGTTGTTCAAATCGAAACAGTACGGCGAAAGACGAAATTAAAATAATTGGAATTGAAATGACCACCTCTGTCATTCGTAGTTCATCGTGAAACTTATTTTTCTGTGTGTGTTGAACACCACTGGATATTTCACTTGTTGTGTTGGTTTCGTTTTCATCAAACTACAATTGGCTACATCTTGCGCAGATCAGCTTCAGTGTCGTAGAAAAATAGTCAGGAAAACGTTTCACATTGATTATAGGCACTTGGACAGGAACAGTTATAAATTGTAGCGAGAGAATTCGCAGATTTGTTATTATATGATGACCCTATTGATATTAACGTTTCAAATTTTCATATTATTTTCAACTTAGATCGACTGCATGCAGAACGAGCACGCTAGGCAATATTTTTTCAAGAAGGCCACTTCTGCAGTAAAGCAGTTCTTTGATGTACCATGTATTGGAGTATTTTTGTTAACATTAAAAATAATTTCGCGTCACTTTTGTTTCCTCTTATTATTTGCTGGTTGGGTCTGGTGAACGTAATAATCAAACACAAACAGAACGCGCGAGTAACTAGCATCTATATCAAGCACAAATCAGAGTGCACGAGCCACTAACGTAATAATCAAACACAGAACGTAGTCATACAGTTAGTATCACGCATCATAGAATAAACAGAGTGCGCGAGTCACTAACGTAACAATCAAACAAAACAGAGTGCGCGGGTCACCAACGAAACAATCAAACACAAAACAGAGTGCGCGAGTCACTAACGTAACAATCAAACACAACAGAGTGCGCGAGTCACTAACGTAATAATCAAATACAAAACAGAGCGCGCGAATCACTAACGTAACAATCAAACACAAAACAGAGTGCGCGAGTCACTAACGTAACAATCACACAAAACAGAGTGCGCGAGTCACCAACGTAACAATCAAACAAAACAGAGTGCACGGGTCACCAACGTAACAATCAAACACAAAACAGAGTGCGCGAGTCACTAACGTAACAATCAAACAAAACAGAGTGCGCGGGTCACCAACGTAACAATCAAACACAAAACAGAGTGCGCGAGTCACTAACGTAATAATCAAATACAAAACAGTGCGCGCGTCACTAACGTAACACAAAACAGAGTGCGCGAATCACTAACGTAACAATCAAACACAACAGAGTGCGCGAGTCACTAACGTAATAATCAAATACAAAACAGAGCGCGCGAATCACTAACGTAACAATCAAACACAAAACAGAGTGCGCGAGTCACTAACGTAACAATCACACAAAACAGAGTGCGCGAGTCACCAACGTAACAATCAAACAAAACAGAGTGCGCGGGTCACCAACGTAACAATCAAACACAAAACAGAGTGCGCGAGTCACTAACGTAACAATCAAACAAAACAGAGTGCGCGGGTCACCAACGTAACAATCAAACACAAAACAGAGTGCGCGAGTCACTAACGTAATAATCAAATACAAAACAGAGTGCGCGAGTCACTAACGTAATAATCAAATACAAAACAGTGCGCGCGTCACTAACGTAACACAAAACAGAGTGCGCGAATCACTAACGTAACAATCAAACACAACAGAGTGCGCGAGTCACTAACGTAAAAATCGAACACAAAACAGAATGCGCGAGTCACTAACGTAATAATCAAATACAAAACAGAGTGCGCGAATCACTAACGTAACAATCAAACACAAAACAGAGTGCGCGAGTCACTAACGTAATAATCAAACAAAACAGAGTGCGCGAGTCACTAACGTAACGATCAAACACAAAACAGAGTGCGCGAGTCACTAACGTAACAATCAAACAAAACAGAGTGCGCGAGTCACTAACGTAACAATCAAACACAAAACAGAGTGCGCGAGTCACTAACGTAACAATCACACAAAACAGAGTGCGCGAGTCACTAACGTAACAATCACACAAAACAGAGTGCGCGAGTCACTAACGTAACAATCACACAAAACAGAGTGCGCGAGTCACTAACGTAACAATCAAATACAAAACAGTGCGTGCGTCACTAACGTAACAATCAATCACAAAACAGAGTGCGCGAGTCACTAACGTAACAATCAAACACGAAACAGAGTGCGCGAGTCACTAACGTAACAATCAAACACAAAACAGAGTGCGCAGGTCACCAACGTAACAATCAAACAAAACAGAGTGCGCGAGTCATTAATGTAACAATCAAACACAAAACAGAGTGCGCGAGTCACTAACGTAACAATCAAACAGGAAACAGAGTGCGCGGGACACCAACGTAATAATCAAACAAAACAGAGTGCGCGGGTCACCAACGTAATAATCGAAAAGCAAGACAGACGAAAAGAACCACTACTAAGGCGAAATAATCTATTTATTGCTAACCCGTTAATACAATACCAGGTAATAATATATTTTCATTGCTTTGTATTTAAAATACATCTATTGAAATAAATATGTCATTTAAATTCTCTGTTCGTTATGGTACAGTTTATCTAATCTGATCAGTCTGGTGACAAATATCTGTTGTTTTTGAAGGTAGAATAAAATAAAACGTAGAGTTCCTTCCTAACAAATATAGTGCACACACTATTTTCTGCTTCTCGAGGGTCTCCGCTTACTGGAGCTTACTGTATACTGACTGAGGTTGATTAAATTCAAAATTCTCCTTACAGTATATCACAATTTTTATATTTCCCTTTGGGAGAATTTTGTTTTTAGTCAAGATTTGAAGAGTTGAGGATTACAGCGAGGGACTAATTAGGAACACCACTTATAATCAACCTTGCTCGGCCACATTATTCCTTTAAATCCCAGAATCAAGCATCAAGTGAATAAATTATTGTGTTTCTAACTTTTAAGTCTGTGGATGAAACCTTAGTGGTAATAATAATAACTTTATTAAAGTGTCATGAATTATAGCAGTTGCCCACTAAATAAGGACACTATAAAATAACATTAAACTAAAACTATAAATCTTAAATTTGCCTCCCCCCTAAACTAAAATTCAATATAACAATGATAACTATTTATTGTTTGTTTTTCCATATTTTGAAAATGCATTTTAGGAATTTGATTTTTAATTTTGAACTTTGACACTCCTGGGAGTGAAAGGGTTAACACACAAAATGAAAAGTGAGTAATGAACTGCTCTAAAATTAGAATATTTCATTTTCTTTCCAAAGAGCCATGTCACTATTATAGTTTTCATGATGTGATGGCCTTCAATCTAGTCTCCATCGCAGTCGCTATTGCCACACAATGCTTCTCCCTGGCTTCTCATTAGGGACCTTAAGCAACCACGGCGGCGACGCCATGGAAAAAGTCACTTAAAAAGTGAATTCACGTTCCTATAAACTACTTCACGATTATTCCAACACGTTCAATTTGTCCAATGTGGCTGAACTGTCCAGGAACTGAATTCGTAGGGACGGAGTCAAGTCCAGATAGATAACGTAAAATTCACCGTCTTGTGTTCACGTTATCCATAATACTTTAAATTTGGTCATTTCACGTTGTTGTTTTGCAGAGGACGGCTAAGAAATGTACAAAGATTGAAAATACATGTGCAGAGCTATTGTACTACTAATTAAACCTATTGTTTTGTGACGTTCTCGTTGCCGTCGTGGTTGCTTAAGGTCCCTATTTAATAGTGGGGAGAAGCATTGCATGATGAATGAACTAAATAACAGTACTGAAGAATCCTCAAAATGATGGCATCATCCGTGACACAACTCATTTAAGACTTCTTAAATAGCGAAGAAAGGAAGAATGCCTGTACATAACGCGACAAAACTGGCCCCTTATAACTATCAGTTTGGTTATCAGTCTATAAGTTCTATACAAATCTGCCCTGTACAATTCCAAATATATTAATGGCAAAAGTCTAGTACATTTTCCCTCTATCTATAACACCTAATTCTGACAAATAAACTGTTGTCAAAGTGATTTTGTGACCAGAGGGTGTACTGACTTAATCTCCCTGACGTTCATTGGCAACATGTGATCGTGGTCATCAACAAACTTGGTTGGTGTGACTGCGCAGTATGGCATGTGACAGTGTGGTCTGTTGAGCGCGGGATAATACTGCCTGTAACAAAGATAGGCAAAGAACAGACCTGCAAGAGACAGACACTTTTGATTAATGGGAAGTTCACAAGATTGACACTTAAGGTAATACTTGTATTTTTCAACACACACACAAGAATTGTTATTCATTCATATACAACTCACCTAGTATCGAGCCAACCGTGATGTCTGTGAAGGAAATAACAGAAGGACATCAGTTTATAATTCAAATAGAAGAAGATCTCGAATTTAAAGTACAGTCAAACTGCTGCTAATGGGAAGAGATAAATTGTTGCAAAACCTACCAACCCATCAAACAAACAAACAAACAAACAAACAAACAAACAAACAAATAAACAAACAAAGGAGTTCTATAACTGTGCATGTTTGTGAAGTGGTTGAAAACAAGCAGGGGTTTTATTAAGATTTTGAGCTGAGGTAGCAATAACTTAATATAATAATGTTCTTTATAAAAGAAAAAAAATTGGTTAAGATGGTGAAAGCAGCCAGAAAAAGTTGAAGGCCCCTGAATATGAATTCCTTCAATGATTAAAATTATACTAGTACCTTGCCAGTGATGACGATAATCTGAGTATCTGGTGAGTGTCATAGCTGTGGCAATTATAACTGGAGTCAAAGCAACACACAGTTTCCACCCTTGTCCTCGTCCCTGCGCTTGGAAGCAGTGCAACTTTCCCGCAAGATAAAGTGAGATAAAGCCCAGGCCACTGAAGGCAACTGCACATAGAGAAATAAGACAAAGTCAGGCAACCCCTTCCCTTTTAATTTTTAAAACTGAGGTTTAACATAATTATATTAAGTTTTTGCTCATTTTTTACATGTACCCACTTATTATTTTTATTTATTTATTTCTCACACACCACTGATAGCCGACCGCCACAAGCCTGACTTTTATTGTAAAATCAAAAACTATACACATATCACTCTAAAAACTGGGAAGCTTCCAAAAATTACAAGGTTTGTACATTGTATAACGCCGCATACAACTGAAATTCTTTGGGTGGGTGGGTGGATGGCGGACGCAACAAAAACAACTGCCCGCCTCACCGGTCACAAGACCTATACCCAGGCCCCAGCGGTGTGTGAGAAAAACATTTTCCACTTCTTTCGTTTCACTCAGCCAGTGGAAAATTACCCTTATCACAAGACTTGCTTTTAAAATATTGTTAAATAAAATTAATATTTTGAAACTGTAGTGTCATACCATCTCTGTGTACATCTTATTTATAAATTGTCAGTAACTACTTCCCTACCACCCCCCCCCCCCCCCCCCTACCTCAAAGTCCTCCAAATTGAAAAACAAAATATACATTTCTGACTGCAACTTACATGAAGCATGACCACTAGGAAAGCTTTTTCTGCCCTCAATTATTTCATCAGGGTCGCCATCACACTTCATACTTGCAGGTATAACTCCATTTGGATAACAACGCCAGAAGTAATCTGGGCGAGGCCTGCAACATTAACCACATAATTTGACACAAGCTGAAGTCATACAGTGTGTACGTGACAGTTCTGTGTAAATATTGCCTATACGAAACAAGCTCCTTTTCGAACTGACATCAATCAGAAGAAAAGGAACTAATGCCCGGGCCAAATGAGGATGAGAGTTGCTGAGAGTTCAAACTCTTGCTAGCATTTGGCCTGAAACTCTCAGCGCTCTCATTGAATCTCATGTGCTCTCATTGAATTTGACCCTGCTCAAATTTTTCTTGAGAGTTGACTCAAGATGATGATAGTGAATGAAAGTTGAAGAAAACTCTCACGAGAGCCAACTCTCAGCTACACTCATCCTTGCTTGGCACAATGAAACTGTTCACCATTTCAGCCATTGTTAAACTGGAATCTAACTACCGTATATTTTAACAAACACAAATTTTACAGTACTCAACTGCCTCAGTAGTTGCTATCGTTTGTTTTCCTTACCTGCCAACAAGAATTTTCACAATATTTGTCATTACTCCATTAAGTCCAAGAGTCAATGTCAAAGCTGGAAGATACATGTGTAGTAAAAATAAACAAAATCAATGGCATACTATTATTATTGTGTCTTTACTTTACTTAGTGAATGTGGTGAACGAAAAATAAATAAAAAAATAAAAAGCATGTATGTGATAGATACAATATGAGAGGCAGATTTGTATGGGAATTTACAATGGCGAGCCATTGTAAATCCCATACAGATCTGATGCGAATATTGTTTCGAGCTTATGACAAGAATGTATCTTAATGGTCATGTTTATTGACTATCTTGGCAATACAAATCATTTTAGGCAAGAAAATCAAAGGAAAAGTTTAATATGTAAATCAGGACGAAATCTGTATCCAATTTACAGAATGATACATATATTAAACATTCATTTCTTTTGTATTTTCTTTATGAAGTATTAATGAGTGTTGTAATAAATAATAACTTACAATGGATCATTGAAATTCACACCTACCAAAGAGGGCTTGTCTGCCATCAATCTTGTCTTTTCTTAATGCTGCCAGAATAATAATAAGAGCAGCAGGAATGACTGCAGCAATTACCTGCCAACAAAATAATAAGATTCTATTACAATACACGTATCCTTTTATTTCAATATCCCCAGAAATAAAACATACCAATCACAAATATCAAAAAGAAACTTACAAATAACATTTCAGTTGAAATTGTGTTCTGGGATTTAGGATTTTTGTACAACCACATCTCCTCGTCATGAATGATGCGTATAAATGCAGAAGTATATTCCAAAGCCCTGAAGAAGAAACAAAAATTTGCAAATTTCTTCAAAAGACAGTCATCAATAACACAATATTACATGTATAAGCTTATTACTAATCTTACCAATAACAAAATTCTCGTTTCTGATTGGTTCCTGTGCGCCTATTTGTTACGTAATTGGAGCACAATCATATGGGTGTCCAATTACATATGATTATTATTAGTGTCCAATTATTGGACACCTATGCCATTCGCGCGTCAATTATGTGCATTTAAATGGGTTCTTTCTTGCTGTCTTCGTACTGTTTTGTAAAACTGATTGAATAAATTGCTGACATTTTCACTAAAAAGAGGTCTCTCAGAGTTCCTACATTGTAACCTCAACTTTTGTTATTGATACGATTTAAAATTTGTAATTGGATCTCATGTCGTACAATTCAGGGAGTAATCGTCCTTGTAATTATATCCTATTGGCCTTGTGCTGCGTACTCGGCCGATTTCTAAATTACTCGCCCGATTACATCCTGTACTCCACTCAGTTCAATTACCATTACTAATCACCACGGTAATTATGAATCTTACCAATAATGTAACTGAACCCACAAAAAATTGGGCAACTGAACTTGATCAATCAAACACTGATTAAGTTCTTGGAATTGACTGATACATTTATTGTGAAGTTCGATCGTATCTAACCATGGATTGCGTTCGTTTTATACCAATTGCAAACGTTCGATTGCCGGGAGTCATAGCAACAACGTTTTTCAACATGAACAGGTTTTCGCCAGAACCCTGTCTCACTTCGTAAGAAGAAAAACCTTAAACCAAAAACAACACACAAATAAAAAAGGTAAGTGTCATGAAAGATGACCAAAAGAAAAGAACCAATCGTAAACATCTGTGTTTGTCAAACAACTTTTTACACGTCGACATAAGCTAATTTTTATACTCTTTCATATTTATAATAGCTTATATATGCATGCGATCGGAGGCCAAAAGCCAATGTTCCGTGGAAAATTATACTTCTACTTAAATGAAATTTAATAAGAAATAAACAACTTACATAAATATGGCGAATAGGATCATTCTTGCTCCAATTTCGGCCAATAAATTGCAAGAACCGTGCCTTAATCTCGCCGCCATCTTGGACATTTTGAGAAATATTTATTTGGGTGACCGCTGATCAAATATATCTTGGGCTCAAGCTTTTTTCAAAATGTCCTCTGATTGGTCAAAATTTGTCACGTGGAGGGAAGGCCTGTCCGCCATTTTCCATTTTGAATCAAAACTTCATGATTTTGTCCAGTCTAATAGTGTAAATATTCCTTCGATCTGGAACTATGGATCAATTTGACGTGATAGCAAATCAGCCAATAGTTATAGATAATGTATGTGAGATTTCTGCCGCCGATATTTGACACGGAAAAAAACTGGCAATTTTTTGGTATCGAGCTCTGTATCAACAAACATGGGTGGCTATTGAAAATCAAGATTTATTTAACCTTATTTTGTTGTTAATATAGGGATCTGGAGTCATCAAAGCTGGATTTGCTGGAGATCAGATACCCAAATACCATTTTCCAAACTTGTAAGTATCCTGCTGTTTTTGTCCATTTTATAATCATCCATTTTATATTTCATGTTTGAACAACCAATATTGTGCTTAAAATAGCTTATCTCAAATGATCAATTTTAATTAGACACGTTCTTGACAGTAATTTTTCCCGGGAGACATCCAATTATAATTTTAGTTGTGAGTATTTTGCCCCCTGCCGAGAGATCAAGTGCTTGAAAAGATATTCAATTTATTTTATGGAAGTGGGTACTCGATATAACGAGCTTGATGATCGCCTAGATTTATTAAAGTCTTTAAAGATTCGATGGACCATGGTAGGGTCGCAATTGCTGTAATAAAACTGGGAATGAAAGTATGCTCCAAATGTGTACTGTACAGTACTTGCAAATAAGGAACACATTCATAACATTATAATTATTGGTCAATGTTGGAAATTACCACAGAATGAATATGAGATTGATTGCAATACCAAATAAATGCCTAACAGTGCTGTCGATTTTGGTATACTTTGGTGGCAACATATCAAGCTAATTTGGTCTTGTACACTAGGATGCATTCCATGAACATCCCACGCTGAAGATATGCCTAGATTTTCAAAATTCTATGCCAATTACGCCATTAAGTAGGTCATCTGCAAGCCAGCTTACACATGCCGGCATATGCCAAAAACTACAATCATATGCCAGTACACCACCCATTTTGAATCCCACACCAAAGATCTTCGGCGTAACCTGCATACAATGCACCCTGGGTGTACAGCCTGTAATCAGTGTTTTGGTTCAAGTCAATGCCAATATATGAACCCCGACCTGACTATTGCTGAAGTATACCAAAATTGTACCAACATCACACAATAGTTGACAGAGGAGAATAAATATGTAAGTTAATAACTTACATATTTATTCTCTTCTGTCAACTTGACATTGAGATTGTGAGGAGCAATGAGATTTTGATCACTTTTGCATGTTTTGTTTATTAGTGTTGGCCGTCCTAAACATGTGCGCGTCATGGCTGGTGCCTTGGAAGGTGATATTTTTATTGGACCTAAAGCTGAGGTGTGTGGAATGTCACAAAGTTGATACAACTACAGTTGAACCCCTCTAATACAGACACCGAAGGGACAAAGCAAAGTGTCCGTATTAGAGAGGTGTCTGTATTATAGAGGTCATGAATATGACGTCAATTTAAAGGCTCCAAAAACGGGCTGCTCTCACAGGCTAAGGCTCCACTTATGATAAGAAATAAGAATATCAATGACAAATGGCGATAACATGTCAATAAACTGATTACACTGATGGAGTGTCCGTAGTAAAGAGGTTACGTTTATACAAATTTACTATCTGCGGCCGAGATTTAGTGTCCATATTAGAGAAGGTCCGTATTATAGAGGTTTTCTATAATTTATGGGCATTTTGCCGGAACCAAGGGAACTGTCCGTAAATACATGTAGGTGTCCATATTAGAGAGGTGTCCGTAAGGAGAGGTTCGACTGTATTACAAAATGTTTTTTTTTAAAGATCAATAAATGCATTACTAGCATGTTTACTATAACTAATGGTGAAATATTTAGTTATAAGAATATTATTGTAAACTTGATGTGGTTATGATTTTAAGAAGATAACACATTAAATTTCAATCTCTCCTTATTTTATTTATTTATTTTTGTTGCTCTTGAAGTTTTGGAAATGACTGCCACTTATATATGCTATTCTTTGTAGGAACACCGAGGCCTCCTAAATATTAAATATCCTATGGAAGTAAGTGAAGAACTTTTTACCTTAGAATGGTTTCAAATTATTGAAAGTAGAAATTTGTATTCTTTCTCATACTAATTCTCAAGGTCCCTGTTATACAGTTAGGAGCGATCGCCAGATAAGTATATTACAGATTGAAATGTTTTGACATTAAAACATTGTTGTTCTTTTTTTCAGCATGGTGTTGTGAAAGATTGGAATGATATGGAAAGAATATGGCAGGTACTTTAGAGTGAGATAATTCCAGGCAGTTCCTTGACTTGGACTAATCAGTTAATTTGTTAATGACTAACTTTTGTTACTTATCTCTTTTCTTTAAGTACATCTATTCAAAGGATCAGCTACAGACATTTTCAGAGGAGGTAAACATTAGAGTCGCAGTGATAGATTACTTTTTTAACTTTTTTGGGACTTGCCTAAAATATATTTTTGTTTTTTCTTTTCTCTCAGCATCCTGTGTTACTGACAGAAGCTCCTCTTAATCCACGGAGAAACAGAGAAAAAGCTGCAGAGGTCAGTACTACTGTACGACACCCAGGGGGGACTCCTGTATAAACATAATGGCGTAATCGTCAGAAATTTTGAAAGGAACCCCTTAAATGTACCAGAATCTCATTTTGTGGGTGTTGTCAGTAAAAACTAGATGATCTCATCGAAGGGCTAAGCCTTGGAATAATCCTTAATGCTGAAAAGTAGCTTTCCTTGGAAAGTAGCCTTCCTCTGAAAAGTTTGTTAAGCAAGAAACAGGAATGTATGTTTCCATGTAATGCACATGTTATGTATATTTTTAAAAGTTGCTTATGCTCAGTTTCATGTATTTTTTCCCAGATATTCTTTGAGACATTTAATGTACCAGCCTTGTTCATATCCATGCAAGCAGTGCTTAGTTTGTAAGTAACAAGCACTCATTTTGTACTTTCCTAAAACGAGTGTTGTCAATACACGCAATCTGAGTCGATTCTAATACACGCAATCTTAGTCGATTCTTCTACAGCAGCTGACGATTCGACTTACGGGAAATCAATTAGCGAGGCTCTTAAATATATATATATAGCAAGCATGAATTGACTTGACCTGTCTTTCTTGTAGTTGACCCGACATTCTGGAAGTCGATATGCGAGACACTTAGAAAAAATACAGCAAGAAAGGCTGACAGGGAGGGTAGAAAATTTGGACAAATTGATCGATACCCATCTTTTGTTTGGGCTTACTGCAATTCAACTTAGTTTGGGTGTATTGGACATCTTTGCCTAAAACAGGACTATGCATGTACACTGTTTAGTGGAGATTCAATTTAGTGGATCTATCTTTAGCTGATGGCACAAGGTTTGACTCTGGGAATGGAATTAACATTAATGCTGAGTTTAGCAGAGAGCATTAGAACCAAAGATGTTTTCTTGGACACTTATCTACACACAGTATCTAGAAATGAAAGTCAGTCATACATATAAGAGTTGAATTGAATCATGTTGTTTATCTTCAGATATGCATCTGGTCGTACCACAGGTGTGGTGTTAGATTCTGGTGATGGAGTGTCTCACTCGGTCCCTATCTATGAAGGCTTTGCTATGCCACATTCTATTATGAGGACAGATATTGCTGGCAGGTCAGTGCTATGTTTCTTGTCAGCTACGCATGCGATTTGTCTTGTTTGATCAACATTGGTGGGTTGACATTTTATCAGTAGGATTCTTATGACCACAGATTGAATTGGATTTAGAATGTTTTTTTGAAGGGAGTAAAAACTCTTGAAGTTGGTGAGAACCAACAACAAATACAACCACTTTATTATTATGCCTGGGCTAGGCTGGAGGCAAGAATTATACAAACTGTACACCAATCTTTTTGTTTTTAATTGGAACGCTTTTTAAATTAGAACTAATCAAGTAATTCTGTAATCCATTAATTCATTTCTCTTATATTGTGATTCTGTCAACAGAGATGTAACAGCCTATCTAAGACTTCTTTTAAGAAAGGAAGGCTTCAATTTTCATTCTTCTTCAGAGCAGGAAATAGTGAGAACTATTAAAGAGGTTAGATGATAATCAATAATAATTGTTTTGTGTTCTGAAAGCTTGTTTGCAAAGTGTGCCAAAGTATTACAATAATGCAGCAATAATGATTAAAGTTAAATTTTTTTTTCAGCGTGCTTGCTATCTAGCAATAAACCCACAGAAAGAGGTAAGAGAGTAAAATGTACCTCATAAAATGCATTTAGTTTATTTTATTAGATTTTTAATATGGCAGTCTCTTTTAATAATAGGAAATTAATGATGATTTGTAACAATTTACAGGAGTCACTAGAAGGGGAAAGAATGCAGTACGTACTACCAGATGGGAGCATGCTAGAGGTAACAGATTCAACATCAGATTCAACATACATTTTCGACAACCTAAACGGAAGTCATCTTTGACTTGACTTTGACTCCAAAGATGACTTCTGCTCAGGTTGTCAAAACGTTAGTTACCAACAACAGTTCTTTTTAGGACTACCCTCACCCAGACGATCATAATAAACGAACTAATTCTATTTTGTCAAACACTACTTTGAATACTTTTCCATTTCATGACTGTATAATAAGAAGCCTATTTTCGCTTTCTGTAAGCTTGGTAACCAATTTTTCGATAAAAATACAAGGGCAAAACATTATAAAAGGAGATATTCCAGTCATTTCGGTCTCCACATATTTTGTCTCTCTCTTGCCTAGGTTGGTCCAGCACGTTTCAGAGCACCAGAACTTCTGTTTAGACCTGACTTGGTTGGTGAGGAATGTGAAGGAATCCATGAGGTAAGAAATTGATATACATGTAAGACTTCTTACCTGAGTTTCGAGTCAGCCCTTCAATAATTAGTGTAGTCCAATGGAAAGGGAACCATGGAGTACATTATTTTACTCACTGCTAGCCTGGCAAACATCCTGAGTACGGTATCCTCTTGCCCGTTTTGTGAATATTAAACTAAATTTTGCATCGCTTTCATAGCTGGTGGCTCTTTGAATGCTATGATAAAATAATGGCCAATCCGGGAAAATGAGAGTCACTTCTTTTTCCCAGCTTTGTCACAATAAATTTTATTATTTTGCCATTGTGCACAAAGAACCGCCAGCTATGTGCGTTAAATTTAGTGGGGAAATTTGCTCGTAATTACTAATATGGCTTATTCATAAAAGCTAGGAAATTATAAGGTTCTCCGCTCAGGGGTTTGGTAGGGGAAGGGGGAGAGGGAGATGGAAAAAGAGAGGGAGTCTTCTCTTCTCCCTCCCCTATCTAATCACCTAGCGGAGAGCCTGCTTGCAGGTTAGTCAAACTGTTTTCCAGTTCACATTAACGAGACCTGACATTTTAAGACAAAACCTTTTACAAACTTTTATTGCATGAATGTAATGAGGATCCCGAAACATACATTATTTTGTGTTCACTAATGGAAAAGTGTAGATGTTCACATTTCTTTCTGGTCAAAGTTATTTTAAGGAAAGGGCAATTTAATAATTGAATTTAGAATGAACTATCTTAATGCATGACCTTGTCTTAACACATTGACACCCATACCGGCCATAAACGGCCAAGAGGAGACCACAGACTTGTACCACTTGTGACGTCATCACTTTTCACGCCAGAGGATGTCTTTGATAATCAACAGATAGAGTTGGAAAATGTCTAACAAAGCATGCCTAAACGAGCACGAAACGTTAAATTGGACCAGAGATACACACAAAACAACTTGGATTTTTTCCTCCAAAATCACTAAAAAACGCGACCTTCACTACCATTGACACTCTTTGTCAAAAAAATTCCCTTTTACCCCAAAAAACTGTCGAAATTTTGATTTCTGCGCATGCCCAAGGAAAATATTGAATTCGTTGCTGCTGCGTAGAAGGGGATGTTAGTTGCCGTGTTTTAAACTAAGTTTTAGACAGTTTGACATTGAACTGTTGATGTTGAGATAATGGCCAGAAATAGGCATCTGGGATGTTAGATTGCCGTTTTTTGGAAAAAGCCCGGGTGTCAATGGGTTAAACTTGACTCGTTATGGTAGCCTGCGAGTGCAGCTGGCTTATTTTGTGTGTTGTTTGACACTGCAGTGTGAAACAACAGTCAGAAAAAAAAGGCTGCTGTTACAGGCTAGACTGAGATATAATAAATTATTGTTGTTTTATATTTGTCTAGGTGCTGGCATTTGCTATTCAAAAATCAGACTTGGATCTTAGACGAATTCTGTACTCAAACATCGTTCTCTCTGGTGGCTCAACTCTGTTTAAAGGTGATTACAGCCTTTGATTAACCAGTTCTTTGATTATATAATATTTCTGTGCACGACCTTGTCTTAGAGACAATTTTGTTCTTTGTGCAGGATTTGGAGATCGGCTGTTAAGTGAAGTGAAGAAACTAGCACCAAAAGACATCAAAATTAGGGTAAGACATGTAACTAAACTGCTTTTACAAACTTTTAGTCCATAATAAGAGAAGGTAACAAAGAGAGCTGACTTTTTCTATTCCACTATGAAGGCTTTTGAATTTGTCTTAAGACCAATATTATAATAATTTTAACACCCAAGCACGTTAGTCATGACATCAAGAGAAATACAGTGAACTCTCTCTGAGGCAGACACCCTCTGGACCAGCTCTAGCTGTCCGCCTTAAAGAGGTGTCCGCCTTATAGAGAGTTTGTTACAGAAAAATAAGAGAAACTTGATTTGTCGGGACCAGCCAATCATGTCCACCTAAGAGAGGTGTCCGCCCGCTTTTGAGAGAGTTGACTGTATTCTATGCGTCCTAAAAATAGATTTTATTATATTCTCAAGTGAATAAGTAACATCCCGTTTTCGAGGATTGTTTGAGCCTTCAATTTTAGACAGAGAAGTTGCTAGGTAACATGACGTACATAGACACTATGCTGGTGTGGCAACGTTTGGAATACTCTAGCCTGTGTGGCAGGCGTAGAAAGGGGAGGGTGGAGGGGAGTTCTGTGAAGAGTTGTCAAGTGGCTGTCCCCGACTGTATGTAGGGAGGAGAGGACAAGTGTTATAACAAGCAATTTCTATTTTTCCTCTGATTAGATTTCTGCTCCTCCAGAAAGACTTTACTCGACATGGTTTGGGTAAGTTTCATGCGTTTTTGCCAGGCTCTTGTTTTTTTCCCTGTGTTAAAACAAGTTTTGTTACTGAAAACATAGCGAGTGGGTAAATTCCATTGTCTATCTAAAGTAATTACAGTATTCGTCGAACCAATCAGATCAGAGGAACAAAACCCAAACCAATCCGTGACTTGGCTTACACGCGTTTTCCCGCGCTTGGCGCCGGTTGCACACTTTTGCTTGGGGTTCTGATTGGTTCATTGCGTTGTTCCCAGTTGTTGTCTTTAGTAGCTACATCCGTAATGTAACACTGATTCTTATTCTTGTTGTCTGTCTTTTAGGGGCTCCATTTTAGCGTCTCTAGACACATTCAAGAAGATGTGGGTCTCCAAAAAAGAATACGATGACGAGGGATCGAGAGCCATTCATCGGAAGACCTTCTAACTTATCTTAGACTGTGCTCTAGTGTTTAAATTATATAGATCAGCTAGATGAGCAGCGTCTGTTACTAATGTACATATGGAATGTCACTTCATATTTTCGTTCCGCGATAGGGCTTAGAAAATTATTGTCTGTAATGTGTACATGACAGTCAAAACGACTCTTGGATAATGAATTTAAGTTCTCTTTACTTTTTTGTAACAAATTCAATTTATTCAGGTCCTGAGAATGAAGGACCTTGTCCTCTCGGGAGAAACACGTTAACTGATGAACAGCTAAATTCTCCCAGGGAAACTATAGAAAATGTACCCAAAACAGTAAGGAGAATTTGAATACTGATATAGGGACTCAGTTGTTGATATGGAGATTATTGGTTGGATGGCATATAATAGAAAGAGCGGATATACTAAGCTGCGAGCAGCCGCGCGCTCTTCTTCAGATCGTACGCGCGAGCAAAAATAGGGATCGCGCTTTCGCCGCTCATCAATTTGTTTTCTCGCGCCATAGCAAAATTAGGAAAAGAAAAAGACTGTGGATATACTTGAGGGTTTTATTTTTTGGGTTAAATTTTCGATAACTGGTGTTATATACGTTGACGTTGAATCGTAAGTGATAAGGAAATTCCTGGGAAGTCCTTTTCTCGGGGTTTTGTACGATTATTAGAAAGAAAATAAGAATCGCGTTATTTAGATCAGGAAGACGGAAGTCGTGTACAAATGCTCTGGTAACATTGCAAAGTAACAAGTTGCAGAAAGATACGTGAATTGTCCTGCCCTAGTCTGCAATACTTTTACTGATTTGCTCAGTTTGAATGGGTTAGTTACATTTGGACTTAAAGGAAGTGAGCGAGTAGTAATATAAAGCGTGGAGCGCTTGCTTACAGCTGTAGGTCAAAAATCAAATAGTAATGACTTAGCCATTATTTTACGACCTATCCAGACAGATGGGAAGTCTTTCCATCACACCCTGTGCGCCGCGCGCTAAAATCTCGGCTTTTGCAAAATCACTTGCTATTGCTGCCGTTGACGAAAGTGGAAGCATAAAGATCTTGGAAAAAGAAAAACTGTTCTTGCAACTTTCCTCAACTTCTCGTCTTACAACTGTAATCTATAAATAATTTTTGTTGTAGTTTATAGTGTTGTGCTATACACCGCGGGTAGATGGTCCCTGTCCCACCACTCCTTTCCATGTTCCCCAAGGCGGACACACCCAGGGATACACTCCTCTTAGGGTAAACCCTTCAAGAAGTTACACCCTTCTTAGGGGGCAACCCACCTGTTCTGTCTGTATTTCCTTGACTCGACAAATAATAGTCTAGAAATACGACTTAACTCTTGACTTGACAATATTAAAAATTTACCCTACGGTTCTATTGGATTTTTATTTATAAAAATAGCATAGGTCGTGTTATTATGCCTATAATTATCTGCTCAAGAATTAGCTTGTTGGATCAGTCAGTACATATTAGACCATATTAGGTAGAAATGAACAATGACCTGTGCAAAAATATGGGAGAGTAGACAATAAAAGTCGCATATAAACGTCTTGGAGTGGGGTGTTCTTTACATTTGCGGTCAAGATTGAGGTGATATGCGATACGATCTTGCACACCCTGGGTGCCAGAGGCTTTTCATTCCAGTGTAGAGATCTTGTACAATGGAACCCCGCCTTACGCCGGGCCACCCCGTTATTACGGCCTGGCTACCTATCAGTTATTATGGCCAGTTTTCTTTGGCCCGTAAGTGTCCGTTAAACGGGGTTCCACTGTAAGGGGCCGTCGACATATTCCCAAGTGCCCCGCTTAACGTCCACTGGACGTTTAGGGGGTAAGGAGAGAACATATTTGGACGTTAGCGTGGGGCATTTTGAGCCAAAAACAAAATGATGCATTTCTTTTTTATTTCATAGAACGGAACATAAAGAGAAAACATAGTTCAGTAGAAAATGAGAACAATTTCGCAATTATTTCGCTTACACATGTGATTGCTGGATCGCACGTAAATCTCACGACTTTCGTCGCTCGCGTATGGGCCCAAACGTGAGCCTGCTTGCTGGCTACTAGAAAAAGATAGGACAGAAAATTCCAAGTGGACTTGGGAATATGTTGACGGCCCTAAATGAATCGTGTTTGTGTCTCGCGCGGTCAGAGAAACTAGACTAAACATCACTGCGTTGGAAAAGTGCAATGGATTGAATGAACTTGTCAGTTTACATACAACTGACATACAATAAACTTGGCTTTTGGAGAAGTTTCCATCGTTCGCGCGCGGGAGAAACGCGCGCAACAAAATAAGCGCAATTCACGCGCGCGTGTCCCGCGCAACTGTAGTTAGTGCCCAGTTCTTTCCAGCTCATATTACAACTCGGTCATGGTAACAATATGGCGGATTCTTTGTAAGAAGTTTCATTGCGCTTTACAACCCTATTTTTTTCTTTATTTGAATATATTTTCGAAAATGACACGGCAGAGGAGAGGGAAACATAGCGTAGATTCTTCAAGAGATCACGTAGATAGGACTAAATTCACTCGCCGCCGAGGAAAGGAGTCTTCTTTCAAACCATTTTTGGTGGTGGCAGCTGTGTTTGGTGTTTCTTTGTGTTTGCTTGGAGCGTACAAACTCTGGAATTATAGATTATATGCACGTCTTTATACACCACTTAATGCGCCATTAGTTATAAACAAGACTGAGATGGATATGAGCCGTTTCTGGGGAACTTATCGTTCAAACTTATACTTTGGGCTGAGGTAAGGCTATATCAAATTTTAATATGTCGATCCATACTGTACATGAATAATAAAACAATCATGCTAGTTTGAACTTATTCCTAAAAAACTACATAAGTCAGTGTAAGCATATTTATTGGGTAATATATGGGTTTATATTTTGTAAAACCAAGCCCTAGTGTGTAGGGCTTAGAAATCCAGTGTATATAAGCTTACAAAAAAAGATTAACTGCAATTCCGAATCATGTGCTGCATCATTTTTCGTAAATTCACGATTCACGTAACTTTTTCAACGTGACACAACACGTACGTTTTAAAATTTACACCAGTTAAACTCATCAACAATAGATGAGCTTGGGGAAGGTGCCTGTAAGGTTGGTGGAGCCACATGCAAAACGAGTCGAGCGCATAGGGTAACCATGGCAACCCTGAGAGCGGCAACCACCAGGCACCGTCACACTGATAGTCAGTGGAAAAAACTACATACTCACCCTGTATACTTACCTAAAGGGAGGGATGGGCCGGGAGCAAATACTTCGAGCGCCGACAACGAAAGGCAACACGCACGAAATGACTTGACATCCACAGGAGAGCTGTAATACGATAATGGCCCTGCAAAACCCCAGGCCACCCCGCAAGCCTACGATCATGCGGGGTACCGCTGGCCACTATTGTCGTGCGTTTAACTTAGCTTGAATTCAAATACAACCCCATTTAATTTTTAAATAACTGAAGAAACATGTTGACAAACAATCACACATTATTTGATTTTCCCAAAAATACATCCGATTTATCTGTTGAAATCACAAATCGTGGCCCAAGGATTAAGCAGATCAAGCATGACAGGCAATAAAAAATTCCTGAATCACGGCTGAATTTCAGCTGTTTTCTCGAATCACGCGCTCAATTTCAGCCAATTCCCGGATCACGCATGACCCCTTCCAGACCCTGCCACATTACTGTTGCCTCTATGTGCGAACCAAACTGGCGCCCACCAGCCGGAACAACAAGCTTTGAGGAATTGACAGAGCCATTACTAGCCCAGTGTCTATTGATTCATGGTTTATCGTTGAATATAACTGTGAATTCAAATAGATTTCACCACGTACAGAGGGATACTTTATGGATTTTATATGGCCTGTTCCTGGTCATAATAATGCTAATTTTGCCACCATGTTCCAGTGTTCCAGACTAAGGGCCTGTTTACTTGACCCCGGGTTGGTTGCTAAGTAACCCGGGTTGAGAACATCTTTTTCAGTCAATCTTATTTATGCATTTACATCAAAAAAGCTTTCAACCCTAGGCCTGGTAAACCCTTAGGGTAACCCTTTTCGAGATCCAGGTGGACCTGGCTAGAACGGTTGAAAATTTCCATGCAAAAAGTTGGTGACAGGCTTTCATGGTAGCTGTGATACTGGCATGGTGGGATACACAGTCTCCACAGTATTTTCCCTGCCTCAGGCATTCCCCTACCATTGGTGGTTGAGCACCTCCAAGCAAATTGGCAGGTTCTGAACATGATTGGTTGCTCCCACTGACTGTCCCTGTACCAATTCTTCATTACCTCTTACCTTCCTTCTCAAAACATAAGTGAAACCCCTGCTTACTCATTGTCCATTCTCCATGATGTGGATGAGGGGTAGAAATTTTGGATCCCAACCAGTGGAAATTTCCCATTTTGGTCTGGAAAGGGGTCTTCCTTAAAATATATACCGTAAATCCTCAAATAAGTGCCCGGGGTGCTTATTTCAAATTTATCTTATTCGAGAGGGGCATTTATTCAAGGAGGAGCGCTTATTTTATTTTTTACAAATCTTGGGCAGACAGTCACATATTTTTGTAATACTAGTAGTAAACATTTGTGCGTAAACAACAACATAACCTGAGTATTAATATTATATACAAAGCCAGCATCCTCCTCAAGTGCTTTGCAATTTTTTGCGATTGATGAGTGCGAAGTGCGAATGACTGGTCACAAGCAGGAAGCGCGAGGGACCATGGGAAGGGGAAAGACGAGGCAACTGTATGTATAGTTCTAAGGGTGGCATCCTTGGTACTCATAATTATTTTCAGTTCGCCAAACACGTTCACAAAGTTTAAATGAAATGAGTATTTATGTGAAAATCTGTTTGTATAGTAGTCGAGTAGTTCAACTTTAATTCTGAATTACCAATTATTATAATGATGAGTGATAAACATGACCAACACAGTACTCAACCTTTGTTGTCCAAGTTTCTCACCCAGAAAAAACAAAAAACAGAGGGGCACTTACTCGAGGAAGGCACTTATTTCAAATGTTGGCTGATAGGAGGGGCGCTTGTTTGAAGGGGGTGCTTATTTGAGGATTTACGGTATCTGATCGTCGTCATCAGTAACCCTTGCTTTAATTTTCCATACCTAGACTAAAATGATTTAAAAGAACAGTAGGACGTACATGTAGCTCTTAAGCCAAGAAAGGGGAGGTCTCCCTGGCAGTGGTTTAGAGACAAGGGTTTATATATGTATAGTCAAACACCCTGTGTCCATTTATGAGAGGTTAGTGTGTGGCTGCAGGGATCACACAACTGAGTGTGTGATTAGAAGAGGTGTCTGCTTATGGGAGGTTTCTGTAAGCAGACTTTCAATTTCACTAACATATTTTGCTCTGTTGCTTTATGCTTTACAGGACAAGGAGTCCTAAGTCCCTTATGACAGGTCTGATGTGGTTCCCTCAGTTTGCACCTGATGGTCAACTAGCCATTCGACACACCTGTGAACAGTCTGACGGACTTCATAAATATGGCTGGCTTAAACATGATGGCACTAATTTTGGCTCACAAGAGATAGTTGACAAAGATTTTCTATTGAATACAGAATTTGTTAAGAGAGTAGGTGGACAACATGGAGGAGACTGGACTGCGAGGATTTCAGGAAAGGAAATGGTTGGTGTCTTTTACTCTTTAAATCTCAAAAAGTGTCCAAGTTCAAACTTTGAGTTCAAACATTTTCCAAACTTTATTTTGAAAAATATTGAAAATCAAACAATACCAAATGAAAGTACAGCTTGTCAGCTTTTATTATTTTTAAAGTTAGAACCACATTAAATGGCTTGAGGTTAGACTCAGGTAGTGAAAGGTTTAGTAAGAGAAAAAATAATATTGTTTCGATGGGGAGTTGTAACATGTTTACTCTAACTCTAAGTGGGGTGGGGGTTCAAACCAAAAATCTTCTGTGGCAGGGGTATGGATCATATTTTCTGGAACAACACATTCTATTGTAGAAAGACTGAGAAAAAAAATGACAGCAATGTTTGTATAGCAACTTAGTAATATATTGCATAGAAAGGGCTATAAACTGCAGACTCCTTCAACTATTGTTCTATCTTGTATCCATTTTTCAGGGCAACCCTAACCAAGTGGTATCCTTGCTGTTCTATGCTACTCACGAAGGAAAAGCTCATCTGCAGCCTGTCATCCAGAAGAACATACTCACAGCGCTGCGAGGTAACTCTCCCGAACTCGGTTCATTCACTCTGCACTTCCCACGCCCTCCAAAAGTCGTGTTTTCCTCGTTTCTGGCCGCGCACGCGCCACACGTGCATTCTGTTAAAGACATCGTGATGCAGAACATGCGCATGGCGAAACTCAAGAGTAACAAAAACATGCAGCTGCTTGCCTTGGCTGGTCACGTGACCCAACGTGATGAGGACGGGAATGAGTTACCAGTGAACTTGTTTGTTCAGCAATGGACCCTCCAGCTTCCATTTGACGTGGAGATTGTGTTCGAGTCGGGAAGTTTTGTAACGAGGGCTGAAAGGTTGCTGGGGTCTTCCTTCACAAATCTTAGAGACAAATACAGTTCCGAGTTCGACAGAAAGTTTGAAGAGAGGTTTACATTGAAAGCGAAAGGGTTCGGTAATGACGAGGTCCAGTTTGCGCAGGCAGGACTTAGTAACATGGTCGGAGGTATCGGGTATTTCTATGGCAGCTCCAGAGTGATTTCTCGATATTTTAAGGAACCAACGGATTACTGGAATAGCGCGTTGTACACTGCTGTTCCTTCACGACCGTTCTTTCCTCGGGGATTCCTCTGGGATGAAGGCTTCCATCAACTGCTTATCAGCCAGTGGGACACGAATATCAGCAAGGATATCATCGGTCACTGGCTGGATTTGATCAACATCGAAGGTTGGATTCCAAGAGAACAGATTCTAGGTGACGAAGCTCGAACGAAAGTGCCTTCGGATTTCGTTGTGCAACACAACGAAAACGCCAACCCGCCGACTCTGATTTTGCCAATCAAGTCGATGGTGGATAAAGGCGTCTTGGATAAAGAGTACCTACGAAAGATCTTTCCTCGATTGAAGGCTTGGTTCAATTGGTTTAACACCACACAACTGGGAAACCTGCCGTCAACGTACAGATGGCACGGACGAGATGCCAAGACTGACAAAGAGTTGAATCCCAAGACACTCACTTCCGGGTTGGATGACTACCCCCGGGCGTCACACCCCTCAGAGGATGAAAGGCATGTTGATCTGCGATGCTGGATGGCGTCCGCCTCTGGATTGATGGCCGATATCGCCCAAGCAGTCGGCGAAAAGTCAGATGCTCTCCTGTACAGATCCACGAATCACTACCTGTCAGACAATGCACTGCTGGACAAATATCATTGGTCTTCAAAGGCGGACTCGTACAGTGATTATGGGAATCATACCAAGTTTGTGAAGCTTATTCAGCGTGTACTTCAACCAGGTCAACCTGGCTCCCCGAAGAAGACGGTTCGCATTGTAACGGCGAAGCAGGGTCCATCTCTTAGGTACGTCAACGCAGTCGGTTACGTCAGCTTGTTTCCATTCCTGCTGCAGATCCTGGACCCGGCCTCGCCCAAACTTGAGAAGGTTCTCAAAGATTTAAAAGACCCCGAAAAGCTCTGGAGCAAGTTTGGTTTACGGTCTCTGTCAAAGAGTGATCCGATCTACAAGAAGTACAACACTGAACACGATGCTCCGTACTGGAGGGGAGCCGTGTGGATCAACATCAACTTCTTGGCTGTCAGAGCTTTGAGCCACTACGCCAGCACTCCAGGGCCTTACCAGGGTACAGCGCAGGCGATCTACACAGATCTACGGCACAATTTAATCACTAACATGTTTAGCGAGTATCAGAGATCAGGGTTCATTTGGGAACAGTATGATGATCGTACAGGACATGGTAAAGGATCCCATCCATTCACGGGATGGTCCTCTCTAGTGGTACTCATGATGTCGGAACATTTTTAAAATTCAATTCTTCTGCAACGAGATTTACGCTCAACCAACTATAGAAAATTAACAGCCTATTTAAAATTCGTATTAATTGATCTACATTGATTTTCCTACGGAATATTTCCAGTTTGATGAAAATATTTCTCTTCTTTGAGACGGCGATGCGAAGGATTCGTGTTGGAGCAGGGCGCCCGTGTTTTCCCGCCATTCGTGACGTCATTCGTTCGACTGTAATCTAATAGAGGACAGCCCTAAACAAATCACAGCGCGAGTTTTACTCGATGAAGAAAATTAACTGACTCTTGGGCGTGACTAGAATAGATACACCAAAATAAGGTGTCCTGAGAGGCTAGCAATAAAACAATATGAGCCATAACAACGTCCCAATCTCATTTCCAGTCTTGTCTCGGACAATGCACCTAACCGAAACTGGTTTCTCACAGTCTACTGAGCATTCAAGTAGAATTCGCCATTTGAAGAAAATAATCCAGAGGAATGGATCACCTTGGGTAACATTTTACGTTCCAACGTGTTATTCTTTTTCTGTTGAGCGCAGCAAGACGAAACTGTTTTCGCTTTTGTTTTCGACTGGTTTGATATGCTTCGTTTGAACTGGTTTGACACGTTTGAGACTGACTGGTTTGACACGTCCTAAAAGGAAGCTAATTCGTGGTTAGCAATTGAAATGCCGTCATGGCGAGAAGTATGAGACTGAACACCTTGCACTGCGTAGCTGGTGCCAGTCCCTAACCGCGCGTTAGAAAGAAAACTCGCTAAATCAAAGAGGAACATTGAATGAAGATTCGGATCGGAGGGTTACCGTTCACCAAGAGACGTTTACATGTAAAACAGAAAACTATTGAAGAAAATGTATGAAAATAGGTATTTATGAGGTCATAGCTTTTAATAACCCGAATTTCAACAAATCCATTCTAGACGTCTTGTATCAGAATTCGCATCCCTTTTATTGGCAAAAGCCGTGTAAGCTGTTTGAGTATTAGAACGTTTTGTTCTGATAACGTGACTTACCAAATATGGTTGTGATTGGTGAAAAAGTAAAGAGATCTTCAATATGGCGGAAAAGCATATTCTATTTCCTTCCGTTTTCTGTGTGAAGCAAGGAAATAAGAGACATCTACACGCAGGCGGCCGCAGGCTAGTAGTTAAGATCTCCCCATTCTCGTCCCCAGAGCCACGCGGGTTTTTTAAATTGTCGTGACGTTTAAATCGCTGATCAAACGAAGGCTCTGAGGACGAGATCTCTTCTTATTGATACACTTTCGCAAAAGCAATATATTTTGCTACGTTTTCAGATGAAACGTAAACGGAGACTTTTGAACTGAACTGAAAATTTATTTATACTCGGAATTCCATCAATTCACATTGGTTTTCATAAAAACTCATTAGTGTCACTGGCAGTTATAATTTCAATTTCTTTTAACGTTAAATTTTTTAGTTGGTTTGCCTAAAAGGATTTAACATTTTATATTTATCTTTTGAACTTTTTTCAGCTGAAATTGCAATCAACGTGTAAAACAAACTCGATTGTGCTTCATATAGTGAACATTTAATTCTGCCGGGGTAACGTTTGGCTCTAACAATGGCACCTTGGTTTAAACTAAGCATAAAATGTTTAACCGTTTTCACAATTATCCAGACAATAATAATGCCGGGTGGTAGGATGTCGTAAATTATTTTAAAATTGAGAATAAATTTTCTCATTACAAATGTGTTTTTTGTTATTTATTATGATGTAGTGCATCTGTATCCGGGGTTCGAGCTTTCCCGGAGCCGTTCGGCGTTGTGTTGTGCTCTTGTTGAAAGAGATTCACTTTGATTCTTGGACAAAAACACTACACTCTCACAGGACGTGCCTCGCCAACTCTGGAGTATAACTGAATGGGTATCGGCGAATTTTGGCGAAATCTGACAAAATACTGGCCTCGCGCGTCTCTTCTCTCTCGCGCGCCTAAAACCTCGCGCTCTAGCTTCTCCACTCGGCTACTACAATTACCCTATTGCGATTTTCCTTGTCTTCGAATAAGCGTCCCTCCTCGAATTGAATAGCTCTCCATTAGAATCAAAGAACTTGAAGTAATCTAAAATGTAGTCAGAGTTTATGCAGAAAGTGGAAGCATATCACGTCAAGAGTTTTGTTTGTTTGTTTCAAAAATAAAATCCTGTAAAATTAAAGCTGGTTTTTAAAAGACCGTTTAATCATGAATGTCGACAAGGGAAAATGTGAAGTTTGCAATATTAAAGCACCCGGGCCCTTAAGTGTCCTCGTAATATTATAACTTTTGTTGATAAATACGATGTGACAAGTTTCGCGCTCCCTGATGGTTATCTTGTAAAAAGGTTTGTTGGGTGGCTACGCCAAGGCGCGTCGCACTGTAATAATCGACGAAACGTTTTCTAATTGTAGTTGAAAGCGATTTCCATTCTTTTTGTAAAAGCCCGCCATGTATAATTTCTGGAATTGAGGGAACTCGAACTGAACTGGGCCAAGCTGCCTTGAAAGCTAGGGATAGAGTGGGGGCGCGTATATAAGGATCAGGAAGTATAATTTCCTAAGACTAACTGTAATAATGTATACCGAAATGGATTTGCTCGAACGTAAAAAAGAAGGGTCTCTCGCAGTGTAATATAGTCCAGTTCTGGCCCTCTCTGTGTCACGCAACGCTACGCTCTCGGAACAGTTCCGAGAGCGTAGCATTGCGTGACACAGAGAGAGCCAGAACTGGACTAAGTGTAATAAAGTTCAGGCATTTATCTACAGTAAATATAACTTTTAATTTTTCTGTCAGTGAAAGTACAATCCGTGTCAAATGTACGATTTATTTTCTATAACTGGTACGCACAAAAACGTGTTACATGTAAGGATCACAGTAGCATAAGGTCTCCATGGCACCTGTTATTTGGGTCATCACACTTCTCGAGACGACCACAAATATTAAACGTCGACGAAGTGACTACGAAAATACTGACAACCTTGTTGGAGAATAGGCTTTTGTCATACGATGCCACTTTACTTTAACTACTAAAATCTAATTCCGATTTCCTTTGAAACGATATACATTGGATAACGCGGATTCGTGTCACTCGATCACTAGTCAAGAGGAGAAGCGTTGCGTGATGACCAACATACGGCTGTGAAGGAGACTATTCGATCACTAGTCTAGTCTCATTCGCAGCCGTCGTTGCGTGACGACCCAAATAACGACTGCGGATTCTATCACTAGTCATAAGGTATTTCAATTTGTCATAAATCTCATTGATAATTCATCAAGTTATAATTCAGGATATCATAACCGTGACGGAGGTTTGGATACCTGCTCTTAAATAGCATGATTTTTACGATTTTTCGTCTCCGTTCACTCCTCGATTAAGAAGATATATCAAACACTCGAGAGTGTTTCATCCGATTTCCAAACACCTCAAATTTCGTCAAAAATACTCCGCTACGCGTGGTATTTTCAACTCTCTTCCTGGTGTTTGTAAATCGGATGAAACACTGTCTCTCGTGTTTGGATATATTTACTTCACATCCAACTTGGAACCAACATGTTCATCACCTGACAGTATAGTATACGTGTACATATACAATTTGAATAAGTTTCGGAGCGATTTATTGCAATGTAAAAACGTCAAAAGCCTCAGCCCAAAAAAGTGACGTTTTTATATCATAAAAAAGTGCGGCGATGTTTTTTTTAACTTCGGTCGCGACTTCGACGATGATTTGCTTTTCTTCGACTTATGATTGGTTTGTAGGAATTGACTTTGTGAATAATTTGGTTTTCGTTTCATGATGGTTATCGAGAAAACCGCTCTAAAACCGGGGAATGAAGCGAACAACTCTAACAATGCAATTCCACGATAGATAACCATTTGGAAAATAAAGTTAATGTGCGTTTCAGCCTTCCAAGTTTTCTTCTTTACAGTTGTTCTTGTTCTCTGAGCATCTCTTGTTCTCTGGTTGTCTTCATGGCATCCCTGTAAAGTCCCATGAACCATCGCTATTACAAAAAAAAAATATTAAAAAAAGAAAGAAACCTATGTTGAGTGTAAAAAGAACAGGAGTAAGGTAGGGACGCCTCCCAAAGTCCAACCCTACGTCCTCGTCGTGGGAGGTGGTAACGGGTCATGCCGGCTAACAGGGCTCTGGCAAGCTGCGCATGGGGCTACCAACCCCACCGCAGCATCTTCCATTGCTACGGAAACTGAAGATCAGAGCATTTTCAGCCTTATGTGCCACCTAGGCGCGAAGAGTGATGCGACGTGATGTAAGGTAGGGACAACATTGGGAAACGACAAAAGAAATCAACCCTTTCCTACCAAGCGTTTAGTGAATATACCAAGCCAGAAACCTTTGTCAGCAATTAGTCACAAGACCTATCATCATAACACTGCATAACTAGCTGGACATGAACATAGCAAGACTGTGTCCCGGAGACAAGTCCCTTGCGCGTACACACGAGGGGACTTGTTGCAGGGACAGTCCGATTTGGTCTTTAATTGGTTTATTTTCTTATTTGGTCACGAACAGTACACATGAAGGGACAAGCATAATTTGAGAGGACAGGTCAAGTTCAATTCAAATCAGTTTATTTTTTATATTTTTTTACCAAAGTGGGTAGTTCACCGGGTGTGCCGACCTTTAGAGGGCAAGGATTCGTCCCTTCAGTATAAATCTCAATTTTTCTCTCAATTTTTTTATACATAACTATACGTCAAACAGATTTCAAAATCTGATAACATGCAAGATAAATCGTACCTCGGCTTGGGATCCACCCCCTCTGCTGTCGCGTAATGTTTAAATTCAAGATTAGACCTTTCATACTTTTTGCGTTGTTCGTCTGGCATAAAAAAAAGAGGAAACGAAGATTAACATCGCAACATCATAAGTTGTAAGGGGTGGCCAATCAAATTACATATATGATTAGAAAATTTGGGTCATATAACGCGCGCTCTGATTGGTTGAGTAGTCGTTTTGCATCAGGCTATGTAAACATAGTTATGATATTTGAAATGCTAACTGTGTAAAAGCCTGCGACCCACGCGGTCGGGAGTGATGAGAGGCGACTGTATTCTCCGGCTAACTGTGTAACGGCTTCAAATATAAGACAATCTCTACACAACTTACCGAGAACACGCAAGTTTTAAAAAGATCGTCCACGTGTCTCCTAATAAATGGAAAAAAATAAAATAAGTAACCAACAACAACTAATTAAAATAATAATTTAAAATGATTAACTAATTAATTAATATAGTTCATCCAGCAACCGGGTTTATGTGTTTCATAAAATGTCTAAAAAATATCGCATATTTTGAATATCACATTTTCAAAACATCTCGAACATGTTATATTGCTCCTTTCCCTGCTCATCCAGTTATATTTAATTCTCTAATGTTTTCTCTTCTGATAGGACATCAAACTCATGAATAATTCATCAAGCTACAACAGAAAATCATAACCGTGACGCTCTCTCCTCCGCAGAGGCTTCTTGGGATAATAGGGAATAGGGAAGATTGGGGAGAGTGAAATATAAAGCGCGCGGGGGCTGGAGAGAGAGAGAAAAAGCAAGCGCGCGGGGTTCTCCCCCTCCCCCAAGGAAGCCTCTGCGGAGGAGAGAGAGACCGTGACGGAAGTTTAGATTTAACGATTTTATTTCTCCGTTTATTCCTTAGTTTTTGTTTGGATTGAAAAGATATATCAAACACTCCAGACAGTGTTTCATCCGATTTACAAACACCTCGAATTTTGTATCTCTTCTCGGTGTTTGGAAATGGGATGAAACACACTTAGCGAGTTCATATCAGAAGACGAGAAACTCGTCTCAGACGAAATTCCGTCTGACAAAATTATAGACGGATAAACGATTTAGAGCCGTCGGAGACTAGGACGAGTATGAGACAAGGTTACACTTCTATCCCAGAGGCAACTGCTGAATTTCCAGTTTCAGTGTGTAGCAAACAGGAAACCCGTCCTGATGTTCTCGTCTAATGTGAATTTAAGACGGTTTTTCTGATTTTCCCCGTCGTTTTAGACGGGAAAATGGACGGATAAATTTAAGACGGGAAACTCGTCCTTCACCGGATTCATATCAGACGCGTTTTCCGTCTTAATACGAGTTTCCCGTCTAAAACGGTTTTCCGTCTCTAATATGAATTTGGCTACTGAGTCACTTACCTGTCGGATAGGGAAAGGCACGCTGTATGGTAAAACCCAATTCGTCTCTTCTCGTTCATGCTGTATCCATACTTGGCAAGCATTTCAAAAAGTTTCTGTGGAAACATTAAAATTTTTTAAAAAAATCACGAAGTTTGCAAATAAACCAATGGGTTTCTGGTTTACATGAGCAAGGAGGTCACATGTAGCTGCTCTTAGCCAAACACCTACATAAATTAGACATTCCTTTCGCTCGTCACGCTATCTTTTCGTGACAGAACACAACATTTCCCTGGTGTCATGCAATCTTTCCATGTCGACTGTGAACCGTTAGGTAAGGATGACGCACTCACCACTACTTTGTACTGGTCCATGTGATTCGCAGCAAGGAGCAGTACGTGAAGAAGAGCAGAGAAGCTGGAAACAAGGTCATAAACAAGTCGTTATATTCAAGTCTAATCACTTTAATTAACATACCATAAAATTCCAATTCCGTAAAACCAAAACCATAGCAATCAAAATGGCCAATCACAACAAACGTAAATAACGCAATGAACCAATGAGAGCTCGGAGCAAATACCTGTAACCGACGCCAAGCGCGGGAAAAACGCGTGCGACCAAGTTGTGATTGGTTTTGGTTTTGCATCTGATTGGTTGAGAAGGTGGCGCGAGATTTTTAAACCAATCACAGAGCATAGTAACGCAAAAAACCGCTCTATAAGCCCTGGACTTCTTGTTCAAAAACCCTTTTTGCTGGGCTAATTTTCTCAAACTCACTAGATCGCATGTTCATATCACTGCAGTCTAATCACCAAGTGAAAGCGAAAAGCGAACGTTTCCTGTCAGATTTCGTTTATTGAAAGGCAGGTTATTACTGCTGAGTCGTGACGAAAATCCCGTGGTTTAGCCAATCATAGCACACATTTTTTTATGGGCTATTTTCTAAAGCCTCGTGTAAACCATCTATATCCCCGCACGTGATTCTCGCGTGCCGATTTCCCTTTAAAGGGAGGCAAGTAGAAGAGGGGAGGGGAGGGGATGTGGGGATGTGGGGGAGGGGATGGGATGGGAGCCGAGAGGAGGAGGGGAGAGGAGAGGAAAGGAACGGAAGGGAAGGGACAGGACAGGAGGAGAGGGATGAGGTGACGGGAAGAGAGAGTCGTTGCAGTCTCTTCTTGTAGGCTGCACCCTTTAGCAATCTTGTTTGTTCGAGTTGTTGAGGGACGCCACAACAGCTGTACATATAGAAATAAAACCTGATGATAAATACAAGATACATGAAAAAAATACTACCTTGGATGGCAATTTATTTTCTCATACGTCTCCAAAAAATTCCTGGAAGAACAAAAACCAATAAACTCTTTAAGTGCCAAGACTCCTTGTGATTTCCATACATTCCTCATGTTAGTTGTGAGAATCTGGTAATACATCAAGACAATATGCCATGACATTGCACATGGCGGCTTAATTTAAAGGAGCTACGTCACGGATGGCACGTCTTGAAAAAATTGGCCAAATTTTTCAAGTTCGCCGTTCGCAATCCGTCTTAATCTTCTCCATCTTCAGCCATCCTTGTTCCTGTTTGATTTATTATCACCTCTTTGGTGTTTTTCTACCTTAGTAAACTATTATTTTGAGTCTTTCTTCAATTTGAAGGTGATTTTGCACTTCGCAAAAATGACTTAAATTATCGTGACATAGCTCCTTTAAGAACGACACACAGCAGAGATGTGGGGGAACTTGTTTCTTTTGTCCACTAAGTCTTGCTTTGGAAAAACGAAGTCAACAAGTTGTACTCAAACATTTGTACGTACTAGTAAAACGTGACTCGCAGGTCCTCAGTAACTTTGTAAATGTACTAGCCCACATTTACTAGTGATATTAGGGATACACATCTTGCCTAAATCAATATACCCAGTAAGCTAATAAATCTGCCAGCACACACACATTTACCACACTATGAAACGTGGCCATAATAGCATTCTTCGATGACGAAAAAAAAAAAGAAGAACTTCGTTTGCTCTTGGTTTCTGTGTTCAAAGCTTGATGCGGATCAAACGAAAACGTGAGCCGCCAGAGAGTTGATGAGAGTTTCCTCATCGGTGCGCGCTCAAACCAGCTGAGAGGTCACGTGAGTTTGCATACGAGCGAAAACACTCGTCGACTCTCATGAAAATTCGAGTAGGTTCAAATTTGATGAAAGCGCATGACGTCGATGAAAGCGGACGAGAGGTGGCAGCCAAACAAAGCAACTCTCGTCGACTCTCTCGTTAAGTCTCGTCAACTCTCGTCGACGCTCGTTAACTCTCGTCAACTCTCGTCGACTCTCTGGTTAATTCTCGTCAACTCTCGTTGATTCTCTCGTTAACTCTTGTCGACTCCGACTCTCTTGTCAACTCTCGTCGACTCTCTCGTTAAGTCTCGTCAACTCTCGTCGACGCTCGTTAACTCTCGTCGACTCTCGGTCTCGTTTGATCTGGTCTACCAAACCTACCAGGCATCCTGCAGTTTTTCGTTCAAACAGTAAACACGAATGACTTGAGTGATACTAATAGGAGAAAACCTACGAGAAATAAAGATTAAGTGCTTCGTTAGGGAATTAAATCGACTTTAAACCAATGCGATAACAAGGACTGCAATTCTATTACAGTGGAAACCCATTACGGCCGCACAGGACCCATTGTGCATGAATAAATTCATACGCCAAATTTCTGGGGGAAGGGGAACACACGTTTCGGTTAACCATATAGTTAATAGAGCGAAATGGTTATGAAGCCCGGCAAAGTTCTTTGTTATATCTTTTTGTTCGTTTTTTTTTTGGCCTTGACCATGCACAAAACCTGACAAAATACAACAGGTGTTTACATGCGTTCAAGCAACTAACCAATAGAAACGTTTCGGTTACGTAATTCATGCACAATGTATGAGTGTAAAACAAAAGTTTGTGCACGGTTGTGGACGTTCCAACCTAAATCTTGACATCTTTGTTTGCACCTTTGAAGTTTGCCGGGCTTCATAACCATTTCCCTAACTATGTTTTAACAATATTAGTTAGAAAAACATTGAATTATTTCATGACAGGTTTGATTTAATTCCGACTCGCCATCGACTGATGCATTTGATTGTAACTGAACTCAATTGTATTATCGCCATATTGACGAGGTAAATTTATAAAGAACATAAAGGTTGGGGACCCAGAAGGTTGGTTGTTGGTCGCATTGACATGTTAACGTGCTTTATAACGGATATAACGTGCTTTATAACGGGTATAACTGGTTTAAAAAAAAATCGTGCAACCCAGCCCTAACCAATCAGGGCAAACATGCCATGACGTCATGATCGTGAAATTGTGTATGATAGCGGTCATTGTAAAGCTGTTTTATATAATAGTGGCGAGAAACAACGATGTAAACACTTACGCCAAATTGAAGACCTTTATCCAATGCAAAACATCAAGCATAATTTCAAGGTTTGCCTTGAGATCCTAAAATGGAAAACAAAACAGGAAAAACAAAATACTGAGCCATGCGCAACACGAGTCACTTATTTCGCTCGACTCTCGCATTATAAACAGTATTTTTTTTTTACTATTTTGCTTTTTTTTTATAACGATTGGCTAATACTCGTGACTGGATTTTCCCGTAATGCCCACGGGCATTGTCATTAAAATGCCTGGCTGGCAAAGCGCGGGCAACAGCGCGGCAAAGTTAAAATGTTAGAGAGAGCCATCATATAATACGGCTTCTAATTAACTCTGACTAGCTCAGGATCGTACAGGGAGAATATCGCCCTCGGTCTTTCTTTCAGAACACATGTCAAACAATGGAGGTTTTCTTCACAAACAGCCGCAAAGTATGCAGGATCAATGTGGACCTTAATGGAGAGGTTGACATATTTTGATTGTGGACTCTTTTGCTGTGAATTTGTCTAACGTATCGAAACCAAGCTAAAACGAGGCAAAACGGGCATCATAAACGACTTTGGGTAATTTTGTTTAAAGGAGCTGCGCCACGATTTGCGTATCTTGACAAATTTAGCCTAAATTTTTCAAGTTCGTCGTTCGCAATCCGTCTTAATCTTCCCCATCCTTCACCATCCGTCTTCCTTTTTGGTTCATTATTACCTATTTTGTGTTTTTCTACCATAGTACAATATTATTTTGAAGTTCCTTTCGATTTGAAAGAAATTTTGTACATCGATAAAATATCGTGACATAGTTCCTTTAAAGAAGGTCTAAATTTCACTGAGTTTACATTTGTCATAACATGAAGCAACTGACCTCAGGTTTCTCAGCAGAAGCTAGGGCTGTGAACAGAGTTCTGGCTAGAGGCCTAGTTAACTCTACGCCATGCCTACGCATATCTGGTCAGGAAATAAAGATACAATACCTTAAAATTCCGATGATATGCACCCCAAATCGCAGACACAAAATGTCCTCCGATATACCCCCTCTCCCCCACCGAGCATAAGCTAAAGTAGTCCAGTCCCCGAACTCTCTCTTTACCCCGCCCTATATTGATTGGTTCCAGTCTCTATGTATTGTTTTCGTGCAACGACAATGTAGCAAAATGTGACAAGTACAACACGCTACTGGAGATGGTGCTTACAAGAGATGAGGGAGGGGCTTATGTAAGAAAAGAGAGGGGGCTTATAATTACGAGAGAGCAGGGGGAAGGGGCTTACAAGAAAGAAAGGGGGCTTCATAGAGCATTTACGGTATGCTGTTCTAACTCTGAAGTTTACAGTAACGAGTACGACGAAGATAATTTGACCACTTACCTTCGTAGAGTTTTGAAATTATTCCTGGATCTGGTGTGTTGGTGCCAATGACCGCGTTGAACAGGGTATGGTAAACATGGCTCTTTGGTCTAAGTCTCTAAATAAACAACCCAAATATAAATAACTATACTGCAAAAGGAAAAAATCGCTAAAAACTAATTACGGTTAGCTCTTCCTTCAACAATTCACTTGTTATATTCCTGTTGATATTCAAGGCGCATTTCGTGTCTGAGCCAAGGTACTTAGTAGAAAAATCCCCGATATATATATTGTCCCATTAAATGACTTTGACTTTGACTTTGACTTTTTATAGCGTCTCTCCCCAATCCCACTCGTAATTTCACGCTCGTTCCAGATCCTTCGGCCGCGTTCAGCCCGACACTCTCGCGCGAAAATACGGACTGTTTTGCAGTCTACATTATTAGTAACTAACAAAAAGTTAACGTTTACCCGGACAAGAGACGGATGACCTAAACTCTCTTTACTGTTTAAAGACAGCAACGCCCTAGTTATTTTCTCCCTTCAGATGCTTGTTTTCGAAATTACGCTTAATATTGATGACCTTATGCACGATAGGGTCCTTTTGACCATAAACTCTTTCAAACTTAGAAGCACACATATTTTCAATTCACTCACTTAGCCTCCGTATTCAGTGAAATTATAATACTTAAAATTTTATTTTGTAAGATTTGTAAGCATGCCCACATTAGCTATATGCTGCCGGTCATTGAATGGGATTCTGACGTACATAGCGCAAGAAATAAAGACGCACGCGGTTTATGTTTAAAATACGAGTCAATGAAAGCTTTAAGATGCATCGACCAGACTTACTTCAGGCACAATTTCGTTGTAGTAGTGATACAACAAAGGAAATGGAACGTCAGCCGTTGCAAGGGTCATAAGAAATGTTGAGCTGCAAAAAATGACCAATCAATTAACAAAATCAATATGCATCTCATAGAGCGGTTTTCATTTCGGATTACTTTCGATACTCAATAGACCAATTTCGATATATTAATATTCTAACTTGGCTCCGAGGCTTAGGGGAATAAAACAAAAGAAATGATTTATTCATCCCTCAACCTCGATGTGATTTATTGTCGATTTCTTTTGTTTTATTCCCCTAAGCCTCGGAGCCAAGTTAGAATATTAATATATCGAAATTGGTCTATTGAAAATCGCTCTAGAACCTCACGAATTATATTAGCTTTTGGGGGAAGGGTGAAGGTTTTCAGTTCTGCTGACAGTCTGCATGACATATAATTTTCTCCGGCTGGTGAATCTGCAAATTAGTGCGATGCGTACCATTAAGGATAAAGCTCAATTCCGCTTAGTCAATTATTAGAAAGAAGGATTGAAGGTTGTTTATCCAGCGATTATAAGTATAAACCAACCAACCAACAAATAAATGTTTGTCAAATAATTAATAATTGTTTAATAGCTACTTAATTAATTATATCGCCAGCCCAAAATCTCATACAAGCGTGTACGTGATTAATTTGGATACGTGTCCAAATTGACGAGTAATTTGGACAGTTTAACGCGCGATACAATTAAAACATAATACCCTACATGCTTGTCCAATTTTGAAATAATTGAATTTAAAAAATTCTCCTTCTGCCAAATTGGACTCTTGGTCGCAATTCTTTTAATCCAATCATCTGTTGCATAATACTAATTAATGTCATAGTTCCTTATAGCTATGCTTCATAGAAGACCTTTCAGAAAGCACTACAGCTAATGAATGAGACTTGAACTAGAGCTTTTATAGCCAGACATATGTCTTGATCTAGGCCAATGGAGAATTACGTACCATAGTAAGTAAATAACTCATGTAGCGCTCAACGAGACAGGTTTTGAATTTAACATAGTCAATATCATACTTACTAAAAAGGAGCGCGTTTTTCGCCAAGAAAAGACGAGTTACTCTGTTTCTCCACCAAGTTGTATGTGCGTAATCCTGTATTTGCATCCGCGCAAAGAAGAGCCTTCAGAGAGACCAATGTCATTCAGTTAGAGCGGTTTACACTTGAAGTTCAAAAGTAAATACCGTTACGTAGTGTCCCTCCTCGAATAAGTGTCCCCATGGAATCATGAAATTGTAAATATAAACCCACCCTTGTCCTAAAAAAGCAGTCAGAATGAATGACGTAGCTCCTTTAACACCTGTTAAAGGTAAAGTCTTCACAGGCCTAGTGGCCCAGAACTGCAGGAACTTATCCCGGTTTTCATAGCATGAAGCGACTATAAGTATTGCTACTCCCCTGGATGGGATGCTAGTCCATTGCAGGTTACCCAACAGCATTTTGTCGCCGGTACCCATTTATACTCCTAGGTGGAGAGAGGCAGTGCATTTGCAGGGCAGCTGCTGCCTTTTTTGAGCAATGAAGAACTAGTACTAAGAGTAAACAGGCTACCACTATTTATGTAGGAGAAAGCTTACCGCACTCATGGCTGAGCGAAAGAAGAAGGCTGAGAAGGCAAAGGAAGTGGATTCATTAGTTGGAATGGCAAGCTCACGTTATTTATTTAATACCTTAAACGACCATCAGAAACCGAAATTAACGATTTTGGCAATGGTGTCACTAAGCGGTTCTGAACAGGATATGACCATGAAAAGTTACGATCCCCAGTAAGTAGCGATCTGCAATCTGACAATCTTCTAAAACTGAAAGTAAAGACCCTGATCTATGGCATCATTTCTTGGTGTGGTGCAGAGTAAGGGTTTCTAGGGTACAACACCACCCCCCCCCCCCCCCCCCACCCACCCACCCCCCTCCGGTTATCAAGGGAGTAACTTCAGTAAGTAATTCAGGGGAGCCCCCAGGGGATGAATTGCAGTTACCATCCTCCGGATCCTCTAAAGGTGGCAGTTTGGGCAACGATTCCAGATGTGTGATGACCATATCAAGAACCGCGGGATTTGCAACTGACTTCGATGACTTCCGTTCTGAAAAGACAAGCAAGCAAACAACAACTACTGAATTCTGGTTTGTTATTAACTAACTGACTGACTGACCGACAGGCAGACAGACAGACAGATATACTGACTGACTGAGAAACTGAATAACGGACTGATGAACGGACTGACGGAGAAACTGAATACGGACGGACGGACAGACTGACTGACTGACTGACTGACTGACTGAGAAACTGACTGACCGACCAACCGACTGACTGAGAAACGAATAATGGACTGACAGCTGGACGGACTGACTGACTGACTGCGAAACTGACTGACTGATGGACTGACTGAAAAACTGACTGACAGACTGACTGACGGGCTGACTGGACTGACTTCAGACACACTGACTGACCTGACCAATAGATTTGCACACTCATAGTTAAAAATAGATCTGCACCTATGTCTGTCTGCTGTCTGTATGTCAATTACATATATATAATTACATCCGTTCATCCATCTACCTGTCTTTCTGTTAGCTGATCTGTCTGCTTGAGTATAATCTTCCCAACATAATAATTATTGGTGGAAAGAAATGAAGGTCATAGGTTCGACTCCGGTTGAGAGAACTCGGAAATTTTTTCCAAGTTGCTTGTGTCACTGACTGTATAATATCTTTCTCATAATAATTATCATTGCTTTCTTTTACTTCTAGATGACAACATGAAACATGTTTATTGTAACAGTCACCTTCTCTTGATTTCAGTTTCAGAGCCTTCTTTTCGTCCCAATACGGGTATACTCTGCTCGTAATAACTGATTGAAAGTCTCCAATGATGGCTCTGGAACAAAACGTTTGTTGTTAATAACCTGGCCAAAGTTACAGTAAAATGTATGGAACAGAACCCCCATATAATGAAACCCTGTTATATAACAAACACATTTCCCTGATCCCTTGTCACTTATATCAGGGTTCCACACTGTACCACACAATTTCCCATACCAACAGACAAACAAACAAACAAACAAACAAACAAACAAACAAACAAAACAAACAAACAAACAACAAACCTCAAAATGCTATAATGTGATGATAAATTAATATTAACTGTTTGAGCAACATAATTATTCAACATAATTGAACGCCTTTAATAAGTTAATTAGAATGGATTACTCTCTAGAAACGTTTTGGAAATAATATTATTTATCATCGTAAACTTCTCAAAATATGTTTCCACCTAGAAAAAAAATAGAATAAGCCCACTTGGGCAATGATGCAGCACAACAGCTTCCTTTAAAAGTAATTATCTACTTGTAAATAATAATTATTGAACCAACTTACCCATTCCAATAGCTACCATGTCTCTAATCAGGCCCAGGGCAAGCTCTGTACCAGTTTTGTCTCCAGAGCTTACTACAGCTATCCTTACAAGGGAATTAAATGTTCCTAGTGATAATAACAAAATAAAGAAAAACATTATGTTGAGTTCTTCATTGCCATTTAACCAAGCCTCAGATCAGCACACTGACATAAATACTGATTGGATATGCACATCTTGTTGAAGTAGCAGCTCAAGGTGCACACTATACAATTTTATGAAATAAACAAGATACTATGCTCACTCTGACTGGCTCAAAACCATTTACCATAACTCTATGGAAACATAGAAAATTGCTCCGTACTTTTACTTCATAAAAAAACAATATAAAACGTTTTCCCTGTGTTTCCATAGATCCCTAGAGTTATAGTAACACTCATGAAAGTTTGCGAGAGCTCAAAATTTGTGGCTTGTGTTTCAACAGCATTTCTCGTTCTCCCAAACTTCACTATACCATAACTCTATGGAATGTGTTCTATTTGGTATGTAGAAACTGCAACATGTGATTTTTGTCAAAAAATACCAAACTTGTTGTGCATCCATTTTTGGTACACTTAGATGATAAAGGTAAAAGCTCCACTTTGTAATTTTGAGGATGAGGTCATGACCAATAATAATTTATTGGAGCAAAAGATTTATTAATAATAAATTATTGTTAAATAACTTTACACTCACTGAGATTAGGAATGACAATAGGTTCTTCACCCATGATTTTGACCAAATTCTGTTGAAGGAAATTCATATAAAAAAAGCTGAGTAAAAACAAATTGGAAGACAAAGTCATCCCTTCTGAAAAGTTAACAGTATGATCTGCACTTATTAGAAAGGGTTACTGTGTACTGAAAGTGTTAAATTGTCACAAAGATGGTTGAATTGTTTTGTGATCTAACCTTAAATCATCTGACAATTCGGCTTCGGCAGATAACAAATAATTTTCACTATCATGCTGGGCAGGTATATTTTGCAGGTTGCAGGTTGCAGCTGGTTGCAGGTTGCAGGTTGCAGGTTACAGGTTGCAGGTTGCAGGTTGCAGGTTGCAGGTTGCAGGTTGCAGGTTGAGACTACTTTTAGAAACATTACACACACGGTTAGGCAGAGAATGGCGTCACGGTTAGCCCAGTTAGCTTAAATTAGCCCAATTGAAGGTTAGCCTAATTCTAACTGAAGGTTAGCCTAATTTGGTAAACCTAATTGTTGGGGTTTGGGTTAGCAGTTGACCTGCAACCTGCAACCTGCAAAAAAATCCTTGCCGATCATGCTCAACCTCATCAAATATTAACTTTGTTTTATTATACATTTAAAAATGAAATCATCATTTCGGGCTTAACTTTGCAGCGTTTTGTAGCTTTTTCTTTCGTGGATTTTGGAATATTTTAATTTTGTTTCTGCTGCTGCTAATAAAGCAAATGATGCTTGGTACGCATGCATGATGTCAATCGACATGCATTGTCTGTATGCACATGTATGACCTATTTTCTGTATGTATGATGTATAATTACATGATAAATCCTAGTGTCTGTAGTTATGACATGTAAATTTGATGCCAGCATATTACTTGACGTATGCTCTTAGCTAAATAATGCAAATAGAGATACATGCACATGTAGTGAGCAAAATGTATAATAATAAGCAATATATATATATTCAAACAACCACTGGTAAACATGGATTACATGTACAAGTGTATCTGAGGGACGACCTATGACCAATGAGATTTATAAACCAGGATTTCATGGAACCAACCTGTGCTTTCTCCCATTTGTCTTCCATACCAAAGCATCTCGAAATCCCCCTGAACAGCAAGTTGTATGTGAATAGAGAAGCTATAAAATAATTTAATATAAACATAAATTAATTGTTTTTAATGATGCAATCTATTGAAAAATAATTTGAAATTATGCAACAGGGCCCAGTTGTTCAAAGGGTGGATAACGCTATCCACTGGATAAATTACTATCCAGTGGATAAGTGTTAACAAAACAAACTACACTATCCACTGGATAGTGATTTATCCGGTGGATAGCGTTATCCACCCTTTGAACAACTGGGCCCAGAAATGAAAAACAGGTAGAGTATTGAGATTATAGAAATCTCACCTTGGTGTCCGTTTGCTTTCATTTCATTGATTAATAACTCATATGCCTCAGAATAACTTCTATGCTGTAAATAAGATGAATATAAACATTGTACTGTAATACAGTGGGAGAAGATTGATTTCTTGTTTTTATAAGGTGGAATCCTAGCTAAACAGCAAGGGCTAAGCTAATCCAAAATCCTAACTATCTTAAAATCCCAAATCCTCCAGGTTTTTCTTGCCTTCACTGGATATACAAGTGGCAAACTTTCATAATAAATAAAATGGTTTTGGCTGGTTACGAGTTGTACTGGAAAAAGTGGTTGTTCTAGTAGTCAAGTGGATGACATGGTTGGGAAAACAGTGCCGTAGCAAGGGGAGGGGCCAGGGGGGCCCTGCCCCCCAGTTTTTTAACGTAAAAAAGTAAAAACAGACATGTATAAAAATTAATGTTGAAAATAAAATTCATCTCCCAGGGGTTTGAAACAATAACATGACGTCAATAATTCCGGAAGGAATCATTCCTGATAAACTACAGTATCCATTTCCCAATTCATATTTGTACTTCTTTTCTTTTTTTACTGTACATATGGTGATGCACAAAAATAACAGCCAAAAAATTAAAACAAACGAGAAATCGTGACAAAAATGTGACAAGAGACAGTCGGTTTTTTATTTTGTAATTGACGTTGCAAGTGTTATATATACTTTTTTCAATGTGCATTGAATGGTCTGCTGAGACAGTGTAGGAAGTAATTCGCGATACGCGTAAATCACAAATAGCTCTTGGAGAATGCTGGAAATAGCATTTCTGAGCCTCTAGATTTCACTTGAGGGGCTCCCCTTCTTTTCCCTTGCTACGGCCCTGGTCTCGAGGGGCTCCCCTTCTTTTCCCCTTGCTACGGCCCTGGTCTCGAGGCGCTCCCCTTCTTTTCCCCTTGCTACGGCCCTGGTCTCGAGGGGCTCCCCTTCTTTTCCCCTTGCTACGGCCCTGGTCTCGAGGGGCTCCCCTTCTTTTCCCCTTGCTACGGCCCTGGTCAAAAGCAATGCTATAGAAACATTTCCTCCTAAATACAGACAATGAAACTTATTTTACCGATAAGGTTTTGTATGATGTCATTTGTATTCACCACTTGTCATTATAAAATGCTATAATTCCTTTCATAGAAACATAAGAACTGCTCCCAGTGTACATGTATGTGGTTAATTACAGGCTCAGTTGGTAGAACATTGCATCAGTTATGCAGAGATCTATGGCTGGATCAACTCCTGTTGAAGCCCTAAATTAATTTTTAGGCTTCTCTGCAATTAAATTGCAATCACAGCTGAGCAGGTGAGTGTGCGGGATCATTTCTTTGCTCTAATACCTTTAATAAACCAAGAACCATTGCCTCATATGTTCTGCCATCTTTGATTGTCATACTTTCAAACATTTGCTCAGCATAGTTGCCTTTCCTGTTGCAGACACATAATGTTTAATAAGGGTAATTTTCCACTGGCTGAGTGAAACGAAAAAAGTGGAAAATGTTTTTCTCACACACCGCTGGGGCCTGGGTATAGGTCATGTGACCGGTGAGGCGGGCAGTTGTTTTTGTTGCGTCCGCCATTACTGACCTTCCCACCCACCCACCCAAAGAATTTCAGTAATATTTTGTTGTATTTTTTAATTTCGGCGTTATACAATGTAACTGATGTACAAACCTTGTAATTTTTGGAAGCTTCCCAGTTTTAGCGTGATATGTGTATAGTTTTTGATTTTACAATAAAGGCCAGGCTTGCGGCGGTCGGCTTGACATGGCTACCAGTGGTGTGTGAGAAACATTATTTTTAATTTTAATGGTACCAATGACAATATTAAAAACTTGATTTGATGATCCCCCCCCCCCCCCCAGTCACTTTTATATGGGAGTCCCCCTGGGGTTCTACAGCAAGTCAAAGAACTTCTAGCTAGCAATAGCTACATGTAGCACTATCGCTCATTTTTTAGGGCAAGGGTTTGATTTCTTTTATAATTTTGGAATATTCAAACTTTTCATAAAATTACACCCTTAGGGGATTACATATAAGCAGCCAAAACGTTGTGTTTGAGTAAATTGTTATACATGTACATGTATCGCACTCTTTCCATTTCCAATATTTCTTCAATTATGCGCAGCATCTTGTTTTTAAAATGATAGATGGTCACAAGACCAGTAATATTAAATCCATGCACTTCACCCACTTCCATAAAATTGTCTCTACAGTAGCTGTTTCATCTACAATCTAAAAGGAGAAATAAAAACACTCATTATATTATTAGAGGGGCTTATTTAGAGGGCGGGACTTATTAAATACCGTATTTCCTCGAATAATAGCTGGGGACGATTATTATTATTTTTGCTTCAAAAGGGGGCGAATATTCAAGGGGAGGCGATTAATCGATGGGGGCAATTATTTGAAATACTGCTTGCTGGAAGTGCTAATGTGATAATTAGAGGGCTCCAAAAAATAAAGGAAAGAGTAAAATACATGAACATCACCATAGAAAAACTGTAATGAAACCTGTGCTTTAATTTGTAATTTGAAAGGGGAGGGAGGGGGGGGGGGGGGGGAGTTTAAGGGGTGTGATTATAATTTTGAGGGAGGCGATTATTTCACATATTTTCGCCAAAGGGGGGCAATTAATCAAGGGACGGCTATTATTCGAAGAAATACTTAACAGTATTTCAAAGTGTATATGTCATGTTTAATTACCCACAAGTCATGTACGAAGACAACAACTGCTGATTGATATTCAATTATAATTACAAGCTTTCGTGCATTACAGATAATTATGGCAGATATTGCAAACAAACCGCGTGAATGTAATTTTCTTTACTCTATTTAATATTCACCAATTTATCATTACATTATTGTTATTCGGTGTTCTGAAATAACAATAAGTGGCTACTATATTACAGACAGAAAGCATAACTGACAGCATGTGATGCAGAAATGTATAGTTCACAGAGGGGGGGGGGGGGGGGGGTTCTAATAAGAAAGGAGACTTACATGTAGTAGAGGGAGGGGGCTACATACTGTACATGTAGAGGAAATACAGTACATGCCAGTAATTCAATCTACAGTCTGAGAGCCTGAGAGAAGTCGGCTCCAGTTTAATTATACTCACCTCCTGCAAACCAGACTTAGGGCCTCCTCATATGAGCCTGGTAACCGGCTGGCCTGGTAAGTGGGGTGAATTTTGTCGTCTGTTCGTATGGAAAATTCCAGCCCAGTTATCGGGATGAAATATTTATTGTTTACGTGATCATTCAGGTGTGAAATAAATTTAACTAACAAGTGTATAGCGTCTTCACAAAATATCTCTCGTGTTTTTCTTTGCTGAAATTGTCAAAACTCTTGTATCTTTACTGCTATAACTACAAGGGGTCATTCTGGATCTAGAAAATCCAAGAAAAAAGCCAAATTAATTGTAATCCTCCTTCTCTCGGAAACGCATTCAAATTTGAAAAAAAATTTCATCTCCGAGCTGGAGTGTTCATAATGGGAAATTTTCCAGCCCAGTTACCGAGATCTTGGTCGTAAAAACCAAGATCTCGGTAACCGGGCTGGCCCGCCTTCTCATATTCATTAACACATCAATTTTTTTACAAAGGAAATAGGAGTGAGGCGAGATCTCGTTAACCAGCCAGCCCGGTCAACCAAGCTCAGATGAAGAGGCCCTGAAGTGTATTAATGTACTGAACATCGTTATCAGGAAGGAATGCAACATACCTCTTCACCTACTAAATCTGGATCTTTAGAATTTTCTTCATCATTGATATCAGACATCTTATTTTCTTCCACATCAACATCATCATCAACATCATCTGTTTTTCTTTCTTTTGGCTCAATAGTTAAAAACCTTGATTCTAATCCCTGCAGACATGAGGAACATTGTAAATAAGTAAATCCACCTCCAGGGCTGCAAATATATTTTTTCTTGAAAGGACACATGTCCGACTTAGTCACCATTTTGGTCGGACAAAACAAAAATGAGGTCGGACATCATACATGTATTACAGTACTGCTTGATAAGTGAACCTGCTAATTTAATGCATTGTCATAGCAGAGTAAACTACATGTAGTTTGCGTTTACAATAAAATGCATTAGCGTTTGCGTTGGAAGGTCAAAAAAATTGTCCGGACATTATGTCCGACCACAGTTAGGATTTCATCAGACATTGGCAAATTTTGGTCGGCCATTGTCCAATGACCGACTGTTATTTGCAGCCCTGCACCTCTCTAAAGCAGACACCTCTATGAAGCAGAGACCTCTCAAAAGCAGACAACCTCTAGATAAAGTGGGTGCCTCCCTAATTTCTTTTTTTCTCCAAAATGGACACCTTTAAACCAGACTCTTAATGGTTGAGTAACTGATAAAAAAGTCAAATAATAACAACCACTTCTAGAATAACAAACTACATGTACAATGTATGCCAAGGCTTCATTCTGGAACAGTTACTGGTAATACAGGTGAGTAATTTTGATAAAATAAGATAAAATAATTGTGACAAAGAAATTAAATGCTCCAAGCCCTTTAGTTGTCTTGAAATTGTAACAAACACTGATTTGAAATTTAGAACATACTAGAGAGCCAAAAAATGCAACTTACATTATTTATTAATATTAGTGTTATTCCTTACCTCAACAGACCACAAAAGGCTCTTAGAACTACAGATATTATATGTTTATTAAATGGAGAGCAAAAAATGTAAAATTTTATTGTGCATTTCCCTTACCTTAACAGGCACCAAAGCCTCTTCTACAGATATGTCTCCCAGATGGTAAGCAGCAAGGTCAAGTAACTCATTTTGTGTTTCCAGCGAGACTTCAACCCCTGAAAGACATGCCCCACACGTCATGTACATGTACATTATACAGTTTATGTTTTGTTTCTACTGAGTCAGGACCCAGTGAATTGACTATTGGATGGCTATTAAAGTCTGTTCCAATCCAATGGATCAGAGGACCCAAGGGGCTCTGGTCATTCGACCAAAAATTCCGGAATTTCCAGGAAAAAGTTTCGAAAATCTGGGTATACCTCTTGAGGTTGTCCTAATGTTCCGGAATTTCAAACTGGAATTTTTGGTTGAATGGAAAGCGCCCTAGGTGTGTATTGCTACTTCCCCACCACCACCCCCCTCCTACCCCGCCTGTCCAGCATTATTGTCAGGACAATTGACATTTCACCAGTACCATAAATCTTCAAATAAGTGCCCGGGGTGCTTATTTCAAATTTAGGATAGGCCGATAAGAGCATTTATTCGAGGGGGTGGGGGTGTGGGGTGGGGTGGCACTTATTCAAGGATTTACGGTTCTCATTTATATTCGGCCTGGGGTGGAGAGAGGTACTGTGAGACTAAAGTGTTTTGTACGAGGACACAACACAGTGACCCCACTCGATCCGGAGTCCAACGCGCTAACCACTAGGACAACATTTGGATGGCTATACTGATTTATTACATGAACTGGAAACATCACATTTATTAGTCAGTCAGTTCCCATCCTTTATTTGTAATGTAAACTAGGAAAAACTAAATTATTAACCTTGTTCTTTGAGTCTTTCATAGGCTTGCACAGCATGTCTGGCTTTGCATGCCTTAATAAAACCTAAAAAGAAACATTCAACCTTGTTAATCAAACACCATTATTTTGTACTAGTTAATAACCCTTACATAAAATTTCCAACAATTTTGGTCACATTCATCACTTCAATTCTTTGGACATCGGATTGACTTTTATGTGCATTATTAATGACGATGATGGTTTTTATTAAATTTTGTGAATTGCCCCTGCATTCCCAGAAATTGTTGTTTCATCAACAGTGATCATCGCAACTTCTCATAGAAAGCCTCGCAAGTCCCCCTTGTTGTAAGCTTGCCAACTTACTCTTCAAGTGATCTTCAGTTTGAACATCTGCAATGTCCATATCAAAATCCGTTTCCCAAATCTGCCATGAAAAAAAAAATACAATCATGTACAATGTATATGACTGTTAACTCTAGATCTGAGAAACATCAGTTAATTCTGTGGTTTTTAAATTTGTTTTTGGTTGGAAATTTTTCAAACCAGTTTTAATTTTAATTTTCCTTTTGTCATATTCATTATAATCATATTATCCAAGACAAATGAAAATAATTTTCATTTGTATAATTATTATAACAGTCAATGAAACTGGATTATAAATTTCAAATGAAACACAAATTCAAACCACACAATGCCTGTACATGTATTACAGGATTTCAATTACAATGTATGTCTGGGTCATCAGATGTAACCTTGTGTTGCACTGATTAGACAAGATACTCCTATATAAAAGTGATTGGGGTGATCGTCGTACCTTTTAAGGGTTAAAATTCATGGTACCGCTTAGGATGTTTAAATTAAAATGACCACAGTTAGAGTTATCCCAGTATCTTGTATAGAGCCAGAAAAAAATTAAAGGGATTAATTTTGTTTTAGAATTGGTACCTCTAATGGGGGTGAAAATGAATTTAAGCCACATCCACAAAACAAAGTTTACTAAGATATCTTTAAGGATTCCGATGAATCACTGCCGTCACTTTTAAATAGGAGTCCCCTTCCCTGGGTGAACTTACAGGGTTTGCTTCCCTGAGTGGAAAAATCCCAGGAGACTTTGAAATCACAAACTCAGCAGCTTCTTGTCCTGATCTTTTGGCCAATAAACATTCCTCCTATGCATAACCAGGAAATGAATTACAGTTAACAAACAATGATAATAATATTCAACTTAATTTATTTGCTGAAAACAATAATTTAGTGATGGAAATGTACAGTAGTTGATATTACATGTACAACAAACAGAATAGGAAGTACATGTACTAAATGATGCATATCCATGCCTGAATTTAATAACTGCAGGTTAATATATTGATCATTGTCTACATGCATGTAGGTGTTTAGTTTGCAGGACGCTTGACTCCACAATGTGCCACGACTGCAAGAGCACAAATTTGCATTTCATACCTGAAAAGTGTGAAATGTGGGAGGTGCCATCCCTTTTATAGTGGAACTTTGTGTTGTAATAATTCTTACATGTACATGTACATCAAATATAAAAGTATAACAAACCTGTAAAACTCTTGTTCTTGGCAGCAAGTAATTGTCTTCAATAAACTCAGGATTTGTTAAGAATTGATTCTGTTTTGACAAATAACTTTACATTATAAATGGAAAATGAATATGAAGTGTTTCAAATTTTTCAACAAATTATTATAGAACATGAGAATGATGGCACAAGGTACTCACAGGCCGTACAGTTGATGCCAAGGCTTTCAGTACAGCCAGCGGATCTCTATGACAACAAAAAAATAATACATGCATGTGATGTACTAATGCGGTTAAATTCTGAAAAGTGATCCACATCTCAATTCTTCTCACAATAATGAATTCATTGTTAAATATGTACTATAGCTAGGTAATGAGAATTAACAGATATATAGGGAAAAACTTTGAATTATTAAATAAATACTTTTTGAAAGTTTCCCTGGGGTACATTATTTTACACTTGTCTTGTACAATACATTCTTTTTGAGAGGAGAGATTTGGACATATAGCAGATAAATGTAGTACAAAACAACAGACAACTATAACTCCTGTTCTCTCACATAAGATGGTAATTATCTCAAGGAGGAGAAATCTGAAAAACTCCCTGATTTTGATGACCTATGATATCAAGTCAGTTCCCTCCCAAACCCCACCTCTTCTTTCTTTTATGCCTCCCCTCCCCCACCCCAAGGGGTCAATAATGAAAGCTTTACAACTACTCACCTTTTCCTTGGAGAAGTAAACAATGACTGGATATCTCCTGAAACTAAGAGGAAAGTGATTACTTTCAGGTATTTACTATTGTCTATTGTATTATCCCATCCAAATGAAAAACTAGAAAAAACCTTTGGAACAAAATACAAATTTGCAGTAATTTACAAATAATGTAACTTACTTTCATCATCAACCTGATCAGATGACGACTTAGAAGGTACAGTGCACAATGATCTGAAAGATCAAATAAAATAACAATAAAAAACAGGCCATTTAACATACAATGTAACTGTAGATCAAGCCACTATCAGAGATTTATGCCTTATTACTCATCAATGTGGGAGGTGTGGTGGCCTTGTGGTTAGTCCACTAGACTCCAGACCAAGAGATCCAGGTAGCCAAGAACACATCCCAATTGACCCCGCCCTGAGGCAAGGCACTTTACTCTCATAGTGTCTCTCTCCACTCAGATGTACTGTACGTGTATAAATGGGTATCAGTGAACTGTCAGGGCAACCTGATAAAATGCTAGGGGTAACCTGTGATTGACTAGCATTCCATCCTGGGGAGTACAGTGTAGTAGCAATATATACAGCTGTTTCGAGAAAGGTTGTCGTAAAAAACACACGCGACAATCCCGAAAGGTATTGTGGGTAGTTTTAAGTTCACGGTTCCTTGACTTCAGCATTTCAGGAAAATCTGAGAAAATGGCACGAGACGCCATGGACGTATGTTTGCGAGTGCTAAAAGAAAGCAACAAAAGTAGGTTCGACAGCTACAGTGTCAGGAGCATACCTCGCTGATCATTTCCCAGATTACATGTACCTTTCGGGATTGTCGCGTGTCGCGTGCGCTTTTTTCCGACAACCTTTCTCGAAACAGCTGTATACACTGTACTTCTCTAGAGTTGCTTTATACATTTATGATGTGATCTGACTGAGCTTCAGCTGTGAGGGCCACTTGGCATGTGAGTGGACTTACTTTAATTTTACTCATTTTATATAGTGCCCAACCCCGTAATTGTACCCTGGTAAGTGGTTGATCTATATTTTTATATAAATATATTTTTAATCAGTTTCATGCACAGCACACATGTACATCATAACATGAATATTTTTTTTGCATCAGCATTGAACATCTGCAATGATGTGTATGTCCCCTTGCTGATCAAGGACTTAGATCTACTGTACACTTATTTTATTTTTTCACAAAAATTCCATAAGATGATGGAATTTAATTAGCTCTCAAGTTAGGCTCGACTTCCGCCGCTCTCTCGAGTCCGGTGGCGTGGCTCAATTTCCCGAACAGCGGCTGGTAATCGAGCCTACTCCTCTCAAGTGTAAGCTTAATCAATCAAACTGACAAGTACAGTACATTGTATTTTAAAAAACACTCCTGTCCAGTGCATAATTTGATATAATAAAATCAGGTTATGAACACCAAGTAATAATTTCCCCAACACCGTATATTAGTCGTTTTAAATGATATCTTAGTGTCACAAGACACTAAACAAATAAAGTGATGGAGCTTACGTTTTGGAAACTTAGCAGAGAAGCCAAATAATTATCGAAGAAACAACATCAAGAAAGCTATTTCCGCGACCACGATTTGCACGCGATCTGCCCAAAATCGTGGCTGTTCTAAAGAGTACAGATTTATGATAGCTATCGCAGTGTTAGTTGAATAATTTACCTCAATGATGCGTGCCAATTTATACGAAGATATTGTAGTTTTCGTGCACATCGACCACACATGGCCGCCATCTTGAGTATTGAGAGCCCGCGATGCCGGATGCCGCTGGCTAGTCACCAGCTCTCCTCTTGGGGTACCGGCATGGTCAAGTCCTGTCGGTTTTGGGTTTTAAGGAAGTTTTTTTGGGGGGTTTTAAGCGGTTTTAGATTAAAAATGTAATGTAATGACTTGTTTCCACAACATGGAAGTTTGTGTAGATTCGGTACAGTCCGCGTTGAATGCTGAAAGAGGCGGTGAGTATCATATTTGTGAACGTTTATCTGAGCTGGTACATGCACATCTCCTGACATTTAATGCTTTAATGCTTTAATGAAGTACTCCTGATAAACGGCTTACGCTATACTAGGAGGTGTAGTTAACTATGTAAACTCTAGCTAAATTGAACTATATAACTGAACATGGCAACATGATATGTACAATTACTTAAAATATTTAAATGACATGTTAGGGTTTGCAAGACTGTGCAATGGGAATAGCGATGTTTATCGTTTAATACGTCACCTATATATATTGTTATTAATGTGCCAACCAGAGAAAACTATTGGCTGTTGAAACAAAGAGTTATTTTGTTTAATGGTTGGCAAATTTGAATAACAAAACAAATTTGACCTAATGTTGATAAACAGTGAACACTCCCATTGTTTTGTGCATATTAGAGCGGTTTTCAATTGAGTGTCGAAAGTAATCACTGAATTTCTTTGTTTTTGCTTTACTACGCTCTGTGATTGGTTTAAAAAACTTGCGCCAACTTCTCAACCAATCAGATGCAAAACCAAAACCAATCGCGACTTGGTCACACGCGTTTTCCCGTGCTTAGCACCGGTTACGTGTATTTGCTTTGAGTTCTCATTGGTTCATTGCCTTGTTTACATTTGTTGTAATTGGCCATCGTAATATACTTTGGTTTTGGTTTCACGACACTCAATTGAAAAACCGCTCTAAAAGTGAAACTGAAAAGCCATTGCTTCCTCTTCTTAATTAGTACAGTCGCATCTGATCTGTACTGTTTTCAAGTTTCACTGCTGTGCCAAACTGGGAACACAACAAAAACTGCCAACTTCAATGGGCCAAACAAGGATGACAGTTGACGAGAGTTGGCTCTCATGAGACTTTTCTTCAACTCCCGTTGACTATCATGAAGTGTGGGCCAAACAAGAGAAAATTCTCCATGGCTTTCAAGAAAAATTTGAGCAGGTTCAAGAGTGCATGAGAGAGTTTCAGGCCAAAACAACAGGGAAAGTTTGAATTCTCAACAAAGTTTTCCTCAACCTCCTCCTTGTTTGCCATTAATGCACAGCTGTGCACATTTGACATGCAGAAAAATTAATAATTTATGGACTCGCAGTTGCATGTAGCCACAGTGCAGTGCATCCTGGGGATGGAGATAATCAGCGTCTGGTAATCGTAGTCCCAAACAGCGGCTGGTAAAACAAGTTCTATAAGCAAACTACCGTACTCTTGGCTCAACCTTTTTTTTTAACAATGTTTGATATAGCTTACGTGTACATGTACTCTTCAATCTGCTTATCTTTTTTCACACCTGTTACAGGTGCCATTCGGGTTGAACTGTGCTCCAATCTGATGGAAGGCGGAACTACACCATCTTTAGGCAGGTGAATTGTATTGTGTTCAGGGCTATGTGCGAATCTACAGTACATGTACATTGTGTATCATTGTCAGTCCCCAGGGTGCAAAGAAAACAATATTATACACATGTTTATGTACTAGCTTGTCTTTACAGTCTATCACTGCATTTGACTTCCTTCACTCTCTCCTGACTGAAGAATCAGAACTTACAATGGAAGCACTGTCTTGTTTTCAAAGTATTTTGGTGATTGTGAAGTCATAAATCCATTACATGTACATGTACGTAACAATTTAAGTTAAATTTATAGAACTTTTAGAACTCAGTGCACTGAACTACTTTAAATTTAGTCATATTTAGTGTCTTACATACATGTATCTTAGTTTTTAAATTCCTTCTCATTTTACAATATAGTTTAAATTTTGCAAGGGTTTCAGACATGTAAAAAGATCATTTTCTGATACATGTGCACCAACCAACTGGCATACATGACGGACTTCACTTGAAAAATATTCTTTTAATATTTCTTTTTTACAGGAATGCTAAGAATTATCAACAAAAAAATCACCAATTCCAGTATTTGTGATGATACGACCAAGAGGAGGTGACTTTTTTTACACTGAAGAAGAATTTGAAGTTATGAAGGAAGACCTCAAAGTACTCAAGGAAGCTGGGGCGGATGGAGTTGTCTTTGGCATCCTGACAAGGTTTGTAAGTTTGTCAGATGTTTTTTTATCAATCTTGCTCTTTCACAGGTATTTAGTAAGGCCGTGATTGTATTGCTTCTCTACTTTACAGCTTCTGGCTAGGACTCTCACCTCATTCTATTCATTCCATTATCCTGCCTTCCTTCTCTCCACTTCCAATGTCCTTAACGTGAGGTCATCTGAGACAGTGCATTCATAAGAGTGTGATCCTTAATTAGAAAACAGATTTATGCTAATACAGTGGAATCCCGATTTATTGAACCCTCAATTTCTCACAAATCCAGATAACTCGAACCAAAAGTCATTTCCCTTGGACTTATTTCACTGTAATTTTACCCCAGAGATTCCTCAAACCAATTTTCATTTCCCTTGGAAGTTCGTACAGTACATTTTCCAACTAAAGAGTTGTTCTTGTCTTCTGTTCAGTGAAGGTGCAGTGGATGTTAAAAGATGCGAAGAACTTAAAGGTTGGTATGTACATGGATATAATAATTATTATAACATATTTCTGTATAATAGAAATCATAATTATGCTGCCCATGTACATGTATTTGAAGCCCTCCACCTGGAAGGATTGTTACTACTGATTTTAATTTTTCTATTTTTAGATTTAGCAAGTCCACTGCCAGTGACGTTCCATAGAGGTGCATGTTGTTCTATTACTTCTTTTCCAACTCATTCTGGTTGTTATCATGTCATTGATCATGCTTTATATCTGTTTCACCACTCCATTTAACCCTTGTCAATGTTGCACTTAGTAATAATGTCTTATCAATGTTGTTATTTATTTATTTATTCCTTTTTTGGGGGGGGGGGAGGGGTTATTTGTAATGCAGATGCAATTACTGTAATTCAGGCACAATAATATTATCACTCTACTGTATGTGAAAGAAAGCACATATACAGGTAGAGGGGTTACATGTGAGACATGATTGGGCAAAAAATAGCATGTGATTCTGTACATGAAAGGAATAGTGATAAGAGAAATATGCATGTACAGCAGTATTGTTTCAACAAAATGGCGGCCATATGTACGAAAAGCAGTGTGCTACATGTAAACAGGAATCTGATACGGTTTACCTGATTTGCCACTGTCTTAAAAATAGCATACAAAATGTAAATCAATGCCTGCTTAGTTATAAATAAATATATTATTGCAAATATGCTGGTGCTGAAAGGCTACAAAAACTGCAAAAGTCACTAAGTCTGATACACCATTAAAGTCACGATTACGTTTTGTTTATTATTGGTCAGGAACTACATGTATTTGACATACAGCATTTGGTTGTTTTTAATTCTTGACTATTGCAGCATTTGACATGGTTAAGGATCCTTTCACGTCTCTAGAGATTGTTATAAAGTTGGGTTTTGAGCGTGTTTTGACCAGTGGGCAAGATTCCACTGCACTGGAAGGCTTACCAACAATAAATCATCTTATTGAAAAGGTGTGTACATGTAGATGGACAATGCCATGGTTTAACTACAGTCAAACCTGTATATAACGGCCCTGTATTAAGCGGCCACCTCTATTAAGCGGCCAGTTTTCAAAGTCCCGAGTTGTATTTGCTACTTGTATTAAACCTGTATTAAGCGACCACCTGTATTAAGCGGCCACCTGTATTAAGCGGCCACTTTCTGAAGTCCTGAGTGTGACCGTTATATACAGGTTCGACTGTAGTAAACAATTTCTCCTCAAACTTTCTATATGAAGTCAAGCATGAAGGAACTGATCTCAAAGGGAATGAAATTATTGATAAAAATTAATTGAAATTAGCAATAATAATTATTATTAAAATCTCCCAGAAAACTAGTAGTTTAAATAATGCATACAAAATGTACAATATAGAAACCAGTAAGGAAAATTTGTACCTTTGAACAGGGGCTTAAGTGTTATTGTTGTACATGTAGTTATTTGATGATTATAAATAATAATTATTATATATTTTTTAAAATATTGTTCCAGCCAAAGTCTCTCTTAGAGAAATATAAATTTTCTTAAATTTAAGCCTAATAATGTTATTTAAGCTTATAATAAAGTATCTGAAGTATTCTGTTCACATTGAGTCTAAAGTGTTCAGATTCCTGGATGATTGAAATCATGGCAGTTTCTTTTTTCTTTTTTAGGCAAAAGATAGGATTATTATTGTCCCAGGTATTATTCCTGTTATTGTTCATTAATTATTTTACTGTGTCATGGTAAAAAATGCAAGTAAAGGCAGTTTTGAAGAACAATTTGGACAAGTTGAGCCACAAGGAAGTGTTTACACACTGATATTTGAGTTCTCCCACACATTCAACTCATTTCACTAAATGTTTTTACTGAAAAGTTGTCAGGTCAGGATGGTACCATAAGGGTTCGGCTTGGGACCTACAGTGTGGGGGACAGGGGGTCGAGAAGCCAGGATTAAAGGGGGCAGGAAGTCTGCAGGAGGTGGGAAAAGAGAGGGCAGGAACCGGGAACCTAAGGTGCGGGAACCAAGAGAGATAGGAAAAATATTTTGCAATATTTTGTAATATTTTGCAATAGGAAATGCAAGGAAGGGGCGGGATTCAACCAAGAGTATAATTTACAGGAAGTGGGAATTTCAGAACCCCTGTCTCCTCCCCCCCCCCCCCCCCCCTCCATACACCTCCCCACTACATTAGTACATGTATCTCTTGGCAAAAAAAATGTGCACTCAGGAAATTCTCTGAGGTTTGATTCTGATCTGAAAATATCTACTTTATTCTTCAAATGAAAGTACAGGTGTAGCCATTAGAACATTGTGCACTAAAACTGCAATGTAAAATAGTTCTAAAGGAAAGTGAAGAGTCATCTGTTATTTTCCTAGGTGGTGGAATAACTGAACGCAACTTGGAACGTATACTGCAGGAATCTGGTGCCAAGGAATTTTCATTGCTCGGCACGGCATCCCGTGCCATCCTTCATGGAGTATAAGAATGCAAAACTCTTCCATGGGTGGGACACTGAGTCCACCTGAATTTGTCACAAAAGTGGCAAGCTACGAGAAAGTGAAAAATCTTCTTTTTGTTGCAAGATCAGTTTTGTAACAGGCTGATTCAGCCCCCCCCTCTCCCTCATGTGATGAGTTAAACTACTACCGACACTGGTTACTATTAGTTGTACATTAATTATAATTATTTACACATGCAAAACATTATAATTCAGACCGTTTTACACATGTAAAACTTTAAAAATCAAACCATTTTACATACATAAACAATACATTTCAAACCATTTTACAGACCTACAAAATACAATATTATACAATATTATTAGTACATTACAATTCATAACATTTTGCATATGTTAAGAACATTCCCTTCTCATCCATACCATCCACATATACCACTTCTCAAAAAATTACTGTTCAAATCATTGTACAGACCCCCAAAAATTAAATTTTAAACCATTTTAAATACACAACAACTCACTGGGGGTAACTGGGTCTTTATTGCTATAAACCATCGCGAATTCCCCACTGGTGGGGGACTACAAAGAAAGAGAGAAAAAAATTACAATTCAAGCTAAACGCACGCTAGTCACTGATAACGCTCTTTACAAATGATGCAATCCAACTTGTGGTTCTAGCTTATAAGCGCTAGGCGTAGCCCGGAATTTCCGCTTAATAGGTATTTAATTGTGATAAACAGGTCTATCACTCACTACATACCTAAAATGTACAGTTCAATCATTTCACACCCCAAAAATTACAATTCAAATGATTTCAAACACCTAAAAATAAAATTAAAATCATTTTACACACCTAAAAATCTACAATTCAATCATTTCACACACCTAAAAATTTACACATCTAAAAATTACAATCCAACATTTCACACACCTAAAAATCTACAATTAAATCATTTCACACACCTAAAAATTTACAGTTCAAACCATTTTACAACACCCTAAAATTACAATTCAACATTTCACACACCTAAAAATTATTTACAGTTCAAACCATTTTACACACCCTAAAATTACAATTCAACATTTCACACACCTAAAAATTTACAATTCAAACCATTTTACACACCCTAAAATTACAATTGAACAGTTCACACACCTAAAAACGTAAAAATTTACAGTTCAAACCATTTTACACACCCCAAAATTACAATTCAACATTTCACGCACCTAAAAATTACAATTCAAACCATTCCCCCCCCCCAAAAAAAAACCCCCACATTACAGTTCAAATAATTCACGTAACGAAACATTTACAATTCAATCATTTCACACATCTAAAAATTTACAGTTCAATCATTGTACAAACTAAAATCATTCAAACCATTTTGCACATGTAAAATAATAGAGTCAATATACCCCCTTCATTTTACATACAAAAATCCTTTTTTCACGCGCAAACTGAAAATTCACCTCAATAATTTTACCGTACTCATGTAGAATAATATTATTCAAACCAGCCAAAAGGAATTGGAAAGTTCTTTACCAGAAATAGCGTCAATGTGAAACTGGTAAAATACCACTCGTTTCACATCTATTTCTACATCTATTACTTATGGCGAACTGGTCCATTATGAAAAGGAGCATTCTGATTTGTTCCCTGAATGGACCGCTCGCGCGTATTAATTTCGCCGAATTTCTTTTATGAAACGTTGAACAAAAGAAAACGGTTTTCTATTTAGTAGAAACATTTTCTCTTCATATCTGTCGAAAAATTTCGGTTAAACTTTTACAAAAGTGGCCTGAAAAATGCAGGTATATACTTTGCCGCGCGCGTTTCCCAAGAATGGAAAACCCATTATAATAAATACTTTCGGGAAATATTGGTCTTGTTCTTTTTTTGCAAGTTTATTGACGTCGGCTCGGTCCATAGACTTGCAAAAAAAGAACGAGACCAATATCTCTCCAATACGTACTGTACCTCGCGCTAGTTCATGCTCAATAACTTCTATATCACAACACCTTTCAGTTTGAACGTGGAAGGTTAGAAATGAATAAATAAAGAAACGACCAACTGAGTAAACAGTCTCTCTTCTCCTGCTCGAGGGATTTGACCTAACTCAGGAATTTAAGAAAACGGCAACGATCACGAGAACGTCGCTAAACAAAATGTTTAATTAGCAGTACAATGGCTCTGCACGTGCGTTTTTACTCTTGGTACATTTCTTAACCGTCCTCTTAGCCTGCGAAGCAATCGTGAAATGACCTATTTCTGCGTTTTCTGGAGAACGAGAACCGCAACGGCGAATTTGTCATGTTTCTATTTGTAATTGATCGCAGTCTTTACATATTCAGCTGGGGATAGCTCTGACACCAATAGACAAACTGAATGGGTCTGGATTATCCCGAGATTCTAAATAAAAATATAAACTATTTTTTTTAATCAACGTTGTCCTCGGCGTAACCGTCGTGGGATCTTAAACTCCCTAATGATGACGTAGCTCTACAGAGTTCCGTGTAGTCTCTTTGATTGGTTGTTGCCTTTTTTTTGGTCATAAACAATAATTCTACTGGCTTACATAATACTACTATACCTACTTGTTGGGTTTTGAATGCCCGCGCGCACGTAAATTGCGTTTCAAACACTGACCTTTGCAAAGTGTTCAGGCCCTATCGTTTTAACATATTGTTATGTGGTTCGCCTTGTGTGATCGATTTATGTATATTAATAGTGTCTGAAGCAAGAATAAGGATTTTATATGAAATAAGGAACGTTCGCTAATCAAAAGCTTCTGTGAGCCAACTCATGGATGAAAATAATGTTATGCATAAATTAATAGCGCGATTAAAGCGATAACAGGAGTTGACGAGAATTCAAACTCTTGTTCCCGTTTGACCTCCAACTCTCATCGACTCTTTTACTCTCTAGCCATACAGTCAAAGCTCTCCTTGCGACCGCTCTAGTAAGCGACCAGCTATAGTTACGACCACTATTGCGAAACTCCGTTTGAATTGTCACCAGGGCGCTGGAATGGATGGGCGGTGAAACGACCACTGCGCTCTTGTGCGATGTTTGATGCGGAGTGAGACTGGGTTTGAGCGCCCTCGAGAGCGCTCGCGTTCAAAACATGTCAGCAAATGAAGTTCAATAGCTGATGCAGAAAAGGGATTGCCACAAGAGAACGGTACGGGATCTCCACTTATTTTTTGTAGAATGAACATGTCAACATGTTGGTAAAGCTGTAAGAAATAAAGAACGGGTTCAATATGTAAAATCAACAACGATTTTATTTCAAATAAGTCGAGCTGCTTCGAAACGCGTTGCTCTTTTAGTGTGGGCGCGAAAAGGCAGACGTTAATTGCGTGCGATCTAAACCAAACAAAACGGTAATTTTCGGCGTATGCATAGAGCAACCTTCGCTTTTGCATCGGTGTCAATTTCATTTGAACTTTTTTGAACTTTTCGAGTTAGACGCTCTAGACGTCGGTGCACAGAACTTTGTTCTCTCAAAATAAGGTGAAATTGGTCATTTGACGTTGTTGTTTTGCAGACCGGCCGGACGGCTACGAAATGTACCAATATGTAAAACGCACGCGTGCAAAACCATTGTACTGCTAAATACACCTATTGTTTTGTGTCGTTCTCGTACAATGGCTCTGCACTTGCGTTTTACATATTGGTACATTTCTTAGCCCTCCGGTCTGCAAAACAACAACGTCGAATGACCAATTTCACCGTATTATGAGAGAACAACTGTGCACTGACGTCTATGGCGTGTAGCACAAAAAGTTCAAAAAAGTTCAAAATGAAATTTACACCGATGAAAAAGCGAAGGTTGCTCTATGCATACGCCGAAAATTACCGTTTTGTTTGGTTTAGATCGCACGCAATTAACGTCTGTCTTTTCGCGACCACACTAAAAGAGCAACGCGTTTCGAAGCAGCTCGACTTATTTGAAATAAAATCGTTGTTGATTTTACATATTGAACCCGTTCTTTATTGCTTACAGCTTTACCAACATGTTGACATGTTCATTCTACAAAAAATAAGTGGAGATCCCGTACCGTTCTCTTGTGGCAATCCCTTTTCTGCATCAGCTATTGAACTTCATTTGCTGACATGTTTTGAACGCGAGCGCTCTCGAGGGCGCTCAAACCCAGTCTCACTCCGCATCAAACATCGTACAAGAGCGCAGTGGTCGTTTCACCGCCCATCCATTCCAGCGCCCTGATTGTCACTCAAACCCCGTAATTAAAAGCTCTCGTAACCATCTGAATAAGAGAAGTTTTCAATCTCTGTGGATGTGTGACCTGTACATTCTCCAACCTCTTGTGATAGTCAATAACTAGTATTTCATAATATTACTACGATACTATTAATAACCATTTACATATCCCAAGTTGTATGCTAAAAGACCTAAAAGCTCTCGTAATCGGGTCATTTTAGACGCAATTTCGGGGCTTAGGCGCCAAATCCACTTTGACGTCATCACCTCGTGATCATACGTCACGAGGTTTAATATTTTGATAAGCATCCGATGTACAAAGGATTGATCGCGTTGGAAACATAATTGAACAAATTCAGTTGGAGTTATGTGGGGAAAAAACCCAGTTAGTGTCCTTCATTTATGTTCTATTTTCGGGTTTAAGAGCGAATGTCAGTAAACATCAAGCTAAATCTTGATTTCGCGGCAGAAGTTTTTTCCCCGCATTTTTTGCTCATAAATAGCTATTAGATATATAAGAAACCTGGGCCCGGTTGTTCAAAAGATGGATAACGCTATCCACCGGATAAATCGCTATCGGTAGCCTGCGTGCAGACGTCTCCTATTTCCTTGCTTCACGCGCAGGCTACTATCCGGTGGATAGCGTAGTTTGTTTTGTTAACACTTATCCACTGGATAGCGATTTATCCGGTTGATAGCGTTATCCATCCTTTGAATAACTGAGCCCTGACGTAGTTTTTAATGCCAGAAGTCTTTTTAATTCAAGAAAAATAACAAAATCGGTTTTCGCGTTAAGCAAGGCAAAATGAATTCTCTCCAAACTCTCCTCGCGTTCGCAGGCGTATAGTATAGAGAAGTGTGCACAATTTTTATCAAGAGAAAAAGTATTTATCTTTCACGTCTGTAGCCTAGGCCATCCTCTCTTGCTGTAGCTAAATTCACCAAACTAAACAACTTTATATGTTATGTAATTTTAGAAGGGTTAAATCAGTTCTGTAATGCTTCCAAAAACGTTTCAGTTACAACTTTGTTCGGAGTCCGAAATACGTGATCAGTGATAATCGGATCATTTCGAAAGAAAATTTCAAGTCTTCAGATTATTTCTTTGGTATCTCAATTATTTCAAAACACTTTATTTTACAATTGCTAGACAGTCATAAATTAGGCTTAATGTCATTAATCGCGCTTCGTCGCTTCATGTTTGATCCCTGAGACATTTTGGCAAATTGACTGAGAAATTTCGAAGGGAAAACTTGAGTTTATCGGCCCATGTGTGCCTTTTATCATATATTGGGTTGTACTTTACTGTAAATTCATGTTATCTTCGATTCATTCCAAAGGTTCTATAAATAGTTAAAAGTACAATGTACTGAAAGTAACCTCGTAATTAAATAAGAGTACTAAAGCACTTTCGTAATTTTCCGCCGATTTTTTCTTCAGTATAAAAGTCTTGAAATACTTTTTTGTCTTACTGAAATCTTCTGCGATACTTTGAAAGTGATCTTTACAGTTATGAAGCAACTTTGGCATTTTAATGTTGAAAATACGCTGGGAATCGTCAATGAAAACAAATTCTATTGTGGTGTAACTCCTTTGAACATTTCATTTCACTTCACATAAATGAGTTGCCCTTATATGCACGTATCAGTTTATAACTGCGAAGCTTGCCAAAACTATTTTCTTTTTTCGGGCTTAAAATTTGAGATTCGAGGCTATCAATTTCACTGCTTACCTGCTTTATTTCATGCGCTATAATTTGGAATAAATTTCGAGCGTTAGTTTCTCGTTAATATATTGAATTTGCTGAATTTCTAATGACGTCTTCTTGTAAACTGCTTTGGAAATGGACCACAAAGGAAACAATAGGATCAAGACAACACCGTTTACATGCAAATCGCTTCAATTGGCTCTGTTTACGCGCCTGATTGATTACAAAGTCTTATTAAATTTTAATGTCAAGCAGTTACGTTTACGACAGCATGCACTGTGCTAAGTGCAAGGCAGGCGAGACTCGACAGGCTTTTGTCTGACAAACTGAACCAATTTCTGAGCAATCACTATTATCCGTGACACGTGATTACATTTTCGACATGTTCGTGTGGATAGAAAAGTTCCAAATCACTTTCGTTGTTTTGTACATCCGCGCATAGGAAGTGAACACAAAGGATATTTACCCAGACAACATTTGCTAGCAGCTACAAAAGGTTAACAACAGTAAAGCGCGAGCGACGAATAAGCGGTTTATGTTGACCAACGAAAGGCTCCTGTGTGGCACAGATGTGAGGTACGGCACCCGTTTCTCTTTGCCTGTTGCTGATAAAGGCCTTATAAGATCAGCTGTTGTGAATGGAGTTGCTGGTCAAGACCGGGTGACAATGGAAAAGACCGAAAAGACGCCAAAGAGAGACAATTCTTCGTCAACAGTAGAGCGAATACTGGATTCTTTAAAATTATCGCCCAAGTGGAGGCGCAATTTGCCAGGAAATGCAAAACTCGACGTGGAAAACCGTATCACAGCAAACGCTAATAGTCGGTCAACAAGCGAACACTTATCGCTTGATAGCCGCAAACACGCAACAATATCAACATCGAGCTCCGACTGCCCCGAAACAGAAACGTACGACTCTTTCTCCGATTCTACGTACTCGCAAAGTTCAGAGGCGTCGGTCAACTCCGACAGGAGATCGCTAAATACAACCTCAACAGATTCGGACAACAACCGAATATTTCAACAAGGGATTTCGAATCCAAGGAATCGGATTTCTTTGAAAGGCGACACTGATGTTATAGACGTAGATGAGGGATTCTTGAGGAGAGTTTTAATGCTAATGAAAGTTGTACTGTATCTGAGACACAGTTTTCCGCTGAACTTGATCCGCAGAAGGAGGAAGGTTTTCCCGGCCGAGAGCACGAGAAATCAACTTAAAATTCACGATAGTCCGACTTTGAGCTCCAGTTCGATCGACTCGCAGGACTCGAGTGAATTTAGTGGAAAGAGCCCGCGAACTCGTAAACGCATTTCATTCAGTCCGACGACATTGCTTTTTTCCGCCATCACGGAAAAGGCCTTTGCGGAAGCCAAAGCTATCCTGGAAGGACAAGATCTAGACGTGAATTCTCAAACTCCAAACGGACAATCTTTGCTGCACATCGCTGCTGCAAATGCGGATTTAAAATGCGTCCAGCTTCTTCTCCAGTACGGAGCAGACGTGAGTGTAAAAGACGCTAATGGTTGGACGCCTCTGCACGCGGCAGTTAGGCGCGGAAACTGGAAGAGTGCGATTCTTCTTATCGAAGCCGGTGCAGATTTCGGAGAATACGCACAGACGAGAATTCAGGAATATAATCAAGTGCTTCAAATGTCGTCCACGTTTTACCGATCGGTGGAGATCTTTGTTTAATGATGTGGTTCACGCTGTATATATATAAATACACTTTATGCTGTTTATGTACACTTCCTATATCGTATATGAGTTTATACGCAATGTGATAAATTGTGAATAACTACTTCGTTTATTATTATATATCAGAATTGCCCAACAGAATATATAATCACTATTAATAAAGGAATCAAAATTAACATGAATTTCGTTTCGTTTCGTTTTTGCTTCAGACTCCTTGCTATGGTTCGCATTGCTTAATCGTGCCCGACTGAGAAGTCCATAAACCTACTTATGGACTTAGAATTTAAAATAATATTTATACTGCACGTTTCATTTTCACCCGGGTTTTCAGTAAACCGTAGGTCAAATACACTCACGACCGATGTTTTTCAAAACTATTAGGACAATTTAAAATATTTCAACTCAGACAGCATTTGTACCACAGGTTCGACTCTTTCAGAATCAAAGTACATTAGAATTAATTTTTTCAGATGAAATTACTTCAATTTAGTGATATTTGAAAAACATTTGTGTAGCAATTCAACTAAATAGCTTGTTGTTCGCGGCTGTCATCCAGATGAAACTGAATGGAACATGACTTTTACAACTTGATATTGTTATGTTCGAGTGGTCTTGAGAACTTGGAGACCGCGGGGCATGGAGAGCAGATCACCTGAAATGTTGTGTACTTGGGTGGCATCAGATAGTAAATTAGCTTTAACATTTTGAATAACACGACTATCTAGTTTTAAAGATGCTAAATCTCGTCTGTAACCCGTGAAAAATACTTGCAGAAGCAAGCATAGTATCAAACATTATTTATTTGATCGGATAAATGTCCAATGCTTCAATGAACAAGAATTCGAAGTACGTCCGTTTACAAGTGTGCTGGTCATTAAGAAGCCATTGAGAACAAGGTCGTACGCAAAATGGTCGATAATTGGCTTATCTATAAGCTCATTGGCAGCTACTCTATCCTAATTTTTTGAAACTGTGCAGAATTGTCACGAGCCTGTGGTCTTCATCGAGTCTTTGATCAAGTTTGTAGTCATACATGCAGGCATGAATCATGGGAACGTTTCTTTCTTTCGATAATTGTTGATCTGTGATCATGACCGTTCATGGGTGACGAGTTTGCATATAGTTTTGTGGTTTTCAGAAACTTCACAAAGTCATATCTTTCGCCTAAAACGCAGCATCTGGAGTTTATTCGTCATCCGATCAGAAACACGATCCGGCGGCCTTGACGTGGCCAATTAAAAATACTTTCGCTGATGTAATTTTGTGCGCATGTCGTTACAATGTTGAAACCACTTGCGCAGTCAAGAAAAGCAGCGAAGGTCTGGGGTCGACAATATGCGCGCGCCATTCTCGACCACAGAGCTTTTCTCTTTTGCGCATGACTGACGGAGAGTCAAGAAACCCAACTTCATCCCCAGAGCCCGGGCTCTCCCCTAGACCGCAGCTCTGGGTACGAGATTGAGAAACTGAAGGCTCTGGGGTCGAGAATGCGTGTGTTCAGTTTCCGCTAAATCGCCGCAAATGCAGACTGATTGGGTTCAACGAAGAAGGTCCGTCTGTCCATCTTCATTCAATTTAGCTAATTAAGGTGCATCATTTGACTCGTGTGCAATAGATCGGGTGTTATTGGTGTTATTTCAATGGACATGCTTAAAAGGATGTCCACTGCACATAATACATAAGACTCCATAAAGTACATCTCAGTAGTATGTAGCGTTAAACTGACGAGACTCAACGTGTGATTCGCAAGTCTTATGTATAAATACATGTATAAGAAAAGAAGGGAATTATAACACTACTAGGCTGTGAAAAAAATACATCATTCACGGTTTTTTTTTTCAAACGGTTTATTGTTAATTTAACAACAATACGCTTACAATGGTTTATGATAAATAGTAAATCTGTAACAGATTAACATATACACTGATCCCGATCAGTAACAAATAGTTATCTCAATATGGACTTGATTTCCTCTCACAGAGGGCAGATTACTAAATGACTTAAAAACAGTCATTATGTATTTCTTTATGATCACAAAGCAATCGATTTTGAAGCAAGACGCGGGTAAAAGTAACAGCTTAGGACATACGCAAAACATCTTGTAGTCAAAGTGCATATTAAATTTAAAGATTTTAGAGGTTTTGAATTTAGTTTTAACAAATGTAACACTAATAAACCATCTGATCTATCAGATTTAATACAACCACTCGTGCAGTATAGTAGCACTATGCTTGCTTGGAAGTGTGTCAGAAAAACATTTTCAAAGTTCTCTAAAAATGGCAGAATTAATTAATTTGTTATAAAGTGACTAAATTCAAAAAGAAAGAAAAGTATGTCTTTTCTATTTCCCACGCCTTCGTTCTTCAAAGTGATAAACTTGTTTCTAAGTAATAAATAGCATTGTAGGATATTCTCATAAAATATAATGTTGTACCTAAATAACATTTACATATATTGATTTCTTCTAATACTTCAGTATCAGTAATAAATAGGAAAAAATAAATTATCACCCTGTATTATTGTATTTACTATTGTAACCATTATAATTGTAATAAGTTTATGAGGGCCACAGGTTTGTCAGCCGCTGGCTGTTATGTGGTTTTTTCCCTCATTTAAATAAATTATTATATCATTATTATATCATTATTATATTTCGCTTGCTTCTACCAGAGGGCAATGCGGTCGCTGGTCCTATTAGATACCAGTCACACACGTGTACACCTGTTTGATGACGTCATCCAGTGTGTAGAGGATGGCATAGTTTCGATAAACCTTCACCACATCATCAGTAATCGCCAGGGTCTGTAAAAAAAGTAATATTGTCTAAGATATAACTAATACCATCTAGGTTCAACAATAATACAATGTTACAACAACAACAACAACAACAACACCGTCAATAGGAGGAAAGACTTTCGTTTTATATCAACAACATCACAACACCCAGATCAATAACAACAACAACAACAACAACAAACTTTCTTTGAGTCTTAACTGGATCCTGATTATATTTTATTACTTGTTCAGAATTTTTAAATGATTTCGTATTCCGACCGTTTAAATTCTCTGCATGCACATAGCAGTTTCAGGATTCAATTTTTTTTATTTCAACTTTTCAAGGGATATTTTGCATAGGAATAAACACAACATACCACTAATTTGTTGTCGACAAGAGCTTGTAGATATTGACGAGTGTAATGATCCAGTTGCGCTTCCGTCAGATTTTGACCACCGGGTACTGAAAAGCCATTCTTCAGTATCTGAAATTTCATAAAAGGTATGGTTGATGATGTTGCGTGAAATTAATATGCGCATTTAGTTGTTTCAAAATATTATTTCAGATGTTTTGCTTGAAAAATGTTGGATTACACTTGATCTTTAATCTTTAATCAGATACTCCTAAATCAGCTAAAAAGCTATACTAGGAGATATATACTATGTTAAGAATATATATATAAATATAAAACTAAATTAAACGAAATCATACAAAAGATCTGATAGCAGACTCTGGTAGCTTTGAATGCATCAGTACTAGCGGGTAATAATACATCAAACCGGTAATATACATCAAACAGACTTTGGACAGATTTTAAGATTCGTGATATTTTTAAGTCATATTAATGAAGATCAGTTTTGAAATTACATGTACTTGTAAATTCGTGAGTTATGCAAACTGACAAAACACTGGAGTTGGAGCCTATGACTGATCGTCGATCGTCGAATCTTTTAGGGACCGTTCAGTGAAATTCGTGAATAGGGGAGAAATTAAACTGATCGAGCCACACCCACAAAAACGAGCTTATGGTACTTTAAAGGGGTTTCTTTCAATATTTCTGGCGATCATCCCCGTCAATTTTATATTGGAGTCCGAGTCCCCCACTGGATTCAATTTAGAAGGAGTTGCAGGAATTAAAGAAAAAAACGAAACTGGTGGCAACATTCTTAACTTTTGAGTAAGATCAACTGCTATGAATTAGTGATATTAAGTTTGTTAGTTTCTTACTTCATGTCTTAGAGTTGAAGCGGTACTATTGAGATAAAAGCTTGTGGCCATGAGCAGCTGAGTCAACACATTGTGCTGAGGTCCTTGTATTTCTTCATACGAGTATGCCATGTACAGCGGACTGATGAAGTTAGACAGCTTGATGTACGCGACAGAAAGCTTCTCTTTCAATTGCTGAAGATGAAAACAATAGATCAACAACATGAATATTTTATCGACGAATATGACTTACAGACACACAAGTACTGTCAATAAATACATTGAAGTCATTTTGCAACATAATTTTTTCAAATGAAGGTTGAAAGAGTAGTTTTTTTTAAGGTTAAAATTCCGGCCAAATAAGTGCTATGGTGTGAAAAAAGAGAGGGTGTATAAAATTAAGTCAGCTGACGTCATGAAAATAGGACAGAATGGGCTACTGGTTAAGATGATTTGCAATTTCAATGTTTCATGTATAATAAGAACACTTCACTACAAAAAGTTAACACTAAAAATATACACGCAGTAGACAGGGAACGTTTCCATTTGGGAAGGTAGGAGAGTTTAGGGCAGAAGCCGAGGTCGTATTAAAAAAAGATGGAGCTCTTGAGAGAAGCGTATGGCTTAGTTATAAAATTATCCATTCGATTAAGTAGTGAAAACAAAATGGAGGACAGAGGTGGAACACGGAAATTTTGACAGAAGTCGTAACAAGCACAACAGATTTCTGATATTTGGCATGAAAAGTTATCAATACAAACCATATTTTTGGTGCAGGTTTGTGTGTGAACCATTCCAAGAAGTAGCATCGTATCCTGGAGATTAGTGTTCGAGGCTATGAACGGGTAGACGTTTTTCATCTGTAAAATGACGAGGAAAGAAAAAGTAAATTAGTTTACAATTAATACATAACGACAAAAATAAATTATGGCTCTCTCCGAGCCAATTAAAACGTGGCATACAATTAGATTTTAAAATGGGGACCCCCATATAGGGTTAATCGTCGGAAATGTGATCTTTTTGGTTGTGGGTCGAATCATTTTCATCCCTAAACGGTACCAATTCTATGACAAAACTAGTTCCTGACATAGTTCAGTTTTTCTGGCTTAATACCCTAAAAGGTACTTGGATAACTCTAGCTGTAGTAATTTTATATAATTTAACACCTTAAGTGGTACCAAAGCTATAATGTTCATTCCTAAAAGGTACGACGATCACCCCAGTCGTTTTATGTTAGTCCACGGAAAAGTCCTTACCTCTGTAGTGGCGTTAGCGAGGCTTGGTGCAAGATCCAGTCTGATGAGGAGTTCAGTTGTACTCATCAGTGGAGCGCTAAGAGCTACTGAACTCAGCATAACAACAAATATGGCAGCGCACATGATCTTGGGATATTCCATTTCTAGTTGAGGAAAAAAAGATAGGAAAAGTACAGTGTAAAATTACGCAACATAATGCGTCCTGGGTTTAAACTATAAATCAATGGAGCTATAAAATTCTGGCTAAATTGTTTCTGTACTTCAAATTGGTGGAACTTTTATTGTCTTAGTCAGCCAACTGCAATACTGACTACACAAATGAAAAGGAATGAATCGTTTTACTGGTTTTGGCTCAACGATAGTAATGGGAATTGATATCAAGCCGAACTGACTGGACTCCGGTTCATCTTTGAAATTCGAAGGTTTGAAAAGTCTTCTTAACTTATCTTGAAAATAACGTCAACGGGTTTGAAAATATATACTGTGTAGTTTAATACTCACAGTCAGTGCCTCTTTTCCCATACCTCTAATATTGCAATTCTAGAAATCGCTAGTTTAATTCTAGGGCAAAGTCATATAACCATCTCTTACCTTTCTCTTAGTTCTCTGTCGGTGAATTGCTCTGAGTTGAAGTTTGTGTTGCTTTCTGAAACGATTGATGGTCGATGGCATCTTGACTGGCTTTTCTAATAAACGAAGAGGAAGATGTTATTCTGTTTTACATCATTGTTTCTATTAAGGTTCTTCTATGAGGTATAGTCCCGACCAGTGACTCATCTTCCCTGTGCTCTTAAATGAATTAAATCATTTTATATTCTCGGAAACGTCGTCACCAGTTCCTACTGCGGTATGCAGTTGATGTTCTGTATATTCTACAACTTCATGTTCTGTGGTATGCAGTAATGTGCTCAACAAAATAAACGCATTTTTATAACTATACATAATACTGTGATTTCGTAATGGGAATGGCAGCTTCAGATTGTGGCAAAAATAGTTTGTTTTACAGCCCCCTTACATTCATCAAGTGTCACTGGTCTGTTTATAATAATCTTGCTGTTCCAAAAAGCCCTCAGACAAACGCATCCGGGAAAATTATGTGGCAGTCATCGGATATGACCGATATTTTCCTTAACGTCGGTACAAAGGACGTGATCATATCATTCTCGAACTGGCAAACGCAGTCACTGATTTCCTTTTCAGTTCTGTAAAGCGTCTATTATTAGTTACTGGTAGCAGTTGGGAGGTAGAAAAAGCGTTTCCTAAGTTAACTGACATCGTTAATGGAACATGATGTGTTTTACCCGAAGCCGAATACAATCGGTCAAACGTTTACGAGGCCAGCCGAGAACCGACGAATCGACCCGACTGATTCGCATTCGGTGGTAAAACATTTTGTGTCATCATCAGTGGCCAATATATTCTCAAAGCAGCATGCTCGATATTTTCGATATTCTACCGTCTGAAATGGCCGGCACGATAGATTTGAACTGACTGCTGTAGCCAAGATAAATAGCTTTACATGCTATATCTTTCTTGTGCTACGTATATTTGTCACGTACTATCGGGTTAAGGATTATTTGGGCAGACCTATCGTGACTTTGCTAAATTATCGGACATCTGAGACTGTTCAGTGTTGGATTGTAGTTGCACATTATGACGTTTTAAAAAGAAATGAATTAAAACCTGAGCAACATACAAGGTTCAAGGTTTCATGGAAATCGCTGAACGACCACTACACGATAAACTGCGGCTGTTGAAGTTGGGGTTTATGTAAAGCGAATAGGTAGTTTCCTTGAATTCAATGTCAGTGCTGATGAATAGAGAGGGATAAAAGGGTGTGCGTCTGATTACAGGACAAAGGCCTCCGATTTTCTTTTTGCAGCAAAATATTTACAATACCACTATTAACTGTTAAAAACTGAACGTAATCCGGTTTTCTCACTCACAAGAGCAACAATTATCAACGGAAGTGTGCTGATCGTGACAATCTTGTTTCAATGACTGCCAAAGCACGATAAATTTTAGTCCGAGCATGTTTCAGTTACTTGATGAAATGTTTTCATGGTCTTTATTCATGATCTAAGAAGCAAAGCAATGTTATGTTTCAAAATATAGAAGAAAAAGAATAGGTCACGGTTACCGCGAAAGAGATATAATCGACTAAAAATACTTATTCCTTACAAAATCAACCAAAAACACATATTTTGTCACGTTTCGGGTGATTTTTAATTTTTATGCAATAGGATTTGGTCTATACTCCTTGTATAGAATGAAGATGATTACTAGACTTAAAATATGCCAAAAGAATGATAGGTCACGGTGCTCGTTTACGAGAAAACGATCATTTACCACTGGCGAGCATTGCCACAAAAAAGCCGCCATTTTTTAATGTGCGCGAAATTATGCGCAGAAAGGATGCACAGTGTAACACTAAGGAATCACCTTAAAGGAAGGAAATGAGCATATTGCCTACCAAGTAAATCACCCCAGGTGGATGATGTCTAGTGATGATGGATGATGTCTAGTGATGGTGGATGATGTCCAGTGATGGTGGATGATGTATAGTGATGATGTCTATTTATGTCGAATGATGTCTAGTGGTGTTGAATGATGTCTGGCATGGTGATGGTGATGGTTGGTGTTTAGTGATGTTGGATGATGTCTATTGATGGTGGATGACGTATAGTAATGGTGGATGATGTCTATTTATGTCGAATGATGTCTATTGGTGTTGAATGATGTCTGCCGATGGTGGTCGATGTCTAGTGATGGTGGTTGGTGTTTAGTGATGTTGGATGATGTCTAGGGATGATGAATGGTGTGTAATCATGATGTTGAATAAATGGGGGGCGCTTATTTCAAATATTGCTCACTGGAAGGGCTAATAAACAAGGAAAGAGTCAAATACATGAGCATCACTATAGAAAAACGGTTAAGAAACCTGTGCTTTTCTGTTGTAACGATTACATCAAAGCTTGTTTCCTATTCAAGGTGTAAATTGTTAACTTGATTGGAAAGGAATGAAAGAAAGGGGATGGAGAGGGGGAGTTGGAGGGGTGCGATTATTCGAGGGGGGCGATTAATCGAGGGACGGCTATTATTCGAAAGGGTACTTGGACCTTGCAAACGAACGTATTACCGACAATCTTGTACCCGCAGAACCTGGAGCAAAGTGTCCGCGGTATTAGAGAGAGGTATCCGTATTATAGAGGTCATGAATATGACGTCACTTTAAAGGCTCCACTGACGATAAAAACTCTCGATGATAAATGGCGATAGCATGTCGATAAACTGATTGAAGAGAGATAGAGAGAGAGAGAGAGATAGAGGGTCCGTATTATAGATGTTTTCTTTATAGAGAACGATATATGGGCATTTTGCTGGACCAAGGGAACTGTCCGTAATAGAGGGGTGTACTCTACATGTGGGTCGACTGTACATGTATAAGGAGGGAATTATAACACTACTAGGCTGTGAAAAAATACATCATTCACCTTTTTTTAAACGGTTTATTGTTAATTTAACAACAATACGCTTACAATGGTTATGATAAATAGTAAATCTGTAACAGATTAACAAATACACTGATCCCGATCAGTAACAAATAGTTATCTCAATATGGACTTGATTTCCTCTCACAGAGGGCAGATTAATAAATGACTTAAAAACAGTCACTATCTATTTCTTTATGATCACAAAGCAATCGATTTTTGAAGCAAGACGCGGGTAAAAACTTAGGACATACGCAAAACGTCGTGTAGGCAAAGTACACCAATTTAAGGATTTTAGATGTTTTGAATTGAGTTTTAAATAACAAATTAAAACTAATAAAACCATCTGATATCTGAGTTTTCTAAAAATGGCAGAATTAATCGATTTGTTATAAAGTGACTAAATTCAAAAAGAAAGAAAAATTATGTCTTTTCTATTTCCCACGCCTTCGTTCTTCAAAGTGATAAACTTGTTTCTAAGTAATAAATAACATTGTAGGATATTCCCATAAAATATAATGTTTACAAACATATGTTTGTACCTAAATAACATTTACATATATTGATTTCTTCTAATACTTCAGTATCAGTAATAAATAGGAAAAAATAAATTATCACTCTGTATTATTGTAACCATTATAATTGTAATTAGTTTAATTATAATTTATTGTAATTGTAATTAGTTTAGGAGGGCCACAGGTTTGTCAGCCACTGGCTGTTATGTGGTTTTTCCCTCATTTAAATAAATTATTATATCATTATTATATCATTATTATATTTCGCTTGCTTCTACCAGAGGGCAATGCGGTCGCTGGTCCTATTAGATACCAGTCACACACGTGTACACCTGCTTGATGACGTCATTCAGTGTGTAGAGGATGGCATAGTTTCGATAAACCTTCACCACATCATCAGTAATCACCAGGGTCTGTAAAAAAAGTAATGTTGTCTAAGATATAACTAATACCATCATAGGTTCAACAATAATACAATGTTACAACAACAACGTCAATAGGAGCAAACAATTTCGTTTTATATCAACATCATAACAACACCCAGATCAATAACAAACAACAACAATAACAACAACAACAACAACAACAACAACAAACTTTCTTTGAGTCTTAACTGGATCCAGATTATATTTTATTACTGGTTCAGAATTTTTAAATGATTTCGTATTCCGACTGTTTAAATTCTCTGCATGCACATAGTCTATTTCTCCTGAGGAGGATTAATAAATATAATTTAATCAGTTTCAGGATTCAAGTTTTTTATTTTCTACTTTTTAAGGGATATTTGCATAAGAATAAACACAACTTACCACTAATTTGTTGTCGACAAGAGCTTGTAGATATTGACGAGTGTAATGATCCAGTTGCGCCTCCGACAGATTTTGACCACCGGGTACTGAAAAGCCATTCTTCAGTATCTGAAATTTGATAAAAGGTAGTGCAATATTAAACATATGTTGGATGTGTTTCATCATTACGTGCGTGTCCTGATTAATCTGCTCAATTAACTGTCTCAACATATCAATTTTTCGTTGATTACTACAACTCGTTCTGGATCCCGGGGAGGGGGGGGACTCCTATATAAAAGTGACGTGGGGAGATTGTCGGGAATTTCGAAACGAACCCCTTTAAGGTACCATAATCTCGTTAGGTGGGTGTGTTTTCTCCCCTATGAGGTACGAATTTTAAAACTAAAGAAGAAATCCCCTCATTTACTTCGGCTTAATACCCTAAAAAGTTCGACGGTTACCCATGCCACATTTGTGTTATCAAATACTATCATAGGTTCCAACCCCAGTATTTTGTCAGTTTTTGCATAACTCTGCACTTAACATGTACCCACTGATACACCTCAATAAGTTTGCTAGTTTCTTACTTCATGTCTTAGAGTTGAAGCGGTACTATTGAGATAAAAGCTTGTGGCCATGAGCAGCTGAGTCAACACATTGTGCTGAGGTCCTTGTATTTCTTCATACGAGTATGCCATGTACAGCGGACTGATGAAGTTAGACAGCTTGATGTACGCGACAGAAAGCTTGTCTTTCAATTGCTGAAGAAGAAAACAATAGATCAACAAATTTGAATAAAAGTCGCATGTGTGACTTACGGACACACAAGTACTGTCAATAAATATATTGAATGTCAAATGAAAGCAAACGTTACAATATATTAAGGTTAAAATACCACATAGATGATAAGATATAAGGAAACGATAAAAAGGCCTTAGTAAGACTGACTAGTTTGCATGTTTCATGTGTAATAAAAACACTTCACTACAAAAAGGTAACATGGGGAACTTAAAAAATATAGTTTCCATAAATTATCTTTCCTGTTGAGAAATTGACTTGGGTTTCCACTTTGGGAAGGTAGGAAGTTTAGGGAAGAAGGTCGTAATAAAAACTGAGATAGAGCTATTGAGAGGAGCGTATTAGAGAGGGGGGCTTAATAAAGCTTTTACAGCATGCTTTAGTTTCAACGTACGATGCTAATTAAAATCAAAATGGGGGACAGAGGTGGAACACGGAAAGTTTGATGGAAGTCGTAACAAGCACAACAGATTTCTGATATTTGGCATGAAAAGTTATCAATACAAACCATATTTTTGGTGCAGGTTTGTGTGTGAACCATTCCAAGAAGTAGCATCGTATCCTGGAGATTAGTGTTCGAGGCTATGAACGGGTAGACGTTTTTCATCTGTAAAGTGACGAGGAAAGAAAAAGTAAATTAGTTTACAATTAATACATAACGACAAAAATAAATTATGGCTATCTCCGAGTCAATTAAAACGTGGCATACAACTAGATTCTAAAATGGGGACTCCCATATAGGGTTAATCGTTGGAAATGTGATCTTTTTGGTTGTGGGTTGAATCATTTTCATCCCTAAAAGGTACCAATTCTATGACAAAACTAGTTCCTGACATAGTTCAGTTTTTCTGGCTTAATACCCTAAAAGGTACTTGGATAACTCTAGCTGTAGTAATTTTATATAATTTAACACCTTAAGTGGTACCAAAGCTATAATGTTTATTCCTAAAAGGTACGACGATCACCCCAGTCGTTTTATGTTAGTCCACGGAAAAGTCCTTACCTCTGTAGTGGCGTTAGCGAGGCTTGGTGCAAGATCCAGTCTGATGAGGAGTTCAGTTGTACTCATCAATGGAGCGCTAAGAGCTACTGAACTCAGCATAACAACAAATATGGCAGCGCACAGGATCTTGGGATATTCCATTTCTAGTTAGGAAAAAAGATAGAAAAAGTACAGTGTAAAAATTGGGCAACATGATACGTCCTGGGGTCAAACTATAAATCAAATTGGTGGAACTTTTATTGTCTTAGTCAGCCAACTGCAATACTGACTCACAAGTGAAAAGGAATGAAACGTTTACTGGTTTTGGCTCAACGATAGTAATGGGAATTGATATCAAGCCGAACTGACTGGACTCCGGTTCATCTTTGAAATTCAAAGGTTTGAAAAGTCTTCTTAACTTATCTTCAAAATAACGTCAACGGGTTTGAAAATATATACCATGTAGTTTAATACTCACAGTGGCTCTTTTTCCATACCTCTAATAGTGCAATTCTAGCTCTAGAAAATCGCTATTTAATTCTAGGACAAATTGATATGACCATCTCTTACCTTTCTCTTAGTTCTTTGTTGGTGAATTGCTCTGAGTTGAAGTCTAGTTTGTGTTTCTTTCTGAAACGTTTGATGGTCGATGGCATCTTGATTGGCTTTTATAATAAACGCAGAGGAAGATGTTCTGCTGTTTTACATCATTGTTTCTATTAAGGTTCTTCTATGAGGTATAGTCCCGACCCGTGACTCATCTTCCCTGTGCTCTTAAATGAAATAAATCATTTTATATTCTCGGAAACTTCGTCACCAGTTCCTACTGCGGTATGCAGTTGATGTTCTGTATATTCTACAACTTCATGTTCTGAGGTATGCAGTAATCTGCTCAACAAAATAGACGCATTTGTATAACTATACATCACGCTGTGATTTCCTAATGGAAATGGCAGCTTCAGATTGTGGCAAAAATAGTTTGTTTTAGGTTTTATGTGAGAGGTCAATTTATCCAGAACCCTTTACATTCCTCAGCCCCCTTACATACATCAAGCGTCATTGATCTGTTTATAATAATCCTCAGACAAACACATCCGGGAAAATTATGTGGCTGTCAACGGATATGACCCATATTTTCCTTAACGCCAGTACAAAGTTCTTGATCATTCTCGACCAATACTGTTAAACGCAGTCACTGATTTCCTTTTCAGTTCTGTAAAGCGTCTATTATTAGTTACTGGTAGCAGTTGGGAGGTAGAAAAAGCGTTTCCTAATATATAACTGACATTGTTAATGGAACAGGATGAGTTTTTCCCGAAGTCAATTGGCCAAGTTACGAGGCCAGCCGAGAACCGAAGAATCGACCCGACTGTTTCGCATTCGGCGGAATTGAAAACATCTGTGTCATCTGAATATACAGTAATAGCAAGTTATTCTCAAAGTAGCGTGCTCGATATTTTCGATATTGTACCGTCTGAAGTGGCTGGCACGATAGATTTGAACTGACTGCTGTAGCCAAAAGAAATAGCTTTTACATACTATATCGGCCATATCGGGGCTATATCTTATAACACTTATATTTGTCACGACGTACCATGGGTTAAGGATTATTTCGGCAGACCTATTGTGACTTTGCTAAATTATCGGACATCTGAGACTGTAGAGACTGTTGGATTGTAGTTGCCATTATGACGTTTTACAAAGAAATGCGTTAAGACCCGAGCAACAATGTTCAAGGTTTCATGGAAACGCTGAATGGAACGATCACTACACGAGAAACTCAGTGCGGTTGTTGAAGTTGGTCAGTTTATGTAAAGCGTAGGTAGTTCCTTTAATTCAGTTTAAGTGTTGAATATAGTGATAAAAAGGTTTGCGTCTGTTTACAGAACAAAGGCCTCCGATTTTTTACTGTTACCGAACGCAATCGATTTCTCACTCGCAAGAGGAACACTTATCAACGGAAGTGTGCTGATCGTGTAGGTAATCTTGGGTCAATGACTGCCAAAGCACCCGATGTATCTAATCGAATGGAATTTAATCGAACTTAATCGAACTCAATGCATTGATTAAGTTCGATTAAGTTCGGTAATCGAACATAATCGAACTCACAAAAAATAGTTTTGGGTCAATCGAACGCAATCCAACGTTCGATTTTCGAACACTCAATTAGCAAACTCAAACCTTGTAAATAAACAAAGGATATCGTTTTCATGAGGCTTGACGCACTTCACTGGCCAGCTACCCAAGAACAAGAAGGGGAAGAAGGCTTCTGACGAGCTTGTGGGAATGTCTTTCCAGTCAAAAATGTCATTGATGAATGTTCCCGAAGAATACGACGCAATTCATGATCAGAAACATGTTATTCCTTATAAATCTTGTAATTTGCTGCAGCTGACTTTAGAAATCTAAAAAGTCGGGATAAATTTGGACGTTTTGAGCTTGTTCAACCCAACATTGGATTGTCCGGGAGGATTGCATTGCAGCTGTAAGAGAGCTATGTTTCAATTAGCCAACCGACATTCGAACACGTATATGGATTTTGTTCGATTACGGTTTGATTTCCGAACATAATCAAACGTAATCCGTGGATTGAGTTCGATTAAGTTCGATTGAGTTCGATTATAATTAATTCGGTAATCCAACTCACCGAAAAGTTTCTTGTTCGATTACGTTTGATTACCAAACTAAATCGAACTCAATCCATGGATTGAGTTCGATTACGTCGATTACGTTCGATTGCGTTCGATTACCGAACGTTCGATTAGATACACCGGGACAAAGCACGAGAGATTTTATGAGCATGTTTTAGTTACTTGATGAAATGTTTTCATGCCGGTCTTTATTTTTGATCTGAGAGCAAAGTAATCAATATAAAAGAAGGAAAAATCATATTGCGTACCTAATAAGTAACCTCCCCCCCCCCCCCCCCCCCCCCCCACCCTCCCTCCTTGTTCTTGTACCCAGAGTCCGCATCTCCCTAGACCGCAGCTCTGGGTATGAAATTGAGAAACGTATAGGCTCTGCGGTCGCCGATGCGCGTGTACAGTTCCCGCCAATTCGCCACAAATACAGACTGATGTGTTTCAACTAAAAAGATCCGTCTGCCCATCTTCATTCAATTTAGCTAATTTGCATCATTTGACTCGAACGCAATGGATCGGCTGTGATTAGTGTTATTTCAATGGATATCATGCTTAGAAGCATGTCTACTGCATACAGTAAGACTCTATGAAGTATATGTCAGTATTATGTAGAACGTTAAACTAACGAGACTCGACATGTAGTCTGCAACTCTTATGTATATTAAATACAGTTGAACCTCTCTAATACGGACACCTAAGGAACGGAGAAAAGTGTCTGTATTAGAGAGGTATCCGTATTATAGAGGTCATGAATATGACTTCACTTTAAAGGCTCCACTGACGATAAAAACTCTCGATGATAAATGGCGATAACATGTCGATAAACTGCTTGAAGAGAGAGAGAGGGTCCGTATTATAGAGGTTTTCTTTGTAGAAAATATATGGGCATTTTGCCGGGACGAAGGCAACTGTCCGTAATAGATGGGTGTCCGTATTAGAGAGGTGTCCGTAATGAGAGGTTCGACTATACATGCATGTATAAGGAGGGAATTATAACACTACTAGGCTGAGAAAAAAAATACATCATTCACGTTTTTTTCAAACGGTTTATTGTTAATTTAACAACAACACGCTTACAATGGTTTATGATAAATAGTAAATCTGTAACAGATTAACATATACACTGATCCCAATCAGTAACAAATAGTTATCTCAATATGGACTTGATTTCCTCTCACAGAGGGCAGATTACCAAATGACTTTAAAACAGTCACTATGTATTTCTTTATGATCACAAAGCAATCGACTTTTGAAGCAAGACGCGGGTAAAAGCTTAGGACATACGCAAAACGTCGTGTAGGCAAAGTACATCAATTTAATGATTTTAGATGTTTTGGATTGAGTTTTAAGAAATTAAAACTAAAACCATCTAATCTCTGAGTTTTCTAAAAATGGCAGAATTAATCGATTTGTTATAAAGTGACTAAATTTAAAAATAAAGAAAAGTATGTCTTTTCTATTTCCCACGCCTTCGTTCTTCAAAGTGATAAACTTGCTTCTAAGTAATAAATAACATTGTAGGATATTCCCATAAAATATAATGTTTACAAACATACGTTTGTACCTAAATAACATTTACATATATTGATTTCTTCTAATACTTCAGTATCAGTAATAAATAGGAAAAAATAAATTATCACCCTGTATTATTGTAACCATTATAATTGTAATTAGTTTAATTATAATTTATTGTAATTGTAATTAGTTTAGGAGGGCCACAGGTTTGTCAGCCACTGGCTGTTATGTGGTTTTTCCCTCATTTAAATAAATTATTATATCATTATTATATCATTATTATATTTCGCTTGCTTCTACCAGAGGGCAATGCGGTCGCTGGTCCTATTAGATACCAGTCACACACGTGTACACCTGCTTGATGACGTCATTCAGTGTGTAGAGGATGGCATAGTTTCGATAAACCTTCACCACATCATCAGTAATCACCAGGGTCTGTAAAAAAAGTAATGTTGTCTAAGATATAACTAATACCATCATAGGTTCAACAATAATACAATGTTACAACAACAACGTCAATAGGAGCAAACAATTTCGTTTTATATCAACATCATAACAACACCCAGATCAATAACAACAACAACAACAATAACAACAACAACAACAACAACAACAAACTTTCTTTGAGTCTTAACTGGATCCAGATTATATTTTATTACTGGTTCAGAATTTTTAAATGATTTCGTATTCCGACTGTTTAAATTCTCTGCATGCACATAGTCTATTTCTCCTGAGGAGGATTAATAAATATAATTTAATCAGTTTCAGGATTCAAGTTTTTTATTTCTACTTTTTAAGGGATATTTGCATAAGAATAAACACAACTTACCACTAATTTGTTGTCGACAAGAGCTTGTAGATATTGACGAGTGTAATGATCCAGTTGCGCCTCCGACAGATTTTGACCACCGGGGACTGAAAAGCCATTCTTCAGTATCTGAAATTTGATAAAAGGTAGTGCAATATTAAACATATGTTGGATGTGTTTCATCATTACGTGCGTGTCTGATTAATCTGCTCAATTAACTGTCTCAACATATCAATTTTTCGTTGATTACTACAACTCGTTCTGGATCCCGGGGAGGGGGGGACTCCTATATAAAAGTGACGTGGGGAGATTGTCGAGAATTTCGAAACGAACCCCTTTAAGGTACCATAATCTCGTTAGGTGGGTGTGTTTTCTCCCCTATGAGGTACGAATTTTAAAACTAAAGAAGAAATCCCCTCATTTACTTCGGCTTAATACCCTAAAAAGTTCGACGGTTACCCATGCCACATTTGTGTTATCAAATACTATCATAGGTTCCAACCCCAGTATTTTGTCAGTTTGCATAACTCTGCACTTAACATGTACCCACTGATACACCTCAATAAGTTTGCTAGTTTCTTACTTCATGTCTTAGAGTTGAAGCGGTACTATTGAGATAAAAGCTTGTGGCCATGAGCAGCTGAGTCAACACATTGTGCTGAGGTCCTTGTATTTCTTCATACGAGTATGCCATGTACAGCGGACTGATGAAGTTAGACAGCTTGATGTACGCGACAGAAAGCTTGTCTTTCAATTGCTGAAGAAGAAAACAATAGATCAACAAATTTGAATAAAAGTCGCATGTGTGACTTACGGACACACAAGTACTGTCAATAAATATATTGAATGTCAAATGAAAGCAAACGTTACAATATATTAAGGTTAAAATACCACATAGATGATAAGATATAAGGAAACGCTAAAAAGGCCTTAGTAAGACTGACTAGTTTGCATGTTTCATGTGTAATAAAAACACTTCACTACAAAAAGGTAACATGGGGAACTTAAAAAATATAGTTTCCATAAATTATCTTTCCTGTTGAGAAATTGACTTGGGTTTCCACTTTGGGAAGGTAGGAAGTTTAGGGAAGAAGGTCGTAATAAAAACTGAGATAGAGCTATTGAGAGGAGCGTATTAGAGAGGGGGACTTAAGGTAGTACAACTGGCTAAAATGCTCCGAAAAGGACCCTTTTTGAGAACTGTTTCAAATCCATTTCAAATTCCATAGAAGAAGTTGTTAAGTCATTTTTATCAGAGAAACAGATTCTGAAATCGACATTTTCATTTTCGTAACGGGAATGTGTGAAATTGATTACCTCGCAAGCGGTGTAAAAATCAATTTTTGCTAATTTTTAGGTTTATGTTTTAATTAGTAGTCATAATTTTTGTTTTATAAACAGTTATGAAGAAAATACATGAAATATGAGTTAGCCGCAGTGAAACAGCAAATTCTGTGTTAATTATTAACAGGCATTAAAATCAAGGAAATGACTCCCTTAATTTTATTCAAATTGAATGTTTTTTTGCGGCTAAATGCAGGAAGATTACTTAACATGTGGACAAAAACTGTGCCAAATTTCGTCAGCATTAAGTTTTTCCTAGTGGCAATTTGTTAAATTTTATCACATGTAAGTCAAAAAGACGCCGAATTCGACGAATTCAGCCAGTTTTTCATCGCGATTTTTCTGCAAATTGATCCGCCATCTTGAGCCTTGTACTTACCAGCCTGATCAACATGAGCACACACGAAAAATAATCTGGAATGTTGTGCGAGACTCCCGTGAACAAAATACCAGAGCGCATGTCCTTAGCTTCCACCGTTCGATACTTTCGTCTGCAAATCCAAGATGGCGTCTTAAAATGGCGCCCCAGACAACGAAATTCAATCTCCGCTTTCTCCAAAACCCGCAAACGGTGGACTCTTATCTTTTGGAATTGATCATAATAATGTTTTATCTACCAGCTGGCTGAAAACGAAGGCAACTTTATATTTTACGACTCACCCAATTGTACTACCTTAATAAAGCTTTTACAGCATGCTTTAGTTTCAACGTACGATGCTAATTAAAATCAAAATGGGGGACAGAGGTGGAACACGGAAAGTTTGATGGAAGTCGTAACAAGCACAACAGATTTCTGATATTTGGCATGAAAAGTTATCAATACAAACCATATTTTTGGTGCAGGTTTGTGTGTGAACCATTCCAAGAAGTAGCATCGTATCCTGGAGATTAGTGTTCGAGGCTATGAACGGGTAGACGTTTTTCATCTGTAAAGTGACGAGGAAAGAAAAAGTAAATTAGTTTACAATTAATACATAACGACAAAAATAAATTATGGCTATCTCCGAGTCAATTAAAACGTGGCATACAACTAGATTCTAAAATGGGGACTCCCATATAGGGTTAATCGTTGGAAATGTGATCTTTTTGGTTGTGGGTTGAATCATTTTCATCCCTAAAAGGTACCAATTCTATGACAAAAACTAGTTCCTGACATAGTTTCAGTTTTTCTGGCTTAATACCCTAAAAGGTACTTGGATAACTCTAGCTGTAGTAATTTTATATAATTTAACACCTTAAGTGGTACCAAAGCTAGAATGTTTATTCCTAAAAGGTACGACGATCACCCCAGTCCGTTTTATGTTAGTCCACGGAAAAGTCCCTTACCTCTGTAGTGGCGTTAGCGAGGCTTGGTGCAAGATCCAGTCTGATGAGGAGTTCAGTTGTACTCATCAATGGAGCGCTAAGAGCTACTGAACTCAGCATAACAACAAATATGGCAGCGCACAGGATCTTGGGATATTCCATTTCTAGTTAGGAAAAAAGATAGAAAAAGTACAGTGTAAAAATTAGGCAACATGATACGTCCTGGGGTCAAACTATAAATCAAATTGGTGGAACTTTTATTGTCTTAGTCAGCCAACTGCAATACTGACTCACAAGTGAAAAGGAATGAAACGTTTACTGGTTTTGGCTCAACGATAGTAATGGGAATTGATATCAAGCCGAACTGAATGGCTCCGGTTCATCTTTGAAATTCAAAGGTTTGAAAAGTCTTCTTAACTTATCTTCAAAATAACGTCAACGGGTTTGAAAATATATACCATGTAGTTTAATACTCACAGTGCCTCTTTTCCCATACCTCTAATAGTGCAATTCTAGCTCTAGAAATCGCTATTTAATTCTAGGACAAATTGATATGACCATCTCTTACCTTTCTCTTAGTTCTTTGTTGGTGAATTGCTCTGAGTTGAAGTCTAGTTTGTGTTTCTTTCTGAAACGTTTGATGGTCGATGGCATCTTGACTGGCTTTTATAATAAACGCAGAGAAAGATGTTCTGCTGTTTTACATCATTGTTTCTATTAAGGTTCTTCTTATGAGGTATAGTCCCGGACCGTGACTCATTTTCCCCTGTACTCTTAAATGAAATAAATCATTTTATATTCTCGGAAACTTCGTCACCAGTTCCTACTGCGGTATGCAGTTGATGTTCTGTATATTCTACAACTTCATGTTCTGTGGTATGCAGTAAATCTGCTCAACAAAATAGACGCATTTGTATAACTATACATAACGCTGCGATTTCCTAATGGAAATGGCAGCTTCAGATTGTGGCAAAAATAGTTTGTTTTTAGGCTTTATGTGAGAGGTCAATTTATCCAGAACCCTTTACATTCCTCAGCCCCCTTACATACATCAAGCGTCATTGATCTGTTTATAATAATCCTCAGACAAACACATCCGGGAAAATTATGTGGCTGTCAACGGATATGACCCATATTTTTCCTTAACGCCAGTACAAAGTTCTTGATCATTCTCGACCAATACTGTTAAACGCAGTCACTGATTTCCTTTTCAGTTCAGCTGTAAAGAGTCTATTATTAGTTACTGGTAGCAGTTGGGAGGTATAAAAAGCGTTTCCTAATATATAACTGACATTGTTAATGGAACAGGATGAGTTTTTCCCGAAGTCAATTGGCCAAGTTACGAGGCCAGCCGAGAACCGAAGAATCGACCCGACTGATTCGCATTCAGCGGTATTGTAAACATCTGTGTCATCTGAATATACAGTAATAGCAAGTTATTCTAAAAGTAGCGTGCTCGTTATTTTCGATATTGTACCGTCTGAAGTGGCTGGCACGATAGATTTGACTGACTGCTGTAGCCAAGATAAATAGCTTTTACATGCTATATCGGGGCTATATCTTTCTTACAATACTTATATTTGTCACGACGTACCATGGGTTAAGGATTATTTGGGCAGACCTATTGTGACTTTGCTAACTTATCGGACATCTGAGACTGTAGAGACTGTTGGATTGTAGTTGCACATTATGACGTTTTACAAAGAAATGCGTTAAAAACCCGAGCAACAATGTTCAAGGTTTCATGGAAAAGCTGAATGGAACGATCACTACACGAGCAACTCAGTGCGGTTGTTGAAGTTATGTAAAGCGTAGGTAGTTCCTTTAATTCAGTGTCAGTGGTGAATATAGTGATAAAAGGGTTTGCGTTTGTTTACAGAACAAAGGCCTCCGATTTTTTTTTACTGTTAACTGAACGAAATCGATCTCTCACTCACAAGAGGAACACTTATCAACGGAAGTGTGCTGATCGTGTATGTAATCTTAGGTCAATGACTTTCAAAGCACCCGATGTATGTAATCGAACGGAATTTAATCGAACTTAATCGAACTCAATGCGTGGATTAAGTTCGATTAAGTTCGGTAATCGAACATAATCGAACTCACTAAAAAGTTTTGGGTCAATCGAACGCAATCCAACGTTCGATTTTCGAACACTCAATTAGCAAACTGAAACCTTGTAAATAAACAAAGGCTATTGTTTTCATGAGGCTGTGACGCACTTCACTGGCCAGCTACCCTAGAACAAGAAGGGGTATAAGGCTTCTGACGAGCTTGTGGGCAATTGTCTTTCGAGTCAAAAATGTCATTGATGAATGTTCCCGAATAATACGACGCAATTCATGATCGTAAACATGTTATTCCTTTTAAATCTTGTAATTTGCTGCAGTTGACTTTAGAAATCTAAAAAGTCGGGATAAATGTGGAAGTTTTGAGCTTGTTCAACCCAAGAAAACCGAGTCTTTTCTGAAGGATCGCCCGGGAGGATTGCATTGCAGCTATAAGAGAGCTATGTTTCAATTAGCCAACCGGCAGTCGAACACTATATGGATTTTGTTCGATTACGTTCGATTTCCGAACCATAATCGAACGTAATCCACGGATTAAGTTCGATTAAGTTACCAAATTAATTATAATCGAACTCACAGAAAAGTTTCTTGTTCGATTACGTTTGATTACCGAACTAAATCGAACTCAATCCATGGATTAAGGGCCTCCACAGACTGGGCCAATTGTTATCGATAACTATTTAGTTGTCGATCATAAAAAGTTGTCGATAACAAAAAAGCCAGTCTGTGAAGCTAGTTATCGATAACTAGCTTCACACACTGGCTATTTTGTTATCGACAAGTTTTATGATCGACAACTAAATAGTTGTCGACAACTATCTCTCTAGTCTGTGGAGGCCCCAAGTTCGTTTAAGTTCGATTGCGTTCGATTACCGAACGTTCAATTAGATACACCGGGGCAAAGCACAAGAGATTTTATGCGCATGTTTCAATTACTTGATGAAATGTTTTCACGGTCTTTAATGGTGATCTTAGGGCCTCCACAGACTAGAGAGATAGTTGTCGACAACTATTTAGTTGTCGATCATAAAAAGTTGTCGATAGCAAAAAAGCCAGTGTGTGAAGCTAGTTATCGGTAGCTGAGGGCCTTAGTTATCGACAACTAGCTTCACACACTGGCTTTTTTGTTATCGACCACGTTTTATGATCGACAACTAAAAGTTGTCGACAACTATCTCTCTAGTCTGTGGAGGCCCTAAGAAGCAAAGTAATCGATTTAAAAGAAGAAGAATCGTATTGCGTACCAAATAAGTAACCCCCCCCCTCCCTCCTTGGTCTTGTACCCAGAGTCCGCATCTCCCTAGACCGCAGCTCTGGGTACGAAATTGAGAAATGTAGGCTCTAGGGTCGCCGAAGAGCGTGTACAGTTCCCGCCAAATCGCCGCAAATGCAGACTGATGGGTTTCTACTAAAAAGATCCGTCTGCCCATCTTCATTCAATTTAGCTAAGTTGTATCATTTGACTCGAACGCAACAGATCGGCTATGATTGGTGTTATTTCAATGGACATCATGCTTAAAAGCATGTCCACTGCATATAAGACTCTATGAAGTATATCTCAGTATTATGTAGAACGTTAAACTAACGAGACTTGACCACACGTCCGCAAGTCTTATGTATATTAAATACAGTTGAACCTCACTAATACGAACACCTAAGGGACGGAGCAAAGTGTCCGTATTAGAGAGGTATCCGTATTATAGAGGTCATGAATATGACGTCACTTTAAAGGCTCCAATGACGATAAGAAATCCTTATGATAAATGGCGATAACATGTCGATAAACTGATTGAAAACAAATGCTACTTTTATTGTATGGACAATGGGACAATAAATTAACTTTCAGGCTAACCACAAACAGGTAATTATATTGAATACGAACTGTTGTCACTGGAGTGTCCGTAATAAAGATGTTAAGTTTATATGAATTTGGTCTCTCGGGCCGAGATTTGGGGTCCGTTTTCCGTATTAGAGAGGGTCCGTATTATAGAGTTTTTCTTTATAGAGAATATAGGGGCATTTTTGCCGGGAACAAGGGAACTTTCCGTAATAAAGAGTTGTCTGTATTAGAGAGGTGTCCGTCAAGAGAGGTTATACTGTAATTGAAATAACCAACATGTCCACTGCATATAAGACTTCATGAAGTATATATCAGCGTGAGAACTATGTAGAAAGTTAAACTAACGAGACTCGACGTGTGGTTCGCAAGTCTTATGTATAAACGCATGTATAAGAAAAGAAGGGAATTATAACACTACTAGGCTGTGAAAAAAAAAATACATCATTCACGTTTTTTTTTCAAACGGTTTTATTGTTAATTTAACAACAATACGCTTACAATGGTTTATGATAAATAGTAAATCTGTAACAGATTAACATATACACTGATCCCGATCAGTAACAAATAGTTATCTCAATATGGACTTGATTTCCTCCATAGAGGGTAGATTACTAAATGACTTAAAAACAGTCAGTATGTATTTCTTTATGATCACAAAGCAATCGATTTTTGAAGCAAGACGCGGGTAAAAGCTTAGGACATACGCAAAACGTCGTGTAGGCAAAGTACACTAATTTAAGGATTTTAGCGGTTTTGAATTGAGTTTTAAATAACAAATTAAAACTAATAAACCATCTGATCTCTGAGTTTTCTAAAAATGACAGAATTAATCGATTTGTTATAAAGTGACTAAATTCAACAAAAAGAAATAAAAGTATGTCTTTTCTATTTCCCACGCCTTCGTTCTTCAAAGTGATAAACTTGTTTCTAAGTAATAAATAACATTTTAGGATATTCTCATAAAATATAATGTTGTACCTAAATAACATTTACATATATTGATTTCTTCTAATACTTCAGTATCAGTAATAAATAGGAAAAAATAAATTATCACCCTGTAGTATTGTATTTACTATTGTATAACCATTATAATTTTAATTAGTTTAATTATAATTTATTGTAATTGTAATTAGTTTAGGAGGGCCACAGGTTTGTCAGCCACGGGCTGTTATGTGTTTTTGTACTCATTTAAATAAAGTTCATTATTATATTTCGCTTGCTTCTACCAGAGGGCAATGCGGTCGTTGGTTCTATTAGATACCAGTCACACACGTGTACACCTGCTTCATGACGTCATCCAGTGTGTAGAGGATGGCATAGTTTCGATAAACCTTCACCACATCATCAGTAATCACCAGGGTCTGTAAAAATAGTAATATTGTCTAAGATATAACTAATACCACCATAGGTTCAACAATAATACAATGTTACAACAACAACGTCAATAGGAGCAAACAATATCAACATCATCACAACACCCAGATCAATAACAACAACAACAAACTTTCTTTGAGTCTTAACTGGATCCAGATTATATTTTATTACTGGTTCAGAATTTTATAATGATTTCGTATTCCGACCGTTTAAATTCTCTGCATGCACATAGTCTATTTCTCCTGAGGAGGATTAATAAATATAATTTAATCAGTTTCAGGATTCAAGTTTTTTATTTCTACTTTTTAAGGGATATTTGCATAAGAATAAACACAACTTACCACTAATTTGTTGTCGACAAGAGCTTGTAAATATTGACGAGTGTAATGATCCAGTTGCGCCTCCGACAGATTTTGACCACCGGGGACTGAAAAGCCGTCTTCAGTATCTGATATTTGATAAAAGGTAGTGCAATATTAAACATATGTTGATGTTTTTCATCATTACGTCTGATTAATCTGCTCAATTAACTGTCTCAACATATCAATTTTTCTTTGATTGCTACAACTCGTTCTGGATCCGGGGAGGGGGGGGGGGGGGGGGGACTCCCATATAAAAGTGACGGGGGGAGATCGTCGGGAATTTCGAAAAGAACCCCTTTAAGGTACCAGAATCTCGTTAGGTGGGTGTGTTTTCTCCCCTATGAGGTACGAATTCTAAAACTAAAGAAGAAATCCCCTCATTTACTTCGGCTTAATACCCTAAAAAGTTCGACGGTTACCCATGTCACTTTTATGTGTTATGGAATACTATCATAGGTTCCAACCCAGTATTTTGTCAGTTTGCATAACTCTGCACTTAACATGTACACACTGATACACCTCCTCGATAAGGAAGGTCGGTGTGAGTCTGAGGGCACATGAACAATGTATGTTAAGCTATGGATTTCCTTGAAAAACGAAAGCGTGCGTGTTGAGTTGCCAACTCAGTGTCATAGTGGCAACATTCTTAAATTTTGAGAATGAACAACTGCTATAAATTAGTGATATTAGGAAAAATACAAGTTTGCTAGTTTCTTACTTCATGTCTTAGAGTTGAAGCGGTACTATTGAGATAAAAGCTTGTGGCCATGAGCAGCTGAGTCAACACATTGTGCTGAGGTCCTTGTATTTCTTCATACGAGTATGCCATGTATAGCGGACTGATGAAGTTAGACAGCTTGATGTAGCGCGACAGAAAGGTTGTCTTTCAATTGCTGAAGAAGAAAACAATAGATCAACAAATTTGAATAAAAGTCGCATGTGTGACCTACAGACACACAAGTACTGTCAATAAATATATTGAATGTCAAATGAAAGCAAATGTTATTAAAATATATTAAGGTTAAAATACTACATAGGTGATAAAATATAAGGAAACGCTAAAAGGGCCTTAATATGACTGACTAGTTTGGAAGTTAAATGTTTCATGTGTAATAAAAACACTTCACTACAAAAAGGTAACATGGGGAACTTAAAAAAATAGTTTCCATAAATTAAATTTCCTGTTGAGAAATTGACTTGGGTTTCCACTTTGGGAAGGTAGAGAGTTTAGGGAAGAAGGTTGTAATAAAAAGATAGAGCTATTGGGAGGAGCGTATATTAAAGAGGGGGGGGGGGGGGGGGCAGGAGCCCTTCTGGGGGGGGGGGGGGGGGGCTTAATAAAGCTTTTACAGCATGCTTTAGTTGTAACGTAGAATGTCAATTAAAAACAAAATGAGGGACAGAAGGCGGTGAATATCACGGGCATTTTGACTGAAGTCGTAACAAGCGCAACAGAGTTATTTAGGAGCCTGCACTATTCCTTTCCGAGTAGTGTAAAATCATGTTAATAACAATATTTGGCATGAAAAGTTATCAATACAAACCATATTTTTGGTGCAGGTTTGTGTGTGAACCATTCCAAGAAGTAGCATCGTATCCTGGAGATAAGTGTTCGAGGCTATGAACGGGTAGACGTTTTTTCATCTGTAAAATGACGAGGAAAGAAAAAGTAAATTAGTTTACAATAGACAACGACAAAAATAAATTATGGCCCTCTCCGAGCCAATTAAATTGTGGCATAAAATTAGATTGGGAAATAATAGCAACTTCCGGCGGGCTCCCATATAATAGTGACTAGGTTAATGGCTGTGGCTCGAATAATTTTCATCCCGAAAAGGTACCAATTCTAAGGCAAAATATAGTTCCTGTCATATTTCAGTTTTTCTGGCTTAATATCCAAAAAGGTACTTGGATAACTCTTGCCATGGTCACCAAACGTCGAATGTTTACCCCTAAAAGGTACGACGATCACCCCCCCCCCCCCCCCCTCCCCACACCGTAGTTTGCTTTGTGTGTTAGTCCATGGGGAAGTCCTTACCTCTGTAGTGGCGTTAGCGAGGCTTGGTGCAAGATCTAGTCTGATGAGGAGTTCAGTTGTACTCATCAATGGAGCGCTAAGAGCTGCTGAACTCAGCATAACAACAAATATGGCAGCGCACAGGATCTTGGGATATTCCATTTCTAGTTGAAAAAAAGATAGAAAATTACGGTGTAAAAATCAGGCAACATAATGCGTCCTGGGATGAAACTATAAATCAATGGAGCTAAATCTGGCTAAATTGTTTAATATTGTGCTTCAAATTGGTGGCGCTTTTTTGTCTCAGTCAGCCAACTGCAATACTGACTACACAAGTGAAAAGGAATGAAACGTTTACTTGTTTCGATTCAACGATGATAATGGAAATTGATATCAAGCCGAACTGACTGTACTCCGGTTCATCTTTGAAATTCGAAGGTTTGAAAAGTCTTCTTAACTTATCTTCAAAATAACGTCAACGGGTTTGAACATATATACTGTGTAGTTTAATACTCACAGTCAGTGTCTCTTTTCCCATTCGTCTAATATTGCATGGAAGTCTAGAAATCGCTATTTAATTCTAGGACAAATTGATATAACTATCTCTTAGTTCTCTGTTGGTGAATTGCTCTGAGTTGAAGTTTGTGTTGCTTTCTGAAACGTTGATGGTCGATTGCATCTTGACTGGCTTTTATAATAAAGAGGGGGGCGTAAGGGGGGTCCGAAAACCGCAAAACCGCGCAGAAAAACGTAAAAAACCGCAATACCGCATCGAAATTTACCAAAAATACCGAAACCGCAGTGACAAATGTGAAAGATGCCGTTGTCTTACAGCAGCCCCATAGGAGGACGCCCAGTCCCTGAGCGCATCGCAGTCAGCTGAACGCATATCGACGATTGGTAGAGGTTTCATGACAGCCAGCCCTTTTATCCCTCTAAAGAAGGCAGCGAAGGCGTGCGCCTCTAATTTTGAAATCTAGAGGCTCGGAAATGCTATTTTCAGCATTCTCCACGATATATTTCATCAAAAAATTGATCTCGATCAAACGTAAAATGACAGGTATTTTTAGTGCTTACAGTAATATTATGTATAAACTAGATTTGCGTGAACAAAACTATTTCAAGTTTTAGACCACCGTCTTTGCTTTCGTTGAGCATTTTTTTTATACATATTGTTTTGAAGTCATGATTTTATTTTTCAAAATCAAAACGTTGATGAAGGTGGGGATTCACAAAGAACAGTAGAAGAACTTACGGCCTTTCGGCTACTGAAAAAGAACATCACGGGATATATGTAAAGGCTGGCTACGCCCCTGATAGTACTTACCAAATTGTTTCTCGTAATTTGACGAGACGCTTCTCGCTCTTGCTCACTTTACACCGTAATTTATTTTTCTTCCGGAAATTCTCTCCTCCCTTCCCTTCCTCGTAGAAAATGGCCACACAGTTGATTATTACTTCTTCCCCTTCTTGCTCGCTTGACATCGCCCCGCATAGACTACAAGCAGTCCCTCTTTCCCAGCTTAGTCCGTCGAGCAAGAGCGATAAAAATTCGCGATCGGACGGCAAATACTATATAGATAAGACATCCGAGCCGAAGATTCCAGCCCGGAAAGTCAACAAGTCGACGTATTATTGGAAAAACGGTTAATCATATCAGTATTAACTGGAAAAGGCTTAAATTACAAACCGCAAGGCTTGCTTGCATAATAACGGTCCCTGGCTGTGCAAGCTGATGCGCTGGAAGACGAAAAATTTAGCTCAACCTTGTAATTAATTTAAAACGTAAAGAAAACAACTGGAAGCGAGAGGATCCGAGTGAAAACGTAGCACCGCAGAGGTCCGCAGACACTTTTTTCACCGATTACCGCGTCCTAAAATTTAGGAAAACCGCAAACCGCTTAGTCTTATAAAACCGCAATACCGCGGGTTAAAATAAAAATTTCCGCAAAACCGCACCAAAAATAACGCAAAACCGCATCACCGCAAACCCTTACGCCCCCCTCAATAACGAAGAGGAAGATGTTAAGAAATGATGGTATATGGAAATGATGGAAGAGGAAGATGTTATTCTGTTTTACATCATTGTTTCTATTAAGGTTCTTCTATGAGGTATAGTCCCGACCCGTGACTCATCTTCCCTGTGCTCTTAATGAAATAAATCATTTTATATTCTCGGAAACGTCGTCACCATTTCCTACTGCGGTATGCAGTTGATGTTCTATATATTCTACAACTTCATGTTCTGTGGTATGCAGTAACGTGCTCAACAAAATAGACGCATTTGTTTAACTATACATAACGCTGCTATTTCGTTATGGCAGCTTCAGATTGTGGCAAATATAGTTTGTTTTAGTTTTTATGCGAGAGGTCAATTTATCCAGAACCCTTTACATTCCTCAGCCCCCTTACATACATCAAGCGTCATTGATCTGTTTATAATAATCCTCAGACAAACACATCCGGGAAAATTATGTGGCTGTCAACGGATATGACCCATATTTTCCTTAACGCCAGTACAAAGTTCTTGATCATTCTCGACCAATACTGTTAAACGCAGTCACTGATTTCCTTTTCAGTTCTGTAAAGCGTCTATTATTAGTTACTGGTAGCAGTTGGGAGGTAGAAAAAGCGTTTCCTAATATATAACTGACATTGTTAATGGAACAGGATGAGTTTTTCCGAAGTCAATTGGCCAAGTTACGAGGCCAGCCGAGAACCGAAGAATCGACCGACTGATTCGCATTCGGCGGAATTGAAAACATCTGTGTCATCTGAATATACAGTAATAGCAAGTTATTCTCAAAGTAGCGTGCTCGATATTTTCGATATTTACCGTCTGAAGTGGCTAGGCACGATAGATTTGAACTGACTGCTGTAGCCAAGAGAAATAGCTTTACATACTATATCGGGGCTATATCTTATAATACTTATATTTGTCACGACGTACCATGGGTTAAGGATTATTTCGGCAGACCTATTGTGACTTTGCTAAATTATCGGACATCTGAGACTGTTGGATTGTAGTTGCACATTATGACGTTTTACAAAGAAATGCGTTAAAACCCGAGCAACAATGTTCAAGGTTTCATGGAAATCGCTGAATGGAACGATCACTACACGAGCAACTCAGGCGGTTGTTGAAGTTGTTGTTTATGTAAAGCGTAGGTAGTTCCTTTAATTCAGTGTCAGTGTTGAATATAGTGATAAAAGGGTTTGCGTCTGTTTATAGAACAAAGGCCTCCGATTTCGAACGCAATCGATTTCTCACTCGCAAGAGGAACACTTATCAACGGAAGTGTGCTGATCGTGTAGGTAATCTTGGGTCAATGACTGCCAAAGCACCCGATGTATCTAATCGAATGGAATTTAATCGAACTTAATCGAACTCAATGCATTGATTAAGTTCGATTAAGTTCGGTAATCGAACATAATCGAACTCACAAAAAATAGTTGAACGCAATCGAACATTCGATTTTCGAACACTCAATTAGCAAACTCAAACCTTGCAAATAAACAAAGGATATCGTTTTCATGAGGCTTGACGCACTTCACTGGCCAGCTACCCAAGAACAAGAAGGGGAATAAGGCTTCTGACGAGCTTGTGGGCAATTGTCTTTCCAGTCAAAAATGTCATTGATGAATGTTCCCGAAGAATACGACGCAATTCATGATCATAAACATGTTATTCCTTATAAATCTTGTAATTTGCTGCAGCTGACTTGAGAAATCTAAAAAGTCGGGATAAATTTGGACGTTTTGAGCTTGTTCAACCAGGATTGGATTGCCCGGGAGGATTGCATTGCAGCTGTAAGAGAGCTATGTTTCAATTAGCCAACCGACATTCGAACACGTATATGGATTTTGTTCGATTACGGTTTGATTTCCGAACATAATCAAACGTAATCCGTGGATTGAGTTCGATTATAATTAATTCGGTAATCAAACTCACAGAAAAGTTTCTTGTTCGATTACGTTTGATTACCAAACTAAATCGATTGAGTTCGATTACGTCGATTACGTTCGATTGCATTCGATTACCGAACGCTCGATTAGATACACCGGGCAAAGCACGAGAGATTTTATGAGCACGTTTCAGTTACTTGATGAAATGTTTTCATGCCGGTCTTTATTTTTGATCTAAGAAGCAAAGTAATCAATATAAAAGAAGGAAAAATCATATTGCGTACCAAATAAACAACCCTCCCCTCCCTCCTTGGTCTTGTACCCAGAGTCCGCATCTCCCTAGACCGCAGCTCTGGGTACGAAATTGAGAAACGTAGGCTCTGGGGTCGCCGAAGCGTGTGTTCAGTTCCCGCGAAATCGCCAAAAATGCAGACTGATTGGTATCAACTAAAAAGATCCGTCTGCCCATCTTCTTTAGCTAAGTTGCATCATTTGACTCGAACGCAATGGCTCGGCTGTGATTGGTGTTATTTAAATGGACATGCTTTTTAGCATGTCCACTGCATATAAGACTCTATGAAGTATATCTCAGTATTATGAAGGACGTTAAACTAACGAGACTTGACGTGTGGTCCGCAAGTCTTATGTATATTAAATACAGTTGAACCTCTCTAATACGAACACCTAACGAACGGAGCAAAGTGTACGTATTAGACGGAGGTATCAGTATTATAGAGGTCATGAATATGACGTCAGTTTAAAGGCTCCACTGACGATAAAAAATCTCGATGATAAATGGCGATAGCATGTCGATAAACTGATTGAAGAGAGAGAGAGAGAGAGAGGGAGAGAGAGAGAGAGAGAGAGAGAGAGAGAGAGAGAGAGAGAGAGAGAGAGAGAGGGTCCGTATTATAGAGGTTTTCTTTGTAGAGAACGATATATGGGCATTTGCTGAGACCAAGGGAACTGTCCGTAATAGAGGGGTGTACTCTACATGTGGGTCGACTGTACATGTATAAGGAGGGAATTATAACACTACTAGGCTGTGAAAAAATACATCATTCACGTTTTTTTTTCAAACGGTTTATTGTTAATTTAACAACAATACGCTTACAATGGTTTATGATAAATAGTAAATCTGTAACAGATTAACATATACACTGATCCCGATCAGTAACAAATAGTTATCTCAATATGGACTTGATTTCCTCTCACAGAGGGTAGATTACTAAATGACTTAAAAACACAAAGCAATCGATTTTGAAGCAAGACGCGGGTAAAAGCTTAGGACATACGCAAAACGTCGTGTAGGCAAAGTACACCAATTTAAGGATTTTCGAGGTTTTGAATTGAGTTTTAAACAACAAATTAAAACTAATAAACCATCTGATCTCTGAGTTTTCTAAAAATGGCAGAATTAATCGATTTGTTATAAAGTGACTAAATTCAAAAAGAAATAAAAGTATGTCTTTTCTATTTCCCACGCCTTCGTTCTTCAAAGTGATAAACTTGTTTCTAAGTAATAAATAACATTGTAGGATATTCTCATAAAATATAATGTTGTACCTAAATAACATTTACATATATTGGTTTCTTCTAATACTTCAGTATCAGTAATAAATAGGAAAAAATAAATTATCACCCTGTATTATTGTATTTACTATTGTAACCATTATAATTGTAATTAGTTTAATTATAATTTATTGTAATTGTAATTATTTTAGGAGGGCCACAGGTTTGTCAGCCACTGGCTGTTATGTGGTTTTTCCCTCATTTAAATAAATTTCATTATTATATTTCGCTTGCTTCTACCAGAGGGCAATGCGGTCGTTGGTCCTATTAGATACCAGTCACACACGTGTACACCTGTTTGATGACGTCATTCAGTGTGTAGAGGATGGCATAGTTTCGATAAACCTTCACCATATCATCAGTAATCACCAGGGTCTGTAAAAATAGTAATATTGTCTAAGATATAACTAATACCACCATAGGTTCAACAATAGTACAATGTCACAACAACAACGTCAATAGGAGGAAACACAACATCATCACAACACCCAGATCAATAATAACAACAACAACAACAACAACAACAACAACAACAACAAGAAAAAACTTTCTTTTTAAAGATCCTGTCTTTTTTAAGTTTGTTCAAGAGAATACGAAGGGTTACCGTTCGTATTCTCTTGGCTTGTTATAATTATATTTATTACTGGTTCAAAATTTTTTATGATTTCGTATTCCGACCGTTTAAATTCTCTGCATGCATATAGTCTATTTCTCCTGAACAAGATTAATAATAATAACTTTTCAAGTTTAAGGATTCAAGTTTTTTATTTGTATTTTGAAGGGATATTTTGCATAAGAATAAACACAACGTACCACTAATTTGTTGTCGACAAGAGCTTGTAGATATTGGCGAGTGTATCCATCCAGTTGCTCCTCCGACAGATTTTGACCATCGGGGACTGATAAGCCATTTTTCTGTATCTGAAATTTGATAAAAGATAACTGCATTAAAGAAATGTTTTTATCAGTACGTGCGTGACATTAATCTGCTCAATTAATTGTCTCAACATATCATTGTTGCAGACGTTTTTCTGGAAAATTGTGGGATTACACTTTTATTAAATAGATTGTAGACTTTAATCAGATTTTAAGGTTTGTGGTAATAACTGAATTAACCAACATTGTTCATGTGCCCTCAGACTCACACTGACCCTATTTATACAGGTGTATCAGTGGGTACTTGTAAATTGCAGAGTTATGCAAACTGACGAAATACTGGAGTTGGAACCTATGACTGATCGTCGATCGTCGAATCTTTTAGGGACCGCTCAGTGAGGCGAATAGGGGAGAAATTAAAATCTAGCCACACCCAGAAAACGAGCTTATGGTACCTTAAAGCAGCTCCTTTCAAAATTTCCGACGATCATCCCCCCGTCACTTTTATATGGGATCCCCCCCGGGATTCTATCCAGAAGGAGTTGCAGAAGTTAAAGAAAAAACTGGTGTTGAGTTGCCTAACTCAGTGATGTCTTAGTGGCAACATTCTTAATTTTTGAGTAAGATCAACTGCTATGAATTAGTGATATAAGGAAAAATACAAGTTCGTTAGTTTCTTACTTCACGTCTTAGAGTTGAAGCGGTACTATTGAGATAAAAGCTTGTGGCCATGAGCAGCTGAGTCAACACATTGTGCTGAGGTCCTTGTATTTCTTCATACGAGTATGCCATGTACAGCGGACTGATGAAGTTAGACAGCTTGATGTACGCCACAGAAAGCTTGTCTTTCAATTGCTGAAGAAGAAAACAATAGATCAACAAATTTGAATATTGTTTTTAAAGTCACATGTGTGACTTACATACACACAAGTACTGTCAATAAATATATTGAATGTCAAATGTAAGCAAACGTTAAAATATATTAAGGTTAAAATACCACATAGATGATAAGATATAAGGAAACGATAAAAAGACCTTAATAAGACTGACTAGTTTGCAAGTTAAATGTTTCATGTGTAATAAAAACACTTCACTACAAAAAGGTAACATGATAAATTATCTTTCCTGTTGAGAAATTGACTTGGGTTTCCACTTTGGGAAGATAGGAAGTTTAGGGAAGAAGGTCGTAATAAAATGATAGAGCTTTTGAGAGGAGCGTATTAGAGAGGGGGGCTTAATAAAGCTTTTAGAGCATGCTTTAGTTTAAACGTACGATGCCAATTAAAAACAAAATGAGGGACAGAAGGCAGTGAATATCACGGGCATTTTGACTGAAGTCGTAACAAGCGCAACAGAGTTAATTAGGAGCGTGCACTATTCCTTTCCGAGTAGTGTAAAATCATGTTAATAAACAATATTTGGCATGAAAAGTTATCAATACAAACCATATTTTTGGTGCAGGTTTGTGTGTGAACCATTCCAAGAAGTAGCATCGTATCCTGGAGATAAGTGTTCGAGGCTATGAACGGGTAGACGTTTTTCATCTGTAAAATGACGAGGAAAGAAAAAGTAAATTAGTTTACAATAGACAACGACAAAAATAAATTATGGCCCTCTCCGAGCCAATTAAATTGTGGCATAAAATTAGATTGGAAAATAATAGCATCTTCCGGGGGGACTCCCAAATAATAGTAACTAGGTTAATGGCTGTGGCTCGAATCATTTTCATCCCTAAAAGGTACCAATTCTAAGGCAAAACTATTGTTCCTGTCATATATTTTCTGGCTTAATATCCAAAAAGGTACTTGGACAACTCTAGCCATGGTCACCAAACGTGGAATGTTTACCCCTAAAAGGTACGGCGATCATCCCCCCCCCCCAACACCGCAGTCGCTTTGTGTGTTAGTCCATGGGAAAGTCCTTACCTCTGTAGTGGCGTTAGCGAGGCTTGGTGCAAGATCCAGTCTGATGAGGAGTTCAGTTGTACTCATCAATGGAGCGCTAAGAGCTACTGAACTCAGCATAACAACAAATATGGCAGCGCACAGGATCTTGGGATATTCCATTTCTAGTTAGGAAAAAAAAGATAGAAAAAGTACAGTGTAAAAATTAGGCAACATGATACGTCTTGGGGTCAAACTATAAATCAAATAAGATTCTGGCTAAATTGTTTAATACTGTACTTCAAATTGCTGGCGCTTTTATTGACTCAGTCAGCCAACTGCAATACTGACTACACAAGTGAAAAGGAATGAATCGTTTACTGGTTTTGGCTCAACGATAGGAATGGGAATTGATATCAAGCCGAACTGACTGGACTCCGGTTCATCTTTGAAATTCAAAGGTTTGAAAAGTCTTCTTAACTTATCATCAAAATAACGTCAACGGGTTTGAAAATATATACCATGTAGTTTAATACTCACAGTGCCTCTTTTCCCATACCTCTAATAGTGCAATTCTAGCTCTAGAAATCGCTACATGATTTAATTCTAGGACAAAGTCATATAACCATCTCTGCTTACCTTTCTCTTAGTTCTCTGTTGGTGAATTGCTCTGAGTTGAAGTTTGTGTTTCTTTCTGAAACGTTTGATGGTCGATGGCATCTTGACTGGCTTTTATAATAAACGAAGAGGAAGATGTTCTGTTATTTTACATCATTGTTTCTATTAAGGTTCTTCTATGAGGTATAGTCCCGGACCGTGACTCATCTTCCCTGTGCTATTAAATAAAATAAATCATTTTATATTCTCGGAAACTTCGTCACCAGTTCCTACTGCGGTATGCAGTTGATGTTCTATATATTGTACAACTTCATGTTCTGTGGTATGCAGTAATCTGCTCAACAAAATAGACGCATTCGAATAACTATACATAACGCTGCGATTTCCTAATGGAAATGGCAGCTTCAGATTGTGGCAAAAAATAGTTTGTTTTAGGTTTTATGTGAGAGGTCAATTTATCCAGAACCCTTTACATTCCTCAGCCCCCTTACATACATCAAGCGTCATTGATCTGTTTATAATAATCCTCAGACAAACACATCCGGGAAAATTATGTGGCAGTCATCGGATATGACCCATATTTTCCTTAACGCCAGTACAAAGTTCTTGATCATTCTCGACCTGTTAAACGCAGTCAATAATTTCCTTTTCAGTTCTGTAAAGCGTCTATTAGTAGTTACTGGTTGCAGATGGGAGGTAGAAAAAGCGTTTCCTAATTTATAAATGACATCGTTAATGGAACAGGATGTGTTCTGCCCGAAGACAATCGGCCAAGTTACGAGGCCAGCCGAGAACCGAAGAATCGACCGACTGATTCGTATTCGGCGGTATTGAAGACATTTTTGTTATCATCAGTAGCCAAGATATTCTCAAAGCAGCATGCTAGATATGTTCGATATTGTACCGTCTGAAGTGGCCAGCACGATAGATTTGAACTGACTGCTGTAGCTAGCCAAGATTAATAGCTTTTACATGCTATATCTTTCTTGAACTACATATATTTGTCACGTAGTCTCGGGTTAAGGATTACTTGGGCAGACCCATTGTGACTTTGCTAAATTATCGGACATACTGAGACTGAAGAGACTGTGGGATTGTAGTTGCACAATATGACGTTTTAAACAGAAATGAATTAAAACCTGAGCAACATACAAGGTTCAAGGTTTCATGGAAATCGCTGAATGATCACTATACGAGAAACTGCGGCTGTTGAAGTTGGGGTTTATGTAAAGCGAACAGGTAGTTTCCTTTAATTCACGGCGAATAGAGGGATAAAAGGGTTTGCGTCTGTCTGTTTACAGGACAAAGGCCTCCGAATTTTTATTTTGCGGTAAAATTTTTACCACTACATGTATTACTGTTAACTGAACGTAATCCGGTTTTCTCACTCACAAGAGCAACAATTATCAACGGAAGTGTGCTGATCGTGTAGACAATCTTGTGTCAATGACTGCCAAATAACGAGCGATTTTAGTCTGAGCATGTTTCAGTTACTTGATGAAATATTTGTATGGTCTTTATTTGTGATCTAAGAAGCAAAGCAATCGATTTAAAGGAAATAAATGAGCATATTGCGTACCAAATAAATCACGCCCTCTCTCCTTGGTGGATGACATCTAGTGAAGGTGGACGATGTCTAGTGATGGTGGATGATGTCTATTGGATGATGTCTAGTGATGGTGGATGACGTCTAGTGATAGTGGATGATGTCTATTGATGGTGGATGACGTCTAGTGATGGTGGATGATGTCTATTGATGGCGGATGACGTCTAGTGATGGTGGATGATTGTTGTTATATGACGTCTAGTGATGGTGGATGATGTCTATTGACGGTGGATGACGTCTAGTGATGGTGGATGATTGTTGTTGTATGACGTCTAGTGATGGTGGATGAAGTCTATTTATGTCGAATGATGTCTATTGGTATTGAATGATGTCTGCCGATGGTGGTTGATGTCTAGTGATGGTGATTGATGTTTGGTGATGTTGGATGATGTCTAGGCATGATGAATGGTGTGTAATCATGATGTTGATTTATGGAGGGCGCTTATTTCAAATATTGCTCACTGGAAGGGCTAATAAACAAGGAAAGGGTCAAATACATGAGCATCACTGTTATAAAACCTGTGCTTTTCTGTTATAACGATTACATCAAAGCTTGTTTCCTATCCAAGGTGTAAATTTTTAACTTAAATGGAAAGGAATGAAAGAAAGGGGATGGAGAGGGGGAGTAGGAGGGGTGCGATTATTTGAGGGGGGCGATTAATCGAGGGACGGCTATTATTCAAAAGGGTACTTGGACCTTGGAAACGATCGAATTACCGACAATCTTGTACCCATAAACCGCATCTCCTTTAGACCGCAGCTCTGGGTACGAAATTGAGAAACGTAGGCTCCGGGGTCGCCGAAGCGTGTGTTCAGTTCCGCGCCGCCAAATCGCCACAAATACAGACTGATTGGGTTAAACTAAAATGATCCGTCTGCTCATCTTTATTGCATCATTTGACTCGAACGAAATGATCGGCTGTGATTGGTGTTATTTCAATGGAAATCATGCTTAAAAGCATGTCCAGTGCATATAAGACTCTATGAAGTATATCTCAGTATTATGTAGAACGGTTAACTAGCGAGACTCGACGTGTGGTCCGCAAGTCTTATGTATATTAAATACAGTTGAACCTCTCTAATACGAACACAGAAAGGACGGAGCAAAGTGTCCTTATTTGAGAATTGACCTTAATATAGAGGTCATGAATATGACGTCACTTTAAAGGCTCCACTGACGATAAAAACACTCGATGATAAATGGCGATAACATGTCGATAAACTGCTTGAAGAGAGAGAGTCTCCGTATTATTATTTTCTTTATAGAGAATATATAGGAATTTTGCCGGGACCAAGGCAACTGTCCATAATAGATGGGTGTCCGTAATGAGAGGTTCGACTGTACATGTATAAAGAGGGAATTATAACACTACTAGGCTGGGAAGAAAAATACATCATTCACCTTTTTTTCAAACGGTTTATTGTTAATTTAACAACAATACGCTTACAATGGTTTATGATAAATAGTAAATCTGTAACAGATTAACATATACACTGATCCCGATCAGTAACAAATAGTTATCTCAATATGGACTTGATTTCCTCTCAGAGGGCAGATTACTAAATGACTTAAAAACAGTCACTATGTATTTCTTTATGATCACAAAGCAATCAATTTTTGAAGCAAGACGCGGGTAAAAGCTTAGGACATACGCAAAACGTCGTGTAGGCAAAGTACACCAATTTAAGGATTTTAGCGGTTTTGAATTGAGTTTTAAATAAAAAATTAAAACTAATAAACCATCTGATCTCTGAGTTTTCTAAAAATGGCAGAATTAATCGATTTGTTATAAAGTGACTAAATTCAAAAAGAAATAAAAGTATGTCTTTTTTATTTCCCACGCCTTCGTTCTTCAAAGTGATAAACTTGTTTCTAAGCAGGAGGGAGGGGCGTCTCCAAGGAAAACATTGGTCGAGACATCACTGCCAGTATGACGTCACTTTTCGCATGACTGATATTCAAAATGGCGCGCAAAGTTGCATTCGAAGAGACGTTAAAAAATGTAGAATTTTCTTTGGAAAGTCTGATCTTTTTGCTGTGGTCGGTAATGCTGAGGCTTCTACCATTATTAATGAGTTATATTTGTTGTTTTTTTGTGAGCCAAAAATATTCGATAGCTTGATAATTCGAAAGAAACATGTTATCAACAAGCAAATTCGTCGAGCAAGTCTGTTGGCCGGTTGAACCTTCGAGGACCAGAAGACAGCGAAGCACTGTTGTTTTGACACAGGAATAGGAGGTTTGGCAAAGGATATACAGGGCTTCGCGTATGCCGAATTTCAGCTCTTCGGCGCTTGTGGATCGCCATATCAATCCCTTCAAAGTGTTATGTTGGAGTGGCCGTGGAGAAGGAGTCACTGCATACAGTGTAAGTTTCTTACATTTACAGCAATAACTGTATCTTAAGTCTAAGCGTAAGATTTAAGCGTATGTTAGAATTAGCAGACGTATACTTTGTGATTTCTGAAACCAGATTTTTAAGTTGTTTTAATATGAGGCGAAACGTTTGTCTTCAAGTCTTATACATGTTCTTATGACACATGATACTTTTTGGTGCTGTGGCTCTAGCTTGGACTGACAAGAAATGCACCGGTGCGAAGGACAGAAAAAATAAATAAATAAACAAAGAGGGCTGGAAAAAAAAATCAGAAAACAGAAAAGATTAAGATGGTGTGCTTGTTGGGCACACTGTGCCCAACAAGCACACCAGGGCAAAACCAATAATTTAATAATTGATCAGTGATAAGCTTACATGTACATACAAATAATGTTTATACATGTATGCAAAGTAAAATTTATATAGACCTTTATAGATGAACCCCTTCCCCCAAGTTATTACATGAAAGTGTTTGAGTGCCAGCTACCTTTGACATAAATAAAATAATTGACACTAGGAAAAAAGTCCCTGACTACTTTTTTCATTTCCCCACCTTCTTTGAAAATTATTGACGACCCAGTGTTCCCGAAACTCAGCATCAAACTGAAATATTTTACTCTAGTGATTAGCATGTCATACTTTCAGTCACAAGGTTGGTTTGTTCTAGTTTGGTCTGTTTTTTTTTTACCTTAGACACAAACTTTATTTTGACACATAATTGTCTCTCTAGGTGCCTCAATGGGTACCAAGAAATTATTACTCGTTTCATGCTACTGAAACCGGGCTAAGTTCTGGCTTTGTGTGCCGTCCATAGCCGAAGTGTGACCACCTTTGCCCTGATGTGATCACTACTTTTTGAATCACGTTAAATTATGTTTTAGCTTTTTCATTTTAGCTGCTGACTGAAAAATGTTTCCAAATGTGTACACTGTTTGAGTGGGTGACAAAGTGGAAGTTAAATGCACTCATGGATTATGCAATCCTAGAGTTGAAATTTATCTGGTTGCCACTGTTAATCCTAAATGTTCTGGAAGTATAATTTTCTTGGACTGTAAAGTTGTCAAATCCATATCAATTTTTTTGCATGAGCCATTCGGTGGAAGCCAGTGAGGAATTACACGGCATGGCACAAAAGGTATTCCTTCGTTAATTGCCACCCAGAGACGATGATTTCCTTCAGTCACATAAGCCTTGCCAGTTTTTAAATCACACAAGATAATTAAGGGCTCCTCAAAACCATTCTTTACAATGAAACGCCTGACTTGTTGTTTCAGATGAAGGTGATTTTTCCAACGCAGGCAAGACCATAGCAAATCCTGGCATTCACTGCATCTTATTTTTAATTCAGTAGATAGTCATTTGTGCTTCTTATACATTTAACAATTTTTCCATCTGTAACTGTTCCTTTAGTGTCAACATTATATAACAAATTTTGTTTTTTTCTTTCAGCAATATCAACCAGGGTAGGATCACTTATGCCAGGACAAACACGTATGTCATCAGTTGTTTTCAGTATTACATCAAGAGCAGATTTAAATAAGTTTGGTTGAAAGATGACGAGTGGGAGCTCGCCATAATCCACTCTGTTCCCCAAGATTTGCACTGTAAAATTACAGATTTCATTTGTTGCAGTTGAAATTTTGGTGGGAAGGAAAAATGTTATTTCTTTCCAGCTAGATATTTCAACACCATTTGCTGTGTTTGGTTTTGAAAGGACAACCTTAAGATTGTCAGTGGTTGTCTTTGAATTTGAAAATGTTGCTGTCCATGGAAAGATAGCTGGAAGGATAGCTTGAAAGGTTGTATATGCATCAGTGTGTTGAGGTTGAGGCTCTCGAAGAGATCCCTTATAAGCATAGCATCCCTCAGCTATGTTTACTAAACTTGTAGGTCTGAATTCTTTTAGAGGCTTTGTTAAACCTTCACTAAAAATCCCTGCTTTTAATTTTGAAATGACCAAACCATAATTCCCTTCTGGCTCATCAACTATATTGATGAGGGATTCATGGAATGGTCAATTTCACCTTGTGAATGTTTTGTCTCAACTGCAAGATCAGACCAGCTTGAAGGATTTGAACATTCTTGTTTTTCTTCAAACATAATTTTTTGCTTTCTTGTACTCAGCCTCTATTTTGACAGATTTCAAAAAGAAAGGCTGACATGACATACATATGTAGCATACATTAGAAACCAACATAACGTTCTGTAGATATATACAGGTCATTGTGAAAATCAGTTTTACTTCATTTTGCTCATCTAAAAAAGTTGCATGCCACTGAAAACAGTTTATCAAATACTCTTATGTTATGTCTTTTGCAGGGGATGTCACTGGAAAGGCAAACCTCATTACTGCATTGCAAACATGTCACAACACATGGATTTACCTTCAGAATGCCACGCTGGGCATCGCTTCAGGATTTTGATGAACCTTTACCCTTTGCAGGCTTGTGCCCCCTGGATGATAAACTTACATAATGTTTATCACATACCCTGAGATTGTTAAAATTTTCCACATCACCTGTTAAGTCGTGAGGGCTACATTTAATTTCATACTGCCCAATCATGCTATCGAATTTACGAGTTCCTGCCTCATTTTCACACCCCATTAGACAACATTGCACACCTCCAATTAAACTTCCATTCATAATAATTATTACAACCCCAGTTATTTCATTCAATGGTATGAAATCATGTAGAGGTTTACAACAGCCTGATAACCAGTATAAATCACTTGTTAAATTAAATTTAGAATTAATTTGTGATCTCAAGTCAAATATAGTGGCATGTGGTGCAAAGGTAAAAGAATGTGGACTTTCCAGTAATATCCACAACTAAAATAGATGTCACAAATCTTTTGACCTAAACACCACACTCAAGAGAAAGCCTGGGTGGTGAAATTAAACCATTTTTACGGATGAATAACTCAACAAAAGACCAAGGAAAAGATACAAAATTGGGAAAACCAATGGCATTTCTGTAGTATGTCTGTAGCTAGCATTAAAGTTTTCCCCCACTGCTATTATACTTATCACAAATGAACCCACCAAAAATGGATTAGGGCAGGGCAAATATGGTCAAAATGAGAGCAAAAGGTACTAAGTACATGGGAGCGGAACGAAGCTTATGAACCAACACCAGATTTTGAGTTGTATCAAAGTTTAACAAATGCCATGGAAAAGGAAAAGACATGTGATCATAATAATGGAAAGAAAAAACTTTGATGTTAGACACCAAAAATATTGCACCAGGGAAAATTTAGAAAGTGGCTTGACATTTAAAACATGTCTTATAAACTGGGTCAAGCAAACACAAAAGTAGTTTCAAAATAATAACAGCAGGAAATAGTGTTGTCTCTAGCAAATAATTGAGTGTTCTATTGTACTTAAAAATTGGCTTTGGACATATTTTGTACACAATTTCCCAGTAAAGTAGGACAACAAGTGTCACAATAATACACATTAAAGTGAAAACAGAATAAAATAAATTGTAAAGGTTGGTGTTGTGGACTTGTCTTTACTTTGAATTGTAGTAAAAACAAGCACAAACAAAAGGGGAAGTAACCTTTCAAGCACACTCAAATTTGGCACAATTTTATTATGGAGCACATGCCATGCTCCAGTGGAGTGAGCTTTATTGGTTGGAACATGGGAATTGGAAGGGATGTAAAGACTAAGGGAAGCCTTGAAAACTTTGGAAAGGCTTGAGAAAATAGCAGCAATAACAACATGGAAGCACAGGACAGCTCCCACAACATAGAAAATGTAATGGCATCCTTGAGGAAAAAGCCAAGTCAAGTCAAAGAGCAAATCATAAAGCAAAATTGTTGTCACCATAAATATAAAAGATGCAATATTTTTATTCATCTTGTAATTCTTACTTATAGCTATTTACAGAAATTTATCTTTCACTACACTTGTTTTTTATTTTTTTCACAATTTGATTATTATATGTATATTTTTGTATTTTAATGATGTTTATCGTCTTATTAACTTTGATTATTAAATAGTTCAAAACAGAGACTTGCTAAAAATAGGGACAACGAAACCAAATACAGACTCAAAGGCTCTCGATACCGTGATTGCAATAATACAACACTACTACACTAAAGCCAACACAACAGATTGCAACAAACAGCACTAAAGCCAACAGAAATTCACGACGAAAAGACCAACAGATTGCAACAGATAGCAATAGAGCCAACAGAAAATCGCCACAAACAGCAACAGACAGCAACTGAACGTAACTGAAACGCAAATAATTTGTGAAAGGGATTAAAAACTGCCAAAAGAAGCACTCCAGAACCGAGAAATTATGGTTGAAATCGAGAGATCATCAACACATTAACACACAAACGGATTGATATGAAGAACGGATAATTCAATCGACACGGAATAACACTGGATTTGAACGTATATGATCAAGGGATAAAACCTCCTATTATGAAGGTTAATGGTTCTAAGGTTTTGAGAAAAAAGGCGGATGATTTAGATGACCTTCGACTGTCCCGAAGGTAAAATGGCGGTCCCGCCACTGAACCCGCAACAAATTCAACAAAATTATAGAAAAACCCGCACACAAAACAAGAAACAATTTATACACAGAGACAACAACAACAACAAAGCGTACACACTCACGATCAATTTGCAGACAAAAGCGATATAAGCGGTGGAATTAGCCTTCTTGACCTCTGTTGTCTTTCCTTCAATGGCGTCCCCACGCAAATAGCCCGAGCTAGCCAAGCGAAGCGCTCGTTCGTTGCTATGTGACGTCACACTGGCAGTGATGAGTCGGTCAAAGGAGAACAATTGAAAACAATAGAGTCGCCCCCTCCCTCCTGTTTCTAAGTAATAAATAACATTGTAGGATATTCTCAGGAGGGAGGGGGCGACTCTATTGTTTTCAATTGTTCTCCTTTGACCGACTCATCACTGCCAGTGTGACGTCACATAGCAACGAACGAGCGCTTCGCTTGGCTAGCTCGGGCTATTTGCGTGGGGACGCCATTGAAGGAAAGACAACAGAGGTCAAGAAGGCTAATTCCACCGCTTATATCGCTTTTGTCTGCAAATTGATCGTGAGTGTGTACGCTTTGTTGTTGTTGTTGTCTCTGTGTATAAATTGTTTCTTGTTTTGTGTGCGGGTTTTTCTATAATTTTGTTGAATTTGTTGCGGGTTCAGTGGCGGGACCGCCATTTTACCTTCGGGACAGTCGAAGGTCATCTAAATCATCCGCCTTTTTTCTCAAAACCTTAGAACCATTAACCTTCATAATAGGAGGTTTTATCCCTTGATCATATACGTTCAAATCCAGTGTTATTCCGTGTCGATTGAATTATCCGTTCTTCATATCAATCCGTTTGTGTGTTAATGTGTTGATGATCTCTCGATTTCAACCATAATTTCTCGGTTCTGGAGTGCTTCTTTTGGCAGTTTTTAATCCCTTTCACAAATTATTTGCGTTTCAGTTACGTTCAGTTGCTGTCTGTTGCTGTTTGTGGCGATTTTCTGTTGGCTCTATTGCTATCTGTTGCAATCTGTTGGTCTTTTCGTCGTGAATTTCTGTTGGCTTTAGTTGCTGTTTGTTGCAATCTGTTGTGTTGGCTTTAGTGTAGTAGTGTTGTATTATTGCAATCACGGTATCGAGAGCCTTTGAGTCTGTATTTGGTTTCGTTGTCCCTATTTTAGCAAGTCTCTGTTTTGAACTATTTAATAATCAAAGTTAATAAGACGATAAACATCATTAAAATACAAAATATACATATAATAATCAAATTGTGAAAAAAATAAAAACAAGTGTAGTGAAAGATAAATTTCTGTAAATAGCTATAAGTAAGAATTACAAGATGAATAAAAATATTGCATCTTTTATATTTATGGTGACAACAATTTTGCTTTATGATTTGCTCTTTGACTTGACTTGGCTTTTTCCTCAAGGATGCCATTACATTTTCTATGTTGTGGGAGCTGTCCTGTGCTTCCATGTTGTTATTGCTGCTATTTCTCAAGCCTTTCCAAAGTTTTCAAGGCTTCCCCTTAGTCTTTACATCCCTTCCAATTCCCATGTTCCAACCAATAAAGCTCACTCCACTGGAGCATGGCATGTGCTCCATAATAAAAATTGTGCCAAATTTGAGTGTGCTTGAAAGGTTACTTCCCCTTTTGTTGTGCTTGTTTTTACTACAATTCAAAGTAAGACAAGTCCACAACACCAACCTTTACAATTTATTTTATTCTGTTTTCACTTTAATGTGTATTATTGTGACACTTGTTGTCCTACTTTACTGGGAAATTGTGTACAAAATATGTCCAAAGCCAATTTTTAAGTACAATAGAACACTCAATTATTTGCTAGAGACAACACTATTTCCTGCTGTTATTATTTTGAAACTACTTTTGTGTTTGCTTGACCCAGTTTATAAGACATGTTTAAATGTCAAGCCACTTTCTAAATTTTCCCTGGTGCAATATTTTTGGTGTCTAACATCAAAGTTTTTTCTTTCCATTATTATGATCACATGTCTTTTCCTTTTCCATGGCATTTTGTTAAACTTTGATACAACTCAAAATCTGGTGTTGGTTCATAAGCTTCGTTCCGCTCCCATGTACTTAGTACCTTTTGCTCTCATTTTGACCATATTTGCCCTGCCCTATCCATTTTTGGTGGGTTCATTTGTGATAAGTATAATAGCAGTGGGGGAAAACTTTAATGCTAGCTACAGACATACTACAGAAATGCCATTGGTTTTCCCAATTTTGTATCTTTTCCTTGGTCTTTTGTTGAGTTATTCATCCGTAAAAATGGTTTAATTTCACCACCCAGGCTTTCTCTTGAGTGTGGTGTTTAGGTCAAAAAGATTTGTGACATCTATTTTAGTTGTGGATATTACTGGAAAGTCACATTCTTTTACCTTTGCACCACATGCCACTATATTTGACTTGAGATCACAAATTAATTCTAAATTTAATTTAACAAGTGATTTATACTGGTTATCAGGCTGTTGTAAACCTCTACATGATTTCATACCATTGAATGAAATAACTGGGGTTGTAATAATTATTATGAATGGAAGTTTAATTGGAGGTGTGCAATGTTGTCTAATGGGGTGTGAAAATGAGGCAGGAACTCGTAAATTCGATAGCATGATTGGGCAGTATGAAATTAAATGTAGCCCTCACGACTTAACAGGTGATGTGGAAAATTTTAACAATCTCAGGGTATGTGATAAACATTATGTAAGTTTATCATCCAGGGGGCACAAGCCTGCAAAGGGTAAAGGTTCATCAAAATCCTGAAGCGATGCCCAGCGTGGCATTCTGAAGGTAAATCCATGTGTTGTGACATGTTTGCAATGCAGTAATGAGGTTTGCCTTTCCAGTGACATCCCCTGCAAAAGACATAACATAAGAGTATTTGATAAACTGTTTTCAGTGGCATGCAACTTTTTAGATGAGCAAAATGGAAGTAAAACTGATTTTTCACAATGACCTGTATATATCTACAGAACGTTATGTTGGTTCTAATGTATGCTACATATGTATGTCATGTCAGCCTTTCTTTTTGAAATCTGTCAAAATAGAGGCTGAGTACAAGAAAGCAAAAATTATGTTTGAAGAAAAACAAGAATGTTCAAATCCTTCAAGCTGGTCTGATCTTGCAGTTGAGACAAAACATTCACAAGGTGAAATTGACCATTCCATGAATCCCTCATCAATATAGTTGATGAGCCAGAAGGGAATTATGGTTTGGTCATTTCAAAATTAAAAGCAGGGATTTTTAGTGAAGGTTTAACAAAGCCTCTAAAAGAATTCAGACCTACAAGTTTAGTAAACATAGCTGAGGGATGCTATGCTTATAAGGGATCTCTTCGAGAGCCTCAACCTCAACACACTGATGCATATACAACCTTTCAAGCTATCCTTCCAGCTATCTTTCCATGGACAGCAACATTTTCAAATTCAAAGACAACCACTGACAATCTTAAGGTTGTCCTTTCAAAACCAAACACAGCAAATGGTGTTGAAATATCTAGCTGGAAAGAAATAACATTTTTCCTTCCCACCAAAATTTCAACTGCAACAAATGAAATCTGTAATTTTACAGTGCAAATCTTGGGGAACAGAGTGGATTATGGCGAGCTCCCACTCGTCATCTTTCAACCAAACTTATTTAAATCTGCTCTTGATGTAATACTGAAAACAACTGATGACATACGTGTTTGTCCTGGCATAAGTGATCCTACCCTGGTTGATATTGCTGAAAGAAAAAAACAAAATTTGTTATATAATGTTGACACTAAAGGAACAGTTACAGATGGAAAAATTGTTAAATGTATAAGAAGCACAAATGACTATCTACTGAATTAAAAATAAGATGCAGTGAATGCCAGGATTTGCTATGGTCTTGCCTGCGTTGGAAAAATCACCTTCATCTGAAACAACAAGTCAGGCGTTTCATTGTAAAGAATGGTTTTGAGGAGCCCTTAATTATCTTGTGTGATTTAAAAACTGGCAAGGCTTATGTGACTGAAGGAAATCATCGTCTCTGGGTGGCAATTAACGAAGGAATACCTTTTGTGCCATGCCGTGTAATTCCTCACTGGCTTCCACCGAATGGCTCATGCAAAAAAATTGATATGGATTTGACAACTTTACAGTCCAAGAAAATTATACTTCCAGAACATTTAGGATTAACAGTGGCAACCAGATAAATTTCAACTCTAGGATTGCATAATCCATGAGTGCATTTAACTTCCACTTTGTCACCCACTCAAACAGTGTACACATTTGGAAACATTTTTCAGTCAGCAGCTAAAATGAAAAAGCTAAAACATAATTTAACGTGATTCAAAAAGTAGTGATCACATCAGGGCAAAGGTGGTCACACTTCGGCTATGGACGGCACACAAAGCCAGAACTTAGCCCGGTTTCAGTAGCATGAAACGAGTAATAATTTCTTGGTACCCATTGAGGCACCTAGAGAGACAATTATGTGTCAAAATAAAGTTTGTGTCTAAGGTAAAAAAAAAAACAGACCAAACTAGAACAAACCAACCTTGTGACTGAAAGTATGACATGCTAATCACTAGAGTAAAATATTTCAGTTTGATGCTGAGTTTCGGGAACACTGGGTCGTCAATAATTTTCAAAGAAGGTGGGGAAATGAAAAAAGTAGTCAGGGACTTTTTTTCCTAGTGTCAATTATTTTATTTATGTCAAAGGTAGCTGGCACTCAAAACACTTTCATGTAATAACTTGGGGGAAGGGGTTCATCTATAAAGGTCTATATAAATTTTACTTTGCATACATGTATAAACATTATTTGTATGTACATGTAAGCTTATCACTGATCAATTATTAAATTATTGGTTTTGCCCTGGTGTGCTTGTTGGGCACAGTGTGCCCAACAAGCACACCATCTTAATCTTTTCTGTTTTCTGATTTTTTTTTTCCAGCCCTCTTTGTTTATTTATTTATTTTTTCTGTCCTTCGCACCGGTGCATTTCTTGTCAGTCCAAGCTAGAGCCACAGCACCAAAAAGTATCATGTGTCATAAGAACATGTATAAGACTTGAAGACAAACGTTTCGCCTCATATTAAAACAACTTAAAAATCTGGTTTCAGAAATCACAAAGTATACGTCTGCTAATTCTAACATACGCTTAAATCTTACGCTTAGACTTAAGATACAGTTATTGCTGTAAATGTAAGAAACTTACACTGTATGCAGTGACTCCTTCTCCACGGCCACTCCAACATAACACTTTGAAGGGATTGATATGGCGATCCACAAGCGCCGAAGAGCTGAAATTCGGCATACGCGAAGCCCTGTATATCCTTTGCCAAACCTCCTATTCCTGTGTCAAAACAACAGTGCTTCGCTGTCTTCTGGTCCTCGAAGGTTCAACCGGCCAACAGACTTGCTCGACGAATTTGCTTGTTGATAACATGTTTCTTTCGAATTATCAAGCTATCGAATATTTTTGGCTCACAAAAAAACAACAAATATAACTCATTAATAATGGTAGAAGCCTCAGCATTACCGACCACAGCAAAAAGATCAGACTTTCCAAAGAAAATTCTACATTTTTTAACGTCTCTTCGAATGCAACTTTGCGCGCCATTTTGAATATCAGTCATGCGAAAAGTGACGTCATACTGGCAGTGATGTCTCGACCAATGTTTTCCTTGGAGACGCCCCCTCCCTCCTGGATATTCTCATAAAATATAATGTTTACAAACATACGTTTGTACCTAAATACCATTTACATATATTGATTTCTTCTAATACTTCAGTATCAGTAATAAATAGGAAAAAATAAATTATCACCCTGTATTATTGTATTTACTATTGTAACCATTATAATTGTAATTAGTTTAATTATAATTTATTGTAATTGTAATTAGTTTAGGAGGGCCACAGGTTTGTCAGCCAGTGGCTGTTTTTTTTTCCCCCTCATTTAAATAAAGTTCATTATTATATTTCGCTTGCTTCTACCAGAGGGCAATGCGGTCGTTCGTCCTATTAGATACCAGTCACACACGTGTACACCTGCTTCATGACGTCATCCAGTGTGTAGAGGATGGCATAGTTTCGATAAATCTTCACCACATCATCAGTAATCACCAGGGTCTGCAAAAAATAGTAATATTGTCTAAGATATAACTAATACCACCATAGGTTCAACAATAATACAATGTTACAACAACAACGTCAATAGGAGCAAACAATATCAACATCATCACAACACCCAGATCAATAACAACAACAACAAACTTTCTTTGAGTCTTAACTGGATCCAGATTATATTTTATTACTGGTTCAGAATTTTATAATGATTTCGTATTCCGACCGTTTAAATTCTCTGCATGCACATAGTCTATTTCTCCTGAGGAGGATTAATAAATATAATTTAATCAGTTTCAGGATTCAAGTTTTTTATTTCTACTTTTTAAGGGATATTTGCATAAGAATAAACACAACTTACCACTAATTTGTTGTCGACAAGAGCTTGTAAATATTGACGAGTGTAATGATCCAGTTGCGCCTCCGACAGATTTTGACCACCGGGGACTGAAAAGCCGTTCTTCAGTATCTGATATTTGATAAAAGGTAGTGCAATATTAAACATATGTTGATGTTTTTCATCATTACGTGCGTGTCTGATTAATCTGCTCAATTAACTGTCTCAACATATCAATTTTTCTTTGATTGCTACAACTCGTTCTGGATCCCGGGGAGGGGGGGGGGGGGACTCCCATATAAAAGTGACGGGGGGAGATCGTCGGGAATTTCGAAAAGAACCCCTTTAAGGTACCAGAATCTCGTTAGGTGGGTGTGTTTTCTCCCCTATGAGGTACGAATTCTAAAACTAAAGTAGAAATCCCCTCATTTACTTCGGCTTAATACCCTAAAAAGTTCGACGGTTACCCATGTCACTTTTATGTGTTATGGAATACTATCATAGGTTCCAACCCCAGTATTTTGTCAGTTTGCATAACTCTGCACTTAACATGTACCCACTGATACACCTCCTCGATAAGGAAGGTCGGTGTGAGTCTGAGGGCACATGAACAATGTATGTTAAGCTATGGATTTCCTTGAAAAACGAAAGCGTGCGTGTTGAGTTGCCCAACTCAGTGTCATAGTGGCAACATTCTTAAATTTTGAGAATGAACAACTGCTATAAATTAGTGATATTAGGAAAAGATACAAGTTTGCTAGTTTCTTACTTCATGTCTTAGAGTTGAAGCGGTACTATTGAGATAAAAGCTTGTGGCCATGAGCAGCTGAGTCAACACATTGTGCTGAGGTCCTTGTATTTCTTCATACGAGTATGCCATGTACAGCGGACTGATGAAGTTAGACAGCTTGATGTACGCGACAGAAAGCTTGTTTTTCAATTGCTGAAGATGAAAACAATAGATCAACAACATGAATATTTTATCGACGAATATGACTTACAGACACACAAGTATACTGTCAATAAATACATTGAAGTCATTTTGCAACATAATTTTTTCAAATGAAGGTTGAAAGAGTAGTTCTTTTTTAAGGTTAAAATTCCGGCCAAATAAGTGCTATGGTGTGAAAAAAGAGAGGGTGTATAAAATTAAGTCAGCTGACGTCATGAAAATAGAACAGAATGGGCTACTGGTTAAGATGATTTGCAATTTCAATGTTTCATGTATAATAAGAACACTTCACTACAAAAAGTTAATATACACGCAGTAGACAGGGAACGTTTCCATTTGGGAAGGTAGGAGAGTTTAGGGCAGAAGCCGAGGTCGTATTAAAAAAAGATGGAGCTCTTGAGAGAAGCGTCTTAATATATAAAGCGTTTATGGTATGGCTTAGTTATAAAATTTTCCATTCGATTACGTAGTGAAAATAAAACTAGTAATAGTTATCACTATATCTGCCCCCGCCATTTAACAATTATTCCACGAAATCGAGTCGTACATTAACTCATAGCCAACGAGGCGTAGCCGAGTTGGCTATGAGTTCATGTACGACGAGATTGAGTGAAATAATTGTTTTATAATATACTCACCACAGGATATTGCAATTAAAAATTACTGGGGAAAGAACGGAAGGAAAAAACAGAGGAAAAATGGGATATTTATCGTAATTAGCGGGATTCCCAAATAAGGTAGTAATGGTACATTGCCTCATATGCCTTGAGTAGGGAACCAATCAGATTGTCCAAAATTACGATATCCTGTGGTGAGTATATTATAATTAATGATATTACGTTTTGTTAATAGTGAAAATAAAAAAAATGGGGGACAGAGGTGGAACACGGAAATTTTGACGGAAGTCGTAACAAGCACAACAGATTTCTGATATTTGGCATGAAAAGTTATCAATACAAACCATATTTTTGGTGCAGGTTTGTGTGTGAACCATCCCAAGAAGTAGCATCGTATCCTGGAGATTAGTGTTCGAGGCTATGAACGGGTAGACGTTTTTCATCTGTAAAGTGACGAGGAAAGAAAAAGTAAATTAGTTTACAATTAATACATAACGACAAAAATAAATTATGGCTATCTCCGAGCCAATTAAAACGTGGCATACAATTAGATTCTAAAATGGGGACTCCCATATAGGGTTAATCGTCGGAAATGTGATCTTTTTGGGTGTGGGTCGAATCATTTTCATCCCTAAAAGGTACCAATTCTATGACAAAACTAGTTCCTGACATATTTCACTTTTTCTGGCTTAATATCCAAAGGTACTTGGATAACTCTAGCTGTAGTAATTTTGTATAATTTAACACCTTAAGTGGTACCAAAGCTAAAATGTTTATTCCTAAAAGGTACGACGATCACCCCAGTCGTTTTATGTTAGTCCACGGGAAAGTCCTTACCTCTGTAGTGGCGTTAGCGAGGCTTGGTGCAAGATCCAGTCTGATGAGGAGTTCTGTTGTACTCATCAATGGAGCGCTAAGAGCTACTGAACTCAGCATAACAACATATATGGCAGCGCACAGGATCTTGGGATATTCCATTTCTAGTTAGGGAAAAAAGATAGAAAAAGTACAGTGTAAAAATTAGGCAACATATTACGTCCTGGGGTCAAACTATAAATCAAATTGGTGGAACTTTTATTGTCTTAGTCAGCCAACTGCAATACTGACTCACAAGTGAAAAGGAATGAAACGTTTACTGGTTTTGGCTCAACGATAGTAATGGGAATTGATATCAAGCCGAACTGAATGGACTCCGGTTCATCTTTGAAATTCAAAGGTTTGAAAAGTCTTCTTAACTTATCTTCAAAATAACGTCAACGGGTTTGAAAATATATACCATGTAGTTTAATACTCACAGTGGCTCTTTTTCCATACCTCTAATAGTGCAATTCTAGCTCTAGAAATCGCTATTTAATTCTAGGACAAATTGATATGACCATCTCTTACCTTTCTCTTAGTTCTTTGTTGGTGAATTGCTCTGAGTTGAAGTCTAGTTTGTGTTTCTTTCTGAAACGTTTGATGGTCGATGGCATCTTGACTGGCTTTTATAATAAACGCAGAGGAAGATGTTCTGCTGTTTTACATCATTGTTTCTATTAAGGTTCTTCTATGAGATATAGTCCCGGACCGTGACTCATTTTCCCTGTGCTCTTAAATGAAATAAATCATTTTATATTCTCGGAAACTTCGTCACCAGTTCCTACTGCGGTATGCAGTTGATGTTCTGTATATTCTACAACTTCATGTTCTGTGGTATGCAGTAATCTGCTCAACAAAATAGACGCATTTGTATAACTATACATAACGCTGCGATTTCCTAATGGAAATGGCAGCTTCAGATTGTGGCAAAAATAGTTTGTTTTAGGTTTTATGTGAGAGGTCAATTTATCCAGAACCCTTTACATTCCTCAGCCCCCTTTCATACATCAAGCGTCATTGATCTGTTTATAATAATCCTCAGACAAACACATCCGGGAAAATTATGTGGCTGTCAACGGATATGACCCATATTTTCCTTAACGCCAGTACAAAGTTCTTGATCATTCTCGACCAATACTGTTAAACGCAGTCACTGATTTCCTTTTCAGTTCTGTAAAGAGTCTATTATTAGTTACTGGTAGCAGTTGGGAGGTATAAAAAGCGTTTCCTAATATATAACTGACATTGTTAATGGAACAGGATGAGTTTTTCCCGAAGTCAATTGGCCAAGTTACGAGGCCAGCCGAGAACCGAAGAATCGACCCGACTGATTCGCATTCAGCGGTATTGTAAACATCTGTGTCATCTGAATATACAGTAATAGCAAGTTATTCTAAAAGTAGCGTGCTCGTTATTTTCGATATTGTACCGTCTGAAGTGGCTGGCACGATAGATTTGACTGACTGCTGTAGCCAAGATAAATAGCTTTTACATGCTATATCGGGGCTATATCTTTCTTACAATACTTATATTTGTCACGACGTACCATGGGTTAAGGATTATTTGGGCAGACCTATTGTGACTTTGCTAACTTATCGGACATCTGAGACTGTAGAGACTGTTGGATTGTAGTTGCACATTATGACGTTTTACAAAGAAATGCGTTAAAACCCGAGCAACAATGTTCAAGGTTTCATGGAAACGCTGAATGGAACGATCACTACACGAGCAACTCAGTGCGGTTGTTGAAGTTATGTAAAGCGTAGGTAGTTCCTTTAATTCAGTGTCAGTGGTGAATATAGTGATAAAAGGGTTTGCGTCTGTTTACAGAACAAAGGCCTCCGATTTTTTTTTACTGTTAACTGAACGAAATCGATCTCTCACTCACAAGAGGAACACTTATCAACGGAAGTGTGCTGATCGTGTATGTAATCTTAGGTCAATGACTTTCAAAGCACCCGATGTATGTAATCGAACGGAATTTAATCGAACTTAATCGAACTCAATGCGTGGATTAAGTTCGATTAAGTTCGGTAATCGAACATAATCGAACTCACAAAAAGTTTTGGGTCAATCGAACGCAATCCAACGTTCGATTTTCGAACACTCAATTAGCAAACTGAAACCTTGTAAATAAACAAAGGCTATTGTTTTCATGAGGCTGTGACGCACTTCACTGGCCAGCTACCCAAGAACAAGAAGGGGAAGAAAGCTTCTGACGAGCTTGTGGGAATGTCTTTCGAGTCAAAAATGTCATTGATGAATGTTCCCGAAGAATACGACGCAATTCATGATCGTAAACATGTTATTCCTTATAAATCTTGTAATTTGCTTCAGTTGACTTAAGAAATCTAAAAAGTCGGGATAAATGTGGAAGTGTTGAGCTTGTTCAACCCAAGAAAACCGAGTCTATTCTGAGGGATTGCCCGGGAGGATTGCATTGCAGCTATAAGAGAGCTATGTTTCAATTAGCCAACCGGCAGTCGAACACTATATGGATTTTGTTCGATTACGTTCGATTTCCGAACCATAATTGAACGTAATCCACGGATTAAGTTCGATTAAGTTACCAAATTAATTATAATCGAACTCACAGAAAAGTTTCTTGTTCGATTACGTTTGATTACCGAACTAAATCGAACTCAATCCATGGATTAAGGGCCTCCACAGACTGGGCCAATTGTTATCGATAACTATTTAGTTGTCGATCATAAAAAGTTGTCGATAACAAAAAAGCCAGTCTGTGAAGCTAGTTATCGGTAGCTGAGGGCCTTAGTTATCGACAACTAGCTTCACACACTGGCTTTTTTGTTATCGACCACGTTTTATGATCGACAACTAAAAGTTGTCGACAACTATCTCTCTAGTCTGTGGAGGCCCTAAGAAGCAAAGTAATCGATTTAAAAGAAGAAGAATCGTATTGTGTACCAAATAAGTAACCCCCCCTCCCTCCTTGGTCTTGTACCCAGAGTCCGCATCTCCCTAGACCGCAACTCTGGGTACGAAATTGAGAAATGTAGGCTCTGGGGTCGCCGAAGCGTGTGTTCAGTTCCCGCCAAATCGCCGCAAATGCAGACTGATGGGTTTCTACTAAAAAGATCCGTCTGCCCATCTTCATTCAATTTAGCTAAGTTGTATCATTTGACTCGAACGCAACAGATCGGCTATGATTGGTGTTATTTCAATGGACATCATGCTTAAAAGCATGTCCACTGCATATAAGACTCTATGAAGTATATCTCAGTATTATGTAGAACGTTAAACTAACGAGACTTGACGTGTGGTCGGCAAGTCTTATGTATATTAAATACAGTTGAACCTCTCTAATACGAACACCTAAGGGACGGAGCAAAGTGTCCGTATTAGAGAGGTATCCGTATTATAGAGGTCATGAATATGACGTCACTTTAAAGGCTCGAATGACGATAAGAAATCCTTATGATAAATGGCGATAACATGTCGATAAACTGATTGAAAACAAATGCTACTTTTATTGTATGGACAATGGAACAATAAATTAACTTTCAGGCTAACCACAAACAGGTAATTATATTGAATACGAACTGTTGTCACTGGAGTGTCCGTAATAAAGATGTTAAGTTTATATGAATTTGTTCTCTCGGGCCGAGATTTGGGGTCCGTTTTCCGTATTAGAGAGGGTTCGTATTATAGAGTTTTTCTTTATAGAGAATATAGGGGCATTTTTGCCGGGAACAAGGGAACTTTCCGTAATAAAGAGTTGTCTGTATTAGAGAGGTGTCCGTCAAGAGAGGTTATACTGTAATTGAAATAACCAAACATGTCCACTGCATATAAGACTTCATGAAGTATATATCAGCGCGAGAACTATGTAGAAAGTTAAACTAACGAGACTCGACGTGTGGTTCGCAAGTCTTAAGTATAAACACATGTATAAGAAAAGAAGGGAATTATAACACTACTAGGCTGTGAAAAAAAAAATACATCATTCACGTTTTTTTTTTTCAAACGGTTTATTGTTAATTTAACAACAATACGCTTACAATGGTTTATGATAAATAGTAAATCTGTAACAGATTAACATATACACTGATCCCGATCAGTAACAAATAGTTATCTCAATATGGACTTGATTTCCTCCCATAGAGGGTAGATTACTAAATGACTTAAAAACAGTCACTACATGTATGTATTTCTTTATGATCACAAAGCAATCGATTTTTGAAGCAAGACGCGGGTAAAAGCTTAGGACATACGCAAAACGTCGTGTAGGCAAAGTACACCAATTTAAGGATTTTAGCGGTTTTGAATTGAGTTTTAAATAAAAAATTAAAACTAATAAACCATCTGATCTCTGAGTTTTCTAAAAATGGCAGAATTAATCGATTTGTTATAAAGTGACTAAATTCAAAAATAAATAAAAGTATGTCTTTTTTATTTCCCACGCCTTCGTTCTTCAAAGTGATAAACTTGTTTCTAAGTAATAAATAACATTATAGGACATTCCCATAAAATATAATGTTGTACCTAAATAACATTTACATATATTGATTTCTTCTAATACTTCAGTATCAGTAATAAATAGGAAAAAATAAATTATCACCCTGTATTATTGTATTTACTATTGTAACCATTATAATTGTAATTAGTTTAATTATAATTTATTGTAATTGTAATTAGTTTAGGAGGGCCACAGGTTTGTCAGCCACTGGCTGTTTTTTTTCCCCCTCATTTAAATAAAGTTCATTATTATATTTCGCTTGCTTCTACCAGAGGGCAATGCGGTCGTTGGTCCTATTAGATACCAGTCACACACGTGTACACCTGCTTCATGACGTCATCCAGTGTGTAGAGGATGGCATAGTTTCGATAAATCTTCACCACATCATCAGTAATCACCAGGGTCTGCAAAAAAATAGTAATATTGTCTAAGATATAACTAATACCACCATAGGTTCAACAATAATACAATGTTACAACAACAACGTCAATAGGAGCAAACAATATCAACATCATCACAACACCCAGATCAATAACAACAACAACAAACTTTCTTTGAGTCTTAACTGGATCCAGATTATATTTTATTACTGGTTCAGAATTTTATAATGATTTCGTATTCCGACCGTTTAAATTCTCTGCATGCACATAGTCTATTTCTCCTGAGGAGGATTAATAAATATAATTTAATCAGTTTCAGGATTCAAGTTTTTTATTTCTACTTTTTAAGGGATATTTGCATAAGAATAAACACAACTTACCACTAATTTGTTGTCGACAAGAGCTTGTAAATATTGACGAGTGTAATGATCCAGTTGCGCCTCCGACAGATTTTGACCACCGGGGACTGAAAAGCCGTTCTTCAGTATCTGATATTTGATAAAAGGTAGTGCAATATTAAACATATGTTGATGTTTTTCATCATTACGTGCGTGTCTGATTAATCTGCTCAATTAACTGTCTCAACATATCAATTTTTCTCTGATTGCTACAACTCGTTCTGGATCCCGTGGAGGGGGGGGGGGGGGGGGGGTGGGACTCCCATATAAAAGTGACGGGGGGAGATCGTCGGGAATTTCGAAAAGAACCCCTTTAAGGTACCAGAATCTCGTTAGGTGGGTGTGTTTTCTCCCCTATGAGGTACGAATTCTAAAACTAAAGAAGAAATCCCCTCATTTACTTCGGCTTAATACCCTAAAAAGTTCGACGGTTACCCATGTCACTTTTATGTGTTATGGAATACTATCATAGGTTCCAACCCCAGTATTTTGTCAGTTTGCATAACTCTGCACTTAACATGTACCCACTGATACACCTCTTCGATAAGGAGGGTCGGTGTGAGTCTGAGGGCACATGAACAATGTATGTTAAGCTATGGATTTCCTTGAAAAACGAAAGCGTGCGTGTTGAGTTGCCCAACTCAGTGTCATAGTGGCAACATTCTTAAATTTTGAGAATGAACAACTGCTATAAATTAGTGATATTAGGAAAAAATACAAGTTTGCTAGTTTCTTACTTCATGTCTTAGAGTTGAAACGGTACTATTGAGATAAAAGCTTGTGGCCATGAGCAGCTGAGTCAACACATTGTGCTGAGGTCCTTGTATTTCTTCATACGAGTATGCCATGTACAGCGGACTGATGAAGTTAGACAGCTTGATGTACGCGACAGAAAGCTTGTCTTTCAATTGCTGAAGAAGAAAACAATAGATCAACAAATTTGAATAAAAGTCGCATGTGTGACCTACAGACACACAAGTACTGTCAATAAATATATTGAATGTCAAATGAAAGCAAATGTTATTAAAATATATTAAGGTTAAAATACCACATAGGTGATAAAATATAAGGAAACGCTAAAAGGGCCTTAATATGACTGACTAGTTTGCAAGTTAAATGTTTCATGTGTAATAAAAACACTACAAAAAGGTAACATGGGGAACTTAAAAAAATAGTTTCCATAAATTAAATTTCCTGTTGAGAAATTGACTTGGGTTTCCACTTTGGGAAGGTAGAGAGTTTAGGGAAGAAGGTTGTAATAAAAAGATAGAGCTATTGGGAGGAGCGTATATTAAAGAGGGGGGGCCAGGAGCCCTTCTGGGGGGGGGGGGGGGGGCTTAATAAAGCTTTTACAGCATGCTTTAGTTGTAACGTAGAATGTCAATTAAAAACAAAATGAGGGACAGAAGGCGGTGAATATCACGGGCATTTTGACTGAAGTCGTAACAAGCGCAACAGAGTTATTTAGGAGCCTGCACTATTCCTTTCCGAGTAGTGTAAAATCATGTTAATAAACAATATTTGGCATGAAAAGTTATCAATACAAACCATATTTTTGGTGCAGGTTTGTGTGTGAACCATTCCAAGAAGTAGCATCGTATCCTGGAGATAAGTGTTCGAGGCTATGAACGGGTAGACGTTTTTCATCTGTAAAATGACGAGGAAAGAAAAAGTAAATTAGTTTACAATAGACAACGACAAAAAAAGATTATGGCCCTCTCCGAGCCAATTAAATTGTGGCATAAAATTAGATTGGGAAATAATAGCAACTTCCGGGAGGGCTCCCATATAATAGTGACTAGGTTAATGGCTGTGGCTCGAATAATTTTCATCCCGAAAAGGTACCAATTCTAAGGCAAAATATAGTTCCTGTCATATTTCAGTTTTTCTGGCTTAATATCCAAAAAGGTACTTGGATAACTCTAGCCATGGTCACCAAACGTCGAATGTTTACCCCTAAAAGGTACGAGGATCACCCCCCCCCCCTCCCCCACACCGTAGTTGCTTTGTGTGTTAGTCCATGGGGAAGTCCTTACCTCTGTAAAATGACGAGGAAAGAAAAGGTAAATTAGTTTACAATTAATACATAACGACAAAAATAAATTATGGCTCTCTCCGAGCCAATTAAAACGTGGCATACAATTAGATTCTAAAATGGGGACTCCCATATAGGGTTAATCGTCGGGAATTTGATCTTTTTAGGTGTGGCTCGAATCATTTTCATCCCTAAAAGGTACCAATTCTATGACAAAACTAGTTCCTGACATAGTTTTTCTGGCTTAATACCCTAAAAGGTACTTGGATAACTCTAGCTGTAGTAATTTTATATAATTTAACACCTTAAGTGGTACCAAAGCTAGAATGTTTATTCCTAAAAGGTACGACGATCACCCCAGTCGTTTTATGTTAGTCCACGGGAAAGTCCTTACCTCTGTAGTGGCGTTAGCGAGGCTTGGTGCAAGATCCAGTCTGATGAGGAGTTCAGTTGTGCTCATCAGTGGAGCGCTAAGAGCTGCTGAACTCAGCATTACAACAAATATGGCAGCGCACAGGATCTTGGGATATTCCATTTCTAGTTGAGGAAAAAAAATGAAAAAGTACAGTGTAAAAATTACGCAACATAATGCGTCCTGGGGTCAAACTACAAATCAATGGAGCTATAAAATTCTGGCCAAATTGTTTAATACTGTACTTCAAATTGGTAGAACTTTTATTGTCTTAGTCAGCCAGCTGCAATACTTACTACACAAATGAAAAGGAATGAATCGTTTTACTGGTTTTGGGTCAACGATAGTAATGGGAATTTATATCAAGCCGAACTGACTGGACTCCGGTTCATCTTCTACGTGGTTTTGAAAAGTCTTCTTGACTTATCTTCAAAATAACGTCAATGGGTTTGAAAATATATACTGTGTAGTTTAATACTCACAGTCAGTGCCTCTTTTCCCATACCTCTCATGATAGTGCAATTCTAGAAATCGCTATTTACTTCTAAGTCATATAACCATCTCTTACCTTTCTTTTAGTTCTCTGTTGGTGAATTGCTCTGAGTTGAAGTTTGTGTTTCTTTCTGAAACGTTTGATGGTCGATTGCATCTTGACTGGCTTTTATAATAAACGAAGAGGAAGATGTTATGCTGTTTTACATCATTGTTTCTATTAAGGTTCTTCTATGAGGTATAGTCCCGACCCGTGACTCATCTTCCCTGTGCTCTTAAATGAAATAAATCATTTTATATTCTCGGAAACGTCGTCACCAGTTCCTACTGCGGTATGCAGTTGATGTTCTATATACAGTGTATTCATGTTCTGTGGTATGCAGTAACCTGCTCAACAAAATAGACGCATTTGTATAACTATACATAACGCCGGCTATTTCGTTATGGCAGCTTCAGATTGTGGCAAAAATAGTTTGTTTTAGGTTTTATGCGAGAGGTCAATTTATCCAGAACCCTTAACATTCCTCAGTCCCCTTACATTCAACAAGCGTCATTGATCTGTTTATAATAATATTGCTATTCCAAAAAGCCCTCAGACAAACGCATCCGGGGAAATTATGTGGCAGTCATCGGATATGACCGATATTTTCCTTAACGCCGCGGTAGAAAGTTCTTGATCATATCATTCTCGAACTGGTAAACGCAGTCAATGATTTCCTTTTCAGTTCTGTAAAGCGTCTATTATTAGTTACTGGTAGCAGTTGGGAGGTAGAAAAAGCGTTTCCTAATATATAACTGACATTGTTAATGGAACATGATGAGTTTTTCCCGAAGTCAATTGGCCAAGTTACGAGGCCAGCCGAGAAACGAAGAATCGACCCGACTGATTCGCATTCAGCGGTATTGTAAACATCTGTGTCATCTGAATATACAGTAATAGCAAGTTATTCTAAAAGTAGCGTGCTCGTTATTTTCGATATTGTACCGTCTGAAGTGGCTGGCACGATAGATTTGACTGACTGCTGTAGCCAAGATAAATAGCTTTTACATGCTATATCGGGGCTATATCTTTCTTATAGTACTTATATTTGCCACTATGTACCATGGGTTAAGGATTATTTGGGCAGACCTATTGTGACTTTGCTAACTGTATCGGACATCTGAGACCATATGTAGAGACTGTTGGATTGTAGTTGCCATTATGACGTTTTACAAAGAAATGCGTTAAAACTCGAGAAACAGTGTTCAAGGTTTCATGGTAACGCTGAATGGAACGATCACTACACGAGCAACTCAGTGCGGTTGTTGAAGTTGGGGTTCATGTAAAGCGTAGGTAGTTCCTTTAATTCAGTGTCAGTGTTGGATATAGTGATAAAAGGGTTTGCGTCTGTTTACAGAACAAAGGCCTCCGATTTTTTACTGTTAACCAAACGCAATCGATTTCTCACTCACAAGAGGAACACTTATCAACGGAAGTGTGCTGATCTTGTAGGTAATCTTAGGTCAATGACTTCCAAAGCACCCGATGTATCTAATCGAACAGAATTTAATCGAACATAATCGAACTCACAAAAAAGTTTTGAGTCAATCGAACGCAATCCATGCAACGTTCGATTTTCGAACACTCAATTAGCAAACTGAAACCTTGCAAAAAAACAAAGGCTATCGTTTTCCCCGGTCGTTTTCATGAGGCTTGACGCACTTCACTGGCCAGCTACCCTAGAACAAGAAGGGGAATAAGGCTTCTGACGAGCTTGTGGGAATGTGTTTCGAGTCAAAAATGTCATTGATGAATGTTCCCGAAGAATACGACACAATTCGTGATCGTAAACATGTTATTCCTTATAAATCTTGTAATTTGCAATGCTGCAGTTGACTTTAAAAATCTAAAAAGTCTGGATAAATGTGGAAGTTTTGAGCTTGTTCAACCCAATAAAACCGAGTCTTTTTTGAAGGATTGCCCGGGAGGATTGCATTGCAGCTATGTTTCAATTAGCCAAACGAACACTATATGGATTTTGTTCGATTGCGTTCGATTACCGAACGTTCGATTAAATACACCGGCGCAAAGCACGAGAGATTTTATGAGCATGTTTCAGTTACTTGATGAAATGTTTTCATGGTCTTTATTTGTGATCTAAGAAGCAAAGTAATCGTAATCGACTCCCTCCTTGGTCTTGTACCCAGAATCCGCATCTCCCTAGACCGCAGCTCTGGGTACGAAATTGAGAAACGTAGTCTCTGGGGTCGCCGAAGCGTGTGTTCGGTTCCCGCCGCCAAATCGCCACAAATACAGACTGATTGGTTTAAACTAAAAAGATCCGTCTGCTCATCTTCATTGCATCATTAGACTCGAACGCAATGGATCGGCTGTGATTGGTGTTATTTCAATGGATATCATGCTAAAAAGCATGTCCACTGCATATAAGACTCTATCAAGTATATCTCAGTATTATGTAGAACGTTAAACTAGCGAGACTCGACGTGTGGTTCGCAAGTCTTCTGTATATTAAATACGGACACCTAAGGGACGGAACAAAGTGTCCGTATTAGAGAGGTATCCGTATTATAGAGGTCATGAATATGACGTCACTTTAAAGGCTCCACTGACGATAAAAAATCTCGATGATAAATGGCGATAGCATGTCGATAAACTGATTGAAGAGAGAGAGGGTCCGTATTATAGAGGTTTTCTTTATAGAGAACGATATATATATATATGGGCATTTTGCTGGGATCAAGGGAACTGTGCCTAATAGAGCGGTGTATACTCTACATGTGGGTTACTAGGCTATGAAAAAAGAGACCGCATCATTCACGTTTTTTTTCAAACGGTTTATTGTTAATTTAACAACAATACGCTTACAATGGTTTATGATAAATAGTAAATCTGTAACAGATTAACATATACACTGATCCCGATCAGTAACAAATAGTTATCTCAATATGGACTTGATTTCCTTTCACAGAGGGCAGATTACTAAATGACTTCAAAACAGTCACTATGTATTTCTTTATGATCACAAAGCAATCGATTTTTGAAGCAAGACGCGGGTAAAAGCTTAGGACATACGCAAAACGTCGCGTAGGCAAAGTACACCAATTTAAGGATTTTAGCGGTTTTGAATTGAGTTTTAAATAACAAATTAAAACTAATAAACCATCTGATCTCTGAGTTTTCTAAAAATGACAGAATTAATCGATTTGTTATAAAGTGACTAAATTCAACAAAAAGAAATAAAAGTATGTCTTTTCTATTTCCCACGCCTTCGTTCGTCAAAGTGATAAACTTGTTTCTAAGTAATAAATAACATTGTAGGATATTCCCATAAAATATAATGTTTACAAACATACGTTTGTACCTAAATAACATTTACATATATTGATTTCTTCTAATACTTCAGTATCAGTAATAAATAGGAAAAAATAAATTATCACCCTGTATTATTGTATTTACTATTGTATAACCATTATAATTTTAATTAGTTTAATTATAATTTATTGTAATTGTAATTAGTTTAGGAGGGCCACAGGTTTGTCAGCCACGGGCTGTTATGTGTTTTTTTACTCATTTAAATAAAGTTCATTATTATATTTCGCTTGCTTCTACCAGAGGGCAATGCGGTCGTTGGTCCTATTAGATACCAGTCACACACGTGTACACCTGCTTCATGACGTCATCCAGTGTGTAGAGGATGGCATAGTTTCGATAAATCTTCACCACATCATCAGTAATCACCAGGGTCTGCAAAAATTAGTAATATTGTCTAAGATATAACTAATACCACCATAGGTTCAACAATAATACAATGTTACAACAACAACGTCAATAGGAGCAAACAATATCAACATCATCACAACACCCAGATCAATAACAACAACAACAAACTTTCTTTGAGTCTTAACTGGATCCAGATTATATTTTATTACTGGTTCAGAATTTTATAATGATTTCGTATTCCGACCGTTTAAATTCTCTGCATGCACATAGTCTATTTCTCCTGAGGAGGATTAATAAATATAATTTAATCAGTTTCAGGATTCAAGTTTTTTATTTCTACTTTTTAAGGGATATTTGCATAAGAATAAACACAACTTACCACTAATTTGTTGTCGACAAGAGCTTGTAAATATTGACGAGTGTAATGATCCAGTTGCGCCTCCGACAGATTTTGACCACCGGGGACTGAAAAGCCGTTCTTCAGTATCTGATATTTGATAAAAGGTAGTGCAATATTAAACATATGTTGATGTTTTTCATCATTACGTGCGTGTCTGATTAATCTGCTCAATTAACTGTCTCAACATATCAATTTTTCTTTGATTGCTACAACTCGTTCTGGATCCCGGGGAGGGGGGGGGGGGGGACTCCCATCTAAAAGTGACGGGGGGAGATCGTCGGGAATTTCGAAAAGAACCCCTTTAAGGTACCAGAATCTCGTTAGGTGGGTGTGTTTTCTCCCCTATGAGGTACGAATTCTAAAACTAAAGAAGAAATCCCCTCATTTACTTCGGCTTAATACCCTAAAAAGTTCGACGGTTACCCATGTCACTTTTATGTGTTATGGAATACTATCATAGGTTCCAACCCCAGTATTTTGTCAGTTTGCATAACTCTGCACTTAACATGTACCCACTGATACACCTCCTCGATAAGGAAGGTCGGTGTGAGTCTGAGGGCACATGAACAATGTATGTTAAGCTATGGATTTCCTTGAAAAACGAAAGCGTGCGTGTTGAGTTGCCCAACTCAGTGTCATAGTGGCAACATTCTTAAATTTTGAGAATGAACAACTGCTATAAATTAGTGATATTAGTAAAAAATACAAGTTTGCTAGTTTCTTACTTCATGTCTTAGAGTTGAAGCGGTACTATTGAGATAAAAGCTTGTGGCCATGAGCAGCTGAGTCAACACATTGTGCTGAGGTCCTTGTATTTCTTCATACGAGTATGCCATGTACAGCGGACTGATGAAGTTAGACAGCTTGATGTACGCGACAGAAAGCTTGTCTTTCAATTGCTGAAGAAGAAAACAATAGATCAACAAATTTGAATAAAAGTCGCATGTATGACCTACAGACACACAAGTACTGTCAATAAATATATTGAATGTCAAATGAAAGCAAATGTTATTAAAATATATTAAGGTTAAAATACCACATAGGTGATAAAATATAAGGAAACGCTAAAAGGGCCTTAATATGATTGACTAGTTTGCAAGTTAAATGTTTCATGTGTAATAAAAACACTTCACTACAAAAAGGTAACATGGGGAACTTAAAAAAATAGTTTCCATAAATTAAATTTCCTGTTGAGAAATTGACTTGGGTTTCCACTTTGGGAAGGTAGAGAGTTTAGGGAAGAAGGTTGTAATAAAAAGATAGAGCTATTGGGAGGAGCGTATATTAAAGAGGGGGGGCCAGGAGCCCTTCTGGAGGGGGGGGGGGGGGGGGGGGGCTTAATAAAGCTTTTACAGCATGCTTTAGTTGTAACGTAGAATGTCAATTAAAAACAAAATGAGGGACAGAAGGCGGTGAATATCACGGGCATTTTGACTGAAGTCGTAACAAGCGCAACAGAGTTATTTAGGAGCCTGCACTATTCCTTTCCGAGTAGTGTAAAATCATGTTAATAAACAATATTTGGCATGAAAAGTTATCAATACAAACCATATTTTTGGTGCAGGTTTGTGTGTGAACCATTCCAAGAAGTAGCATCGTATCCTGGAGATAAGTGTTCGAGGCTATGAACGGGTAGACGTTTTTCATCTGTAAAATGACGAGGAAAGAAAAAGTAAATTAGTTTACAATAGACAACGAAAAAAATAAATTATGGCCCTCTCCGAGCCAATTAAATTGTGGCATAAAATTAGATTGGGAAATGATAGCAACTTCCGGGCGGGCTCCCATATAATAGTGACTAGGTTAATGGCTGTGGCTCGAATAATTTTCATCCCGAAAAGGTACCAATTCTAAGGCAAAATATAGTTCCTGTCATATTTCAGTTTTTCTGGCTTAATATCCAAAAAGGTACTTGGATAACTCTAGCCATGGTCACCAAACGTCGAATGTTTACCCCTAAAAGGTACGACGATCACCCCCCCCCCCTCCCCCACACCGTAGTTGCTTTGTGTGTTAGTCCATGGGGAAGTCCTTACCTCTGTAGTGGCGTTAGCGAGGCTTGGTGCAAGATCCAGTCTGATGAGGAGTTCAGTTGTACTCATCAATGGAGCGCTAAGAGCTGCTGAACTCAGCATAACAACAAATATGGCAGCGCACAGGATCTTGGGATATTCCATTTCTAGTTGAAAAAAAGATAGAAAATTACGGTGTAAAAATCAGGCAACATGATGCGTCTTGGGATCAAACTATAAATCAATGGAGCTAAATCTGGCTAAATTGTTTAATATTGTGCTTCAAATTGGTGGCGCTTTTTTGTCTCAGTCAGCCAACTGCAATACTGACTACACAAGTGAAAAGGAATGAAACGTTTACTTGTTTCGATTCAACGATGATAATGGAAATTGACATCAAGCCGAACTGACTGTACTCCGGTTCATCTTTGAAATTCGAAGGTTTGAAAAGTCTTCTTAACTTATCTTCAAAATAACGTCAACGGGTTTGAAAATATATACTGTGTAGTTTAATACTCACAGTCAGTGTCTCTTTTCCCATTCCTCTAATATTGCATGGAAGTCTAGAAATCGCTATTTAATTCTAGGACAAATTGATATAACTATCTCTTACCTTTCTCTTAGTTCTCTGTTGGTGAATTGCTCTGAGTTGAAGTTTGTGTTGCTTTCTGAAACGTTTGATGGTCGATTGCATCTTGACTGGCTTTTATAATAAACGAAGAGGAAGATGTTAAGAAATGATGGTATATGGAAATGATGGAAGAGGAAGATGTTATTCTGTTTTACATCATTGTTTCTATTAAGGTTCTTCTATGAGGTATAGTCCCGACCCGTGACTCATCTTCCCTGTGCTCTTAAATGAAATAAATCATTTTATATTCTCGGAAACGTCGTCACCATTTCCTACTGCGGTATGCAGTTGATGTTCTATATATTCTACAACTTCATGTTCTGTGGTATGCAGTAACGTGCTCAACAAAATAGACGCATTTGTTTAACTATACATAACGCTGCTATTTCGTTATGGCAGCTTCAGATTGTGGCAAATATAGTTTGTTTTAGTTTTTATGCGAGAGGTCAATTTATCCAGAACCCTTTACATTCCTAAGCCCCCTTACATTCAACAAGCGTCACTGATCTGTTTATAATAATCTTGCTATTGCAAAAATCCTCAGACAAACACATCCGGGAAAATTATGTGGCTGTCAACGGATATGACCCATATTTTCCTTAACGCCAGTACAAAGTTCTTGATCATTCTCGGCCTATACTGTTAAACGCAGTCAATGATTTCCTTTTCAGTTCTGTAAAGCGTCTATTATTAGTTACTGGTAGCAGTTGGGAGGTAGAAAAAGCGTTTCCTAATTTATAACTGACATTGTTAATGGAACAGGATGTGTTTTTCCCGAAGTCAATTGGCCAAGTTACGAGGCCAGCCGAGAACTGAAGAATCGACCCGACTGATTTGCATTCGGCGGTATTGAAAACATCTGTGTCATCTGAATATACAGTAATAGCCAAGTTATTCTCAAAATAGCCGATATGTTCGATATTGTACCGTCTGAAGTGGCTGGCACGATAGATTTGAACTGACTGCTGTAGCCAAGAGAAATAGCTTTTACATGCTATATCGGAACTATATCTTATAATACTTATATTTGTTACGACGTACCATGGGTTAAGGATTATTTGGGCAGACCTATTGTGACTTTGCTAAATTATCGGACATCTGAGACTGTAGAAACTGTTGGATTGTAGTTGCCATTATGACGTTTTACAAAGAAATGCGTTAAAACCTGAGCAACAATGTTCAAGGTTTCATGGTAACGCTGAATGGAACGATCACTACACGAGCAACTCAGTGCGGTTGTTGAAGTTGGTCAGTTTATGTAAAGCGTAGGTAGTTCCTTTAATTCAGTGTCAGTGCTGAATATAGTGATAAAAGGGTTTGCGTCTGTTTACAGAACAAAGGCTTCCGATCTTTTACTGTTAACCGAACGCAATCGATTTCTCACTCACAAGAGGAACACTTATCAACGGAAGTGTGCTGATCGTGTAGGTAATCTTAGGTCAATGACTTTCAAAGCACCCGATGTATGTAATCGAACGGAATTTAATCGAACTTAATCGAACTCAATGCGTGGATTAAGTTCGATTAAGTTCGGTAATCGAACATAATCGAACTCACAAAAAAGTTTTGGGTCAATCGAACGCAATCCAACGTTCGATTTTCGAACACTCAATTAGCAAACTGAAACCTTGTAAATAAACAAAGGCTATTGTTTTCATGAGGCTGTGACGCACTTCACTGGCCAGCTACCCTAGAACAAGAAGGGGAATAAGGCTTCTGACGAGCTTGTGGGAATGTGTTTCGAGTCAAAAATGTCATTGATGAATGTTCCCGAAGAATACGACGCAATTCATGATCGTAAACATGTTATTCCTTATAAATCTTGTAATTTGCTGCAGTTGACTTTAGAAATCTAAAAAGTCGGGATAAATGTGGAAGTTTTGAGCTTGTTCAACCCAAGAAAACCGAGTCTTTTCTGAGGGATTGCCCGGGAGGATTGCATTGCAGCTATAAGAGAGCTATGTTTCAATTAGCCAACCGGCAGTCGAACACTATATGGATTTTGTTCGATTACGTTCGATTTCCGAACCATAATCGAACGTAATCCACGGATTAAGTTCGATTAAGTTACCAAATTAATTATAATCGAACTCACAGAAAAGTTTCTTGTTCGATTACGTTTGATTACCGAACTAAATCGAACTCAATCCATGGATTAAGGTCCTCCACAGACTGGGCCAATTGTTATCGATAACTATTTAGTTGTCGATCATAAAAAGTTGTCGATAACAAAAAAGCCAGTCTGTGAAGCTAGTTATCGATAACTAGCTTCACACACTGGCTATTTTGTTATCGACAACTTTTTATGATCGACAACTAAATAGTTGTCGACAACTATCTCTCTAGTCTGTGGAGGCCCTAAGTTCGTTTAAGTTCGATTGCGTTCGATTACCGAACGTTCAATTAGATACACCGGGGCAAAGCACGAGAGATTTTATGCGCATGTTTCAATTACTTGATGAAATGTTTTCACGGTCTTTAATGGTGATCCCTTTAATGGTGAGCCTCCACAGACTAGAGAGATAGTTGTCGACAACTATTTAGTTGTCGATCATAAAAAGTTGTCGATAGCAAAAAAGCCAGTGTGTGAAGCTAGTTATCGGTAGCTGAGGGCCTTAGTTATCGACAACTAGCTTCACACACTGGCTTTTTTGTTATCGACCACGTTTTATGATCGACAACTAAAAGTTGTCGACAACTATCTCTCTAGTCTGTGGAGGCCCTAAGAAGCAAAGTAATCGATTTAAAAGAAGAAGAATCATATTGCGTACCAAATAAACAACCCTCCCTTCCCTCCTTGGTCTTGTACCCAGAGTCCGCATCTCCCTAGACCGCAGCTCTGGGTACGAAATTGAGAAACGTAGGCTCTGGGGTCGCCGAAGAGCGTGTACAGTTCCCGCCAAATCGCCACAAATGCAGACTGATGGGTTTCTACTAAATGGGTTTCTGCCCATCTTCTTTAGCTAATTTGCATCATTTGACTCGAACGCAATGGATTGGCTGTGATTAGTGTTATTTCAATGGACATCATGCTTGAAAGCATGTCCACTGCATATAAGATTCTATGAAGTATATCTCAGTATTATGTAGAACGTTAAACTAGCGAGACTCGACGTGTGGTCCGCAAGTCTTATGTATATTAAATACAGTTGAACCTCTCTAATACGGACATCTAAGGGACATAGCAAAGTGTCCATATTAGAGAGGTATCCGTATTATAGAGGTCATGAATATGACGTCACTTTAAAGGCTCCAATGACGATAAGAAATCCTTATGATAAATGGCGATAACATGTCGATAAACTGATTGAAAACAAATGCTACTTTTATTGTATGGACAATGGGACAATAAATTAACTTTCAGGCTAACCACAAACAGGTAATTATATTGAATACGAACTGTTGTCACTGGAGTGTCCGTAATAAAGATGTTAAGTTTATATGAATTTGTTCTCTGGGGCCGAGATTTGGGGTCCGTTTTCCGTATTAGAGAGGGTCCGTATTATAGAGTTTTTCTTTATAGAGAATATAGGGGCATTTTTGCCGGGAACAAGGGAACTTTCCGTAATAAAGAGTTGTCTGTATTAGAGAGGTGTCCGTCAAGAGAGGTTATACTGTAATTGAAATAACCAAACATGTCCACTGCATGTAAGACTTCATGAAGTATATATCAGCGTGAGAACTATGTAGAAAGTTAAACTAACGAGACTCGACGTGTGGTTCGCAAGTCTTATGTATAAACACATTATAAGAAAAGAAGGGAATTATAACACTACTAGGCTGTGAAAAAAAAAAACGTCATTCACGTTTTTTTTTCAAACGGTTTATTGTTAATTTAACAACAATACCGGCTTACAATGGTTTATGATAAATAGTAAATCTGTAACAGATTAACATATACACTGATCCCGATCAGTAACAAATAGTTATCTCAATATGGACTTGATTTCCTCTCACAGAGGGCAGATTACTAAATGACTTAAAAACAGTCACTATCTATTTCTTTATGATCACAAAGCAATCGATTTTGAAGCAAGACGCGGGTAAAAGCTTAGGACATACGCAAAACGTCGTGTAGGCAAAGTACACCTAATAGAGGTTTTGAATTGAAAACTAAAACCATCTAATGTCTTAGTTTTCTAAAAATGGCAGAATTAATCGATTTGTTATAAAGTGACTAAATTTAAAAATAAAGAAAAGTATGTCTTTTCTATTTCCCACGCCTTCGTTCTTCAAAGTGATAAACTTGCTTCTAAGTAATAAATAACATTGTAGGATATTCTCATAAAATATTAATGTTTACAAACATACGTTTGTACCTAAATAACATTTACATATATTGATTTCTTCTAATACTTCAGTATCAGTAATAAATAGGAAAAAATAAATTATCACCCTGTATTATTGTATTTACTATTGTAACCATTATAATTGTAATTAGTTTAATTATAATTTATTGTAATTGTAATTATTTTAGGAGGGCCACAGGTTTGTCAGCCACTGGCTGTTATGTGCTTTTTCCCTCATTTAAATAAATTTCATTATTATATTTCGCTTGCTTCTACCAGAGGGCAATGCGGTCGTTGGTCCTATTAGATACCAGTCACACACGTGTACACCTGCTTCATGACGTCATCCAGTGTGTAGAGGATGGCATAGTTTCGATAAACCTTCACCACATCATCAGTAATCACCAGGGTCTGTAAAAATAGTAATATTGTCTAAGATATAACTAATACCACCACTAGGTTCAACAATAGTACAATGTCACAACAACAACAACAACGTAAATAGGAGGAAACACAGCATCATCACAACACCCAGATCAATAATAACAACAACAATAACAGGAAAAAACATTCGAAGATCCTGACATATTTAAGTTTGTTATATTTATATTTTTTTACTGGTTCAGAATTTTTAAATGATTTCGTTCTCCGGCCGTTGAAATTCTCTGCATGCATATAGTCTTTTTCTCCTCTCCTAGTCTATTTAACTTACTTAATGACTTTTCAAGTTTCAGGCTTCAAGTTTGTTTTATTTTTACGTTTCAAGGGATATTTTGCATAGGAATAAACACAACTTACCACTAATTTGTTGTCGACAAGTGCTTGTAGATATTGGCGAGTATAATGATCCAGTTGCGCCTCCGACAGATTTTGACCACCGGGGACTGAAAAGCCATTCTTCAGTATCTGAAATTTGATGAAAGGTAATGCAATATTAAACATATGTTGGATGTTTTTCATCATTACGTGCGTGTCTGATTAATCTGCTCAATTAACTGTCTCAACATATCAATTTTTCCTTGATTCCTACAACTCGTTCTGGATCCCTGGGAGGGGGGACTCCTATATAAAAATGACGGGGGGGGGGGGGGGGATCGTCGGGAATTTCGAAACGAACCCCTTTAAGGTACCATAATCTCGTTAGGTGGGTGTGGCTTGAATTTATTTTCTCCCCTATGAGGTACGAATTCTAAAACTAAACTAGAATCCCCTCATTTACTTCGGCTTAATATCCTAAAATGTTCGACGATCACCCATGTCACTTTTATTTGTTATGGAATACTATCATAGGTTCCAACTCCCGTATTTTGTCAGTTTGCGTAACTCTGCACTTAACATGTACCCACTGATACACCTCGATAAGGAGGGTCGGTGTGAGTCTGAGGGCACATGAACAATGTATGTTAAGCTATGGATTTCCTTGCAAAACGAAAGAATGCATTCCAAAACCGATAAATTAATTGATATTGGGAAAAGATACAAGTTTGCTAGTTTCTTACTTCATGTCTTAGAGTTGAAGCGGTACTATTGAGATAAAAGCTTGTGGCCATGAGCAGCTGAGTCAACACATTGTGCTGAGGTCCTTGTATTTCTTCATACGAGTATGCCATGTACAGCGGACTGATGAAGTTAGACAGCTTGATGTACGCGACAGAAAGCTTGTCTTTCAATTGCTGAAGAAGAAAACAATAGATCAACAAATTTGAATAAAAGTCGCATGTGTGACTTACGGACACACGGTACTGTCAATAAATATATTGAATGTCAAATGAAAGCAAACGTTACAATATATTAAGGTTAAAATACCACATAGATGATAAGATATAAGGAAACGCTAAAAAGGCCTTAGTAAGACTGACTAGTTTGCATGTTTCATGTGTAATAAAAACACTTCACTACAAAAAGGTAACATGGGGAACTTAAAAAATATAGTTTCCATAAATTATCTTTCCTGTTGAGAAATTGAGTTGGGTTTCCACTTTGGGAAGGTAGGAAGTTTAAGGAAGAAGGTCGTAATAAAAACTGAGATAGAGCTATTGAGAGGAGCGTATTAGAGAGGGGGGCTTAATAAAGCTTTTACAGCATGCTTTAGTTTCAACGTATATATGATGCTAATTAAAATCAAAATGGGGGACAGAGGTGGAACACGGAAATTTTGACGGAAGTCGTAACAAGCACAACAGATTTCTGATATTTGGCATGAAAAGTTATCAATACAAACCATATTTTTGGTGCAGGTTTGTGTGTGAACCATTCCAAGAAGTAGCATCGTATCCTCTAGATTAGTGTTCAAGGCTATGAACGGGTAGACGTTTTTCATCTGTAAAGTGACGAGGAAAGAAAAAGTAAATTAGTTTACAATTAATACATAACGACAAAAATAAATTATGGCTATCTCCGAGCCAATTAAAACGTGCCATACAATTAGATTCTAAAATGGGGACTCCCATATAGGGTTAATCGTCGGAAATGTGATCTTTTTGGTTGAGTCGAATCATTTTCATCCCTAAAAGGTACCAATTCTATGACAAAACTAGTTCCTGACATAGTTCAGTTTTTCTGGCTTAATACCCTAAAAGGTACTTGGATAACTCTAGCTGTAGTAATTTTATATAATTTAACACCTTAAGTGGTACCAAAGCTAGAATGTTTATTCCTAAAAGGTACGACGATCACCCCAGTCGTTTTATGTTAGTCCACGGCAAAGTCCTTACCTCTGTAGTGGCGTTAGCGAGGCTTGGTGCAAGATCCAGTCTGATGAGGAGTTCAGTTGTACTCATCAATGGAGCGCTAAGAGCTACTGAACTCAGCATAACAACAAATATGGCAGCGCACATGATCTTGGGATATTCCATTTCTAGTTGAGGAAAAAAAGATAGGAAAAGTACAGTGTAAAAATCACGCAACATAATGCGTCCTGGGGTCAGACTATAAATCAATGGAGCTATAAAATTCTGGCTAAATTGTTTAATACTGTACTTCAAATTGGCGGAACTTTTATTGGCTTAGTCAGCCAACTGCAATACTGACTACACAAGTGAAAAGGAATGAATCGTTTTACTGGTTTTGGCTCAACGATAGTACTGCGGGGAATTGATGTCAAGCCGAACTGACTGGACTCCGGTTCATCTTTGAAATTCGAAGGTTTGAAAAGTCTTCTTAACTTATCTTGAAAATAACGTCAACGGGTTTGAAAATATATACTGTGTAGTTTAATACTCACAGTCAGTGTCTCTTTTCCCATACCTCTAATAGTGCAATTCAAGAAATCGCTATTTAATTCTAGGACAAATTGATATGACCATCTCTTACCTTTCTCTTAGTTCTCTGTTGGTGAATTGCTCTGAGTTGAAGTTTGTGTTGCTTTCTGAAACGTTTGATAGTCGATTGCATCTTGACTGCCTTTTATAATAAACGAAGAGGAAGATGTTATTCTGTTTTACATCATTGTTTCTATTAAGGTTCTTCTATGAGGTATAGTCCCGACCAGTGACTCATCTTCCCTGTGCTCTTAAATTAAATAAATCATTTTATATTCTCGGAAACGTCGTCACCAGTTCCTACTGCGGTATGCTGTTGATGTTCTGTATATTCTACAACTTGATGTTCTGTGGTATGCAGTAATGTGCTCAACAAAATAGACGCATTTTTATAACTATACATAACGCTGTGATTTCGTAATGGAAATGGCAGCTTCAGATTGTGGCAAAAATAGTTTGTTTTAGGTTTTATGCGAGAGGTCAATTTATCTAGAGCCCTTTACATTCCTCAGCCCCTTTACATTCATCAAGTGTCACTGGTCTGTTTATAATAATCTTGCTATTCCAAAAAGCCCTCAGACAAACGCATCCGGGAAAATTATGTGGCAGTCATCGGATATGACCGATATTTTCCTTAACGTCGGTACAAAGGACGTGATCATATCATTCTCGACCTGGTAAACGCAGTCACTGATTTCCTTTTCAGTTCTGTAAAGAGTCTATTATTAGTTACTGGTAGCAGTTGGGAGGTAGAAAAAGCGTTTCCTAAGTTAACTGACATCGTTAATGGAACATGATGTGTTTTACCCGAAGCCGAATACAATCGGTTAAACGTTTACGAGGCCAGCCGAGAACCGACGAATCGACCCGACTGATTCGCATTCGGCGGTAAAACATTTTGTGTCATCATCAGTGGCCAATATATTCTCAAAGCAGCATGCTCGATATTTTCGATATTGTACCGTCTGAAATGGCCGGCACGATAGATTTGAACTGACTGCTGTAGCCAAGATAAATAGCTTTTACATGCTATATCTTTCTTGTGCTACGTATATTTGTCACGTACTATCGGGTTAAGGATTATTAGGGCAGACCTATCGTGACTTTGCTAAATTATCGGACATCTGAGACTGTTCAGTGTTGGATTGTAGTTGCACATTATGACGTTTTACAAAGAAATGAATTAAAACCTGAGCAACATACAAGGTTCAAGGTTTCATGGAAAGCGCTGAACGACCACTACACGATAAACTGCGGCTGTTGAAGTTGGGGCTTATGTAAAGCGAATAGGTAGTTTCCTTTAATTCAATGTCAGTGCTGATGAATAGAGAGGGATAAAAGGGTGTGCGTCTGATTACAGGACAAAGGCCTCCGATTTTCTTTTTGCAGCAAAATATTTACAATACCACTATTAACTGTTAAAAACTGAACGTAATCCGGTTTTCTCACTCACAAGAGCAACAATTATCAACGGAAGTGTGCTGATCGTGACAATCTTGTTTCAATGACTGCCAAAGCACGAGAAATTTTAGTCTGAGCATGTTTCAGTTACTTGATGAAATGTTTTCATGGTCTTTATTCATGATCTAAGAAGCAAAGCAATGTTATGTTTCAAAATATAGAAGAAAAAGAATAGGTCACGGTTACCGCGAAAGAGATATAATCGACTAAAAATACTTATTCCTTACAAAATCAACCAAAAACACATATTTTGTCACGTTTCGGGTGATTTTTAATTTTTATGCAATAGGATTTGGTCTATACTCCTTGTATAGAATGAAGATGATTACTAGACTTAAAATATGCCAAAAGAATGATAGGTCACGGTGCTCGTTTACGAGAAAACGATCATTTACCACTGGCGAGCATTGCCACAAAAAAGCTGCCATTTTTTAATGTGCGCGAAATTATGCGCAGAAAGGATGCACAGTGTAACACTAAGGAATCACCTTAAAGAAAGGAAATGAGCATATTGCCTACCAAGTAAATCACCCCAGGTGGATGATGTCTAGTGATGATGGATGATGTCTAGTGATGGTGGATGATGTCCAGTGATGGTGGATGATGTATTGTGATGATGTCTATTTATGTCGAATGATGTCTAGTGGTGTTGAATGATGTCTGGCATGGTGATGGTGATGGTTTGGTGTTTAGTGATGTTGGATGATGTCTATTGATGGTGGATGAGGTATAGTAATGGTGGATGATGTCTATTTATGTCGAATGATGTCTATTGGTGTTGAATGATGTCTGCCGATGGTGGTCGATGTCTAGTGATGGTGGTTGATGTTTAGTGATGTTGGATGATGTCTAGGGATGATGAATGGTGTGTAATCATGATGTTGAATAAATGGGGGGCGCTTATTTCAAATATTGCTCACTGGAAGGGCTAATAAACAAGGAAAGAGTCAAATACATGAGCATCACTATAGAAAAACGGTTAAGAAACCTGTGCTTTTCTGTTGTAACGATTACATCAAAGCTTGTTTCCTATTCAAGGTGTAAATTGTTAACTTGATTGGAAAGGAATGAAAGAAAGGGGATGGAGAGGGGGAGTTGGAGGGGTGCGATTATTCGAGGGGGGCGATTAATCGAGGGACGGCTATTATTCGAAAGGGTACTTGGACCTTGCAAACGAACGTATTACCGACAATCTTGTACCCGCAGAACCTGGAGCAAAGTGTCCGCGGTATTAGAGAGGTATCCGTATTATAGAGGTCATGAATATGACGTCACTTTAAAGGCTCCACTGACGATAAAAACTCTCGATGATAAATAGCGATAACATGTCGATAAACTGATTGAAGAGAGATAGAGAGAGAGAGAGAGATAGAGGGTCCGTATTATAGATGTTTTCTTTATAGAGAACGATATATGGGCATTTTGCTGGGACCAAGGGAACTGTCCGTCATAGAGGGGTGTACTCTACATGTGGGTCGACTGTACATGTATAAGGAGGGAATTATAACACTACAGTACTAGGCTGTGAAAAAATACATCATTCACCTTTTTTTAAACGGTTTATTGTTAATTTAACAACAATACGCTTACAATGGTTTATGATAAATAGTAAATCTGTAACAGATTAACAAATACACTGATCCCGATCAGTAACAAATAGTTATCTCAATATGGACTTGATTTCCTCTCACAGAGGGCAGATTAATAAATGACTTAAAAACAGTCACTATCTATTTCTTTATGATCACAAAGCAATCGATTTTTGAAGTAAGACGCGGGTAAAAACTTAGGACATACGCAAAACGTCGTGTAGGCAAAGTACACCAATTTAAGGATTTTAGATGTTTTGAATTGAGTTTTAAATAACAAATTAAAACTAATAAACCATCTGATCTCTGAGTTTTCTAAAAATGGCAGATTTAATCGATTTGTTATAAAGTGACTAAATTCAAAAGAAAGAAAATTATGTCTTTTCTATTTCCCACGCCTTCGTTCTTCAAAGTGATAAACTTGTTTCTAAGTAATAAATAACATTGTAGGATATTCCCATAAAATATAATGTTGTACCTAAATAACATTTACATATATTGATTTCTTCTAATACTTCAGTATCAGTAATAAATAGAAAAAAGAAATTATCACCCTGTATTATTGTATTTACTATTGTAACCATTATAATTGTAATTAGTTTAATTATAATTTATTGTAATTGTAATTATTTTAGGAGGGCCACAGGTTTGTCAGCCACTGGCTGTTATGTGCTTTTTCCTCATTTAAATAAATTTCATTATTATATTTCGCTTGCTTCTACCAGAGGGCAATGCGGTCGTTGGTCCTATTAGATACCAGTCACACACGTGTACACCTGCTTGTTGACGTCATTCAGTGTGTAGAGGATGGCATAGTTTCGATAAACCTTCACCACATCATCAGTAATCACCAGGGTCTGTAAAAATAGTAATATTGTCTAAGATATAACTAATACCACCACTAGGTTCAACAATAGTACAATGTCACAACAGCAACGTCAATAGGAGGAAACACAACATCATCACAACACCCAGATCAATAATAACAACAACAATAACAGGAAAAAACATTCGAAGATCCTGACATATTTAAGTTTGTCATAATTATATTTTATTACTGGTTCAGAATTTTTAAATGATTTCGTTCTCCGGCCGTTGAAATTCTCTGCATGCATATAGTCTTTTTCTCCTCTCCTAGTCTATTTAACTTACTTAATGACTTTTCAAGTTTCAGGATTCAAGTTTGTTTTATTTTTACGTTTCAAGGGATATTTTGCATAGGAATAAACACAACTTACCACTAATTTGTTGTCGACAAGTGCTTGTAGATATTGACGAGTGTAATGATCCAGTTGCGCCTCCGACAGATTTTGACCACCGGGGACTGAAAAGCCATTCTTCAGTATCTGAAATTTGATAAAAGGTAGTGCAATATTAAACATATGTTGGATGTTTTTCATCATTACGTGCGTGTCTGATTAATCTGCTCAATTAACTGTCTCAACATATCAATTTTTCCTTGATTCCTACAACTCGTTCTGGATCCCTGGGAGGGGGGACTCCTACATAAAAATGACGGGGGGGGGGGGGGGATCGTCGGGAATTTCGAAACGAACCCCTTTAAGGTACCATAATCTCGTTAGGTGGGTGTGGCTTGAATTTATTTTCTCCCCTATGAGGTACGAATTCTAAAACTAAACTAGAAATCCCCTCATTTACTTCGGCTTAATATCCTAAAATGTTCGACGATCACCCATGTCACTTTTATGTGTTATGGAATACTATCATAGGTTCCAACCCCCGTATTTTGTCAGTTTGCGTAACTCTGCACTTAACATGTACCCACTAATACACCTCGATAAGGAGGGTCGGTGTGAGTCTGAGGGCACATGAACAATGTATGTTAAGCTATGGATTTCCTTGCAAAACGAAAGCATGCATTCCAAAACCGATAAATTAATTGATATTAGGAAAAAATACAAGTTCGTTAGTTTCTTACTTCATGTCTTAGAGTTGAAGCGGTACTATTGAGATAAAAGCTTGTGGCCATGAGCAGCTGAGTCAACACATTGTGCTGAGGTCCTTGTATTTCTTCATACGAGTATGCCATGTACAGTGGACTGATGAAGTTAGACAGCTTGATGTACGCGACAGAAAGCTTGTCTTTCAATTGCTGAAGAAGAAAACAATAGATCAACAAATTTGAATATTGTTTTTAAAGTCACATGTGTTACTTACATACACACAATATATTGAATGTCAAATGAAAGCAAACGTTACAATATATTAAGGTTAAAATACCACATCGATGATAAGATATAAGGAAACGCTAAAAAGGCCTTAGGAAGACTGACTAGTTTGCATGTTTCATGTGTAATAAAAACACAGGTAACATGGGGAACTTCAAAAAAAGTATAGTTTCCATAAATTATCTTTCCTGTTGAGAAATTGACTTGGGTTTCCACTTTGGGAATGTAGGGAGTTTAGAGAAGAAGGTTGTAATAAAAAGATAGAGCTATTGGGAGGAGCGTATATTAGAGGGGGCTTAATAAAGCTTTTAGAGCATGCTTTGGTTTCAACGTACAATGCCAATTAATAATAAAATGAGGGGCAGAAGGCGGTGAATATCACAGGCATTTTGACGGAAGTCGTAACAAGCGCAACAGAGTTATTTAGGAGCCTGCACTATTCGTTTCCAAGTAGTGTTAAATTATGTCAATAAACAATATTTGGCATGAAAAGTTATCAATACAAACCATATTTTTGGTGCAGGTTTGTGTGTGAACCATTCCAAGAAGTAGCATCGTATCCTGGAGATTAGTGTTCGAGGCTATGAACGGGTAGACGTTTTTCATCTGTAAAGTGACAAGGAAAGAAAAAGTAAATTAGTTTACAATTAATACATAACGACAAAAATAAATTATGACTATCTCCGAACCAATTAAATTGTGGCATTAAAGTAGATTGGAAAATAATAGCAGCTTCCGGGGGGACTCCCATATAATAGTGACTAGGTTAATGGCTGTGGCTCGAATCATTTTCATCCCTAAAAGGTACCAATTCTAAGGCAAAACTATTGTTCCTGTCATATATTTTCTGGCTTAATATCCAAAAAGGTACTTGGATAACTCTAGCCATGGTCACCAAACGTGGAATGTTTGCCCCCCCCCCCCCCCCCCTCCACACACAGCAGTCGCTTTGTGTGTTAGTCCACGGGGAAGCCCTTACCTCTGTAGTGGCGTTAGCGAGGCTTGGTGCAAGTTCCAGTCTGATGAGGAGTTCAGTTGTACTCATCAATGGAGCGCTAAGAGCTGCTGAACTCAGCATAACAACAAATATGGCAGCGTACAGGATCTTGGGATATTCCATTTCTAGTTAGGAAAAAAAGATAGAAAAAGTACAGTGTAAAAATTAGGCAACATGATGCGTCCTGCGGTCAAACTATAAATCAAATAAGATTCTGGCTAAATTGTTTAATACTGTACTTCAAATTGCTGGCGCTTTTATTGACTCAGTCAGCCAACTGCAATACTGACTACACAAGTGAAAAGGAATAAAACGTTTACTTGTTTCGATTCAACGATGATAATGGGAATTGATATCAAGCTGAACTGACTGGTCTCCGGTTATTTTTTTGTAATTCGAAGGTTTGAAAAGTCTTCTTAACTTATGTTCAAAATAACGTCAACGGGTTTGAAAATATATACATGTAGTTTAATACTCACAGTCTACCTCTTTTCCAATTCCTCTAATAGTGCAATTCTAGAAATCGCTATTTAATTCTAGGATAAAGTCATATAACTATCTCTTACCTTTCTCTTAGTTCTCTGTTGGTGAATTGCTCTGAGTTGAAGTTTGTGTTGCTTTCTGAAACGTTTGATGGTCGATTGCATCTTGACTGGCTTTTATAAAAACGAAGAGGAAGATGTTCTGCTGTTTTACATCATTGTTTCTATTAAGGTTCTTCTATGAGGTATAGTCCCGACCCGTGACTCATCTTCCCTGTGCTCTTAAATGAAATAAATCATTTTATATTCTCGGAAACTTCGTCACCAGTTCCTACTGCGGTATGCAGTTGATGTTCTGTATATTCTACAACTTCATGCTCTGTGGTATACAGTAATCTGCTCAACATAATAGACGCATTTGTATAACTATACATAACGCTGCGACTTTCTAATGGAAATGGCAGCTTCAGATTGTAGCAAAAATAGTTTGTTTTAGGTTTTATGCGAGAGGTCAATTTATCCAGAACCCTTAACATTCCTCAGTCCCCTTGTACATTCAACAAGCGTCATTGATCTGTTTATAATAATCTTGCTGTTCCTAAAAGCCTCAGACAAACGCAACCGGGGAAATTATGTGGCAGTCATCGGATATGACCGATATTTTCCTTAACGCCGCGGTACAAAGTTAATGATCATATCATTCTCGACCTGTTAAACGCAGTCACTGATTTCCTTTTCAGTTCTGTAAAGCGTCTATTATTAGTTCCTGGTAGCAGTTGGGAGGTAGAAAAAGTGTTTCTTAATTGATAACTGACATTGTTAATGGAACAGGATGTGTTTTCCCGAAGTCAATCGGCCAAGTTACGAGGCCAGCCGAGAAACGAAGAATCGACCCGAGTGATTCGCATTCGGCGGTATTGAAAACATCTGTGTCATCTGAATATACAGTAATAGCCAAGTTATTCTCAAAGTAGCGTGCTCGATATTATCGATATGGTACCGTCTGAAGTGGCTGGCACGATAGATTTGAACTGACTGCTGTAGCCAAGATAAATAGCTTTTACATGCTATATCGGGGCTATATCTTATAATACTTATATTTGTCACGACGTACCATGGCTTTAGGATGATTTGGGCAGACCTATTGTGACTTTGCTAAATTATCGGACATCTGAGACTGTAGAGACTGTTGGATTGTAGTTGCACATTATGACGTTTTACAAGTGTTGAATATAGTGATAAAAGGGTTTGCGTCTGTTTACAGAACAAAGGCCTCCGATTTTTTTTACTGTCAACCGAACGCAATCGATTTCTCACTCACTAGAGGAACACTTATCAACGGAAGTGTGCTGATCGTGTAGGTAATCTTAGGTCAATGACTTTCAAAGCACCCGATGTATCTAATCGAACGGAATTTAATCGAACTTAATCGAACTCAATGCATAGATTAAGTTCGATTAAGTTCGGTAATCGAACGTAATCGAACTCACAAAAAAGTTTTGGGTCAATCGAACGCAATCGAACGTTCGATTTTCGAACACTCAATTAGCAAACTGAAACCTTGTAAATAGACAAAGGCTATTGTTTTCATGAGGCTGAGACGCACTTTACTAGCCAGCTACCCTAGAACAAGAAGGAGAATAAGGCTTCTGACGAGCTTGTGGGAATGTCTTTCGAGTCAAAAATGTCATTGATGAATGTTTCCGATGAATACGACGCGTATCATGATTGTATACATGTTATTCCTTATAAATCTTGTAATTTGCTGCAGTTGACTTTAGAAATCTAAAAAATCGGGATAAATGTGGAAGTTTTGAGTTTGTTCAACCCAAGAAAACCGAGTCTTTTCTGAAGGATCGCCCGGGAGGATTGCATTGCAGCTGTAAGAGAGCTATGTTTCAATTAGCCAACCGACATTCGAACACTATATGGATTTTGTTCGCAGTTGATGTTCTTTATATTCTACAACTTCATGTTCTGTGGTATGCAGTAATCTGCTCAACAAAATAGACGCATTTGTATAACTATACACAACGCTGTGATTTCCTAATGGAAATGGCAGCTTCTGAGATTGTGGCAAAAATAGTTTGTTTTAGGTTTTATGCGAGAGGTCAATTTATCCAGAACCCTTAACATTCCTCAGCCCCCTTACATTCAACAAGCGTCACTGATCTGTTTATAATAATCTTGGTATTCCAAAAAGCCTCAGACAAACGCATCCGGGAAAATTATGTGGCAGTCATCGGATATGACCGATATTTTCCTTAACGCCGCGGTTCAAAGTTAATGATCATATCATTCTCGACCTGGTGAACGCAGTCAATGATTTCCTTTTCAGTTCTGTAAAGCGTCTATTATTAGTTACTGGTAGCAGTTGGGAGGTAGAAAAAGCATTTCCTAATTTATAACTGACATTTTTAATGGAACAGGATGTGTTCTGCCCGAAGACAATCGGTCAAGATACGAGGCCAGCCGAGAACCACTGAATCGACCCGACTGATTCGCATTCGGCGGTGAAACATTCTGTGTAATCATCAGTAGCCAATACATTCTCAAAGTAGCCTGCTCGATATTTTAGATATTGTACCGTCTGAAGTGGCCGGCACGATAGATTTGAACTGACTGCTGTAGCCAAGATTTATTGCTTTTACATGCTATGTAGCTTTCTTGAACTACATATATTTGTCACGTAGGTATATATATATAAAACATTGTAAGTTTGGAGTGCTCATAACTGATCTGATAAAGACAGTCAGACGTTTCGGGGATAACCCCTTCTTCAGTGTTAGTACCAATGTTACTTACAATGTTTTATATATATACCTATCTGATTGAGTGCTACGCAGCAACAAACAGTTTTTTGTATCATATATTTGTCACGTACTATCGGGTTAAGGATTATTTGGGCAGACCTATCAGAGCTATTGTGACTTTGCTAAATTATCGGACATACTGAGACTGAAGAGACTGTTGGATTGTAGTGGCACATTATGACGTTTTACAGCAGATTTCAGTGCTGTGTGTAGACCCCGGTTTTTTCGAACATGATTCGCCCGCTATGATTCGCCCGTCATGATTCGACCGAGAGGTTACCAAGCAGTAAGACGAATGATGAAAGTTTTGCACGAAGACCCACGCTGGCGGGTGATTTATCATCAATATTTGTACGGAAGTTCTATAAAGGAAACAGCTAGATGTCTTTTTACAAGTACCAGCTTTGTATCAAATATTCGCAGGTTGTATGGGGAGCGTAGCGAGATAAACCGGCAAAGAAGAAGAGGAAGGCAAAGAATCTTGTCTAGTAAGCGGAAGTTTGAACATGTTGAATGTTTATTGTATTTTATATCGAGTGACATGTACAAGTTGTTGAAAGTCAAACATTTCTTTATCTGATACTTGAATAGATAGGGAACACAAAACTCTGGAGGAAATGATAAGGAATAAGCCGGAACTGTTTATAGACGAGTATCAAGACTGGTTTCACACAGTTACACGGGTTAGCAACTGTTGCAACTATTGTATTGTGCAGGTCGATACTACGCCTTGGATTTACGTATGAAAAGGTAGGTCTTATCTCAATGAATTTTCCGTGTTTTGCATGTAGGAAAGTTTGCAGCCAGTACATAGAACTCCTATGGTCTGGAGGAAAGCATTCTTGACTTCTGTGCGTAACAGCGGCAGCAGCGGTTTCGGTAGTTCGCTATTGTTATTGTTTATAATTTAGGTCAATTTACAATCGCATCGATCAGATTTGCAAGCTGCAAGGACCAAGATATCCTTCTGAACGGCCTCGCAAAATATGTAATGTGTCAGAATTTTTTTAAATATTCTTTGTGACTGGATATCAAACGTTAATTTCTGAAGGAACTTACAATAACAATAGCGAACTACCGAAACCGCTGCTGCCGCTGTTACGCACAGCCGTCAAGAAGTCAAGAATGCTTTTCTCCAGACCATAGGAGTTTTATGTACTGGCTGCAAACTTTCCTACATGCAAAACACGGAAAATTCATCGAGATAAGACCTACCTTTTCATACGTAAATCCAAGGCGTAGTATCGACCTGCACAATACAATAGTTGCAATCAGTTGCTAACCCGTGTAACTGTGTGAAACCAGTCTTGATACTCGTCTATAAACAGTTCCGGCTTATTCCTTATCATGCATTGCCTCCAGAGTTTTGTTTTCTCTATCTATTCAAGTATCATATAAAGAAATGTTTGACTTTCAACAACTTGTACATGTCACTCGATATAAAATACAATAAACATTCAACATGTTCAAACTTCCGCTTACTAGACAAGATTCTTTGCCTTCCTCTTCTTCTTTGCCGGTTTATCTCGCTACGCTCCCCATACAACCTGTGAATATTTGATACAAAGCTGGTACTTGTAAAAAGACATCTAGCTGTTTCCTTTATAGAACTTCCGTACAAATATTGATGATAAATCACCCGCCAGCGTGGGTCTTCGTGCAAAACTTTCATCATTCGTCTTACTGCTTGGTAACCTCTCGGTCGAATCATGACGGGCGAATCATAGCGGGCGAATCATGTTCGAAAAAACCGGGGTCTACACACAGCACTGAAATCTGCTGTAAAAAGAAATGAATTAAAACCTGAGCAACATACAAGGTTCAAGGTTTCATGGAAATCGCTGAACGATCACTATACGAGAAACTGCGGTTGTTGAAGTTGGGGTTTATGTAAAGCGAATAGGTAGTTTCCTTTAATTCAGTGCTGAATAGAGGGATAAAAGTGTTTGCGTGTGTCTGTTTACAGGACAAAGGCCTCCGAATTTTTTTTTTTTTTGCGGTAAAATGTTTACCACTATTACTGTTAACTGAACGTAATCCGGTTTTCTCACCCACAAGAGCAACAATTATCAACGGAAGTGTGCTGATCGTGTAGACAATCTTGTGTCAATGACTTCCAGACGAGAGATTTTAGTCTTTGCACAGTTGTTTGCATATTTCAGTTACTTGATGAAATGTCTAGGCATGATGAATGGTGTGTAATCATGATGTTGATTTATGGAGGGGGCTTATTTCAAATATTTCTCACTGGAAGGGCTAATAAACAAGGAAAGGGTCAAATACATGAGCATCACTGTTATAAAACCTGTGCTTTTCTGTTGTAACGATTACATCAAAGCTTATTTTCTATCCAAAGTGTAAATTTTTGACTTAAATGGAAAGCAATGAAAGAAATGGGATGGAGAGGGCGAGTAGGAGGGGTGCGATTATTTGAGGAGGCGATTGATCGAGGGACGGCTATTATTCGATAGGGTACTTGGACCTTGGAAATGATCGAATTACCGACAATCTTGTACCCATAAACCGCATCTCCCTAGACCACAGCTCTGGGTACGAAATTGAGAAACGTAGGCTCTGGGGTCGCCGAAGCGTGTGTTCAGTTCCCGCCGCCAAATCGCCACAAATACAGACTGATTGGTTTAAACTAAAATGATCCGTCTGCTCAGCTTCATTGCATCATTTGACTCGAACGCAATGGATCGGCTGTGATTGGTGTTATTTCAATGGACATCATGCTTAAAAGCATGTCCACTGCATATAAGACGCTATGAAGTATATCCGGCTCAGTATTAAGTAGAACGGTTAACTAGCGAGACTCGACGTGTGGTCCGAAAGTCTTATGTATATTAAATACAGTTGAACAGTCTCTAATACGAAATCCGAAGGCACGGAGCAAAGTGTCCTTATTTGACGTCACTTTAAGGCTCCACTGACGATAAAAACCCTCGATGATAAATGGCGATAACATGTCGATAAAATGATTGAAGAGAGAGACAGAGAGAAAGTCCGTATTATAGAGGTTTTCTTTATAGAGAACGATATATGGGAATTTGCTGGGACCAAGGGAACTGTCCGTAATAGAGGGGTGTACTCTACATATATAGAGAGAGGTATCCGTATTATAGAGGTCATGAATATGACGTCACTTTAAAGGCTCGACTGACGATAAAAAATCTCGATGATAAATGGCGATAGCATGTCGATAAACTGCTTGAAGAGAGAGAGAGGCTCCGTATTATTATTTTCTTTATAGAGAATATATGGGCATTTTGCCAGGACCAAGGCAACTGTCCGTAATAGAGGGGTGTACTCTTCATGTGGGTCGACTGTACATGTATAAGGAGGGAATTATAACACTACTAGGCTGTGAAAAAAAAGACATCATTCACTTTTTTCAAACGGTTTATTGTTAATTTAACAACAATACGCTTACAATGGTTTATGATAAATAGTAAATCTGTAACAGATTAACATATACACTGATCCCGATCAGTAACAAATAGTTATCTCAATATGGACTTGATTTCCTCTCACAGAGGGTAGATTACTAAATGACTTAAAAACACAAAGCAACGATTTTTGAAGCAAGACGCGGGTAAAAGCTTAGGACATACGCAAAACGTCGTGTAGGAAAAGCACACCAATTTAAGGATTTTAGCGGTTTTGAATTGAGTTTTAAATAACAAATTAAAACTAATAAACCATCTGATCTCTGAGTTTTCTAAAAATGGCAGAATTAATCGATTTGTTATAAAGTGACTAAATTCAAAAAGAAAGAAAAGTATGTCTTTTCTATTTCCCACGCCTTCGTTCTTCAAAGTGATAAACTTGTTTCTAAGTAATAAATAACATTGTAGGATATTCGCATAAAATATAATGTTGTACCTAAATAACATTTACATATATTGATTTCTTCTAATACTTCAGTATCAGTAATAAATAGGAAACCTAGAAATTATCACTCTGTATTATTGTATTTACTATTGTAACCATTATAATAGCCCTTTTCACGGTTAACCTGAAATATTTGCATAACAATACAGCTAAACATAGAAGCGAGGCAATTTCGGGCACAAGCTGTAAAACATCGTGATTTTCTTGAGCTCCTTAAACTATGTTGGCATAAAAATAGTTTTAAAACGGAGAAGAACTAAATATGCAACTATTTTAGTTAACGTTTGCCGTAAAGAACGTAATCCGATCTCCCTGTTGCTTATGCGAGTCTATTCTTTATTAATAGAGAAAAGTCGTTTTACATTTTTTTCTAAAAACAACGTAAACTAAAAGAATTGTAGTTCTTCTACATTTTAAAACTGTTTTTATACTAAAAGAGTTCAAGGAGTTCAAGAAAAACACGATGTTTTGCAGCTTGTGCCCGAAATTGCCTCGCTTCTATGTTCAAGTGTATTGTTATGCAAAAATCGCAAGTTAACCGTGAAAAGGGCTATTGTAATTAGTTTAATTATAATTTATTGTAATTGTAATTATTTTAGGAGGGCCACAGGTTTGTCAGCCACTGGCTGTTATGTGTTTTTTCCCTCATTTAAATAAATGTCATTATTATATTTCGCTTGCTTCTACCAGAGGGCAATGCGGTCGTTGGTTTTATTAGATACCAGTCACACACGTGTACACCTGCTTGATGACGTCATACAGTGTGTAGAGGATGGCATAGTTTCGATAAACCTTCACCACATCATCAGTAATCACCAGGGTCTGTAAAAATAGTAATATTGTCTAAGATATAACTAATACCACCACTAGGTTCAACAATAGTACAATGTCACAACAACAACGTAAATAGGAGGAAACACAGCATCATCACAACACCCATATCAATAATAACAACAACAATAACAGGAAAAAACATTCGAAGATCCTGACATATTTAAGTTTGTTATAATTATATTTTATTACTGGTTTAGAATTTTTAAATGATTTCGTTCTCCGGCCGTTGAAATTCTCTGCATGCATATAGTTTTTTTCTCCTCTCCTAGTCTATTTAACTTACTTATTAATGACTTTTCAAGTTTCAGGATTCAAGTTTGTTTTATTTTTACGTTTCAAGGGATATTTTGCATAGGAATAAACACAACTTACCACTAATTTGTTGTCGACAAGTGCTTGTAGATATTGACGAGTATAATGATCCAGTTGCGCCTCCGACAGATTTTGACCACCGGGGACTGAAAAGCCATTCTTCAGTATCTGAAATTTGATAAAAGGTAGTGCAATATTAAACATATGTTGGATGTTTTTCATCATTACGTGCGTGTCTGATTAATCTGCTCAATTAACTGTCTCAACATATCAATTTTTTCGTTGATTGCTACAACTCGTTCTGGATCCCGGGGAGGGGGGATTCCTATATAAAAGTGACGGGGGGGGGGGGGGGGGATCGTCGGGAATTTCGAAACGAACCCCTTTAAGGTACCAAAATCTCGTTTGGTGGGTGTGGCTTGAATTTATTTTCTCCCCTATGAAGTACGAATTCTAAAACTAAGCTAGAAATCCCCTCATTTACTTCGGCTTAATATCCTAAAATGTTCGACGATCACCCATGTCACTTTTATGTGTTATGGAATACTATCATAGGTTCCAACCCCCGTATTTTGTCAGTTTGCGTAACTCTGCACTTAACATGTACCCACTGATACACCTCGATAAGGAGGGTCGGTGTGAGTGTGAGGGCACATGAACAATGTATGTTAAGCTATGGATTTCCTTGCAAAACGAAAGCATGCATTCCAAAACCGATAAATTAATTGATATTAGGAAAAAATACAAGTTCGTTAGTTTCTTACTTCATGTCTTAGAGTTGAAGCGGTACTATTGAGATAAAAGCTTGTGGCCATGAGCAGCTGAGTCAACACATTGTGCTGAGGTCCTTGTATTTCTTCATACGAGTATGCCATGTACAGCGGACTGATGAAGTTAGACAGCTTGATGTACGCGACATAAAGCTTGTCTTTCAATTGCTGAAGAAGAAAACAATAGATCAACAAATTTGAATATTGTTTTAAAGTCACATGTGTGACTTACATACACACAAGTACTGTCAATAAATATATTGAATGTCAAATGAAAGCAAACGTTAAAATATATTAAGGTTAAAATACCACATAGGCGATAATATATAAGGAAACGCTAAAAAGGCTTTAATAAGACCGACTAGTTTGCAAGTTAAATGTTTCATGTCAGTGTAATAAAAACACTTCACTACACTACAAAAAGGTAACGTGGGGAACTTAAAAAAAATATAGTTTCCATAAATTATCTTTCCTGTTGAGAAATTGACTTGGGTTTCCACTTTGGGAAGGTAGGGAGTTTAGGGAAGAAGGTTGTAATAAAAAGATAGAGTTATTGGGAGGAGCGTATTAGAGAGGGGGGCTTAATAAAGCTTTTACAGCATGCTTTAGTTTCAACGTACGATGCCAATTAAAAACAAAATGAGGGGCAGAAGGCGGTGAATAACACCGGCATTTTGATGGAAGTCGTAACAAGCGCAACAGAGTTATTTAGGAGCCTGCACTATTCCTTTCCGAGTAGTGTTAAATTATGTTAATAAACAATATTTGGCATGAAAAGTTATCAATACAAACCATATTTTTGGTGCAGGTTTGTGTGTGAACCATTCCAAGAAGTAGCATCGTATCCTGGAGATTAGTGTTCGAGGCTATGAACGGGTAGACGTTTTTCATCTGTAAAGTGACGAGGAAAGAAAAAGTTAATTAGTTTACAATTAATACATAACGACAAAAATAAATTATGGCCCTCTCCGAGCCAATTAAATTGTGGCATAAAATTAGATTGGAAAATAATAGCAGCTTCCAGGCGGACTCCCATATAATTGTGACTAGGTTAAGGGCTGTGGCTCGAATAATTTTCATCCCTAAAAGGTTCCAATTCTAAGGCAAAACTATTGTTCCTGTCATATATTTTCTGGCTTAATATCCAAAAAGGTACTTGGACAACTCTAGCCATGGTCACCAAACGTGGAATGTTTACCCCTAAAAGGTACGACGATCATCCCCCCCCCCCCCCCGCCTCCCCCACCGCAGTCGCTTTGTGTGTTAGTCCATGGGGAAGTCCTTACCTCTGTAGTGGCGTTAGCGAGGCTTGGTGCAAGATCCAGTCTGATGAGGAGTTCAGTTGTACTCATCAATGGAGCGCTAAGAGCTACTGAACTCAGCATAACAACAAATATGGCAGCGCACAGGATCTTGGGATATTCCATTTCTAGTTGGGAAAAAAAGATAGAAAAAGTACAGTGTAAAAATTAGGCAACATGATGCGTCCTGGGGTCAAACTATAAATCAAGATTCTGGCTAAATTGTTTAATACTGTACTTCAAATTGCTGGCGCTTTTATTGACTCAGTCAGCCGACTGCAATACTGACTACACAAATGAAAAAGAATGAATCTTTTTACTGGTTTTGGCTCAACGATAGTAATAGGAATTGATATCAAGCCGAACGGACTGGACTCCGGTTCATCTTTGAAATTCAAATGTTTGAAAAGTCTTCTTAACTTATCTTGAAAATAACGTCAACGGGTTTGAAAATATATACCATGTAGTTTAATACTCACAGTGCCTCTTTTCCCATACCTCTAATAGTGCAATTCTAGCTCTAGAAATCGCTATTTAATTCTAGGACAAAGTCATATAACCATCTCTTACCTTTCTCTTAGTTCTCTGTTGGTGAATTGCTCTGAGTTGAAGTTTGTGTTGCTTTCTGAAACGTTTGATAGTCGATGGCATCTTGACTGGCTTTTATAATAAACGAAGAGGAAGATGTTCTGTTGTTTTACATCATTGTTTCTATTAAGGTTCTTCTATGAGGTATAGTCCCGGACCGTGACTCATCTTCCCTGTGCTCTTAAATGAAATAAATCATTTTATATTCTCGGAAACTTCGTCACCAGTTCCTACTGCGGTATGCAGTTGATGTTCTATATATTCTACAACTTCATGTTCTGTGGTATGCAGTAATGTGCTCAACAAAATAGACGCATTTGTATAACTATACATAACATGGAAATGGCAGATTCAGATTGTGGCAAAAATAGTTTGTTTTAGGTTATATGAGAGAGGTCAATTTATCCAGAACCCTTAACATTCCTCAGCCCCCATACATTCAACAGCGTCACTGATCTGTTTATAATAATCTTGCTATTCCAAAAAGCCCTCAGACAAACACATCCGGGAAAATTATGTGGCTGTCATCGGATATGACCCATATTTTCCTTAACGCCATTACAAATTAAAGTTCTTGATCATTCTCGACCTATACTGTTAAACGCAGTCAATGATTTCCTTTTCAGTTCTGTAAAGCGTCTATTATTAGTTACTGGTAGCAGATGGGAGGTAGAAAAAGTGTTTCCTAAGTTAACTGACATCGTTAATGGAACATGATGTGTTTTACCCGAAGCCGAATACAATCGGTCAAACGTTTACGAGGCCAGCCGAGAACCGACGAATCGACCCGACTGATTCGCATTCGGCGGTATTGAAAACATCTGTGTCATCTGAATATACAGTAATAACCAAGTTATTCTCAAAGTAGCTTGCTAGATATTTTCGATATTGTACCGTCTGAAGTGGCTGGCACGATAGATTTGACTGACTGCTGTGGCCAAGTTAAATAGCTTTTACATGCTATATCGGGGCTATATGTTATAATACTTATATTTGTTACGACGTATCATGGGTTAAGGATTATTTGGGCAGACCTATTGTGACTTTGCTAAATTATCGGACATCTGAGACCGTTGGATTGTAGTTGCCATTATGACGTTTTACAAAGAAATGCGTTAAAACCCGAGCAACAATGTTCAAGGTTTCATGGAAACGCTGAATGGAACGATCACTGCACGAGCAACTCAGTGCGGTTGTTGAAGTTGTTGTTTATGTAAAGCGTAGGTAGTTCCTTTAATTCAGTGTCAGTGTTGGATATAGTGATAAAAGGGTTTGTGTCTGTTTACAGAACAAAGGTCTCCGATTTTTTACTGTTAACCGAACGCAATCGATTTCTCACTCACAAGAGGAACACTTATCAACGGAAGTGTGCTGATCGTGTAGGTAATCTTGAGTCAATGACTGCCAAAGCACCCGATGTATCTAATGGAACGGAATTTAATCGAAGTTAATCGAACTCAATGCATGGATTAAGTTCGATTAAGTTTGGTAATCGAACATAATCGAACTCACAAAAAAGGTTTTGGGTCAATCGAACGCAATCGAACGTTCAATTTTCGAACACTCAATTAGCAAACTGAAACCTTGTAAATAAACAAAGTCTATCGTTTTCATGAGGCTTGACGCACTTCACTGGCCAGCTACCCTAGAACAAGAAGGGGAATAAGGCTTCTGACGAGCTTGTGGGAATGTCTTTCGAGTCAAAAATGTCATTGATGAATGTTCCCGAAGAATACGACGCAATTCATGATTGTAAACATGTTATTCCTTATAAATTTTGTAATTTGCTGCAGTTGACTTTAGAAATCTAAAAAATCGGAATAAATGTGGAAGTTTTGAGTTTGTTCAACCCAAGAAAACCGAGTCTTTTCTGAAGGATCGCCCGGGAGGATTGCATTGCAGCTGTAAGAGAGCTATGTTTCAATTAGCCAACCGACATTCGAACACTATATGGATATTGTTCGATTACGTTCGATTTCCGAACATAATCAAACGTAATCCACGGATTGAGTTCGATTATAATTAATTCGGTAATCGAACTCACCGAAAAGTTTCTTGTTCGATTACGTTTGATTACCGAATTCAATCGAACTCAATCCATGGATTGAGTTCGATTAAGTTCGATTGCGTTCGATTAGATACACCGGGGCAAATCACGACTGAGTGATTTTATGAGCATGTTTCAGTTACTTGATGAAATGTTTTCATGGTCTTTATTTGTGATCTAAGAAGTAATCGATTTAAAAGAAGGAAAAATCATATTGCGTACCAAATAAATAACCCCCCTCCTCCTTGGTGAATGACGTCTAGTGATGGTCAATGCCGTGTAGAGATGTTGAATGATGTCTAGTGACGTTTGATGACGTCTACTGATGGTGGATGATGTCTAGTGTTGTTGAATGGTGTTTAGCTATGTTGGTTGATGTCTAGTGATGGAATGGTGTGTAATCATGATGTTGAATAAATCAATGGAGGGCGATTATTTCTAATATTGCTCACTGGAAGGGCTAATAAATAAGGAAAGAATCAAATACATGAACATCACTATATAAAAAATGTTATGAAACCTGTGCTTTTCTGTTGTAACGATTACATCAAAACTTAATTGTTTCCTATCCAAGGTGTAAATTGTTAACTTGACTAAAAAGGAATGAAAGAAAGGAGATTGAGATGGGGAGTTGGAGGGGGGCGATTGATCGAGGGACGGTTATTATTCGAAAGGGTACTTGGACCTTGGAAACGAACGTATTACCGACAATCTTGTACCCAGAACCCGCATCTCCCTAGACCACAGCTCTGGGTACGAAATTGAGAAACGTAGGTTCTGGGGTCGCCGAAGCGCGTGTTCAGTTCCCGCCGCCAAATTCTCGCCAAATCGCCACAAATGCAGACTGATGGGTATCAACTAAAAACATCCGTCTGCCCATCTTCATTCAATTTAGCTAATTTGTATCATTTGACTCGAACGCAACAGATCGGCTATGATTGGTGTTATTTCAATAGACATCATGCTTAAAAGCATGTCCACTGCATATAAGACGCTATGAAGTATATCTCAGTATTATGTAGAACGTTAAATTAGCGAGACTCGACATGTGGTCCGCAAGTCTTATGTATATTAAATACCTCTCTAATACCCTATTTGAGACACTTCGTTAAAATAGAGGTCACTTTAAAGGCTCCACTGACGATAAAAATCTCGATGATACATGGCGATAGCATGTAGATAAACTGATTGAAGAGAGAGAGAGAGGGTCCGTATTATAGAGGTTTAGTTTATAGAGAACGATATATAGGCATTTTGCTGGACCAAGGGAACTGTCCGTAATAGAGGGGTGTACTCTACAGGTGGGTCGACTGTACATGTATAAGGAGGGAATTATAACACTACTAGGCTGTGAAAAAGAGACATCATTCACCTTTTTTCAAACGGTTTATTGTTAATTTAACAACAATACGCTTACAATGGTTTATGATAAATAGTAAATCTGTAACAGATTAACATATACACTGATCCCGATCAGTAACAAATAGTTATCTCAATATGGACTTGATTTCCTCCCATAGAGGGTAGATTAATAAATGACTTAAAAACTGTCACTATGTATTTCTTTATGATCACAAAGCAATCGATTTTTGAAGCAAGACGCGGGTAAAAGCTTAGGACATACGCAAAACGTCGTGTAAGCAAAGTACACCAATTTAAGGATATTAGAGGTTTTGAATTGAGTTTTAAATAACAAATTAAAACTAATAACCATCTGATCTCTCAGTTTTCTAAAAATGGCAGAATTGATCGATTTGTTATAAAGTGACTAAATTCAAAAAGAAAGAAAAGTATGTCTTTTCTATTTCCCACGCCTTCGTTCTTCAAAGTGATAAACTTGTTTCTAAGTAATAAATAACATTGTAGGATATTCCCATAAAATATAATGTTGTACCTAAATAACATTTACATATATTGATTTCTTCTAATACTTCAGTATCAGTAATAAATAGGAAAAAATAAATTACCACCCTGTATTATTGTATTTACTATTGTAACCATTATAATTGTAATTAGTTTAATTATAATTTATTGTAATTGTAATTATTTTAGGAGGGCCACAGGTTTGTCAGCCACTGGCTGTTATGTGGTTCTTCCCTCATTTAAATAAATTTCATTATTATATTTCGCTTGCTACTACCAGAGGGCAATGCGGTCGTTGGTCCTATTAGATACCAGTCACACACGTGTACACCTGCTTGATGACGTCATTCAGTGTGTAGAGGATGGCATAGTTTCGATAAACCTTCACCACATCATCAGTAATCACCAGGGTCTGTAAAAATAGTAATATTGTCTAAGATATAACTAATACCACCATAGGTTCAACAATAGTACAATGTCACAACAACAACGTCAATAGGAGGAAACTCAACATCATCACAACACCCAGATCAATAATAACAACAACAATAACAGGAAAAAACATTCGAAGATCCTGACATATTTAAGTTTGTTATAATTATATTTTATTACTGGTTCAGAATTTTTAAATGATTTTGTTCTCCGGCCGTTGAAATTCTCTGCATGCATATAGTCTTTTTTACTTACTTAATGACTTTTCAAGTTTCAGGATTCAAGTTTGTTTTATTTTTACCTTTCAAGGGATATTTTGCATAGGAATAAACACAACTTACCACTAATTTGTTGTCGACAAGTGCTTGTAGATATTGGCGAGTATAATGATCCAGTTGCGCCTCCGACAGATTTTGACCACCGGGGACTGAAAAGCCATTCTTCAGTATCTGAAATTTGATGAAAGGTAGTGCAATATTAAACATATGTTGGATGTTTTTCATCATTACGTGCGTGTCTGATTAATCTGCTCAATTAACTGTCTCAACATATCAATTTTTCCTTGATTCCTACAACTCGTTCTGGATCCCTGGGAGGGGGGACTCCTACATAAAAATGACGGGGGGGGGGGGGGATCGTCGGGAATTTCGAAACGAACCCCTTTAAGGTACCATAATCTCGTTAGGTGGGTGTGGCTTGAATTTATTTTCTCCCCTATGAGGTACGAATTCTAAAACTAAACTAGAAATCCCCTCATTTACTTCGGCTTAATATCCTAAAATGTTCGACGATCACCCATGTCACTTTTATGTGTTATGGAATACTATCATAGGTTCCAACCCCCGTATTTTGTCAGTTTGCGTAACTCTGCACTTAACATGTACCCACTGATACACCTCGATAAGGAGGGTCGGTGTGAGTCTAAGGGCACATGAACAATGTATGTTAAGCTATGGATTTCCTTGCAAAACGAAAGCATGCATTCCAAAACCGATAAATTAATTGATATTAGGAAAAAAATACAAGTTCGTTAGTTTCTTACTTCATGTCTTAGAGTTGAAGCGGTACTATTGAGATAAAAGCTTGTGGCCATGAGCAGCTGAGTCAACACATTGTGCTGAGGTCCTTGTATTTCTTCATACGAGTATGCCATGTACAGCGGACTGATGAAGTTAGACAGCTTGATGTACGCGACAGAAAGCTTGTCTTTCAATTGCTGAAGAAGAAAACAATAGATAAAAAAATATGAATATTGTTTTTAAAGTTACATGTGTTACTTACATACACACAAGTACTGTCAATAAATATATTGAATGTCAAATGTAAGCAAACGTTAAAATATATTAAGGTTAAAATACCACATAGATGATAAGATATAAGGAAACGCTAAAAAGACCTTAATAAGACTGACTAGTTTGCAAGTTAAATGTTTCATGTGTAATAAAAACACTTCACTACAAAAAGGTAACATGATAAATTATCTTTCCTGTTGAGAAATTGACTTGGGTTTCCACTTTGGGAAGGTAGGGAGTTTAGTGCTATTCAGAGGAGCGTATTAGAGAGGGGGGCTTAATAGAGCTTTTAGAGCATGCTTTAGTAATTAAAAACAAAATGAGGGACAGAAGGCGGTGAATAACACCGGCATTTTGATGGAAGTCGTAACAAGCGCAACAGATTTATTTAGGAGCCTGAACTATTCGTTTCCGAGTAGTGTTAAATTATGTTAATAAACAATATTTGGCATGAAAAGTTATCAATACAAACCATATTTTTGGTGCAGATTTGTGTGTGAACCATTCCAAGAAGTAGCATCGTATCCTGGAGATTAGTGTTCGAGGCTATGAACGGGTAGACGTTTTTCATCTGTAAAGTGACGAGGAAAGAAAAAGTAAATTAGTTTAGAATTAATGCATAACGACAAAAAAGATTATGGCCCTCTCCGAGCCAATTAAATTGTGGCATCAAATTAGATTGGAAAATAATAGCAGCTTCCGGGGGGACTCCCATATAATAGTGACTAGGTTAATGGCTGTGGCTCGAATCATTTTCATCCCTAAAAGGTACCAATTCTAAGACAGTACTATAGTTCCTGTCATATTTCAGTTTTTCCGGCTTAATACCCCAAAAGGTACTTGGATAACTCTTGCCATGGTCACCAAACCTATAATTTAATTTACCCCTAAAAGGTACGACAATCAGCGCCCCCCCCCCCCCCCCCCCCACACACCCCACACCGCAGTCGGAAGCCCTTACCTCTGTAGTGGCGTTAGCGAGGCTTGGTGCAAGTTCCAGTCTGATGAGGAGTTCAGTTGTACTCATCAATGGAGCGCTAAGAGCTGCTGAACTCAGCATAACAACAAATATGGCAGCGCACAGGATCTTGGGATATTCCATTTCTAGTTAGGAAAAAAAGATAGAAAAAGTACAGTGTAAAAATTAGGCAACATGATGCGTCCTGGGGTCAAACTATAAATCAAATAAGATTCTGGCTAAATTGTTTAATACTGTACTTCAAATTGCTGGCGCTTTTATTGACTCAGTCAGCCAACTGCAATACTGACTACACAAGTGAAAAGGAATGAAACGTTTACTTGTTTCGATTCAACGATGATAATGGGAATTGATATCAAGCCGAACTGACTGGACTCCGGTTCATCTTTAAAATTCGAAGGTTTGAAAAGTCTTCTTAACTTATCTTCAAACTAACGTCAATGGGTTTGAAAATATATACTGTGTAGTTTAATACTCACAGTCAGTGTCTCTTTTCCCATATCTCTAATATTGCAATTCTAGAAATCGCTATTTAATTCTAGGACAAATTGATATAACCATACATCTCTTACCTTTCTCTTAGTTCTCTGTTGGTGAATTGCTCTGAGTTGAAGTTTGTGTTGCTTTCTGAAACGTTTGATGGTCGATTGCATCTTGACTGGCTTTTATAATAAACGAAGAGGAAGATGGAAAGAAATGACGGTATATGGAAATGATGGAAGAGGAAGATGTTCTGCTGTTTTACATCATTGTTTCTATTAAGGTTCTTCTATGAGGTATAGTCCCGGCCCGTGACTCATCTTCCCTGTGCTCTTAAATGAAATAAATCATTTTATATTCTCGGAAACGTCGTCACCAGTTCCTACTGCGGTATGCAGTTGATGTTCTATATATTCTACAACTTCATGTTCTGTGGTATGCAGTAAAGTGCTCAACAAAATAGACGCATTTGTATAACTATACATATAACGCTGCTATTTCAGATTGTGGCAAAATAGTTTGTTTTAGGTTTTATGCATGTGAGAGGTCAATTTATCCAGAACCCTTAACATTCCTCAGCCCCCTTACATTCAACAAGCGTCACTGATCTGTTTATAATAATCTTGCTATTCAAAAAAGCCCACACACAAACGCATCCGGGAAAATTATGTGGCAGTCATCGGATATGACCGATATTTTCCTTACGGCCGGTACAAAGTTCTTGATCATTCGCAGTCACTGAATGATTTCCTTTTCAGTTCTGTAAAGCGTCTATTATTAGTTCCTGGTAGTAGATGGGAGGTAGAAAAATCGTTTCCTAATTTATAAGTGACATCGTTAATGGAACAGGATGTGTTCTATCCGAAGCCCGAAGACAATCTGCCAAACGTTTACGAGGCCATCCGAGAACCGACGAATCGACCCGACTGATTCGCATTAATTCGGCGGTATTGAAAACATTTGTGTCATCTGAATATACAGTAATAGCCAAGTTATCCAGTCTCAAAGTAGCATACTTGATATTTTCGATATTGTACCTTCTGAAGTGGCTGGCACGATAGATTTGAACTGACTGCTGTAGCCATGATAAATAGATTTTACATGCTATATCTTTCTTGTACTACCGGTACTATACGTATATTTCTCACGTACCATCGGATTAAGGATTAACTTTGCTAAATTATCAGACATTCTGAGACTGTAAAGACTGTTGGATTGTAGTTCAGTGTACATTATGATGTTTTACTTGTAAAGAAATGAGTTAAAACCTCCATGGAAATCGCTGAATGGAAAACGATCAACAGTGAGAAATTCAGTGCTGAATAGAGGTATAAAAGGGTTTGCGTCTGCCAGGACAAAGGCCTCCGATTTTTTTACTGTTAACTGAACGCAATCATTTTCTCACTCACAAGAGGAACAATTATCAACGGAAGTGTGTTGATCGTATAGGAAATCTTGGGTCAACTGACTGCCAAAGGATGAGAGATTTTAGTCTTTTCATGTTTCAGTTACTTGATGAAATGTTTTCATGGTCTTTATTTGTGATCTAAGAAGCAAAGCAATCAATAGAAAGAAAAGAAAAACATTGCAACCCCCCTTGGTATATATGCGCAAAGGGTTAACAGGAATCTTGTTAAATAACTCCAATTCATATGGAGTTAATTTCATTGAAACGTTTGACCTTGAATGCTATTTTAAACGACAAGAGCACCCTATATCACTTAACTACTCAATGGTTGATCATGGTTGACGCACGCGGAGGTTGCAAAGGTCGCAAATGAAAGATACATGTAGAGATTCTAAAATAAAACCTTTACCGTAAAAGGTTGTTTAAATGTCTTTAATTACATCAACAAAACAATCGTTTTTTCCTGTTTATGCAATTCCCTTTAGTTTGTTCCTTAAAACAAGGGAAGTCATTCATCTACGTGTGTGTTTCTTGTTTTCTTAAACGTGGTATGTTGACATATTAATTTATGACGTAGGAGGTCGCATAGTTTTCCTGTTATCATAACCTATTTCTGAATAGATTACTGCTCAAGTGTCGATTGTTAAAATGAGAGCGTATATTGCATCGACTCGTGCCAGCATTCACAGACAACTTGACACAACTTCAACTTCATACGATAACTGTATCAAAGTGGTTATTTACCAAGCCGCAATGCTGAGGACCTTAGCTATAAATTGCACAGGGTTTATAAATCTTATCAGTAAAAGGAACCTGAATAAATAGTTTAATAAACAATAGTCTAATAAATATAAAAAATGGTTTCGTACATATCACAAGGAAGCTCAAATAAACGTAAAAGGCGAATATTTCAGAAAAGTACCTATGTATAATTTCCGTCTCATTTGCTTATTATTTCCTTCAGCTATTCTATATTTTGCAGTCGATCAGTATTGTGCGGACGTAGTGCGAGGGCAAGGGACAGCCGCATATATGAATACATGTATTATACAACACCAACTAATATCCTTGTACATGATTACGTCAGTTGCTCAAAATCGTTTACACAAACCTCGTTCCCAGAGTCTTCTCGTTTTTCAAGATGGCGGCTGATCGGATTACACGAAATTCTTCTCAACGTCTGGCACGTGTCCGGGCACGTGCATACTGTTTACTTGTGGGTTAGCCTGAGTATCAGGCCCGGCTTTAATGCTTTAATAAATTACTCCTAAATCAGTAAAAACTATACTAGGAGGCCTAAATTTACATCAATAAAATCTAATTTATATACAAAAACGAGTCTAGCCTAACTATATTAAGAATCCTTAAATGACAAATAAATAAATATATTAATAAATAAACAGACAAATTGGTGGAATTATACCATAGATCTAATGGTTGGCATAATTGTTGATTTAAAAATTAAGTTACTTTGCAAAGGTAAAAGCATGATACTCAGGCTACTTGTGGGTATTCTTTTCATCTTTGCTGCCGGGAAAATTTGAATACAACAAAGAAAGGCTGACTATACGGTTGGGATAAATGTTATACTATAATTTCCAATATTTCGTCAGGATCCGGTACCTTTGTATTGTCCGTTGGCCCTTTCAGAATTTAACATGATGAATTTACAAGTTACTTTGAACTTCGAAAGCGAGGCTTTGGGGTCAAATTAGCTAATCAGACGTAAACATGCCTAAAGCCTGGTTTCCATATGATCGCAACGATCCGCGCAACGATCGCAGTCGCAGCGATCGTTGCGCGGATCGTTGCGATCATATGGAAACCACTCTTGCGATCGTTGCTTTCGTTGTGACTGCGATCGTTGCGATCGTTGCGATCATATGGAAACCAGGCGTGCCACAACTACTCTGTCTCTGTATGGAAAACATATTGCGTGACTTCCTTGAAGCATAATTTCTTGTCGTGTTTATTTCCAGCGCACCCGAGTAAGCAGACCTAATATCGCGCCAATAAAGATTTAAAAGTATTCACGAGCCTAGTGCCTTCAACTATGCTTCGTCAAGTACCAATGAAATACTTCGCTTGGTTAGCCAATCACAATGCGAGGATTATTTGCAGCTAATTTAATCAGTCTGAAATTGTAGCTAAGACGAGTTACATGATAATAAGACGGAAAGCCAACTGGCTTAGCGACCAGATCAGGTGTGGTGCATTAAGAGAGCCGTGATAAATATAACGAGTTCCGCTTTATGACCTTTCTAAGCAATTAGCCAAGAAAAGGAAACGAAAAGAACTCTTTAATTTAGTCATGACTTAGAGCATAGTTCCCAGTGCGCTACCAATGCATAAACCCTTCCGTCCGAGGAATGGATTGGGTTAGAGAGATATGTGATATTTTGGATCACGTTTCGCTGTATAATTTACCTTTTATACAAGAAACACTACTTAAAGTCTTAAATAGGGTACAAAAATAGTTTAATTCTCGACTCCGAAGCCCTGTTGATATAGACGGGAGGTATTAGAGAGGGGTTATTTCAAATCCTTATTGTTCATGCGTGAATATCGGTTAGTCTGTGACCTTATTATTGTTTTATATTTGTGTTTATTTGCTCAGGGTATAATATACTGTACTATTTGGAGGACGGCTTTTAAAAGAGCCGTGTATTTGTTCTTATTATGAAACCATCTCTTATTACCGGGACCCTATACGGAACAAGACTGAGAAGATATTAGGAATATATCGTCTGCGCCTTCGTAGACACAGAAATTATTTATACATACAGGAAAACATTTTCGGTAATAATTGATTATGACAGCGAATTCGAACGTCCAAACAAACTTCAGACCCAATCTCAGTTCAACAATGATTATATCCCCAGTTTTCTGCAATGAAAAATTATCTTAATACGGAGAATTAAAACAAAATAACGTTTATTTTTCTTTCTTAAGGTTATGTTACAATAACTTTCAGTCGCCTGACCACTACACATCATTTTATCACAATGAATGTTTTTGTTTTTATAAAAGAAAAGCTCTGTTATCCTTTCACCTTTGGGATGTATATTAGCTCCTTGTCGCAGTACAAATAAAGAAACCTAACATACAGTCGGGAGAACAAGTGTCGTCGTTTTTATAGCAAATCTTCGTTGAAGCACTCGAAGAGTTTCCGATTCTTATTATCCAATCAAGAAACAGCGCGAGCACCGAAAATTGCGTTCCCGCCAGCATACATAGACTACCTTGTACATAGCGCTTAGTCAATTCTCGGGGACGGGATTTCGCCCTCATACAACTGGCATTGTTCCCCCAACTGCAGGCTGTATACACGCTGACAGATCTAATTGTTTATTTAGTAAAAATTATAACAATTGTCTTGTTAACTCTAAATTCCCTTCCAAAACTTCGGACAAACGAGAAGAAACCGCAATTTTGTAGACGCCCTCAAGTCACTGCACACTAATGGCTGATAGTGTACAGTAGCTTAGCCAATCAGATTGTCTCATTTGCATTAGTATACTAGTAGATTTTTACTAAATCTTGTTAGTGTTTATAAAATGATAGTTATGATAGTTATTTTAAGACGCATTTCTGTGGTTTGTCGGTTTGATGGCCACGCTGGATGTTAGAAGCCTGAACACGAGAAAAGATTGTAAATCGCGAGCCGAAGGCGAGTAATTTGCAATCTTTAAAAATGCTATTCGTACAACGCGAGATTAATTGAGCCAATAGACCAAAGAAATGCGTCGTCTATTGCTTTTATGAAATAACTACAATTTCTATGTGATTTACTGGTATAGATAGGTTTTCAAATGTGTAGTAGAGTGTAGTAAAACCAAAACCAAAACCAAAGTAATCACTCTGGCCAATCACAACAAACGAAACAAAACAAGGAACCAATCAGGACTCGTTGCAAATACACCTAATCGGCACCAAGCGCGGGAAATCGCATGTGACCAAGTAGCGATTGGTTTTAGCTTGGCATGTGATTGGTTCAGATAGTGGCGCGAATTTTTCGAACCAATCAGAGAGCGTAGTAAAGCAAAACCGAAGCGAACGCATGTTTATTTTCGACACTCAATTGAAAACCCCTCTAATAGCCAATGAACCTTAACCAATCACAGCACGGGAAACATCTTCAGATATTGCATAAACTGTCCGTTTTTTTCCGACTACGCGTTACTTCCTTTTGAAAACTCATAATAAGTGTATACGATAAAAATCTATGATATGTACATTGATAATCAGATGGCAGCATTTGCCAATCTCCCTAGTCTGTCAGCCGGCTAAAAACAAGGATCAATCTCCTTGACGACGTCACGAAGCATGTATATAATGACGTAGTTCCGGTATCTTTTCATCACGTCATTTGTGATTGTCAACGTCTACAAGAGAAAGAAATTTAAAAGAAAACGTTAAATATAAACAGACCTCTAGGCGTAGCCCATCACAGCAATCTCGTCCAAAGGAAATCCGTTTCTGAACAAATACAAGTAAAGCATTATTCCCCTTTGATAATATCATCAACTGAAAGCTGAATTATGAAAACGATTTTTTAAAATAAATAGCTAACAATGAAGTCCCTTCCACACGAGCAAGTTTTCCTTGACAACTTTTCACTTGACAATTTTTCCTTGCTCGTGTGGAAAGGGAAACTGGCGTGCCAGTTTTTGAACAAGGACACTTGTCAAGAAAAATTGCGGCCAAATTGCAAAACTTGTTCGTATGGATGTGCAACAAGGAAAACTTGACAAGGAATCCCTGGTGCCCAGCGGCCTTATCTTGTTGCTCGCAACCTGGGTCCTATTAAAGACGATAATCCGCGGTACAATATTATCGTTGTTACAAAGAAAAATTGTCAAAGAAAAATTGTTTATCGTCCACACGAGCAAATAAAATTTGTCAAGGAAAAACTTGTAAAATTAAATTTGTTGTTTATCCACACGAGCAAATAAAAATTGTCAATGTTCCTTGTCAAGGAAAACTTGCTCGTGTGGAAGGGGCTTGATCAGCATGTTTGCGCAAAGTTTAAAATATTCTCTGGTTGTATTCACCGTAAATGTTCAAAAATTTAAGATAGCTCTGAATCTACCCTATATCAGTTAATGTCAAAATAAAGGTATCAAACGAATGCCCAATCATTGGTGAACAAGTTATGATCATCTTCTTGACATAACGGGTTACCATAGCAACAATACAACCTGTCGAGAACACCCTTAATTTTAGCTTCAAGTGCTTACAACTAAACTAAACTTGGATAACCATGGTTACCCAAGGCTAAATGAGCTCGGTGACCCCCATTTTTTAATATTTTGACACTGCGTATTAAGATACAACTTTTCGTAAAGTTTTAAACAAATTCCTTGGTGGGGTCAGTTTCGATTCAAAGCACAAGTGCTGTAAACTGTTACCAGCGACATTATACCTGTCCATAATTATTCGATTGAAGCAATATTTGTTTGCGCATGACTCACCACCAGATTCTTCTGAACCAAGGTATTCAGGTAAACGCGTGTCAGTTCATTGAGCTTGGCCTCAGGAATTATGGGATAGTCAGGAACTGAGAATCCTTTGTCTCTCAACTACAAAGCACAACACGTAATACTTCAAAATAGACGTAAAACATACTTTTTTAGAACTATTATAAATAATAATAACGACATATTTTATTTGGTATGGAGAATTGGTTGGATAATTAGAATAGTCTTTTGCGGTCATGTAACTGTGTTCATTCTTCGTCCAGTTTCTGTTCTTACTCAGAATCTCTGTAGTATTCTTGCAGTCTCTAATCATGGTACGCAGTGTATTTCTTGAATCATGTAATACAGCATAAAATATGTAACAGGTCGTTTAATTATCTCAAAACATGTTGTTCTGGAAACTCTCGACTACAGATTGGCTATACTCGTGCGCGTGAATGTTAAGGGGTATCTCATTACACATCACTGAGAAGGAGATTTCTTCTTTTCGAATCGCATTCAAATTAGAGAAGGAGCCAGAATCAAACAATTTTTACTTGGAAAGATAAACTAAAAAGCTCTACGTCTACGAGCAGCGAAATGAAGTGATATCCATTCCCGGGGGCCGGGGGGTGGGGGGTGGGGGGGAGGACTCCCATATAAAGTGACGGGGGTGATCGTCGTACATTTTAGGGGTTAATAATTCGTGGTTTGGTACCGCTTCGTTAGGGGTGTTAAAATCTAAAATGACCACCGTTACACTTATTCCGGTACCTTTTAGGGTATTAAGTCGAGAAAAAAATATGACAGGAACTAGTTTTGTCTTAGAATTAGTACCTCTTAGGGGTAAAAATATATTCGAACCACACCCACAAAGTTGGCTTTTGGTACCTTTTAGTTGTTTTTTTTTTTCAAAATTTCCGACGATCACCCCCGTCACTTTTATATGGGAGTACCCCCCGGGTATCCATCCCGATCAAACTATTGTAGAAGTGGCTCAAAGTACATAAGAATTTAAATGGATACGTGTTATGTTACCTTCAACTAGCGTTTTGAATTTCGAACAAAAGTTCAATTGAAATGAAGGCAACTGAATGATTTTTGAAAGGCAGCAGTCACCCCGAAAACTTCAGTTTGATTAAACATACGTAATTCGACATCAATGTTTGGAAATTGAACGGACTCGTTCGGTCAAACAGCGGATGTTTTGGGAATCTTCGGAAATTTTCGGAAAATAGTTGGAAATCGTAAGAACTGTCTACAGACCTCTCTACAATTGGGCCCTCGCGTCTGGTTAGTAAGAAGTTAGTAATTTACAATTTGAGAAAATGTTTCTTTATTAGTATTTTTTTTCATAAATCTAACCTGACGTCTGATGTAAGACACTGTGTCATTCAGAAAGAAACTCGTCAACTCAAGAACGGATGCCAAACGATTATGGCTGGCAGCTCCCTGTGCGTGTTCGTACAAGAAGGCAAAGTTCAAGGGGGCCATGAACACAGCCATCTGTGAGAGTAGTGTACCAAGCTTGTCGGCTCTGGTCTGTAAAATAAAATATATATTGCATATTTATCCAGCAGCATCCCTTAGAGTCTCCACAGACTAGAGAGATAGTTGTCGACAACTATTTAGTTGTAGATCATAAAAAGTTGTCGATAACAAAAAAGCGAGTGTGTGAAGCTAGTTGTCGATAATTAAGGGCCTTAGTTATCGACAACTAGCTTCACACACTGGCTTTTTTGTTATCAACAACTTTTTATGATCGACAACTAAATAGTTATCGATAACAATTGGCCTAGTCTGTGGAGGCCCTTAATATAATTGTGTTATGAAAATATATTTCTCATTCCTAGCTAGAGCGTTAGTGGAACAGGGGATTTGTTACTCGATACTCTATTACAAAAAATTCAAGGGTCTCAGAAACGCCCATTCTTTAAATACTTTGCATAACTTTGTTTGTACGATTTTCAGTGATTGATTGATTTATAGGTAAACACATTGTACTAACTAAAACCTTCAGAACTAAACCTGCTTTAACAGATTGTGAACGTAGCATTTTTCCTGGTGAATAATATGTACTGTATACTCTTTATTTCCTATGTTTGGTTATTGAAAAGAAAACAGAATCTACATTAAGTAAATGAAATGAAAATACAACATCAGACGACAGCAATATGATCCTTCAAGGTGCAAAGGGCGAAACTAGATGTGCGCATAGTATAATTTTCAAGATTTGAGTTTTATATTATTTGTGACCAGATTATACTCAGTAAAGTGCAACTCGACCTGTCAAAATCTCTTCATTCGGGACAGCTCACAATCCATAAACACTTTTTTCTGTAGCTTTTTAGCACCTCCATGTGTGCAAAATCCCACCCAAAATCAAAACACGTTTTAAATTCTTGTAAATTAATATTCTTTAAAGTTTCCGTATACGTAGTTTCAAGCATCTCTACCTAAACCTGACCTTTTTGTTCTCAATAATTGGCTTTCCTATTGTTCTCAGGTATACCAGCTGTCAAATGCCTATTCTAAATTTCTTAAAATACAAAATACAACTTCTTGAGTACATGTGATTATCATCATGATTCTTATCGACCAGAGATCGAGCTTTTTATTTCAAGTTTCTCTTCTTTCTAAGACGTTTTCATGTAAAGGACTACTGTGTTCTTCTTGTAAAAGTGACATATTTTTTCAAAGTTGCTTGTTTTTTTTTTTTTTAACTTTAGATTTTGTGTATGCTGCTAAGTATGTTAGTAGCATTTATGTTACATTTACGGGAACTTCAGCTGTTACTTATTTCGCGTTTCATGTTCCAAGAAAATTCTCAAAACTGGCTGGAATGATTTCTTTTGCATGATAGGAAATTTTTCTCTAGTATATTATATATCCCAGAATGTATTTTTTTTTTACCTGCTGGTTGATACAGTCCTTGTTAAGATCAAGTCCAAGAGTAATGAGAGGCTCATAAAAATAGTCCGATGAAGTAATGAAAGGGTATAACGTCTTCATCTGCAACAGGAATAGACTTTGTATCAACTTACTTTTGCACCTGTCACCTACAAGTAACTCAAAAATTATTTTACTGAGACAATCAGGGATGATTTGTTGTTGTTGAAATGTGTCTGTTCACTTCCTCGTTTTTTATGAATCAAGCGACAGTGAAACCTCTACTTTGGGATACCTCCATTAAGGGGACACCTCTATTAAGGGGACACAAACTTTTGTCCCGGAAAAATTAACGCTCATATAATCTTTGTAATCTATAGCCTCTATTATAGGGACACCTCCATTAAGGGGACACTTCTCCTTATCCCGAGGGTGTATATATATATATATATATAGCTAGTATAAAACCTGCACAGTGACGTTTTTGACTCTGGGAACAATCAGCAGTCTGACCAGAATCTCCGTATGGCTTATTGAACTCCTTGCTAAAGATGAATTCGTTATGCCAGTGACCACTGATGGTGTAACAAAACACATGGCAACGAAAAAGATCTTTGTCATCTCCATTTCTGAAGAAACAAACGAGAAAGGCAATAATTTGTTAAACTATTGCAAAGTATTTGATTTTTAACATAAAAAGTAGACATTTTCAGTATGTGATAAATTTAGACAGATAGTTCTATCTGGTTGTTCAGTTGTTATTTTTTTTGCATAATTTACCTCCTTTTTCTATTCTATTCTATTCTCATCTATTTCTCATCCCACACTGTAACTTCATCTTTCGACGTCGTATCGGCCGCCACCTTCTTTCTCACTACAGGCGATATGCTAAAAGCAACCCTGATTTTCCAAGTAATTTACTTTACTTGCAGCTATACAAAACATATCTCAACTATCTGCAATAAAGAAATCGTTCAAAAGATAAATTAAGAGGTCTTTCGTCTCTGTACCAAAATAGCCGCAGAATTGCAGTTCGGACCACCATCATTGCCTAGCGTCACTAAAGCGTTTGCATAAAAGCGTCGTAAACAACAATGCGCAAAATCCAAGCATATTCTTTTCGTCTTAAATATTGACTTGAGAGCAACATTCATTAATCCAAGGATGGTCCAATTGAGCAGTATTTTAATTGTTTGTTATTTCTCCTTTTCCTTTCATACTGTAGCAGTTCAGCAAGCGTATGTGTTTGTTTACTTCACGAATCGATGCCAAGGTTGCAGCTAATGTGCAAGGAATTCACCTCATTGTTCTTGTTACCAATGATGTATTCTTTTCTAAGCCAAATAATTGAGTATATGTTAATCTTGCGTGCACTTGTTCCTTACCTTTGGTAGAATTAATAGCCTTGACGTTGGAGCAGCGTTTCGACTGTATGCGTGAGGCTTTGATCTGGGGCAGGTCTCAGTGAGATCTGAGTTTGCGTGGTAAATGTTTATCTCAATTCTCATGTTCCTTTGTTCACTTGGAAAGTTGTAGAAGTCAACTTTGAACTGGGCCATGGGGTTTGAAATCTTAAATAACTTTCCCTCTTTACTGGAAGATGGATTTGTGGTTAAAACTAGAAAAAGAGAGATATACAGAAGAAAGTTGTATTTTTGTAAAAATGTGAACATTGTACTTCGAAACAATTATTTTGAGTTCTTCAGTTCGCAACAAAACTACTACACTAGAGTTCAAAAAAGTAATGGTAAGAAAAATTCGTAACGATAACGTTTGAATAAAACAAGTGTCCATATTACTCAGTCGACAGCGAGAAATTATTGGTTTTATACTCACGGACCTTACGTGATCTACATATCTTCAAGACCAGGCAATGAAAAAGAAACTATTGGAGGATTGATGAAATGTCTCTAAAATGAGGAACGAAGTTAGAATCATTTGTTGTTTCAGTGAGTTTTTAACAATACAACAATATACTCCTAAAGGAGCTTCATTTGTGTTGTTGGAAGCTTCACACTTAGTTTGAAACACTTATTTGTATTTGTAAGATTTACAGTTTAGTTTTGTTCTTACATGAATTGCTTGCATCTATTGTGCTAATATCGTAAATGTTAAGACAATTTCCAATAGGTTCTTCGTTTCCTTTTGTTATGAAAAATCGGGGCTTAGGGCCTCCACAAACTAGAGAGACAGTTGTCGACAACTATTCAGTTGTCGATCATATAAAGTTGTCGATAACAAAAAAAGCCAGTGTGTGAAGCTAGTTATCGATAACTAAGGGCCTTAGTTATCGATAACTAGCTTCACACACTGGCTTTTTTGTTATCGAGCACTATTTATGATCGACAACTAAATAGTTGTCGACAACTATCTCTCTAGTCTGTGGAGGCCCTTAGTTCTTTCTTCTTTTCTTTCTTGATTGACGCAGGGCCCCTATGGATACCAGCCTAGAGCTGAATGGGCCACCCTGCTTAAATAAAGATTTACTACGACTTGTTGCCATTTAAAGGTTGACATAAAGTTTGTTGAGGTCTTACAGTTTTAAAAGTTCCAAAAACGATATTCATGCTTCGTTGACACTTGAATTGTTTCTTACTTGACGTAATAAGTGTCTGTTTTAGCTATTCGTATTTTAAAACTGCTACCTTTCTGATTAATTTCTGGGTTTCTAATGAGATTATGATGAATTAATTTCTCTGTTTTGTTGTTTCTTTGTAGAGAATATTGAGTTTACAAGTCCTTTCTTCTTTACAAAAGAACCATAAACAAAAAAAGTGATAATAAATGTTTGAGAAATAAGAATAAGAATGGCTGTCTCCAATATAGTTTAATTAATAGTGATGCCTCTAAGTTACCTTTCTTTCCTTCCCTCTTGTGATCTTTGTTGGATCTTTTTTTCCATTGTTATCAAGATGTTCTCATTTTCTCCTTTGAACACTGTAAAGCCATGCTTGAAAAAAGTACAAAAATACCCTTGAACGAGCCATAACACAAGTTATGTTTTAAGTAATTAAAAATAATAATAAAAAAGCACTTAAAAGAGTGATAAATTGAACACATCAATAGGTGTTGCTGTCAGTGATTATATGTAAGTTCTGCTAGGAAATGAATCTACCTTAACTATTCATATGTTGTTTAAACATATTTATATGTAAAAGAAGTAATTAATGCTTAAACTAGCTAGTCCAGTAGACGCAATATATACTTTAATTTAGACTAAATTTATTCTATTTTTTCTTGTATTAGTTCCATGTAATTAGTTGCTTGATTATTATTTTACATCAAATGGGTCTATACTCACCGTTTACTTAAAAGTATATTGTCCAACACACATTAATAATTTGCAGCAATTTAATACATAGTATGAATCCCAATATTTCAAAGAGAATACATGTTTTTAGTAACAATTCATTTTGTTTAGAAAGACACTAACAGTATTACTTTCTTAAGTTTATTGGTATTTATATTGCATATACTTCAGAATCTAGAGCATCTGATTGTCTTTGTTTATTAAATCAGGGAAACGACGTTTGGTCTAAAATTCAGTTGTTAGCTAATATATTGTTTTGGATTTGTTATCTCACCTAACCTAGACACTTAAAAAAGGTCGATTTTATTTAAAAATAAATATATCAATGAAATAGTATAATCGATCGATTATACTATACAAAAAACGTCGATATTATAATCGATCCATTATACTTACATTTGAAAGTATGTTTCTTTAACAGTATAGACAATATTTACAGGCTGGACTAAGAAAAAAAAAAGTGATGCAAAAGTGATGTTTTAAAATTGATTATTATAAAACACATCAAAACAAACTATTTTTTATGAAAGTAAATTATTTTCATTTACTCTTTTTATTTCTTTAAAATATAACTGGTGACGGCTTTCGTACAAATCATGGAGTTTTAATAGTCTCATGCTAATCAATGACATGCCAGTTTAGACTGTTTTGATTTGTAGGAAAAAGTGTTAACACAAAATATTACATTGGGACAACTAAACATAGCCTAAACATAGCTTAGGAGTAAGATAGCAATGGTAGTAATTTCAACTGTTACAATGTCCCATTTCTAAACCAAATCACTGTACTAGGCAAGTCTAAAGTAAATCAAAATGACTGTGATTCGCTAACGAGCATTGCTACAATTTTGCATGAAAGTAGGTGCATTAAATGCCATGGCCTTGAGACGAAATTGGAGGCAAAATTTGATCTTCGTGCACAGTTTTTCATATATTATTAAGAGTAGTTTATTACATTAGGATGATAAATTGCAACACATGCAATAAAGAAGTTTTAATTCAAGAAAAGTATCAATTTTTCTAAACAATCTCTATGATGCATGCATGGTGTTTACTGTTATATCCATTTTAAAAACTTGTCAACAATTTATGAATCATTTCAACGTAGACTACAACCTTCATGAAATCGACACATGACATATCCTTCCGAGTTTTTAATTTGTTTTTCCTCGCATTATTTAATTTAATTTAATTTCACTTTTGCTTTAATTTGTTTTAACTTTCACACAGTCTGCACTTTGGTAAGACATTTGTTACCCCCTCTAGTTTTGTAATCTGACAGCACCTAGTGCAACCATGCATTTAAGAGCTACGCTGATAGTTAAACTGCATTGCATGGTTGCTCGTTACAACCTCACAAATTCATAGAAGGTAAGAAAATTATCAAACGCTCTGTGATTTTATATTTTATATTTAACCTATAACAAGCCATCGTAATCGATGCATGTTTTTATTCTAGCTAGTACTCCACTCCAATGTATATCAGTATACACTTATAACATAGAAAGCTGATTTGTAAGAAGAAGCTTGTAATCTCGCTCGTAAAATAATGGAATCTAAGTTCTACTGATCTCTGCCAGAAAAATAAAATAACATAAAATACTGTCCTCTAGATGAAGCTTTAAGAATGGATTTTTCAGTGAATAGCTGCATGGTAGATTACTACTGAGGAAACTTTTCGGTGTGTCAGTAGTATTTCTACACAAAAAGTCAGGATAAGAACTTCGTCCCTTCCAAAAGTATTAGCACTAATCAATATAAACTAGTTATTTTAATATATAAATGTTAAGCAATAGCAATAGCAACTCCACTTACCTCTCGCATGCGTTAAGAATTGAGGCAATCCTGCAGCCTTCTACCTCTGGAGTGTCACGGTCTTCTCCCGTTTGGTTGTTGTGGCGGTTTGACTCCAGCATAATCCTATAAATTTTCCTGACATATACCTCTTTAAGCTGTTGTGAAGCACACATCGTTACATTATTTTTGTTTGATATAAATTCTCCAAGAGCGTTGCTACCCATTGTTGCGGTTTGAAATGAAAAGGGGAATTCCGAAAAGCGAGTTTTAATAGTCTTCACGATTTCTTCGAAAAATGGGAAGTTTATTTGAAAACAATTGAAGTCACATTTCTGGTAATCTAGTTATTATGATGTTATTTATACTCAAGCTCAACCATGTTGCTTAAGGAGGATTAATTCGAAACTGTTCTGCGAAGCTTTTAAAAGCAAACATTTAATTTGCTCAATTTAATTAATGCGAGACTTTCACAACATAAGACTGAGCTACAACGATAAGCACACACAAACATCTTGTAATGTCAAATGAGGTCGTTCGCTTGTTTAACCTCGTTCGAGTGATTTACCTGGAAATAGAACTTTCTGAAGCATTTAATAACAAACATTTGTTCAAGTAAATTGTTTCAATGCTTTCGTAGCATAATGGCTACAGCAAAAAGCAACCAAAATACCTCGAAATTTCAAAAGAGATCGTTCGCCTGTCTTTTTTTAACCGTTTAATTCGCATCACTGATCAATTCCTATATTCTCTTAACCCTTCTGTAACAAATTCAAGAAAGTAAGTAATGAGAATTAAGGACATGATCATCTTAGGAAGAACATCTTGGCTAAAATCCAAATTCTCCTAATGAGAGTGATGTATTAAAAGTAGTAAAGAGAATTTACATTTTCACCTTGGGACTAAATAATTACATCTACAGTTGTTCTGCTTCATAGACTGCAGTGAATAGAAAATTGTATCGAAATTGTTACCTTTTTTATTTTTACATTTCAATCTTCGTTGTTTGAAACTCGCTTTACTATTTTTAGACCAATCCCCATTTCATCTTACTGTCCATAACCATATACCAACATTTTATTTATTTAATATTTTTTTTCTTCTTCTACGGAATACTTTATCGATTAAAAATTTCAATTAAAACCATAAATCGGAAATGTTATTCGTCGTTTTACGTAAATCAAATGTCAAATGGTTGAACACTTTTAAAAATATATGTGTTATTGACCAGACTAGGACCTTCTTTGACACTTCTTTGACACTCGATGCCAGTGGTTCAAATTTCACTTCTGTCGTCTTGGCATTCTTTTGAGCAATTCGTTTCTCGGAAGACTTCAACAGTCTCGGCATATCATTTATTTACTTAAATGGTATCTTATATTAAATTAAGCAAGTTCGACGTTCCTTCCACTGACTTGACGAACCATACTGTAAACGAGTTGAACACTGAAAACATTGCCTTGCATTACAATGATGGCAATTCTACATTAAAAAGCAAAAGCTGAAACTAAATTGCAATTACATCTAATCCCAGTTGATGAACTGAATTTCAGTCAAGATATTTGAAATAATAATATGTAAATTGCATTCACTTTAGAATCAAAGGAATTCGTTAAATTATTGACATGTTCACGATGCACCAGCTATTAAGGTGTGGCAAATATGCATCGAGATTTCTTCTCGAAATCAGACTGTAATAGCAGAGAAATCGGGCAGCAGAGTTGCATAGAATTATATTTCGAATCCATGTCATGGGATACTAAACTTTTGTGAAAAAGAATTTAAAATGAAAATGTATAATTTCAACCATGAACAGTGTACTTCAATCTGTTTGATTCATGCATCATGCTACAAATGAGTGCAATTAATAATCATTTGCAATACGAAAATTGACTTTGTGAGTGCAGTTAGAGGCTGCATCCATTGCATTAATTTTGTAGTTCTTCATCAGTTTTAAGAGGGTGGTGTCATAAAGGATACTAACCTGATATTGCCAATGTTAAATTCTTGGTTCTGAGAATTGAAGTCTTCGCTGGAAAAGCTTCGAATATTCATGCTTGTAGCGGAAATAATTATGATGAATTACACTGGAATAAATGCATGTCTTCTAGAATGCACCTTGTTCGACTGATTCAATGCAATTCCACTACAGAACCTGACTTAAACACTAAATCTGTGAGATGTTTGTTGCAAGGCTTTTGTTGGTGAAAACCTATTTCCACGAATTTAGAGCGTCAATTTGACCTTCCTGTTTCTGGGAAATCGAATGATTGCGACATATTAAGCAACATGGTTTTATTCAGGCTTTAAATAGCTCCGGAACCACAGAAAGAGAATAGTCAAGAGGATTAACAAAACTGAACACATAAAATACAAGTGAAATAAATCAAATTATTTTTCTATTAGCAGTCTCTGTCTTCGTCTACCCTGACTTAAATACAACACCGAATCTTATGTTAGTGCTACTGGGCTGGTTTTGAGTCCATTTTTGTCATAGCTGTGCAGCGCCTGTTACTAATCCAGTAAACGTTTGTTTATACAACACTGAAAGTGCGTCATATGGTAGTTTCTGAGAAAAGAGAAACTCGAGAGCATCGACCTTTCATAGCAAGGGTGTCTAACGCGGAATAAACAGAAGATCCATTAAAGACCTAGCAAACAGAGAGCTAATAATTAAAGACATACAGTACAGTACTGTAGGAAACTAAAGCGACCTTAGAAACGAAGATATAGTAGTTATGTTTTATTTATATTTAATTATCAGCATAAAAATTATCTAGAACACTGTGGGAATATCGCCAGTTGTAATAAAGTTTGATCGGGAGTCGTTTGTTCGCAATGTCTGCAATGCAATGTCCCTTTATACAGATATCTGAATGGCCCAGAGGTACGGTGGCTTTCAACATTTTCTTATAAATCAGCCTATTTATTATTTTTTGTTTCTCTGTTGTGTAAATGCGCCAGTAGTCATGATTCCTTATGTGAATATCATGACTGATCCTTTGTAAACAATCGCAATATAAAACATACCCACACACCCCTCCCCACCCTTTCCCAACTGGTAGCTTTTCAACATTCCATTCATTTTCAAGACATCTATACAGCGTAAGCTGAATAATCATGGTTTTACCTGCACGTCTTTTAGCCATGCCTACGAAAGTCGAAGAGTTTGTGTGCATATCTCCAGACGACTAATATCATAATGACACACACTGGTTTCATTCCTGAGGCCCGACATCATATATATAGTGAGAAGAACATTCGGCACTGCAAGTGAATTCCGACAAAGCACAGTGCGATTTAAAACGAAAGTGGTAGAAGATGAAAAGACGAAGACGAAGAAGAGTAACGAAGCAATATATCGCGGCAGTGTGTGGGTTAAAAATGTTGCTTTATTTGAAGAACTTTCTTACATTAATTTTTATCTTCCACTATTTATATTTCTCCTCGCTGGGTTCAATTCAAAGGAAGTTGCTGCTTGGGTCTGTAAATCCTACTGTTTTGGTTTTACATTTGATTCAAACAGATTGGCGACGTTTCCGGCTGGTTTATATCTCGCCACCACGTACACGCTTGTCTTGTCTCTGGTTTTCGCCTTTGCCATACCAAGCTCATTAGTGGCACCCCAAACTATCTACAAGGGAAAAGAAATAAGTCAGATTAGATCTTAGATGTGATTGTAGAGCGGTTTTCTAATCCAGTCGATCGGGGGAACAAGTGCCGTTTCTGGCAAATCTTCGTTGAAGCACTCGAAAAGTTTCCGAATCATTTTATTCAATCAGAAACGAGCGGAGCACTCACGAATACTCCGAAAGCAACCGCGCCAGCAAATACGCCATGTTGCTTAGCAACTTCGGGGACGAAAACCGCGGGTTCAGTCCTGTCTCGGAGGCAGGATTTCGCCATCAACTGGTACTTGTTCCACAGACTGAATGACTGTCGTAAAACAAAAAACTAAGTAATTACATCTAGCCAATCACAACGCGCCTAAATACCACACTGAACCAATCAGAGCTTGCCTGGTGGGCAAGTGTTTTGTGTGAAATCATTTAAAGGACATTTCGTTTATCGTTTGCTTTGAGGTATTCAAGTGTTATTTGAAAACGTTTGTTAAATTATAGAAGTGTGCCTTGTTGACTATTCTCTCGTAGAAAACTCTACCCTGTGTGCCAGAGGCTTTTCTTGCGCGGTTTCCGGTTTCAAGTCTCTATTCAGTAGTGACGCCGGCGTCGGCCTCCGGCCGATTCCCGACGCGACGCGAGAAATAAACTTCTGGTACCCAGGGTAAGAAAACTCGAGCTCGTAGTCTAATTTTTTACTAGCATATCACTGAATGCTTAACGCTTACGATAATGATTACTGTTATCAATAATTAGCCTGTTTCATATCCTTCTTTAAAACAATTGTTATATATACATAACTTACCTGTGAAAAGTGGCCAGTGTCTGTAGAGAACGTGGGTTTTTCAAAGCTGTACTGAGCCACTTCGTTATACCATGCATCAATGGATCGCAGTAAGGCCTTTTCGTCACTTCCTACCTCGGCCAGATTTTCTCCATAATCAGTCGAATTTTCATTCTCATGCATTAGTCTCTGTTCTTTGGCTAGTTTGTCGGCCCAGTCCTGAGCCTTAGCAGCCATTTCCTTGCTCCATGTTACTTCTGGGGCCTGGTGCATTGCTCTGTACATATTAGTTAACATCAGCGCGTCCTTACTTTCCTCAGCGGTGGGACCTAACAGAGGAATACAGAAACATTAGACTGGCTGAAATATTAAATATATCTCATTAAGTGTGTAGTATCTTTGCATATTTTTACGAGTAGTGCTGTGTTTTGACAAGTGCTCAGGGCAAAGAACGAGTAACATATACCACATAGTGGAATACGCACCAAAAGGAGTGCAAATACGAGACCATATTACACTCTTCTAAATCCCTGACCACGCACGCTTAGGAAATAATAATAAAAAGGCTCGAAAAAATAAAATATGACTCGTAAAAATACCCAGCCCTATTATACAACTTTCTGCCGAATAACCTCAGTCTTTATACTACACACTTAACTGTCAAATTAAGAAAAACAAAGACCTACATGCGCGCTTACGGTTTCCATGGTAACTAAATAAATAAATCGACTTTGTTTAACGAAGGTAACACTAAACAGTCTTGCGACTGACAGACCTGTGGCCCTCGGATCCCAGATCGAATTGGAATTTAGAAATGTTGGTTTTTGTGGAGGGAGGAAAACCGGAAAGCCCAGAGAAAAACCCTCGGAGCAAGGACGAGAACCAACAACAAACTCAACCTACATATGACGCCGGGTCCGGGATTCGAACCCGGGCCATATAACTAAATAACTCACTATGATGTTCCTGCGTTATTTGAACTTGGAAAATAAGGGACGCTTACTTATTCACAAGACAATTAACCCAATGTAGCGGAGCGAACCCTTAAGTTTACTTGCCTCTTTCTTGACAAAGCGGACCCCAGTAACCATCGGGGCACGTACAGGTAAAGTTTCCTTCCTCAGCTTCACAGGTGCCCCCGTTCTTGCATGGGTTTGGCTCGCACGGGTTTGGCGCAGGTGTCGTTGGTGGAGGCGTCGGAACTATAAATTAAAGATAATTTGTATATAAATTTTCTTAGTAATACTGCATTATAGCGTGGGTAAATGAAATACCCATATAATTGATCTCCCACGTCACATGCATCTATACAGATTGTCAAGAACCAAAAAGACACTGACTAATTATGATAGCTACAATTTATTGAGAGCCGAATTCAACGGAGAACTGGGCCCTAGTCTCACTAAGTCCACAGTCTGTGGACGAAAGCTTTTGACTTATTTCAAAGATTTTCCTGAGTTACAAAGCTCAACTTTATCGAATTTATATTATTACCAGGAAAGACGAGTCTGCATCAGAGATTTCAATATACATGTATATCGTCATGATTCAGGTATCAGTGCACCAGTTTCAATCACGAAATTACCGTAAAAGCTCTATTTAGCCCCCCCCTCCTTCCGTCAGGCTAATGTAAATGACTTTTCACCAATATTTTCTGGCGTTTCAGTCACTTTGTATTGAAACGTGGTCTTTAATTTCCAGAACTATCGTCGAGTTAGGGTATAAATGACGTTTCCTTTGTAAGACGGTCATACATAACCCATTTCTTGTTTTGTTTTAGTTAGTGGTGTAATAGTAAAGTTTGAAAAATTAATGTGAATTTTCTTGAAAATTTATGATTTGAAATAAGCCCCCCTCTCTATTACTTTAAGCCCCCATCTCTAATAAGTCCCCCTCTCTAACAAGCCCCCCCGGCCCCTTCTTGAGGCCTGAAATTAAATATGCCCCCGGGGGCTTAATAGAGCTTTTACGGTATCACATTTTTTCTAACAGCATTTATTTGGCGAAATATTGTTGTGATATATGGACCACCGTGTCATTTCCAAGGGTATTCTGCATGGATGGGTTTGTTCGAGGCTGGTCACTTTTAGGAAATACATCAAACCAGCAAGGAATTGAGTTGCAACGAAGTTAATCTACATTTCTTAGAATAAAAGTTGCAGTAAAACGTGGCCAACTCTGCGTCGACTGTCGTACCATCGCGCAGAATGACGGGACATCATTAATTATTCATGATCACCGAGGCGGTGAATTTGAATGCTTGTGCGCTTTGAAAGGCCCAGAATAAGAGAAGAAAGGACCAAAATTGTCCGAGTAGCGTTGGTAAAACTCGCTTTTCTAACCTTTTTATGCCCTAACTTATACTTTGACCGGCGGGCTTTTGAAGAGAAATGATGCATCTGCAATTTTAGCCGAAAATGAAGTCGTTTTACATAGTATAAGAGCCTGCCTTTTGCACTTGAAAATAAGAAAAAACGGGCTATTTTTAGTATGGATGTCGTCTTTGAGAGGCGATTTCTGGAAACCAGGACTGGCTACCAAAAACTGACCTACGGGAAATGGAAGATGGATCTTTCCTTTAATAGAATCCGTTTTAACTTTGATAATTGGTGGACAAAAATCACTATCCCCTTCAGTTTTAAAACTATGCGTTGAAAGTTCTTTCGAAAATGGCGCGTTGTGGACCAGTGCGCTATTGTTTTAAGCGCACGACTGAATAACAATGCCTGTCAAAATTATCAATACCCTATTCAAGAAAACCAGTAGTTAGCGACGTCATACAGTTAAATGTCATCGTGATTAGTTTACTTGCTGGTTAGTAGGCGGTCATTCGCATCACGAAACCATGGAAATGGATTTGGCAGGTAGGCAAGATGATTTGCCTACTTGGCCCACTTGCCGGTAATGTCTGTCTCACTGATAATCATTTCTAGGCATATCGCCTTTGTTCTTTGTTTAATTCTTCGACTGCTTCCAACTGTAATTAACCTGCTGTTAAGAGCAGTTAACTGTTATTTTTGTTGGTGAGCTGTTGTTAGATCTATAACAAGTAAAAAGAACAAGATCATGGTCACATCACGTTTCTTGTTCAGTAATTTCAAGAAAAATAAATAAGTTAAGACAATAGCTCAGGTGACGGCAAGGGCGCGTTCATACAAATTGGTAAAGTGTTCATGATCTGCATTCATTCGGTCGACGAAAAAAAAAATCAAAATGAAAGATCGAAAGCGGTGGTCACATATTCCACCTATTTCGCGTGTCCTGCACTTTAGATTCTCACGGGAATTTTTGATTTTGCTAAAAAGGACCAAACGCAAAACTGTCGGGGGGAACAAGCGCCGTTTTTGGGAAATCCTCGTTGTTTACCCGAATAAATTTCGGATTACTACTATCCAATCAGAAAAAAGCACCAGCAGTCCAAACGTTGCCCCTTTAGCTTGTCATCACCAGTTACTTAGCAACAGGCCCTGTCAAAAATCGCGGGTTAAGTTAATTCTCAGAGACGCGATTCCAACCGAAAACGGTACTTGTTTCCCGCGAGTGAATTATTGTATCATGCTTGTTGATTGTTTTGAACGCACCCTTTCCACCTCCAGTCTCGCAGTGACATTATGTACCTGTTGCCGCAGTTGTTTTGGTGGTTGGCTCTGTCGTAACACTTGTCATTCCTGGTTTTGTTGTGGGTTTAGTCATTTGCTGTCCTGGTGACGTCGTTGGTACGATTGTCGTTGATTCTGGCTTTAAACAGTGCCATTTGTTTGAGCACTAGTCGTACACAAAGTTACTGTTGTTCCTGCAGTTGTTGATTGTGGAGTCACGGTACTATGTGTACTTACAGTCTGTGTTAGTCCTGGATTACTGTAGTTGAGCTTGTCGACGTTGTTGATGTTTTCTCGGCTGTTAATGTAGTGGGATTTGTCGTTGACGTAGTTGTTGGAGATGTCAGTTCTGGATTAACAGGATTTACCGTGGTTGGAGTAGTAATTTCTGGTTTCTTTGTGGGAGTCGATTCCTCTGGATTTATAGTAGAAGAAGTAGTTGGTGTTGCGAGTTCTGGGGCCATTGTAGATTTTGTAGCAATAGTAGATACTGTTGTTTCCGTTGTTTGTCCTGGAATTAAGGTTGTCACAGTCGACTGTGTTTCCGGATTTAATGTCGTCGGAGATGTTGGTGTTGTTACCCCTGGACTAACCGTTGTTTTGGTTGTTGACAATGTTTGCTCTGGATTAGGTGTCGTGATCTCTGGGTTTATTGTAGTTGATGTGGTAGTCGTTAATTCTGGGTTACTAACAGAAGCTGTCGTTTGTGTAGTCGATTCTGTAGTTACAGTCATTGGCGTTGTTGTCGTAATCCCCGGTTTTATTGTGGTCACAGAAGTCGGTGTTGTTTGCCCTGGTGTGGTTGGAAATTGTTGTGGAGGAGGCGTAGTTGCGGTTGTTAATGTTGTTAACCCTGGATTAATTGTAGTTATTGTACTTGAAGAAGTTGTTTCTTCTGGATTTAGTGTAGATAAAGTTGTCAATTCTAGTTTTATTGTGGTTACTGTGGTTGGTGTTGTTTGCCCTGGTGTTGTTGGAGATTGCTTCGGAGGAGGCGTAGTTGCAGGTGTCAATGTTGTAAGCTCTGGATTAATTGTAGTTATCGTACTTGAATAAGTTGTTTCTTCTGGAATTTGCCGTAGATGAAGTGGTTGGAGATGTTAGTTCCGGATTTATTGTAGTTAAGGTTGTTTGTATAGTTGACTGTGGGTTTACCGTGCTAATCGTCGTTTCTTGCCGTTGTTAGTTGTGTGTTTACAGTTGTAAGTGTTGTTAGTTCTGGTTTTGATGTGGTTGCGGTCGTTCCTGTTGTGGTTGATTCTGGATTTATTGTGGTTGGCGTTGTTAATGTCTCTGGTTGCGCTGTTGTTGGAGTTGTCTGTGTCGTAGAGGATTCTGGCTTAGTAATAGGTGACGTCGTAGTAGTAGTAGATTGTTCTGGTTTCGAAGTTGTTATATTTCCTGGTGTGAGCAGTTGTATTTGTTAAAATCACTTGGCTTTTAATAAACGCATGGTTTACTGATAAAAGCGCATAAGAATTCATCTACTCCGGGTATAGTTTTTAAAAATGATATTTAGAAAAGATCCATCGAACTTCTGGCCGGGATTGTTATGGTTTGTCAGTTTTAGATGTTACGTATTATATTACTTGTCATGTTTTTGATTAAAAAGTTCAAGCTTGAAGCAAAAACGCTGATTAGAAAAGGAAAACGGAAGGAACATCGTAAAACAAACTGTAACTATCCTTTAACCTAGTGAGAGCCATAATATATTTTCAAATGTCAATTCTCACCTGAACTGCACCATTGTTATCCATTGTGGTGATGAACAATTTCTGTATAATTTGACGTTTGGTTATTGGTTAAGTACTTGGTTAGATTTATTTCATATTAACTAATTATTGAATTAGAGTTTATAAGAGGTATTATCATTATTGAAACTCTTAATACTGACACTTTGCATAAATATTTTTCCGAGGCGTTAACAATGGATAAAATAATCCTATCCATTTTTAACTCGTGAATGCAAAAGCAATGAACGGTTTATAGCATTTGGTGGACAAATTTCACTCGCTCGGTCGATGGGCTGTAAAGTTTAATCGCGCTATTAATTTAGCATATTAATTTATTCATTAATTCATTCACGAGCGAGATCATAAGAGCCTTTGATTATCAGAAGCTGGTTTGTAGCCCAAAACTAAAACAACGCTATTGTAAAGAGTTTGACTAGACATGAGTTCTTATGTTGTCCTATGTTGTTTTAGCATAAGCATAAGAGAAACAAACTTGTTCGTTTATCTAATTGTACTTATGCTTATGCCGCGGTGTGGACAACATAAGAAGAACAAGCGTGTTCGTTTTTCTTATGCTTATGTCGCTGCTGTCCTCGCTATAGCTTATGCTATGCTTTTGTTTATACTTATACCAGCCTTAAAAGGCAAGTGGCTGAAGCGCTATCGCGCACAGTTTCTCCACTCGATCGAATCATGAAACGACCGTATAGCCATCAAAACGAAACCCATCCATGAGAGGCAATCACAACATTTGACGACTGTGGAAACTTGTTTTGTGATTCATATCGTTGTGTATAGAGAGTCTTCTTGTTTTGATGCGGTATACTTGTATGTTTAAATATAATGTTTCAGACTCAAAATTTCTTCTTAATAATAACCCCCCCCCCCCACCCACCCCGATGAAGCCCAACGAAAAAGTATCTTGAATAAAAATAAGCTCGAGTCGTATAATCAGAATTCTACGTTATATAAACAGCGTTCAAATTGCCTTTCGAATTTTCGAAGTCTGTCCGTTAACGTATATGTGTTTCACTATCCTAAACAACATACGGTACGCTTTGTTTCGTGTTTTATTATTATTTTTCGCGACAAGTAGCAGCATGCAGGCTCGTTATTTAGCATGCTGTTACCTGTTTGAGAGGTGCTAGGTCCTGTTGGACGTGTTGGGCGAGCGCTACCTAACAACGTGTTTAATAAAAACCAATATCATAATTCAATGATAACATAACTGGGGTTAACAGCAAGGTTATGGAGTCTATGGACCATGGATTGCCGTGCCGTTACACATTACTATTGAATACGCATAAGACCACTATTCCCATGGAACAGGTCGTCAAAGATGGTCAAAAATGAAGTTCAGTTTGTTTTCATGATCCATGATAATAGTGCGCGTAAATGACGATGACGCGTTAACTGTCCAATAAATGCTCAAATAGGACCTCCTGATAACCAATTGGATTCGAGAATTTTGTTATATTTATAATTAACAGCGTTCAAATCGCCTTTCAAGCTTTCGAAGACTGTCCGTTTACGTATATGTGTTTCACTATCCTTACTGACTATATACGGTTTGTTTCGTGTTTTATTTTTTAGACAAGTAGCAGCATGCAGGCTCGTTGTTTATTTAGCATGCTGTTACCTGTTTGGTTGCTAGTTCCTGTTGGACTCGTTGGGCGAACGCTACCTAACAACGTGTTTAATAAAAAACAATATCATAATTCAATGATAACTGGGGTTAACAGCAAGGGTTATGGAGTCTATGGACCATGGGTTACGGTGCCGTTACATACTACTATTGAATACGCATAAGACGACTATTCCCACGGAACAGGTCGTGAATAAAAGATGGTCAAAAGTTGAGTTTGTTTTCGAGATCCACTGTGATAATAGGATTCAAGTGCAACTCTTCAATAACAGCGTGAGTAAATGTTCAAATAGGACGTTCTGATAGCCAATCGGACTCGAGAATTTTGTTATAGTTATGATTAACAGCGTTCAAATTGCCTTTCAAACTTGCGAAGACTGTCCGTTTACGTATATGTGTTTCACTATCCTTTACCTACATACTTTTTGTTTCGTGTTTTTACTTTTTGTTTGCGACAAGTAGCAGCATGCAGACTTGTTTAGCATGCTGTTACCTGTTTGGGAGGTGCTAGGTCCTGTTGGACTTGTTGGGCGAACGCTACCTAACAAAATACAAGTCTATGTGTTTAAAGAAATGCAACATCACAATTCATTGATAACTGTAGTTACGCACTACTATTGAATACGCATTAGGAACGACTATACTCGTGAAACAGGTCTTGGAAAAAAAAAGGTTCTCAAACATTGAAACCCATGAAAGTGTTACTGTCAAATAACAGCGCGCACAAATGACGAGTACTGTCCAGTAACTCAGGCATGACGCGTTAACTGCTCATGCTCAAATAGGACCTGCTGATAACCAATCGGATTCGAGAATTTTGTTATAGTTATGATTAACAGCGTTCAATTCGCCTTTCCATCTTTCGAAGACGGTCCGTTTACGTATATGCGTTTCACTATCTTTAACTACATATGTGTTGCTTCTTTTAAAAAAAATATTTTTGCGACAAGTAGCAGCATGCAGGTTCGTTGTTTATTTAGCATGCTGTTACCTGTTTGGGAGGTGCTAGGTCCTGTTGGACTCGTTGGGCCAACGCTACCTAACAACGTGTTTAATAAAAAACAATATCATAATTCAATGATAACTGGGGTTAACAGCAAGGCTTATGGAGTCTATGGACCATGGGTTACGGTGCCGTTACACACTACTATTGAATATGCATAAGACAACTATTCCCATGAAAGATTGTCAAAAATAAAGTTGAGTAAGTGCAACTGTCCAATAAAAGCGCGCATAAATGACGATGACGCGTTAGCTGTAATAATAACTGTCCAATAAATGCTCAAATTTGACCTAACCAATCGGATTCAAGAATTTTGTTATATTTGTGATTAACAACATTCAAATCGCCTTTCAAACCTTCGAAGACTGTTCGTTTACGTATATGCATTCCACTATCCCAACTGACTATATACGGTTTGTTTTGTGTTTACGACAAGTAGCAGCATGCAGACTTGATTAATTTAGCATGCTGTTACCTCTTTCGTCGCTAGGTGGTTCTGTTGGACGTTTCGGACGAGAGCCGCTACCTGACAAAATACAAGTCTAAAGTGTTTAAAGAAAACCAACATCACAATTCAATGATAACTGTCGTTCCGCACTACTATTGAATACGCATTAGGAACGACTATACTCGTGAAACAGGTTGTGAAAAATATGGTCAAAGGTTGACTTTGTTTTCGATATCCATGATGATAGGAACCCATTCAAGTGCAACTGTCCAATAACAGCGCTCACAAATGACGAGTACTGTCCACTAACACAGGCATGACACGTGAACTGTCCACTAATAAATGCTCAAATAGGGCCTTCTGATAACCAATGGAATTCGAGGATTTTGTTATATTTATGTTAAAACAGCGTTCAAATCCTCCTTTCAAACTTTCGAAGACTGTCCGTTTAGGTAACTTTGTTTTTCCATGTTTTTTCGCTAGCTTATTTTGCTACAATTTAGTTTGGCTAACAGTAGCTTACTTCTACAGGTTTAAAACAAAAAGGAAACGTTATAAATAATGTTTTTCATGTTACATCTCATTAGTATTCGTTGCGTGCAGCAGTTTTCTACTTTTACCCATGCTACCTTTCGGTCTTGTCTTGTGGGCTTTGCAGGCTTTTAAAAACATTTCTATCCGACAACGTTAATTGAAATAGGTGTATGCGTTTCACTATCCCAACTGACTAGACCTCAGAAAGCGATGGAGGGTAGAAGAAAAATCATCTACCTATCTCGTTCAGGGGAATGTGTAGAGTTTTTTGCGACAGGTAGCAGCATGCATGCTCGTTTATTTAGCATGCTCTAGTGTTACCTCTTTCGTAGCTAGGTGGTTCTGTTGGACGTTTCGGGCGAGCACTACCTGACAAAATACAAGTCTAACGTGTTTAAAGAAAACCAATATCATAATTCGAATGATAACTTTTGGGTTACCAGCTTACATACTACTATCAGGAACATGCATTAGGAACGACTATTCCCATGGAGCAGGCCCGGTGGGGGAGGGGGGGGGGGGTGGTACCCAAAAAAGTTTTTTTACGGGGAGGCTCCGCCCAGAGGTCCAACCCCTTACCCTTTTATATACCATTTTTGACAGAAATGGTACCCCTTTCATATACCTTCCATATAAATTATGAAAATGGTACCCCTTCCACATACCTACAGTAGAAACACTGCATCCCTTTTCTATACCCTTGGAATGAACTTAATGAACAATATATATCCCCAGAAGGAAGTGGAAGGAAGCTGTCTTACGATGGCTAAGAACTTCAAACCTGCAGTCCACCTCATACCTAAATGACAGATTTCCCTACCCTTTTCTATACTCCAACTTTTGAAATTCCTACCCTTTTCTATACTCCAACTCGTGAAATCCCTACCCTTTTATATACCTCCAGTCTGAAAAGGTACCCCTTTCGGGCGGAGCCTCCCCTTATAGTCCATTATAGGGAGTACCCCCCCCCCCCCCGGGAGCAAGTTGTGGCAGTCCTAAACACGTGGCCATGATTGAATGCATTATACATTTTCTTCTTTTCGAGCTACGGTTAGCTTCTACAGTCAGGGTATAAAATAGAAAGCCATGGAATTTCTTTGGGCAGTCATGCAAAAAAAGCTTATGAAATCGTATCCGTCACCTTTAATTCCTCGAGCGTCTTTATGGGAGATTTCAGTATGGGAAATATAATTAGGAAATATGATAAAGACTTAAGCGCTGCACGTTCACCCAGCGTACACTGAGCTATCACCCATAAGTATATTGGAAGCCGTTCATAATAAATAATAATCAAAGTCGCACATCGCCATTCGCAAAGAATCTTCGATTCTGGAAATCAAACAGTAGCCTATTAAATTTACCAATATGTCGATTTTGCCCGACTTCCTAACTAACGTCGCGGAAGATTTTCGCATTTTTCCGCCAGTATCCTGACTGACAGTGACAATCGAAACTGTCCGGGACGACTGCGAGGAAATCCGGACCATTTAGCAGGTAACAATATCTTGGAAAATGAGACGAACACATACCACGCGCTGCAGAGTATGTTGCAGAATTTTCTTGACTGTGATTGGTTAATGACATATAGTTATTCTCAAGTAGTACTGAGAGTGGAATATTGCAGTTTCCCATATATGGCGGACAGTAGTATTGAAGTAACTGTAAAAATATTGCCACCTCTTATTTCTATCGTACAACGTTTGCAAAAAAAGTGGGCATTTCAATGAAATTATCTGTCAAAATATTAATTTACATAAAACTACGAGTATTAAAAGCAAAAAATAAAATAAGATAAATACCACTATAATTTTCTATCTATTGTCTATAGTATAAACAACTGCTCTCAAACTCATTAATAACTCATCAAGTTAAAACAAAGGAAATCATAACCGTGTAGGAGGTTTGGATACCCGATCTTAATTAGATTAGAGTTTTACGATTTTATTCTCCGTTTACTCCTTAGTTTAAGTTTCGATTGAGATATATCAAACACTCGAGACAGTGTTTCATCAGCTATCCAAACACTTCGAATTTCGTCAAAAATACTCCGCTGCGTGTCGTATTTTCAACTCTCTTCTCGGTGTTTGGATATCCAGAGGAAATACTGTCTCTCGTGTTTGATATATTACTCAGTTGAATTATTTGCGCGCTCATTTGGTGCTGTTGTGTGAATATATATCGACTCAAATATAGATTGCCTCCCTAGATAGTGAACTTCTTTTTACGTACTTTTGTTTTATATACTTCTTACCTTCTGGAATTAAAGTGATGTTGGGTTTACCAGGACATTCTGCAAAGTAATAATAATATAACAATCATTCATAGATATAATGCTATTTTAATGTTTTAGCAAAGAGCTCTTGCGTTAAAGGGACACTGTCCTGATTTTAGCATGATTTTGGGAAGCTCAGAAACATATCTAGATCATAGTAAGTTGAACAATAATGGTTTTATTCTGTAGAATAGCACTCGACAAATGACAGGAACCCATTAGGAAGTGAGGATGACAAACGACAGCGAGGATGGAAATGGATTGCAATATGGATTTTTGAAAAAACGTCAGGATGTCAGTTTTTCAAAGTTTCAAATTTGGCTCGGAAATCTTTGAAATTTTGCAAACATTTTGTTGCAGTATGGAATTTCTTGAAGAAATTGCTTTTTATCATTTAGTTAGAGTTTATTAAGTTCTTATTTCATAGATTCAGGGACCATTTCATGCATTTATAACAGTTTTGAGCGAATACGCCGGGACAGTGTCCCTTTAAAGGAAGGACGTCAGGGATAGTCGTCGTAATCCATCTCAATCATCAACATTCTCTTTCCCTTCTCGATTATTAATATTGCCTTTTTGGTGTGTTTTATACTGTTAGTAAACTATTATTCGATTTGAAATTAATGTTGTAGAGAATTAGATCGTGACATAGCTCCTTTAAAAAACATAAATGAAAATACGATGTCATACAATCAGGATTGTCACTTAATTGCAGACGGAGAACTGGCTTTCTCAATGCAGAGAGGGTCAGTTCTACTTCATGTCCCTCTTTGTTTTTCCTACGGAACGCCTTCATGTTACTACATACATTAGGAGTATGCTTCCTGTCTTGGTATTAGAGGCATCGAATTCGAATTAACTGCTATTCAATGTAGTGCCGGGAATTTAGCGCTTTTTCAGTTCCATTTTGGTGATCTCAACTGACACTTCTAAGATATTCTAACCGATTTCTAAATTTTGTGAGAATTTACATTAGCTATTTTTCAAGGCATCGCTAAAGATTCGATTTGCTAAATTAAGTTGTCGCAATAGCCCATTTTACAGTTGTATGCCAAGCGAAAGGCGAGCGAGAGGCTTGAGATCACTTTGTTTTGATACAAACATTGCTTTTCATGTGTAAATCCTTATGTTCTTATGCTAACTAGTTTCAGGTCGCAATCATTTCACTGAAGGTCAACCCAAACCTCGCTTTCATACAGAGGCCTGGCTACATTTCACAGAACTATAGAGCGTTTTCACGGCGGCCATATTGCTGTAAGTTAATTCCCATACAAAAGGAACTTTTTGTATAAGACCAGAACTCATTCCCCAAATAGGAAATATATTTCATTGTTTGGGAACATCAATATGGCCGCCGTGACATCAGGGGAAAACTCTCCAATGTCTATAAATTATCTGCCCATTATCTTACTTTGTACTATAGCGTAGGTATACGTCGTACTGTTGACCACAAAATACTGACACTTGGAGCTTTTATTCAGAGCAGGACCTGCATGATATGAAAAGCAGCTGTCAACAACTCATTACTCTTCAAGATCTGTAGTTATTAGTGTAAATTCAGAATCTAAAATTGATTTACAAGATTCATGATTGGCCATTAACTCCCGAATACTTACATCCGATAAAATAATATTTTCTGTTCTGACTAGACTGTATGTATAATTACCCCCAAACGTTCCAAAAACAAGGAGTGCAAATTGGGAAATTGGAAATGATGATTGAAAGTTCTCAAACTCATTAATAATTTGATGATGAATGTATGAATGAAATCATATATATATATATGATATCATTAATAATTCATTAATAATTCTGATCTTAATTAACGTAGATTTGTACGATTTTATTTCTCAGTTTACTCCTTAGTTTTTGTTTCGATTGAGAAGATATATCAAACACTTTGAGACAGTGTTTTATCACATTTCCAAACACCTCGAATTTCCTAAAAAATACTCCGCTGCGCGTCGTACTATTTAAACTCTCTTCTCGGTGTTTGGAAATGTGATGAAACACTGCCTCTTCTGTTTGATATATTACTTGAAAGGGGCAATCGAGATTTTCCAAGATTATCAACGATCACCAAAAAACGTTTACTGCAAAGATTCCAACCAATGTATTATACTGAATACTGAGGGTGCATAGATTTCTAAAAAAATATTAATATAACGGATGGACCTGTAGTTGTAGGGGCGACAGTAGTGTTGCCTTTTCTGGTAAGCCAGTACTTTGTGAAGTGGCAGATGGTAGCGGGGTGGGGCTGGTACTTCCTCCTGTGAATAAATTAATTCATGATTCTTTCGCGTTATCTGTATATGATCATGATCAGATGTAAACGGCTTCATTCTATAACTTGGAAATTGACTCTCACTGTTACACCTATAATAATAATTTTTAAACAACTGTTATAAAATGCTGAGTAGTCCTCGAGTTAGAGCATTTTACCTGGGCATTAATATTATTTAGTAAATGGTTTGAACCCAGGAGTATCGGTAGATGGTGTTATGTTTCTGGTCCTAGAAACTGATTGGTCAGTTTAGCCGTGATATTGATTATACAACGTTGTATCTCTTCACGTCACGACATTATTTGACTCACAAGGACAAATACTTGTGCCACAGCCGAAAATAGTTTTCCAAGCATTATCATTAAAAAACAATGTTTACAATTTCTCTATCCTAAGTATACCAGTTAACGTCGAATCTCGGTCTTTCTACATGCTACACCTCACATGTATGCAGCTGTAAGGTATGACTTAGCTAGTATTAGTATTTATTATTTATTGTATTTACTGTGCGAATCAAAAAATCGTGAACACTTTGATAAACTTTGACATGGTCAAACCGAAATAATAATAGTCAGGAAACTCAAATTTACACTTTTGTTTTTGCAGAAAAGCTTTGCGAAAATAACAATAAATGAATACAGGAAAACTGAATAGACCAATTTTTGGCAAAGGAAAATCCAAGCGTTAAATCAAAGTGTTCATGCTTTTCTTATTCGCAGAGTAAAAAAAAAATCAATTTTAGTAAAAGCCTCCGGGATAAATAAGCCTCCATAGCGGCTTCCAATAATCCCATTTTATGACTTCAATTTTTTAACAAGCCCTACCCTAACTTTACCCTAACGCTAGCCCTTTCTTTTCAAGATGATAAGAAATTAAAATTAATGAACATGAAAACGATTTCTCAGTTTTAGATTTATCTGCCTTACCATGGTAGAGAAGTGTTACTATATAAAAGCAAACATTAAAAGTTGCCTACTGCAAAAACAAAAACAACAAAAAACTGCGCACAAGCTGACTTATGTCGCCTCTCTATTAAACCCCACCCCCTCAAAAGGCCTTGAAATTGTATTATTTGAGGTATCCTCTTAACGAAATCACAATAATATGCCTAAAATAAACAGCATTTGCGTCTTACTCGATGTATCAATAAAGTAGAATTTCGTACCTGCAGCGAGGGTTGTCATTACGGTAGTAGGCTCCGTTCGCGTTCTCCACAGGAGGAGTTCCTGTCACATTAGCAGCTGTAGCGGAAGTGGAAATGGTAGTTGGAGGAGCGGTTGTAGGGGGTTGAGCACTTGTTGCCGTGGAGGGTGGTGGAACGGGTGTTGGTGGTTGAGCAGTTGTTGCGGTGGATGGTGTTGGGTCAGCCATAGTACCTGATAACAAAACAATACACCACGCATGTATTACTAAAATATTGAACAGAAAAACAACGCGGATAGTCCATTCAAAATTGTATCAAAAAATGAATTACAATATGCATTTCATCTGTTCAATAATCATTTCCTATTCTGCATCAAAGTAACTGAAACGCAATGCTATAAATAGTAGACAACACTTACTTTGGTATCGCATTTTTTGGATTCCCCCCGTTATATACTATTTTCATATCGCAGGGAGTAAATATTTGACTCTGTATATCTTGACGTGTTACAATGAAAAGGAAGCTACTCACTCCCGACGCTGTTCCAAACAGGACTAACCATGGCGCTACCACTGTATCTAATATTAAAACATGTACTAAGATTCGATATTTTTAAGGATGAATAGACATTTTAAATCAGTATATATGGAGCGTTATGTATTGTACAGGACAAGCCCGTATTTTTAATGCTTACTAATTCTGATTCGATTTATGTCACCATTTATTATGACTGACAACCGGTTATGATCATGTAACTAACTGATGCAAAAGACCTATCGATTGACATACACCTCTTACGTACTATGTTAAAGGCGCACTATCATGAACATCACGCCAAAGAGTCAAAAGCCAAAAGACATATTTACATCAATGGAAACCTAAAAATAATGGTCCAGTTTTGTTAAAAGTTACTATACTAGTGTACTGAAGCTATAAAAGGAGTGCTATCATGAGTTTCCCTCAGGAGCGTTTGATCTCAATTAGAAGAAGTCGGGCAGACTTTTTTCAAAGTTATGCCCTCGTGTCTTGGAAAAATCGCTAAAAACTAATTATGGTTAGCTCTCCCTTCAACGATTCACTCGATATCTTTCTCTTGATGTTCTAGGCGCATTTCGTGTATGAGCGAAGGTACTCAGTCATAATTGTTGCACCGTTTTGACCAAAAAAGCAGAAACATCTCCGTGATAGTGCCCCTTTAATTCCGGGTTAGATTCTCGCACACAGCATACAGTCATATACTGAACGTAGTCATTTTCGTAGTTCTAACATAATGAACTTTTCATCGAACAAGAAAAAAAATCATTGGATACAATGTTGTTGTTTTTTCTCAGTTTTCCATGGGGAAACGGAGAATTCATTAAAAATGATTTCGCTCAGCCAATTCAAATTTTCAAGAATGTATACATATATCTTGAAAAAACTATGACAATAGCAAAACCACAGCGACGAACCGATGAGGAGTGCCGGATATAAATTTTGTAGACCTGGATCAGTGAAATACTTGAGAAAATAAACAAACAACATATGGCAAACTGATCTTAACGCAAGGAAAATTCGGAAACGAGATCATAAAATATACCGGCAGAACTAAATATAATATAACATACACATTTACCCTATATACATATATCTACCTGGAGGGAAAACATTGTCTTTGAAGATGGCAGGCCCGCCTCTGTTTCCACGAGGACTGTATCGTGCCACCGCTACGAAGCCGTACTTGTTGCTTCTAGCAGTACCAATTCCAAATTGGCGTGAGTTTTTCCAGACTTCCTAGATTTTGACGAATTATATCATTCAACATTTTTCGGTTAGGCCGCTTAGGCGATCGAATAACCGTTTTTTATTTTCATTTTCTTAATATACATTTAGAACTCGCATTTCGTATTTAATTAACTTCCTATCTCGATTAGCTCTTACTAATTGCGGGGAAGCGATTTGTCTTTTTGTATTGCTATATGAAACTAAAATCATATTTTATTTCCATTACATGTATAATTACTCGAAATTATTAACAATTATTAGATGAGGTTTTTGTGATATCCAGAATAATCAAGGTCGAGGTAAGAGTTATCAGCCGAAGGCTGAGGCTGATAACTCTTACCGAGACCTTGATTATTCTGGACATCACAAAAACCGAATCTAATAATTGTTTTTATTATACATTCAACGAAAAAAAATAATGCTTCTGCCACCGATGTTGTGCAAATCGCGCGAACTTGACATGATTACCCGTGATTACCTGTGATCCTCTCACGAACTTGACGTGATTATTGTATAATCTGTAGGTAGATGACGTAGATGCTTTCAAAGGCGCTGATTTCGAAAATTCGCTGTACGCTTTCGGCCAATCAGAAAAGAGATAGTGAGTTGAATGTATAATAATGTAAATAATTTTGATAATTTCTTCTTCAAGAAGGTTCGTGTATGACCAACAGGTACTTACCTGTGTAAAATGCATGACCACGCCCCCGGGCGTTTTGGGTTTTCCCATTCCAAAGTCATAATTTTTGACCTCATCGTACCAGCCGTGAACAATCTCTCGACACTCAACGCAGTCGTCTCTCTTAGTTCCTTGACATTTCGCCTTAAAAGGCTTGAAGAAAGCCAAGTTTTCTCCTTGGCTTTTTACTTTCATGCTGTTATAGTCGTGTTCAAACGTGTTTCTCTGGCTAAAGAGCGAGCCCAAGTTCTAGCATCGCCCGCAAGGGCTTCGGACCAAGTGATGTCCGGAACACCATGTCGCCTTCTTAATAAGTTGGTTTCCATTAAACAATTTTTGTCAAAACCATCAAGTGACAAACCTGTAAAAAAAAGCAGCAGTTCACATCCGTGGCTCTTCTAAGGAAAGTAACTTTGAGTTAAGTCCTCGGCTGCAAACACTGTGCAACCAATATATCAATAATAACATATCTCTTCCTTCTCATTTTAATGAAATAGAAAAAAAATAGAAATAGAAAAATAGATAAATGAAGAGGGTGATTGTTCGGGTGAGAGTATCGCTACCAACTACGCTCTCTATCAAGACTAATCTTCTTCAAAACGACTGTGGCTGTCGGTATTATAAGGCAATGCAATTATACTGTACCAACAACAGTCTTTCTGAGGACTGCTCTAAAGCACACACTTAACATGCATTCTAACGATGGATTATAGAACGACTTCTTGTAAATCACTTGTAAATCACTTATCAATTAGTCCGTAATTGTTACTCTAACATTTACTAGGTGATAATGAACGAATTAAACCCCTAACCTCACTGAATGAAAACTGCATCATAAATGCGATGAATTGAAAAAAAGTCTTCTTTACCCCACTATCTTATTTTTATTTTATCTTTTAAATAATAATGTCATCTTAATTCATACAAATTATAATGAAATAAATAAAAAGAAGGAAGTAGTTTTGTATACGATACCCAATGAAAACAAGGCTTGAAAGAGAAGAAATCCAAGCATGGCTTTTGGTAGTGATCCACTTTACCTGCCAAGTGACCTTTGATTAATTTCAAGAGGAATACCCAACAAACAACGTATTGTAAATTAACAAGAAGTACGTTATATATCTTACTCTGTTCTGTGCCTTTTGTTTAATGGTTTGTTGTAAGTTTAGTGGATGTATCTCTCGTGATCAGAAACACATGGCAAAACATGCGTTCTAAGTAAAAGTCCTGCTTTTCATCAACTTTTTATCGCATTATCATCACTAAATTAGTGTTGAACAGCTTGATATGTTACTTTTTAGCTTGCCATAGTTTTAGTTAACAATAACCTGAAATCACTACACTATCGCTTCTAACTTATACCCATTTTATAAGAAGAATTGCAGCGATGGTACATGCCTGGTGGTGTTTTAAGTGACCCAGACAAAAGCACAATGTCTCCGGCCTATAACAGTATTTTTGAAAGAATCCAACACCTGATACAGTAACTTCTAAACTGTTGGCATGGGTCAGTTTTGCTTTACACGTCGAGTCGTCGATTTAACTAACCAAAGTAGCCGGTTAACTGCCTTCAAGATGAAAGAGAAATATTTACTTTTGAAACAAATGCCATTAATAGCCTACGAATAGCACACTATGATCGCAAAGGTTTACTCTGAAAAGCAATGAATTTGAACTTAATCATGGTCAATACGTATTTAAAGTGAGATATTTTCTATTGACATCATGATGGTTTACAGCAGTTTAAAAAATAAGGTAGAATGTTTTTGTTTAAATGAAAATATACTTACGTTTTCACGGCATTCTAATTAAAGAAGAAAGTATGACATTGTTGTAATATTTGTTTTGTAAAATATTTTAAACTTAAGCTTAGTAATAAACCACTCATGTTTGCGTACCTGTATACTTCGTCTCCGTCAAGCTAGCGCAGCATTTCACAATATCGTCCTTCTCTGTCAAAATTTCGAGTTTCTTTTGAACACATTTACTTTCCTTTAGTCGACGAAAGGTCGGAGGTTATTTATTATTCAAAATAGAGGTTTGTTTCTCGTGCCACACTGATGAATACAGTTTCACAGGTGGGTGAGAGAGAGGCTTAACACGCTTGTTAAACTTGTCTTTTTACTGAATTATTTAGTGGTCAGATTTCTTTGTTTCGATCTCTTTGAGGAAATTCCTACTTTGTTATTTCTTGTGTTACTTAACAAAACTCAACAAACAGCACAGTTATGAATAACGATATAATTACCGCTATTTTCCTCCTGAAAAAATAGTACCTACTATTCAGTTTCCCCTGAGGCTCGAGGTAATGATTTCTACAATTTCCCTGAGCCTCGACGTAACGATTTCTACAATTTCACCTGAGTCTCGACATAATGATTTCTACAATTTTACCTGAGCCTCGACGTAATGATTTCTACAATTTACCTGAGCCTCGAGGTAATGATTTCTACAATTTTACCTGAGCCTCGACGTAATGATTTCTACAATTTCCCCTGAGCCTCGACGTAATGATTTCTACAATTTCCCCTGAGCCTCGAGGTAATGATTTCTACAATTTCCCCTGAGCCTCGACGTAATGATTTCTACAATTTCCCCTGAGCCTCGACATAATGATTTCTTCAATTTTCCCTGAGCCTCGACGTAGTGATTTCTACAATTTTACCTGAGCCTCGACGTAATGATTTCTACAATTTTACCTGAGCCTCGACGTAATGATTTCTACTATTTCCCTGAGCCTCGACATAATGATTTCTACAATTTCCCCTGAGCCTCGACATAATGATTTCTACAATTTCCCCTGAGCCTCGACGTAATGATTTCTACAATTTCCCCTGAGCCTCGACATAATGATTTCTACAATTTCCCCTGAGCCTCGACGTAATGATTTCTACAATTTTACCTGAGCCTCGAGGTAATGATTTCTACAATTTCCCCTAAGCCTCGAGGTAATGATTTCTACAATTTTACCTGAGCCTCGACGTAGTGATTTCTACAATTTTACCTGAGCCTCGACGTAATGATTTCTACAATTTCCCCCTGAGCCTCGACATAATGATTTCTAAAATTTCCCCTGAGCCTCGACGTAATGATTTCTACAATTTTACCTGAGCCTCGACATAATGATTTCTACAATTTCCCCCTGAGCCTCGACATAATGATTCTAAAATTTCCCCTGAGCCTCGACGTAATGATTTCTACAATTTTACCTGAGCCTCGACATAATGATTTCTACAATTTCCCCTGAGCCTCGACATAATGATTTCTACAATTTCCCCTGAGCCTCGACGTAATGATTTCTACAATTTCCCCTGAGCCTCGACGTAATGTTTTCTACAATTTTACCTGAGCCTCGACGTAATGATTTCTACAATTTTACCTGAGCCTCGAGGTAATGATTTCTACAATTTTACCTGAGCCTCGACGTAATGATTTCTACAATTTCCCCTGAGCCTCGACGTAATGATTTCTACAATTTTACCTGAGCCTCGACGTAATGATTTCTACAATTTCCCCTGAGCCTCGACGTAATGATTTCTTCAATTTTCCTGAGCACTATTTACTTGTGTGCTATACACTAATACCGACGGTATATTCAGGTTTGGATCAGAATTCGGATCGTCAAGTAAAATGATTTTAAAAATTAATATTACACAACAATGTACTATTATCCTAAGAAACTCAAACAATAAGACAATTTAGACAGCACCTTAGGGAATCAATATTCATGTTTTATTTTTTACTTGTCCAGCATTTTTAACGTAATAACTAATATAATATTCATTATCATGTCCTGAAGAGAACCCTGAGAGGTTGAAAGTTCTAGACAAGCCAGCGAACTTTTTCATGCTCCGAACTGTTGTAATATATAAATCTAGAAGAAAAGGATATACTTTAATTTGACGTTTTAATCAATTCTTGTTCAGAGGAAGGCGCCATTTATACAAACAACTGGCTTCCTTCAAGCTGTAGCTTGAGGTAATTTCTTAAAAAAAACAACAATTAAATTACAAGAAGTTATTCTGTCAATCTATTCATTCTCTTTCATAGTATTGTCCACCCATTGCTTCAACACCTGCACTTCTGTGTAGACACCATAAGCATTGGGCTGAGCACATCCAACCCCCCAACTAACAACACCAGTCAGATACCAGCGCCCGTCGTACAAACAGCTCAGCGGTCCACCACTGTCTCCTTGGCATGCGTCTATTCCTCCTTTAGGAAACCCTGCACAGATCATGCGTTCTGTCAACTTGCCGCCATACGCCTGTTTGCATGTTTCTTTGCTTACCAGCGGTATCTTGGCCATGCGCAGCATTCCCGCTAGCTCTCCGCCCCTGTTGTGTTTCTTCCGAATCCAGTGACGTAACACTTCGATTCTGCGTCAAACTTTGCGTCTCCTCCCGGCATACATACTGGGCGAATGTACACGCTAAACTCTTGAAGTGGTGTCTCCAGTTTTATCAGGGCGATATCATAATCCAATGATTGAGCATCGTAGTTTGGATGCATGATGATCTTCTTGGTTTTAACCGAGATTTCTTGCTCTTCTTTATTGGCTTTGTCAAATTCACCCAACACAGCAATCAACACAGTGTCTTTGTTTGAACGGAGCAAGTCGTAAACGCAATGAGACGCCGTGACGATCCATTCCTTGTTTACGAGGGAACCTCCACAGAAGAGGATGTCGGTTGGATTACGCTTAAGTCCCGTTTGCCAAGGCCAGGCACCAGGATATGCGACCTCGCCTCCGACAATACGGCTTGGTTTTCTGACCCCACAAGTCAGTGAGGTCGCTGTTGGTCCAGAGACTGTCGGGGGAGCTTGAGACGGAGGAGATGTGTACGAAGGAGGACCTAGAGGCAGTTATACAAACATGCATGAGTGAGGCGAGAATGGCCGGTCTTTTACATATAAAATACATGTTGAAATAGAAATTACATTTGACAAAAAACAGCAAGAAAGCAATGGGAATGAAAACAAAAATTTGTCTGTTTGCTTGGTAGTCTCGCCACCATACGACGTCTATGCAAATTTCTTGGGCAGACATTGAAAGAAGGAGTATTCATCCCCAAGCTAAACTTTAGAAAATGCAAAAAAGCGAAGTCATTTGTGCGCTACCTGGGCTAATGCAGCCGGATAAAAAAAAAACTCCGGTTTCTATAGCACTAAAGTAAGTTTGTTTCTTCTCAACATTTTGCCCCAACTATAAGGTAGAGAGACGCACTGTGTCTTTCCAAGAGCACAGCACAGCGGATAATCGGGCCAGGCTTGAACTCTTGACCACTACAACTGATAGATCTTGAGCTCCGGTACTAATCATTACTCATGCACAACCACAAAATGAAAATTTAACAAGAGTAGTATATTTGTTTTTCATTCCGGTTCAACCTGTAAGACATCATTTTATTATTACTTTGACTGAAAACAGTAATTCCAGTATTCTTGTGTATCTTATCAAAGTCGTAGAATAACTAAAGTAACTGACCTGGCGTAGCAGCCGAAGCAGGCGGTGCCGCATCGGCTGCCTGTCCTGACACATTTGCTGGTTGAACCATTCCTTGTGGGAATTCTATAAATTCAAATTTTTATTTTAGAATCTTCTATAAGAAACTTAATTAAAAAATATATGACTCCAGCTTATTTGATGTATGCATGCAATGAGTCTTCAACCTCACATAGTCAGAATGAGATAATTAAAGAGCAAAGTATAATAAATTCGATTACTTAGCAGAAATATGGCGTTCATTTCATGACACCATACGTACCATCGGCAAAGCAGCTCCAAAAGTCTCGCCTCTTGATCGAGAAGCAATCGTCTAATTCCCTTATAGTCCCTGTTTTCTAAGATTTCTTTATATAATTCACCATGAATTTTATATCATATGTAGAGAAAAAAAACCCAGAAGCATATTATATTTACTTACTTTGCACAACTTTAGTGATCTTTATTATTGTTGTTTCTCCCGCCTTTGGGTTTTCTTCTGTCCGTGGAAAGACATAATATAATAAAGTATGTATACATTGACGTGGAATAATACAGTCGAACCTCCGCTAACGGACACCTCCCGTAGGTGGACACCTATCGTAAGCGGACACTTGGTCATGTTCCCAGCTACATACAAGCACTACATTTTGAACCTCCCATAAGCGGACACCTCTCTTAAGCGGACACTTTTTTTCTGTTCGAGGGTGTCCGCTTACAGGAGGTTCGACTGTACTGACTGAAATGTAGTCTATAACCAGTTTAGACTAAAAGAAGCAATAAGATGAAGTATTTTCCATCATGGGGTGAGTGTAGGACTTATACAGAGACAAATGAGTCAGTTTCATCAGAGGTCTATAACAATTATAGACCTCTGGTTTCATATAATAATCGCACAAGCACAAATGTGCAATCAATCAATCAATCAATCAATCAATCAATCAATCAATCAATCAATCAATCAATCAATTAATCAATCTGAAAAAACACATTCAGTTAACCAAAATAGGTCTTTTGCGTCACGTGGTCATCTGATCCTGGAGCTATCATAATCAGACTGGGATGGAAAGGTTATAAAAGTAGTAAAAACGCGATATTGAATTTACCTTCTGTGTCCAGTGATGCGTTTGTATGGCCTAAAAATATAAGTTACCACAAGAGAATTACCAAGGTGAAATAACATAGTTATAATATGGAAGCTATGTAACGCCTTCAATTCATATCAGTCCGTATTAAGCAAAATAAGTAACAAAATAAGTTAATGATATAGGCGATAAGACTGATACTTAAAACTCACATTTATTTCCTGATTAACTACTATTACTACCTTATTCTATATGGTATTCAAATTAAAAATTATTTTTAAGTATAGTTGTTATCACATAACTAGTTTTTATTGATTTAATTAATTATTTCATTGATTGATTAATTCATTCATTCCTGATTTATTGTTATATTGTGGGATACCTGTAAACTATCATGAAGCTACATATTTTTCACGTTAAGGTCGTCATTTATTTAATTCAATTAAAGCCGCAAGGATGCAATATATAGTAACTTTCTATCATCAAGCACCGATAGTTTTGCTTCTCAGTTAGACATTAGAATGATAACTTACTTGCTGGGCTCACGTTCTGAAGAAATGAAGTAGGGCCTCCTGTGCTCCCCATGGGACTATATCGTGCTACCACTATCAGCCCATGTTCCTCGCTGTGCGCACTACCAACTCCTAGTTCTGCTGTGGACTTCCATACAATCTGTGCATAGCAGAAGGAATCGAGAAAGCCCAACGATGCGATTCATCGGCTTAACGCACAATGACTGAATGAATAATTTTAAAATTTAAACTAAATTTAGTTGAACAAAACATGAAAATTCTGAAATGAAAACGTATCGGTGTTCTTTTCGCTATAAGATGCGTAAGGGAGTAAACCAAAAAAATGTCTATGTGCACGTGGATTATGTTTTAAACTGTTCATCAGTATATAGGAAAGCTATTTTATAACAAAATTTTGACATAACAGTTCCATAAATTGACTTGGTCTTTAACGATCCTCATGATCAGCTGTCATTGAAGAGTTAACTGGACAAGAGTGAAGAATAGCAGTCTCGTACCTAGAGCGGAGATCGTTTATTTTAGCGAAAACGTGTTTAATTTTTAATGTTACCTGATTAAAATGGTGGACTGGCTGCCCTGCATCAACTGGAGCTGCCTTCTGAAAGTCGTAGTTTTTCTCCTCGCTGTACCACTTCTCCACAATATCTCCGCAGCTTATACATCCTGGCTTTCGTGGTCCCTGGCACTTTTCAACTGTCTTGGCCATCCAAGCAATGTTCTCCCCTTGGCCCTTAGTAATGAGGTCCTGGTAATCATGCTCCGCTCGGTCCCTGTAGGCCAAGCTTTCTGCCCATTTTTGCGCGTCTCTTGCCAGTGACTCAGACCAACATAAAGCCGACGCATTGTGCAGTGCTCTCAGCTGGTTATGGACTCGGACACAGTCTTTGTCGAACTCATCGTACGCTTGCCCTATATGAAAAATGTACCGCACGTGTGAATGAACTATTTTTCTTTTTTAATTAAATTTCGTGAAATAACTTTGAGATGAATGTATTGCTATTATATACACTGTAAGTTATAGAAATTCTCAAAATAACAGGTTAATAATATTTAGTATAGTTACCAGTTTTCTGTAGTCATAGCTACATTCATATCAACATAACGTACACACGAAGTTTACCTTGCTTCTGAGAAACAAGGAGAGTTTTGATGCTGAAAAGGTTTACAAACGTAAAAACGTAGTAACAAATATGTTACTACGTTGAGTAAAATGCGAATCTAGCAGGGATTACTTCTGTCTATATGAAATGAAATCGAATGGAGCAATTTCGAAGAAACTCTGACAGAAAACAGTACTATGTCACAGGTATAATATGTGGTAAAAACATTACCTCAATCAGTTAAGAAGACATTGGTTTCGATGAATTAAACAAACGTAAGGTGAATATTTAGTTTTTTTAATGAAAATATTCAACCGCATTTTATTCCAAAACCCTCTCATATAATTTTTTTTAAATTCTTAATCGTGAAGAACTACATCTAGGATTCAAGGAATATTAGGTGGTTTTAAAAGTTTACGTATAGATGTCGAAAAAAATGCATGACGTCATCGCTGCGTTGCTATGGTAACACCGATGCCAATTAAAAACTACTTTTTTGGAAAGTTCATTCTATTTCTAGTAAAGTGGTGAAGTAGCTAGTCAGACGTGGTCTGACAGCGAAGTATCAGCCGTTCAAATTCGGGAAGGTATGCCGTTGCAAAACTGAGATGAGCCACCTTAAATATCCTCACAAAAACTGACAAACATGACGTTTTTCTATTTCTAGTCTTCTTTGGCTCTGATGATGCATGGGCTAACACTCAAAACGGCAGCAGCAAAAAAGTCATACATGTCAATATTGTTTCCACTCGTCCGTCGAGCTTGCACAATATTTGTTAGAAGATCACTTCCTAGTCAGTGCCTCTATTCAGGAGGTATAAAGGATTTTTCTTGCCTTACCTGCTGTGACAAGTGTGACCACTAAGAGAGCTATCCTTAGAAATCCAAAGCTTATAATGTCCATGTCCTGAAATAAAACGCCACAAAATGTTTACTCTGAATTCCACTCTTGTTTGATAGCAATTAGTTGTTTTCTATTCCGCCCTTCGCTCGAGATAAAGGAAAGTAGAGGAAGAACCTACGCGGACTTATCAGCAAACCTCATAATTACTCGCATGGGATCAATTATTTGTCTTGGATTAAAGCAAGAAAAATACATGCATGTAATTTTACGTTTAGTAATAAGTAAATAAACCGACGTTTCTACGTAACAATGTCATAAAATATGAGATACTGTCTCAATAAGAATTCTCTTATATCTATTTTTTGATTTTAGGCAAGGTTGCGTGATATATTCAATATTGAAAATACTCTTGACTTTTAGTGAATTGAGAAAAACAGAAAAAATATATATCACCTGTAGTAACAAATGGTCCCTTTCTCTTTCCAGTGAAGTCGCAACTGTTTGTTGGCTTGTTTTACGAGCTTCTGTCATTTATGACTAACAGGTGGTTGCAAACTTTGGGCGGGATCAAGGACGATTTTTTGACGGAAATTTCTTTATCCCGTATCGCGTTTTCTATTAAAAATTGAAACTCGTTTAATAATATTGGAGTCATTTATCTAATTTTAAGAGACAGTGGGTGCTTTACATTTCCCTCAAAATTCCAAAAAGTTTGACATGTTTGATGGAAGAATTTCGGGAAAAAAGTTTACACCAATTTTTGAGTACCTCAAGAGGTACTTCTGTTTGACGCGGCGGTTGGAACGCAAAGCCGTAAATTTAGACTGTACTTTTATTTAGCACGTCTCTCTCGTTCTCCCAGCGGTAATTTGATTATACATTAAATTTCTAATCGAACTTTCCAGAATTTTCAGGAAAATGTATTGCAAAGCGCAACAGTTCATCCACAGAAAATTAAAGGGTTGGTCCGCGTTCCACTAGTAAGCATCCTTTGGTTTCGTGCAATGGTCGTTTTACTTTGTCGTCGAGGAAGCCTTCTGTGATATCCTCAAAAAGGTTTTAAAAAAGAGGAGGGGGGGGGGGGGGGGGGGGGGAGGGAGGAGAGGAGGGAAAGGACGATGTGACTTTTCTTGCTTAAAAGGTGAAGGAGAAAAAATGTTTTTCGCCTTTTGAGCTTTACATTCTTTCAAAATAATGTGTTTGAGATGTTGAGATATGCAAGGATTTGAGAGGGGCTCCACTGTATTGACACAGAACTAGAGTGCCTGTTTAGAACAGTGCAGCACAGTCAGTGAGCACAGTTTATGAATACTGCTCAGTTAAGTCAGGCTAGAGGCGAAATGTTGGGGAAATGCCTACAATTGCTGGGGGTAACCTGGGATGAAGTTTGTTTTGTCAACACTTATCCACTGGATAGCGTTATACCCCTTTGAACAACTGGGGCCAGATTTATTTATATATGGAGAGTGGGTACTGGCACATGACGTCACACAGCGCACTCATGGCCTCTAACGGTGTAGGGCTGGCCTTTCAATCTGGTCATCGGGATCAGGTGGCCCTGGGTTCAATCCACCCGGGTTTTTTTCCCATTTTCTCGTTTTTTAATTATACTGACAGTGACTTCGAAAAAATTCTGCCGTCAGAATTCAGACAGAAATAGGAATGAATACTCAAGAATTTCTCCAAGCTTAGCATGTGTTTTTATCGAATTTATACAGGAACGTTTATATTAATAAGCGTTGCTCGAGACGAAGCCAACAACAGTATGTTCGAATCGCGCGACTTCCCTGGTTATGTTATACTGCATCAAAACAGACTCACCAGCCAGACAAAATTATACACGCAGACTGTCAGTAGAACTGAAAACCTCTACCTTCCCACCCCTCCCACTCCTCCTACCCCTCCCACCCCTTCCCACCCCTCTCACCCAAAAATGCGCCCGGCCACCACTTTCGCGAGGGTCTGTGAGACGCGTATTTTTAGTTAGCTTGATAAACTAACAACAAAGCTCTTTCACTCGGAAAACCAGAAAGGATGATTTAAGGCAAAAACACCTAAAACCCTACTGTGAAAGAAATGACAGAGCAAGTGAAAAGGTATGAAAGGCTGCAATAATACCACAGTGTAAAGTTAATAAAATCGCACATATTCTAGACTTCAGTTGATAGTTACTTTATTTGCACAGAGACTTAAACAAACAATAAGTTGCTTGTATGTGTTTGAGTCGAAACTCAAACAAAGCCTTCATCAAATCAGTAGTTCCAAGTTATCACATCAGCTCAAGTTGGTCTCCGTCGTTTCGCTGGCCACGATATCGCGAATCCAAGGCGATAAATCGTTCACGTTTGAATAGACTCCATAGGCACCAGGCCTCGCGCAGCCGATTCCCCAGCTTACAATGCCCTTCAATAGCCACTTGCTATTGTTCATGCAAACCAGCGGTCCTCCGCTATCTCCCTGACACGCATCGATGCCCCCTCGCGCAAAGCCTGCGCAGAACATCCGGGGTGTTATCTTCTTTGCCTTATAAGCTGCTTGACACGTTTCCTGGGGTACTATTGGTACGTTAGCTTCTTGAAGTGTGGTCGCCACGTCCCCGCCCTGCTCAGTGACTCCAAACCCAGTGACGTAACAGTTTGTTCCAGGCTTAAAGTCAACGCTTTCGTCAGGGAGCGAGACAGGCTTCACGATCTTAGACAGTTTTACAGGATTTTTAAGCTTAAGCAGCGCAATGTCATAGTCTAGAGTTTCTGGATCGTACTGACCATGTAGGAACAGTTTTGTGACGTTTTCTGCTATTTCCTGACGATCTTTCTTGTCTTGATTGAACTCTCCCAGGACGACCTCAATATGCGGTATCTTTCCTGGTTCGGAGTATTTCGACATTTCGTATAAACAGTGGGAAGCAGTCACCACCCACTGGGGATCAATCAGTGAACCACCACAGAAAATTTTTTCCGTTGCAGATCGCTTCAGACCAGCCTGCCATGGCCATTGGCCTCTTGTAGCTTCAATACCTCCCACGATACTACTCGGCTGAAGCTGCCAAGCTGGTGCGGATGCTTTACCTGGATTCCGAAAAAATGAAAAAAATATTACAATATTCAATGGTATTCAGCTCTTTTTGGAACTGGTTGTGCTACAACTGATTTGGTGATTATTCTTTCTTATTTTATTTAATTAAACTAAATAATGACAATGTATCAGTTATCAATATCTGATGAAATACCACCTACATAATGAACAAAGATAACTCCGCCGTTGCCTGGTCCCAAGCCCAGGATGCGAAAGGAGGAGGGTTGTGCGCAGGCCGGCTAGTCACCCAGTCACGTAAAAAGACTACATGCTACAGAAACCTTAACCAACGAACAAGATGCTGGTAGGAGGATAGAAGCAAGCCAGGAAACTGGACCTATGACGGATGGTAGCCCGGCAAACCCGAAAGGGCGCTAAAATCTCGAGAGTGGACCTCCTCCGACCTAAAATTAAACAACCCGTAGAGTGGGCTGCTGGAATGTGCGGACCCTCTACCAGACAGGGAAACTTGAAAATTTAATTTTACGGTATTATGGCTACTTAGCACGAAGAAGATTAAGTAATGAACAAAGATGATTTTCAACGTTGCAAACCACGTTTACGTTATACTGAGACTTAAATAAATATGCCTGCCGGACCAAATTCAAGTTTAGCTGTAATCCATTTCAATCTTTCCCAGTTTGATCATCCGTACTCCTTTTCACCTCGTGAATGCGTCGGCAATGAACGGGTTATAGCATTTGGTGGATAAATTTCACTCGCTCGGTCGATGAGCTGTAAACTTTCGTCTCGCAATTTGATTTCACGAGTTGGAGGTAGCTATAGGAGTCTTTTATTGATGACCCGATCCCTTTTAAGTTTTATTCAGTCAGCAGTGTACCTTGACATGGCTCCGGGACCGGCGCCATCGGTGGCCAAGGAACACGAGGAGGCGTCCCGTTAAAGGCTGCATGGATGATAAAGCAGTGTTATGAGAACAAACATTAAGAAGGAAAACACAATAACTCTGAAACGAGAAACAAGAAACACAAGAAAGTTGAGAACTAAAGAACATGAGTGAGAAAGGGAAAGAAAAAGGAAAATAAATTGAACCATACCTCGGCTAATTGTGAGGTTTTCCTGTGTGATGATGTCTATGGCTTTGTAAGAGCATTGTACTTTCATACCAGTACTGTTGGTGGTAGTGTTGTTGATTGGATCAGCACCTTCGAACATGAATGACAATTGTGTAACAATTCCTGTAGGCATTTACCATTTTAATTACAAATGAAGGGGATTTCCTTAAGTTACTCTAACGCTGCTCTATTTTCACGAGGATTAAATTGCGCGCAAAACAGACTAGAGTTGTTCAATTTCGTTGAGAACATATTTTTTGCGATCTGTGGGTCATGCATGTAAACCGTAGATAATAAAACGATATCTCTCTTTAAACTAAAATACAAATTCCTGGGCCCGGTTGTACGAAAGCCGATTATTGCCTTTGATAACGTAAATTATAGAATTGAATTAGAAGTTGCTGCTAACCTGGATTAGCTTAATCTGTTTCGAAGCCGTCCCGGGCTCTGCCGATTAGTTATTTTCACGAAATCGTAGGTCAATGAGAGCTAACGAGAAATACTGCCTTCACAAATTTACGCTGAATGCCAGTAACCGAACGATGCTTCTCGCAAAACGTAATCTTGGGAGTGTAGATTTTTTGTATTTAAGCAATATATTTGTTTTCGACAATAGGGCAACTGAAAACACAATAAAAGATTCGACTAAGAAGCTGTATAATCCATTGGTATAAAATCGTTTGAAATTATTCGGTTTGTTCAGATAACTGAAAACCTTGTATGAAATAATATATAGGCAAGTTATTCACTGGTTACAACTTTTTATCTGACAAGAAAACAGTGAAATTTACCAAAAGTGTACTATGTATTTAAAATTGACTTCAATGTAGAAATCTCGAATTGATTGAGTGGATGTTAAGTGTGCGTGAAAGAGCTTTTCAATCATCTTCTAACCAAAACAAATGTTTGGATTTTAAATAATTGACTTTCAAATCTAATTCACTTTAAAGTACTTCAATAGAACTTGACTTGAGAAATTTGTTTTTCATTTGATTGAATTTTAAATCAATTATAAGTAGTATAAATTACCTGAGGCATTGTGAGGGAAAAGAACCGCAAAACAGAATCAAGAACGAAAACATTATTCCACTGAATCTCAACAATTCCGCTCGTCTTTGATATTTAGGGCGTGTTTTACTTGGTAAAACGACAATTGTTAGCAGGTATTTCGCCAGCAATTTTAGCATCAAACATAATGCTGTCACTGATGTATAAATTAAAAAGTATAAAACTAAAAAGTGACTATTTACAAAACAGAACAGTTTATTTTTACCAGACATACGTACGTACAATACATATACGTACTGTTAGCGAGAACCATATGTTAACGGAAATAAAAATGGATGCGTCGGCTGGAAAGTGAACATCAGTACTAAGTTAATTAGCAATTCATAGCTGATAAGGTAATTTAACCGCCGTTTTTAAACCAAAACAGCTGACGTTTCGAGTGTTATCCCTTCGCCAGCTACAACAGTTATGAGTAACAAATAATCCTAGTCTGAAAATGCTGATATTTTATGATCGATAATGATTTCTTAGCTCCTTCTCTGTGGTGGGGAATAGGACCACAATTCAATATACATTTTTTATAGGACCCCCATTGATACCAGCTTTGCTGACGGGTATACCCTGACTAAATATTAGTTTATTATTATATTATTATATTATTATAAGCACTGTGTTTATAAAACCCTTTTTTAGTAAACTGAGATAAAGGTTCACTTGTATCATATTCATATTAGGCAGTGATTGATATTTGTGTTTACTGCTGCAATAACGATGTACAGTTTGGGGATTTTCGACTTTTCAAATCAGTCCACTATCAGTCCCGTAGTTTTCTCTATCCATTTCATGACTGTTTTGACGTTTGCATACACTCCATAGCTGCCTGGTACAGCGCAACTTCCTCCCCAGCTCACCACTCCCTTTAAATACCAACTGATGCCATCCTTGCAAACGAGCGGCCCTCCTCCATCTCCCTGACAAGCATCGGCTCCTCCTTCTTCAAACCCTGCACAGAACATTCTTGGTGTAATTTTTCGATCTTCATAAACCTCCTTACATGCATGTTCACTTGCAATCGGTACTTGAACAGTCATCAGCTTCGCAAACGAGTTACTTCCGGGTTTGGGTGCGTAACCGGAAACGAAGCAGACAGTCCCAGATTCAAAGTCCATGTCTTCTGTGGGCAGCTTTATGGGACGGATGTACATTAATGGACTTTGCTCTACAGGATCGGCTATCCGCAGCAATGCGAAGTCAAAGTCTTGAGTGTTTGGATCGTAATAATTATGAAGGAACACCTCAGTTGCATTCGTGACTACTCCATCTTGGTTCTGAAGATCCTTCTCGCCAACTATGACCTCAATCATTGGCGTTGGCATCAAGTCCTTCATGTAGTAAACACAATGTGCAGCAGTTAGTACCCAGGCACTGTCGATTAGCACACCGCCACAAAACAGGTTAGGTTCATTCGGTCGTCTGAGTCCCGCCTGCCATGTCCAGCTCTCGGGAGTCCCTTGACTGACAGCTTCCATCAGGGCTGACTCTTGCATGTACAGCAGCTGGTCTATGCGACGACCTGAGGAGTTAAAAGGAAAACGGCATTCAAGGCTCAACATGTGAGGGGAATAACCAAATGTTATTATTGCGTATAAGATAAAATGTCGCGCCTTTAATGACACCAGAAAAAGAAACCAGATCTATACAGTCGAAGCTCCCGTAAACACCCTTGGGAAGTGGATTACTACAGTGTCCGCAACTTGAGCTGGCCGCTTACGGAAATGTGTAAAATACAGAGTTTGTATCATACTAAGAGTTCAAATGGGGTTTTGTCAAGGCGGCCGTTAGTAGAGCTGTTCGCTTACGAAAGTGTCCGCTCAGAGAGCTTTGACCGGCTGTACATAGAAAATTGAGATGAGATATATAAAAATAATATACTGTAAAAAGTACAATACGTCCTTTAACAATGAAATATAGAAAATGATGTGTTGCACCTTTAGAAACTGTTTTAATTTCTTGTTTCTCAGGCAACACAGACGTTCAAAACAGTTTTGTGTTATGCATGTTGTACATATAAAATGTTTTCAATTTTCTATTAGCACTATCACACATGAATATAAATATTAACAAGAAAACATTATACTTTTTTTTAACTGTAATTAGAAGTGGGCTTAGATGATAAGTAACACTAGATAAACATCATATAATTACCTGATCTTACTGAGGCGACGTATAACAAGAAAACAAGAATAATATAATTCATTTTCAGAGCTGAGGGTACGACATTGTTTAAACAACCTCAGTAATAATATTTCAGGTTCATAATCAACTGAAATTACAGGTGATATGTCAAGGGAGTTCAATTTTAGCTGGTGTACACGACGCCCACGCGAATTCTTTGTGGATTTGACCCTGACAAAAAGGAAAACCTTGCCTCCTGTTTAAATGAAAATCAGAAAATATTTTCATATCTCTACACAACAACTGAGGAAAGCATTGCGAACAAATTGTTTCTGAGATACATCAATAAAGTATTACACTCCTCCAATCTTGCAGCGTAATATTCTTTTCATTCGTTCTTCACATAAATACCGGTTTTTATTTCATGTCATGACGAATACAGCCAATCGGAAGGCATAACTAGTGATCTCAGAAGGTCTTAACCTTTTTTTTTTTTATGTCCGAAATGTTAATTATTATTATTGATTGCCGTTATATTTCTCCATTTATCGTTGGTTCCTGTTTTGGTGGCTCATAAAAGTTGATGATTTTGTATATTCTCATCACTTGAGTTTTGACAATGTATCGATATTGTAGGGAGAAATTAGGCGATGAACATTTCCAGTCATGATCATTTTACTGGCGGGTGGTTATATTTTGTTTGTTGAAAGTACCACCATGGTCAAGCTCTAATGAATCGTTAATTGTCAAATATGGCGGCCAACTTGTTAGCTGAATTCGTAACAGAGACAAAGAAAATCGCTATCATTCAGGTAAATATACGTCTTAACGTAGTACAAATGTCATCTTCGCTCAAAACGTCCTTTCTTAATTAATATTATACTACATTTGCGGTAACAACATGTAGAAAAAGCCAACGGAGTGGCTGTCCTTCTAAGAAGAAATTATGGTTTTATTTCAGATTCATGAGAATATTTAAAAACTTCTACGATATCCTTTAAGCTGGAAAAGTAAAATAAAAGTTATATTTAGAAGCGTAATATAATTGCATGTGTTAGTTTATATTTTTGATGACATTTTCTGGGGCTGTATCGCGTATTTTTAAATGTAAAGGAAGGCGAAAGTACATGTTAACTAATTAAATGCGTGTAATTGTTTAATATATAAACATTGAACCAGACGGGGGAAGATCCAAATCAGTGATTTGCAATACTGATTTATTCTAATTTAGATGAAGATGTGAATGGCGAATAAATGCATCGATGGCACTCGACTTCTTCCATCTTCTTTTTGTCTCTTGTCTGGTGTCCCACACAGGTGAGGAAAGTTTCAATATTTACCAGCAAATCAGTTTATTTCAGTGCAGCAACGTGACCCTTATATCGGAACTCAATACATCCGATACAATAAACATAAGCAATGCTGATAGAATGCGGATAAAATTCGTGTTTAACCATGTTCAATGTAACGACAAGTATGACAAAAAGTTAAAAAGTTAAAAGCACGCCTCCCAGAGAAGATTTTGTCGCCACAGGAGGTCTTTCTAATTTGTTAAACATTCATATTTTATCTAGCCTAAATGAACGTGGGAGACGCGGTGGCCTAATAGTTAGCGCGTTGGACTCCGGATCGAGCGGTCTGGGTTCGAGCCCTGGCCCGGGTCATTGTGTTGTGTTCTTGGGCAAAACACTTAACTCTCACAGTGCCTCTCTCCACCCATAAATAAGTGGGTACCGGCGTTAAAATGCTGAGGGTAACCTGTGATGGACTAGCATCCGCCATCCAGGGGGAGCAGCAATACTCCTAGTCAGCTTCATGCTAAGGAAACCGGGATAAGCTCCGGCAGCTGTGGGCCAGTTTGGCCTGAGTGCGGCTTTACCTACCTTCTAGCTGGTTTATGGTAGTTTGTAGATTTTATAGTCTCTAACTACTAGTTTATATTTCCTTTCCGCCATGAGTTAATAACTTGCTCATGAAAGTTCATGCTTTCAGATATTCAGTCGCGTTTGGATCCATCCATCCGTGTGGAATAGCATATCATAGCAGGCTGTCCTCGCATACAAAAAAAAACCGCCCGCATTTTAATTCCCCATAAGAGCAAAAACGTTGCATTTTTTCGCCTCAGGTCTCGCTTATGACTTGTTTGACCGTGACTGTGTAACCGAGCACAACAAGTTAAGGAGGCTTCATGGCGCCCAGCCCCTCTCCTGGTCTGAGTCGTTAGCCGAGGACGCACAGAAATGGGCGGAGTATCTTGCAATAAATGACAAGATATTGCACGATGGGGACACTTTAGCTGAGAAAGATGAAGGAGAGAACATAGCCTGGTTTGTACCACCTCAACCAAAATGTCAAGGCGCCTGGAAACCAAATTGTGTCACGTGTGGTGAGGTAGTACAAAACTGGTATGACGAGTCAGCAAACTATAATTTTCAAAATGGTGCCGCAAAGAAGCCTGACTTGCTAATCAAGCACTTTGCACAGGTTAGGTCAATTAACATTTTTATTGATCGTTTAATAACTGAGTTATTATTTTTGAAATGCGTATATTTTTTTTACCCCAACCATCGATAAAATGTGTGGTGATTCAGTGGCCATTCGATTTTATAGATACTGGTAAAGATTTTTAAAAGTTTGTTGGCTAAAAAGCTCGTGGGGGATCGCGTTTCGCGGCCATATTTATTTCTCTTTTGTCCTTTCTGCGATGGCGTTCGAAGCAGAAGAATGACGTCGGATGATATGGTGTACTCGCCTTTCAATCAGTGACGGATCCATTTTGTTTTCCAGTACAGATACTTTAAAATTCTGCAGACAGAAACTGAACGACTACAAACAGATTACCAACACTGAGATAAAATTACACAGACAAACTTTCAACAGGACTCTAAACCCCACCCCCTGCCCCCCTCCCCGGCTACAAATGCACCTTAACCCAAGCTTGCGATTCCCCTATTTCTAGTAACGCAATTATTTTGCTACAGGTCGTGTGGAATGGCTCCATGGAGATGGGTGTTGGTAGTGCCATCTCCAAGACTTATGGTTTTATATCTGTGGCACGGTATTCCCCTAAGGGAGGAGAGGGCGGACCACAAGCTTATCTGAAAAATGTATTCGCTAAAGGTATTATCAGCTGTTGGTAACGAAATGACTAAATACAACTATATATCATCAGGTTTATTACTCTGTATCTCAGTTTTTATTGGCTGAGAGTATACAGCTAATTCTCGAAATCAGCACACGCATGAAGATTATACAATAACAACGGAGTAACCTGCTTAGCAACGGAGAAATAATCATATGAAATTAGCGCGCGCGTTGCGTGACTTTGTTGAACAATTATTACATTCGGTTTAGAGCATTTTTTCAATTGACTGTCAAAAGTAATCGCTGAATTGCTTTGGTTTTGCTTTACTACGCTCTTTGATTGTTTTTAAAAACTCACGCCACTTTCTCAACCAATCAGATGCAAAACCAAAAACAATCGTCACTTGGTCACATGCGTTTTCCCGCGCTTGCATGGCGCCAATTACCTGTATTTGTTTTGAGTTCTCCTTTGAGTTTTGAGATTACCTGTATTTGTTTTGAGTTTGGGTTCATTGTGTTGTTTTTGTTTGTTGTGATTGGCCACATTGTAGTTGCTTTGGGTTTGGTTTTACGACACTCAATTGAAAACCGCGCTCCATGTGATACTTGGTCGAAGCTTAAAGGGACACTGTCCCGGCGTATTTGCTCAAAACTGTTATAAATGCATGAAATGGTCCCTAAATCTATGAAATAAGAACTTAATAAACTCTAACTAAATGATAAAAAGCAATTTCTTCAAGGAATTCCATTGCAACAAAATGTTTGCAAAATTTCAAAGATTTCCGAGCCAAATTTGAAACTTTGAAAAACTGACATCCTGACGTTTTTTCAAAAATCCATATTGCAATCCATTTCCATCCTCGCTGTCGTTTGTCATCCTCACTTCCTAATGGCTTCCTGTCATTTGTCGAATGCTATTCTACAGAATCAAACCATTATTGTTCAACTTCCTATGATCTAGATATGTTTCTGAGCTTCCCAAAATCATGCTAAAATCAGGACAGTGTCCCTTTAAGCTTGATGACATAGACTTCTCGAGTATTCAGATGTCACAAGAAACATCAGTTGTTTATTATTGGGAACTATTCTGCATATAATTCATCACTAAGCCTTGGAATCCTAAATATCAAAATTTAAAACGCGATAAATTTAACATAATTCATTGGCTTCGACTATGTATTAGAAAAAAAAAACAGCCGCAGCTTAGTTTCCTCGATAGCCTCTATCTACTAAAACATTTACATCTTGTCTATGCATGTTGTTATTCAAACAGGCACAGTACATTTACCTTCTGCACGAATAGGAGATCCGACGATTTCTCCCTCTGCTACGTCTAACCCGACCACATTAGGTACGCTTTCCGACAAATATTTTCTCATTCTCTTTCCTTTAGGATGTTATTAAGAAAATAAATCATTCCACTATGCTACATTTTAAATAACTTGTTCATGAAACCAATGGAGTATGCCGGGTGTTTAATTTATTATTTAAAGGAGCTATGTCACGATATTTGAAGTCATTTTTGCGAAGTGCAAAATCACCTTCAAACTGAAGAAAGCCTCAAAATAATAGTTTGCTAAGGTAGAAAAACACCAAAGAGGTAATAATAAACCAAACAGGAACAAGGATGGTTGAGGATGGAGAAGATTAAGACGGATTGCGAATTGCGAACTTGAAAATATTGGCCAATTTTTCAAGATGCGCCAACCGTGACGTAGCTCCTTTAATACTCCCTTATGGTCATTGCATTTCTAGCTTTCTGATTGGCTAAACATCACATTTTATCATACTTTTTGTCCTTATATACGCAGTGTTTTTAAAAATAACCAACAAAATCAATCGATCTCCTTCTTGCAGCAGGAATCCCTCATCTAATCCCCGGGGAAGGGCCTGCTCAGAGACTAGCACTGAAGATGGCAAACGATTTGAAATAACTCTTGGTATCAGAGCAAGTTGCTTGTCAGCTCGCACAAGGCCAGATACAAATCTTGTTTTATGTAGAGCAAACAAACCTTACGGCATTGGCTAGTAGAAAAGCCGTTATTTTCACAGGGTGTCTCCTTTTAAAAACTGTTAATAAAAGCCTTTATAAAGAAAAAATGCATTAACCAGCAACCGGTATATGTCTAAACGTGAAAACTGTTTAAAAAGTGTTTTAAAAGGTTGTTTTAAAATGAACATAAGAAAGGATAACGAGGCTTACTTGACCTATAACGCCTAACTATGTTTTATTTTTCTTATGCCCGACAAAGACGCGGAAAACGCAACATCCATTAGCGAAGGTTCACCTATGGATACCGATGAAGGTATGATACACAATTCAACAGCAATATCTGTATTGGCATTTTTGGAATTAAACATAATATGTACAATCAGGTTATCATTTTTTCTTGCCAATTTAAAAGCATGAAATGCTCGTAACCGCCTAGCTCGAAGCGTGCGTGTGACTAAAATAAACGAATAAATGAATGAATGAATGAATGAATGAATAATCATGCAAACAACTGCATTTAACGAGGGTGTCCACAAACCGCCGTGATGACAAACCAGTGGCCCTTATAAAAAAAACCCACTTAAATATAACAAAAAACCTCCATATACTTCTACTGCTGAATTACAAAGATTGATAAAAGTTATACTAATGACTAAAAACTAATAGATAAGAAATATAAAAAAATACTAATTGTACTGAGTCAGCAAAACCATGGCCGATTTCCTTTTTATAAAACAATAGTGCTTTTTATGTATTTTAATCTGACTGTTATTTCCATCTCTTGAGTCGACGGTCGTGCAGCTTCGCATATTACAATTGTCTTGATAATGACTTTCATTTTAATGTTGATGTGTAAGACGCTTGATCCGAAAACGACAAACAAATCACAGGGTCAAACATCTAATTAAAATTATAAGTGCAATCAAAAAAGATTTCATAATCCATGGTTGGCTTAGTACACCTGATTGGTCAAAATGTCGAGTCAGCTTCTCTGCTATGACTGGTTATGAAATGTTGCGCCATTTTGTGGTAACAACAAGCTAATAAAATTGAAACCAAATTAACAGTTGTCATGACAATAACTTTCAGAAATGACCAATCAAGAGTTGGAACAGCAGCCCATGGCAGATATCACGTGCGGAATAGTGAAGAAAAGAGGACCAACAGGTAATGAACCTGTTAAACCTGGAGAATTCCCGTGGCAAGTGGGCTTCAGATATCAGAATCGGTTAGGCAAGTCAAACGTGTTCTGTCGCGGATCCTTATTGGACAGGGAATGGATTTTAACAGCTGCACATTGCTTTGTAGTTCGAGTTAATCCGAAATTTAAACTGAAAGTCATCTTGGGCGAATTTGACAATCAAAACGAAGATGGTCAGGAGGTCGTAGCCGAAGCCTCTAAAGTGATTAGACATCCTTTGCACAGAAAGAACACCAAAGATTACAACATTGCGCTGGTCAAGTTGAAGACGCCGCTTAAGGAGTACAATGACTACATGAGGCCGATATGTTTGCCGGATCAAACAGTGTCATTTTCAGGAGGAGAAATTTGCACTGTAACCGGTTTCGGTCTTGATTATATGACGGGAAACGTCGGGAAAACCCTTCGTGGTATTGATGTTCCCATACTGTCTCCCGAGGAATGTCGAAGAAACATCCGTTGGTTAACTGATAGAATGTTATGTTCAGGATACACTGAGAGGAATTCTGGACACTTGTAAAGGCGATAGTGGTGGACCGCTAGCTTGCTACAATGAAGGAAGTTTTACCTGGGAGGAATAGTTAGTCACGGAAAGAGATGTTCAAGGGTTCGATCGCCAAATATTTATACGAATGTGAAATATCTTAAGCCTTGGATTGTTCATGTAACTAAAACCTACTAGCTATAACAGTGTGCGTTACTTTAATTAGTAAAATTGCAACTCATTGGTACACCCTTGGTACAATTTTGTGTCTTCCTTTCTTTATTCTCCCAGCACTCAAAATCTCATGTTTACAATAAAGAGAATATAAAATACGATTGTGCGATATGGTCATAAAGTTTTGTTGAGTAAACATATGTCAATAGCATATAGTATGTAGAAGACCCTGCTATCCCTGAGCTCTCGCTCTCAGTCTACAAGTATTAACTTTCAGATCTTAAAAACCCATCAATACACCTCTTACAATCTCCTCTTCCTTAAGAATAACTTTTGTTCTTATGTTAGATTGCCTTTTTTGTGGCCGCCCCTTTTGGTAGAACTAATAATTATTTTTGATTATTTATTAATCAGTTACTACATACCAAAACGACTACAAATTTCCTTTTACTTGTCATCGCTGAGTGAATTACATATACCATGAAAAACAAGGCTACCATGAAAGGAGTAACAAGACCGTTTTGGCCATGGGTTCACGATATTTGAAGTCATTTTTGCGAAGTGCAAAATCACCTTCCAATTGAAGAAAGCCTCAAAATAATAGTTTACCAAGGTAGAAAAACACAAATAGGTGATAATAAACCAAACAGGAACAAGGATGGTTGAGGATGGAGAAGATTAAGACGAATTGCGAACGGCGAACTTGGAAAAATTTGCCAATTTTTTCAAGATGCGCCATCAGTGACGTAGCTCCTTTAAATAGCTGACTTTCGTGCGTTTCGAAATTGGAGGATGTTGCATGTTATTATGGGCGCATCTTCACAAAATTGACCGACTTTGACAATAAAAAGCCCAAGGCAATTCTCCGATATGTTTCAGATCAATGTTAAAAATGTCATTAAGCAAGAATTGGGAAAATTTCGATCTATGGCACATGTCAAGTAATGTCATATAGGAGATTGCTACCAAATAGATGTCTGTTCATCAAAAGGTGCCTTTTATTTTCTATTTGTTTAAGTGTGGTGAATTTCGCTACAGCAGTGAAATAAAAATACTTTTTCTGTTGATAGAAAGTATCCAAACTTCTCTATGCGCTTAGGTTTGCGAACGCAAGGAAAGCGCGTAGAGAATTTCAGGTTTCACTTTTGGCCCATTTTGCCTTGTCGAACACAAAACCGATTTCATTATATTTGTTGAAACAAAAGAATTTCTCTCTGAGAAACATACTAATTAGCTATTTATGAGCAGGAAAAAAAGAGAAAGAGAGAGCAATCGATTCTTCAACTTCTGACAAGATTTTGATTGATATTTACTCTCTCTTAAAAAACGATTTTCAGTGAAACTTTCAAGGGAGTGGTCGTATGACTGAAGAGGAAGCGAAAAATCAAATGCATGCTTGTGGTTGGAACGCCCACTGTCGAGAAGGGATTTCCCACGGAGTGAAACTATTCCAGCTTTGCCTTGCTTTCATATTATTTTCGTATCCTTTATACTAATTCAAAATCTCAAATTTCATTTCGGTAACATATGTATACATGAAAGCACTTCTCAATAGCTTCCATTTGAATGATCACACACTAGTGTTACATCAAAAGACTTTAAAAAAAGTGGCACCGCATTGATTGATTCAAGGTTTGACTCTGGAAGAGAAAGGATTAAAGATATAGTCTACACTAGTTGAAACCGACAAGAAAAATTAGTTTTGAAACGTACGGTATTTTAAATTTAAGTTTATATTTATTTGCAAGCGGACGAGGATGACTGCTTGCTTGTGGCAGGAACACCCATAACTAGTGACAGCTTACTTTTTAGGAGGAGACTGAAAAGGAAATAATTTGTCAGATTTTGGTGCCATCATAGGTTGTATATCACCGACAGTAATGATTATACTGATGTGTGGAAGTGACAATTTTTTTTTTCAAGTCTCAATCATTTTAAACTTTATTGCTGTTTTGATGGCTCTTATCATTAAAAAATAAGGGGTGTGTTATATACCTTTAACGGCATATAATCTTGCTATGTAACACCGGTCAGTATGACAACATGAGGATTAAATAATGAATGTTTCTTTTTTCATATATACAAAAGTCTCTGGTTGAGATTACTGATCACTAAATCAACTTGAAAAGAGGAGAATCAAAGCTATAGAAGCACTGAAAAGGTGTTTGGTGAAAATGAAGCCATTACAGTTGGGTGCTTTCATAATATGTCTGCTTTATGCAGGTAAGATACACTAATTAAAACTAAAAAAGGTTTTTTTAATGTGGGAGTATATTTCCGCAATTTAAGCTAAATGTACAGGTTTCCAAGTAAATCTTTTTTAAAAATGTTCTCATTTCTTCTAGATTTATATATTTTACAACAGTTTGGAGCATTAAAAAGTTCGCTGGCTGTCAAGAACTTTCAACCTCTCAGGGTTCTCTTCAGGACATGATAATGAATATTATATCAGTTATTACGTTAAAAATGCTGGACAAGTAAAAAATAAAACGTGAATATTGATTCCCTAAGGTGCTGTCTAAATAGTCTTATTGTTTGAGTTTCTTAGGATAATAGTATATAATTAGGATATGTACACAGTTCTATTCTTACGCTCTGGTGATTCGTCTTTGTGTATTTGTGCACATATACAAGATTTAAAATAAGAGTAAGCTTGGCAAACCGTGCCAGTCCAGTCATTCTGGTCGCAAAAATATATTTATTGCTCCGCAACTCATTGTGCTGCTCCTCGTTGGGTCCTGGTCTGGGGGACGGCTCCTTGCAGATATTACAGTTTACTGTTCATTTGGAGTTGTTCCATTCCCAAGTCTTTTGGTAGTCCTGTCACGATGTTGACTCCCTCCTGCACCTGCCGGGTCAGCGGGTCCTTGTGGGTGCTGGTGATCCACATGTCGAAGGTCACCTGCCGGCCGCTGTGGTAGTCAACCACGTGTTTGCCCAGGGCGTTGTTTGTCTGCCGCTTCCTGGTCGCGTCTTGGTGATCTAGTGCTCGGGTGAATCCATTTCGCGCCGACTCGCCGATGTAGTAAGAGACCATCGGCTTACCCGCTCCGCCCACCACCTTTCCACCGCCGTCGGCTCTGTCGGGGATGGTGTCCGGCCCCTTGGTCCTACAGTCGCGGCATTCGATCAGGTAGCAGCAGCTATTCCGCGAGCATGGTCCTCCTCTCTTCCTGTCGGGCCTTGTCTCGGCGCTGCGGCACACTAGACAGTCTGCTCTGTTGCACGGCCCTGCCCAGGGATCTTTCATCAACCTTGAGCTCATCTTTTTACCTCCTCTTTCTACGATTTTTGCTCGCCACCCGCGGTCTGTCCCATTCCTCTCTTCAACCTCCCGCAGCATGTTTGCAAGTCTGCCGCCGGGGGTGGCAGGGACGAACATGACGGTTGAGTAGCCACCAGTCTTGAACCACTGGGTCTTAGCCGACAGTTTTTTCTTCCGTCTCTCCTCGGCCTGGTAGGAGCGCGGCCTGTTGATGGCCGGCCGTCATCCTCCTGCTCTTTCTTCATTCTGTCGAACGCCATCATGGCGCTGATGATGATCTCCTGACGGTATCTGGCGCCGTATCCGCTTGCTCGCATCCTGGCTGAGAATTCCGACAGTAGCTCGGCTTTCTTGTTGTCTGACAAGTCGAGCGAGGTGTTTCTCAGGATCCTCAGTGCTTGTTGTGTCAGTGCTGTCCTCTTCACCTTCTCTGGCATCGCCGATCTTGCCATGATTAGGAGGCGGGTTGGCCATAGGCTTACGGTAGAACTGGTACATAACTTTCTCCTTCTTAGCTCCGTTTACTTCTTTCTTTTCAATCCACACTTTGAGGTCGAGGATGGGAAGTTTTCCGTCCTCGTGCTGCGATGGCGAGTCTTCCTCGAGCTGGATCATCGGGCTGATCGAGTTGCCCATGTTCCTCAGCTCTCTCATGGTGCGGGTATCAGCCGTCATCGTCTTGTCTGTTTCTACCTCTTCCGGCATTACGACGAGCTTCTCTCCGTTCCACCTAGTGCCAAGCGGCAGCGCCTCTATGATGTTATTCTGGTCGTCAATGTATCTTAGGAACAGGTGGGAGTTAAGGCTGTTTTCTCTGGCTAGGGCGAGGAACTGTCTGTCCCAGCGGAGCATGTACACACGGGCGATAGCGCCGGACAGCTCCAGTCCAATCGGTCCTCCGTCTTCCTGTTTCATAGTATTGCCGCCGAACAGGTATAGGTGGTGTTTCATCACGGCCACGATGACCAACTCTAATACTTTGCCGAACAGCTTCTTCTCCTCGTCTCTGGTCGGTAGTCGCTGGGGCGGGTAGAACAGACTACTTATGTCTTCGCTACCTCTCTCTCCTTCTTCTTGGAACAATTTTCCCATTACTTCGGCAGTTGTTATTCCAATTTTTCTTCCTCGTCTTCCTTCTTTCTTCCTTCTGCTGACAAGTTCTTCCAGACCGAGCTTTCTGATGTCTTCCTTCTCGAGACAGATTGTTAGCAGTTTCCCCGCCTCAGCCCAGTTCACTCCCTCGATCTTGATGTCCGCCTTTTCGAACTCTTCCCTGATGGCGGCGGCAGTCTCATTCGCCAGCAGACTGGGGTAGAGCGCCTTGACGTCCATGCTGCCAATGACCAGGTCAGAGAGGCCGTCGCGCGAGTTGATGTTCTCGAAGGCGGCGATCATCTCCTCTGTGGATCTGCACTCGGTGCTGTTGTCCATCCTGTCGGCGAGGTGGTTGAGGATGACAGAGATAAGGTGTGATAACTGGCCGTTTGGAGACTCGGTGGCAGCACAGATTGGGCGGCACGGGAGGACCACCTGGCCAGGCTGGATTTTCTTGTGGTCCTTAACGCTAAATCTGAGTCTGGGCGGCTCGAGGTTAGTGTTCGTGAGCGCCGTTTTGGTGCGGGTGCCTCTGTCCCAGTCTCGGCACAGTCCAAGCACCCTGGCGAACTGGAAGGTGAAGCCGTTGAGGATTCTCTCGTTGTTGTAAGTTTCGTCCTCGCTGGCCAGGTGTCGCCCTCAATGTGTGGCGCTGCCATGGCTTTGTAGCTCTCGATAGTGTTGAGGCAGAGTCTGTCCGATTTGTCTGTGACAGTGACAAGCTGTCTCCAGTCTTGGTCAGCTCGGCCAGCTCTCTCAATCCCTGCTTTTCCTGCTCCGTAGGTTGTCTTCTTTCGGGTAGCCCTTGGTGTCACACTCCTCCTTCAGGTATTGTTTGGTCTTGTTGATGAGCTCGCACTCCAGCGCCGCCATCTGGATTTCGATTTGGTTGGACGCTAAGGGAGGAATTGTGATTCTCCTGTGGTCGGGAGATCAGTTGGCCTCGCTTTGTTAAAGTTGAGAGTGTTTGTTATCTTCATCAACAATTGCGTGCTCTTTTCTCGCTCGTTCCTCGGTCTCTTCTTCAGTCTCTTCCTGCTCTTTCCTTTCTTCCTCAGCTTTCAAGCTCCACCTCTGCTTCACCATGGCCTTCTGGAACTCGACTTTTATCTCGTTCACTGTCACTGCTTTGGCGGTAGCGAATTTTGGTGGTAGTTGGAGGACTGTCTTGATACTATCGGTGACGTCTTGCTCGTCGATGTTGTAGACTGACGGCGCTAGCAGGGGTTCTTTCGGACCCAGGGCCTCGTCTGAGATCTTGACGCCTCTGTAGGTGTCGACTAGGGCCACCTTATCGGCGAATTTTTGGTGAGGTGTTCGATCTTTTGCCGGTTTTTCTGCTTCGTCTTCGCCCAGTCCGCCTCTGCCTCACGCTTGTAGATCCTTCTGAACTCCTCTGCGACTAGACAGTCAAAGGAATGATCTTCCAAAGTTGTTTCTTGGATTTGTGCCAGCGGTAGTCGACGATGTTCAAGTCTTCCCTGGCGTCAGCAATCTTCATGTTCATGATGTTTCTTAGGATGGCTCTGTTCCTCTTGAATCCCGTTCTGAAGCCTTCCTTAGTTAGTTCCGCTGCGATTCGCTCTGCATTGTTTTTCCCACTCTTCTCTTCAGCAGTGTTTCTAACATATTAAGTCTCTGAATCCTCCTGTTCCTTCTCAACAGGTTTTCTAATGTGCTCATCATCTGTATTTCCGTAAAAATGTTCTGTAATATTTCTAATTTATTTTGTAGTAAGTTCAGTCATAACGGAATATTCCATTTCCCATAACCTCTCAAAATCCATCATAGTTTACTATATTGTTAGTGGGGGATGAATTGTGTAAGTTATTTTCTCCGAATGATCATAACAGTGAGCCGTTTTACATTTGCGAAGGAGTCAACGCATACGACGAGTTTGACAAAGCATGTGTGATGGCCCACAATAAACTGAGAAAGCTTCACGGTGCCCAGGCTGTTGCGTGGTCAGAGGAGTTGGGTGATGCGGCTCAAGCATGGTGCGAAGTACTTGCATTAAAAGACGAACTCGCACACGACAACAAAACCATGGACACGAAAAACCAGGGAGAAAATCTTGCTGCTATGACTGTAACTGATCCTAAAAGTGATGGTCCTTCTCCCGACCTCTGCAACTTGGCTGTTCAAAAATGGTACATGGAAGAAATTAACTATAACTACCAGACAGGATTGCCTAAAGCTCCTGGAATGCTAATCAAACATTTTGCACAGGTACACTGATACATGTAATACACACACATATAACACCGTAACATTGTAAATAATTAGAGATACCGCCGCGGCCGGAGCTTGAATCTATTCGGGGTAAACGCCATGTGGCATATTACTGTTTTGCTTTGTACTTCATCAATGCGATGATACAGTTCAAGGATCTTTGCTTTCCCCATTCTAAAACATTTAAGTAACAGTGTCCTAAACAATATAGTTATTTCCCTAAATGAATTTATAACCACTATAATGTGGTGAAAAATAACTATTTTTCTCCTCACTTATTGCGTTTTCTCGCAAAAGGTTGTCTGGAATAGCACCTTTCAAGTTGGAGCAGGGTCTGCTCGATCCACCGTTCATGGTGACATCATCTGCATTCGCTATAGTCCCCGAGGAGCTGAAGGTGGTCCGGATAGTTTTAAGCAAAATGTATTTCCTAAAATAGGTATGTTAAAAATGTCAAAGTCCATGGTATCTTGATCTGGCCTGGCCAGGGCCATTATACTTTGGGGCACTTTACTGCCATCCCATTGCCTCTCTCCAACCAGGAGTATAAATAGGTACCGACGAACTTTTAGGGCATACCCAGGGATGGACTAGCATCCCTTCCAAAGGGGTGAATCGATAATCCTAGTCACTTCCTGTTACAGAAACCGGTGTTAAGTACCGGTCTTGATGAGCTATCAGGCTCCTACGCCCTCTCGGTTGCGGGGGCCCAACGTAGTAACCATAACATGCCATAAGGCCACCATGCCCCTCAAAAATAGGTATCTATTGGAAGAAAAATGTCTTAATGAAACGGCTTTTAGTTATTTCTGTTGATCAAAGCTGCGTCTTTTTTTGCTGGGTGTTGCTGGTATGACTTTGGTTAGTTTAATTTTATCCATTTCTGTCCCCATAGCCGGTCCTAACTCCACACCGGTGTTTGCCACCTTAACTGACAAAGGTAAATCGAAATATTGAAGATAAAAATAATGATAAAAGTAGGCATCTATTTGGTCAGTACTTGAAAGATAAGCAATATAGAGAAAAAGACAAGTTAAGAACAGTAGCAACAACGACAAGAGTAAGAAACAAAACATGCAGCAAACAATATGAAACAAAATAAACAAAGTGACACAAACAAATGGTATCATAGGATGTCGTGACATGTCAGTCAAGAGAATTTCATACATTCATGAGTCCATGATGTCGAGCCGGACCAGAAATCCAGTGCATTGTAAATGGGCCTCGAGTTGATGCTACACTATAAATGAAATAGGTAATGGTTTTCTAACGATATAAAAAAGAAATTTAGAGTAGTTCTAAGGTATTGAAAAACAAATAAAACAATATGAATACAGTTTCTTATTATGAACGTGGAAAACCATCTTCTATCTGTAGGTAAATAGCAAAGGAATTTTTTTTACCAATGGAAGATCACATATCCTTATGCCCTTTACTTTCTCGGGGTTTAGAATTGCAAAATTGACCGGTCAGGTAAAATTCATTGTTACTAACATGACTTCATTGTCAATAACATGTGTAATAACAAAAAAATAATCTTTATTGGCTGTCCTCTCTACTGCAACCATCCTCTATATGTTTTATGACAAGCAAGTGAGTAATACCTTCACATTCCTTTCTGTGGATAAATTTTCACCGGTTTAGTTTTCGCGAACCTTTAACGATGCGCGAAAATAGCGCAAAATAAAACCCACGCGAAAATGAAAGGCATTAGGGTTATTTTCGTAGTATGTTGGTAACTTCATTATCAATGTGACTTTTGTTGCAGTTTTTAATTCAAAGAACATCAAAGGATACAACGGTGGTGGTCAGGGGGGTAGTCAGGGATACAGTCAAGAAGGGGGAGGGTATGGTGGGAGTGTTAGCTGCGGTGTTGGCAAGAAATCTCGTATTGTTGGTGGAGAGGAAGCGACGCCACAAGAGATTCCCTGGCAGGTTGGTTTCAGAAAAGAGTCCCAGTACAGTAGAACCAACATCTTTTGCGGTGGATCTCTTATTGATAAAAAGTGGGTGGTGTCAGCTGCTCATTGTTTTCAACGGGAGGTGCAGCCACCATTTAAGCTCAAGGTTGTGCTTGGAGAATTTGACACCAACAACGACGAGGGAAATGAAGTGGTCATCGGTGTGAAAAAGGTAGAGGAAAGATTCGACTTTACTTACCACTGATTTCATTGCTACGCGACCTTCGAAGTCAAAACTCTGCTGTGAAGTTGGCAATCGTAGTCAGTGCTGTTTTCGGAGGTTTCTCTGTTTGTAAACGACGACAACGGATCCAGAAAAGTTGTTTCCTTTGCAAATGGCGGTAGCGAAGTGTAAAAGTAGAAAGTAGTGGCCTTTCAGTACATTACAATCGTGCGTACATGATTTTGTCGCACGGCAGGAGAAAAGCCATATAAGGTGCGCATGATTGACGGAAGTCTATTGCCAAGTGAATTTTGATTTCGAAGGTCGCGTAGCATTGAAATCAGTGGTAATCTTATGATGACTTATATTTGAGGATTTATGAGGGAGGCGCGGCGGCCTAAAAACTGTTGGACGCCGGACGTCTGAGACTTTCCGAGATCCTTTATGCATTCCGACATAGTGCCTCTTTCCCGACCCGGGCAACCTGACACAAATGCCATTATTAGCGATACCTCACTTAGTCGCTTCATGCCGTGAGGACCAGGACTCTCCCTATAATCCTCTCCCTATATTTTGAACAAATGGTCTTTAACCCTTTAACGAGGTCGATGTAAGTGCTGCGAGTTGTAATCAGTAAATCCGTACGATGACGATGTTATGGTCCGGAGAACAAAATAATTTCATATAACAACCAAACTCAAGACGGTTTCATATAGTTGTAATGTCTAGTTCACCCTTGAAAAATGGTGCCTGATTAACTCAGTCACAAGGAACCAGTTTGTCAATCGGGAGGTATTTAAACTACCATGGGACATGAGCACTGAAGACGTCCACTCCCGCACTGGCTGGGACAGCCTACAAACAATTTATAAAAAAACGTCACACAGAGTTTGTTTTCAAATGCATAAGAGGACTCACTGTCAACGAATTCAACGACCTGTTCACACAGAGAAGATCAAGCCGGGAAAGAAGAAGGAATCAAGACATTATACTCCCAAGTCCTGAAACCAACATCATCAGGAACTCTCTAAGTTATCGCTGAGCGATAGAATGGAACAGCCTAGACAGTAACGTATCAATGTCAAGCAGCATCGCCATATTCAAACAGAATATATCAAAATTTAATGCTGGCAAAATAATGTTTGACCCCAATGTTGCGGTGACACAACATAGGGATCTCAATTTTTTATATTTTTATATTTTATTCTTAACATAGTGAACTTTTAGCTATTTCTCCCTGTAAATAATTAGATTTAGATCTTTTATATACTTTTTATATTTTTATACACGACCCCACCTACCAGCTCTGCTGATTTTTTAATCGTGGTTAAATAAAGAATTTACTTAGGTCACCAGCTGAGGAAAAACGTTCCAATTTGGGTAAGATCACCCTCAGTGAATGGTTTCCTGGATAAGTGGACTATTTTTATGGTCAGGTTTAGGATTAGACACTGATATATAATGGTAGTAGGACTGGGTGGAGTCCAAGTCAATTTGTTATCAAACAAGCGATTAACAAAATCGAATAAACGCTAAGTGGGAGTCCGATTTGTTGATCACAAGAATGATCATTACAGACAGAATTGGACGACACAACGCTCTGTTGCCAATTAACCATAACTATAACCAAATTTGAGGAAAATAACCATCGGTTAAACGTTTTGGTGAATATATATATAATAATAACAGTTGAGTTTGTTTTTGATCGAGATGCATGAGAAAAGGAATCCATTCAACTGTTCTATTACAGCGCGCGTACTGTCCAATTAATAATAATAATAATAATAATAATAATAATATTTTGACAGGGAGCCCATGTCACATTTGTGTTTTTCAATGGGGCCCTGTAAAGTAAAATAAAAATACAAAACAATAAATCAATTAAAAATAACTAAAATACAATACAATAAAATACACTAAAATAGGGATAAAAACAAGGTTAAAAATCTATCGATTCCGGTTTGTTACTAGTAAAAAGCTATTCTAAAATGTAAAAGTTTAAAAGACCGACTGAAAGATACAAATTAGCTAAAACATGCTTTTTAACTTACTTAAATTAGACGGGTAAACTGTCCAATTACACACGCATGACGCGTAAACTGTCCAATTACACAGGCATGAGGCGTAAACTGTCCTATTACACACGCATGACGCGTAAACTGTCCTATTACACACGCATGACGCGTAAACTGTCCTATTTTAAAATGTCCTAATTATATTGCTAGTGTAAAATCCTATTCGAGCATTTATCCAATTATTTCCCAAATTGGACAGCACAAGTTCCCGTGCACATTATAATTAATACGTAATACGACCATGAACTGTCCAATTTGGGAAATAATTGGACTCAATAAATTCCTCTGACTGCTAAATTGGACTCGGCCTACGGCCTCGTCCAATTTCAGTCCTCGGAATTTTTATCATCCAATGATTTCCCAAATTGGACAGTTCGTAGTCCTATTACTTATACAAATCGGTCCTGCTGATAGCCAATCAGATTCGAGAATTTTGTTATCCAGGTGTTATAGATTTTGATATTGTGGATCGATTTATTATTTCAGGTGACCACTCATCCTCAATATAACCCAAGGTCAATGGATAACGACATAGCGCTTATAGAGCTGGAAAGCGAAGTATCCTTCAATGACAACATGAAACCAGTTTGCCTACCTACAAACAACTTTCCACCTGGAACCATGTGCCTCGTGTCTGGGTTTGGGACGATTAGATCAAATGGACCGCAGTCCAAGACACTTAGGAAAGTAAATGTTCCTATAGTCGACAATCAAAAGTGTGGTGAAAATTACGGTCCCATCTCATACCTCAAGGTCTGCGCTGGATACAATCAAGGAAAAATGGATGCTTGTCAGGGGGATAGTGGAGGCCCATTGGTGTGCCCACAGAATGGAAAGTATTACCTGACGGGAGTGGTAAGCTATGGCATCGGTTGCGCTAAAGCAGGATACCCAGGGGTGTACGCCAACGTGAAGGAGTTGCTGCCTTGGATTGAGAATACAAAGAGTAGTAACTAGTGGTGGCTATGGAAAACGTTAACCTGGAACAGTGTCAAATCCTCAGCCTAAACATTATTGCGAAGCACAAATGGAATGAAATCTGAACTAAATTAAACAAGACACGCCAAAGCAATGGAAGTTATTAATAAATAAAATGGGAGGCGAAGACATGTACAATTACCGTATTTCCTCGAATAAGCGAATAATAGTTTACCAAGGTAGAAAAACACAAAATAGGTGATAATAAACCAAACAGGAACAAGGATGGTTGAGGATGGAGAAGATTAAGACGAATTGCGAACGGCGAACTTGGAAAAATTTGCCAATTTTCTCAAGATGCGCCATCAGTGACGTAGCTCCTTTTTTTGAATAGCTGACTTTGGTGCGTTTCGAAATTGGGAGGATGTTGCACGTTATTATGGGCGCATCTTCACAAAATTGACCGACTTTGACAATAAAAAGCCCAAGCCAATTCTCCGATATGTTTCAGATCAATGTTAAAAATGTCATTAAGCAAGAATTGGGAAAATTTCGATTTATGGCACATGTCAAGTAATGTCATATAGGAGATGGCTACCAAATAGATGTCTGTTCATCAAAAGGTGCCTTTTATTTTCGATTTGTTTAAGTGTGGTGAATTTCGCTACAGCAGTGAAATAAAAATACTTTTTCTGTTGATAGAAAGTATCCAAACTTCTCTATGCGCTTAGGTTTGCGAACGCAAGGAAAGCGCGTAGAGAATCTCAGGTTTCACTTTTGGCCCATTTTGCCTTGTCGAACGCAAAACCGATTTCATTATATTTGTTGAAACAAAATAATTTATCTCTGAGAAACAAACTAATTAGCTATTTATGAGCAGGAAAAAAAGAGAAAGAGAGAGCAATCGATTCTTGATATTTACTCTCTCTTAAAAACCGATTTCCAGTGAAACTTTCAAGGGAGTGGTCGTATGACTGAAGAGGAAGCGAAAAATCAAATGCATGCTTGTGGTTGGAACGCCCACTGTCGAGAAGGGATTTCCCACGGAGTGAAACTATTCCAGCTTTGCCTTGCTTTCATATTATTTTCGTATCCTTTATACTAATTCAAAATCTCAAATTTCATTTCGGTAACATATGTATACATGAAAGCACTTCTCAATAGCTTCCATTTGAATGATCACACAATAGTGACATCATCGCCCGAATAAAAAGTGGAACCGCATTGATTGATTTAAGGTTTGACTCTGGAAGAGAAAGGATTAAAGAAATAGTCTACACTAGTTGAAACCGACAAGAATAATTAGTTTTGAAACGTAAAATACGGTATTTTTAATTTAAGTTTATATTTATTTGCAAGAGGACGAGGATGACTGCTTGCTTGTGGCAGGAACACCCATAACGTGACAGCTTACTTTTTAGGAGGAGACTGAAAAGGAAATAATTTGTCAGATTTTGGTGCCATCATAGGTTGTATATCACCGACAGTAATGATTTTACTGATGTGTGGAAGTGATAATTTTTTTTTCAAGTCTCAATCATTTTAAACTTTACTGCTGTTTTGATGGCTCTTATCATTAAAAAATAAGGGGTGTGTTATATACCTTGAAAGGCATATAATCTTGCTATGTAACACCGGTCAGTATGACAACATGAGGATTAAATAATAAATGTTTCTTTTTTCATATATACAAAACTCTCTGTCTGAGATTACTGATCGCTAAATCAACTTGAAGAGAGGAGAAAGCTATAGAAGCACTGGAAAGGTGTTTGGTGAAAATGAAGCCATTACAGTTGGGTGCTTTCATAATATGTAATTTTCTGCTTTATGCAGGTAAGATACACTAATTAAAACTACAAAGAAAAGGGGGGTTTTGAATGTGAAAGGATATTTCAATTTAAGATACTTCCAAGTAAATCGTTTTTAAGGATCCTCTGCAATATTTCTGATTTCTCTTTCAAGTTCAGTCAGAATGGAATCTGATTCCATTTCCCATAAACTCTCAAAATCTCTAGTTTACTGTATTGGTAGTGGCTTTAGTTATTTTCTCTGAATGATCATAACAGTGAGCCGTTTTACATTTGCGAAGGAGTCAACGCATACGACGAGTTTGACAAAGCATGTGTGATGGCCCACAATAAACTGAGAAAGCTTCACGGCGCCCAGGCTGTTGCGTGGTCAGAGGAGTTGGGTGATGCGGCTCAAGCATGGTGTGAAGAACTCGCATTAAAAGACGACCTCGCACACGACAACAAAACCATGGACACGAAAAACCAGGGAGAAAATCTTGCTGCTATGACTGTAACTGATCCTAAAAGTGATGGTCCTTCTCCCGACCTCTGCAACTTGGCTGTTCAAAAATGGTACATGGAAGAAATTAACTATAACTACCAGACAGGATTGCCTAAAGCTCCTGGAATGCTAATCAAACATTTTGCGCAGGTACACTGATACATGTAATACACACACATATAACACCGTAACATTGTAAATAACTAGAGATACCGCCGCGGCCGGAGCTTGAATCTATTCGGGGTAAACGCCATGTGGCATATTACTGTTTTGCTTTGTACTTCATCAATGTGATGATACAGTTCAAGGGTCTTTGCTTTCCCCATTCTAAAACATTTAAGTAACAGTGTCCTAAACAATATAGTTATTTCCCTAAATGAATTTATAACCACTATAATGTGGTGAAAAATAACTATTTTTCTCCTCACTTATTGCGTTTTCTCGCAAAAGGTTGTCTGGAATAGCACCTTTCAAGTTGGAGCAGGGTCTGCTCGATCCACCGTTCATGGTGACATCATCTGCATTCGCTATAGTCCCCGAGGAGCTGAAGGTGGTCCGGATAGTTTTAAGCAAAATGTATTTCCTAAAATAGGTATGTTAAAAATGTCAAAGTCCATGGTATCTTGATCTGGCCTGGCCAGGGCCATTATACTTTGGGCACTTTACTGCCATCCCATTGCCTCTCTCTAATCAGGAGTATAAATAGGTACCGACGAACTGTTAGGGCATAGCCAGGGATGGACTAGCATCCCTTCCAAAGGGGTGTATCGATAATCCTAGTCACTTCCTGTTACAGAAACCGGTGTTAAGTACCGGTCCTGATGAGCTATCAGGCTCCTAAGCCCTCTCGGTCGCGGGGGCCCAACGTAGTAACCATAACATGCCATAAGGCCACCATTCCCCTCAAAAATAGGTATCTATTGGAAGAAAAATGTCTTAATGAAACGGCTTTTAGTTATTTCTGTTGATCAAAGCTGCGTCTTTTTTTGCTGGGTGTTGCTGGTATGACTTTGGTTAGTTTAATTTTATCCATTTCTGTCCCCATAGCCGGTCCTAACTCCACACCGGTGTTTGCCACCTTAACTGACAAAGGTAAATCGAAATATTGAAGATAAAAATAATGATAAAAGTAGGCATCTATTTGGTCAGTACTTGAAAGATAAGCAATATAGAGAAAAAGACAAGTTAAGAACAGTAGCAACAACGACAAGAGTAAGAAACAAAACATGCAGCAAACAAGATGAAACAAATAAACAAAGTGACACAAACAAATGGTATCATAGGATGTCGTGACATGTCAGTCAAGAGAATTTCATACATTCATGAGTCCATGATGTCGAGCCGGACCAGAAATCCAGTGCATTGAAAATGGGCCTCGAGTTGATGCTACACTATAAATGAAATAGGTAATGGTTTTCTAACGATATAAAAAAGAAATTTAGAGTAGTTCTAAGGTATTGAAAAACAAATAAAACAATATGAATACAGTTTCTTATTATGAACGTGGAAAACCATCTTCTATCTGTAGGTAAATAGCAAAGGAATTTTGTTTTACCAATGGAAGATCACATATCCTTATGCCCTTTACTTTCTCGGGGTTTAGAATTGCAAAATTGACCGGTCAGGTAAAATTCATTGTTACTAACATGACTTCATTGTCAATAACATGTGTAATAACAAAAAAACAATCTTTATTGGCTGTCCTCTCTACTGCAACCATCCTCTATATGTTTTATGACAAGCAAGTGAGTAATACCTTCACATTCCTTTCTGTGGATAAATTTTCACCGGTTTAGTTTTCGCGAACCTTTAACGATGCGCGAAAATAGCGCAAAATAAAACCCACGCGAAAATGAAAGGCATTAGGGTTATTTTCGTAGTATGTTGGTAACTTCATTATCAATGTGACTTTTGTTGCAGTTTTTAATTCAAAGAACATCAAAGGATACAACGGTGGTGGTCAGGGGGGTAGTCAGGGGTACAGTCAAGAAGGGGGAGGGTATGGTGGGAGTGTTAGCTGCGGTGTTGGCAAGAAATCTCGTATTGTTGGTGGAGAGGAAGCGACGCCACAAGAGATTCCCTGGCAGGTTGGTTTCAGAAAAGAGTCCCAGTACAGTAGAACCAACATCTTCTGCGGTGGATCTCTTATTGATAAAAAGTGGGTGGTGTCAGCTGCTCATTGTTTTCAACGGGAGGTGCAGCCACCATTTAAGCTCAAGGTTGTGCTTGGAGAATTTGACACCAACAACGACGAGGGAAATGAAGTGATCATCGGTGTGCAAAAGGTAGAGGAAAGATTCGACTTTACTTACCACTGATTTCATTGCTACGCGACCTTCGAAGTCAAAACTCTGCTGTGAAGTTGGCAATCGTAGTCAGTGCTGTTTTCGGAGGTTTCTCTGTTTGTAAACGACGACAACGGATCCAGAAAAGTTGTTTCCTTTGCAAATGGCGGTAGCGAAGTGTAAAAGTAGAAAGTAGTGGCCTTTCAGTACATTACAATCGTGCGTACATGATTTTGTCGCACGGCAGGAGAAAAGCCATATAAGGTACGCATGATTGACGGAAGTCTATTGCCAAGTGAATTTTGATTTCGAAGGTCGCGTAGCATTGAAATCAGTGGTAATCTTATGATGACTTGTATTTGAGGATTTATGAGGGAGGCGCGGTGGCCTAAAAACTGTTGGACGCCGGACGTCTGAGACTTTCCGAGATCCTTTATGCATTCCGACATAGTGCCTCTTTCCCGACCCGGGCAACCTTGTTATAAAAAAACGTCTCACAGAGTTTGTTTTCAAATGCATAAGAGGACTCTCACTGTCACCGAATTCAACGACCTGTTCACACAGAGAAGATCAAGCCGGGAAAGAAGAAGGAATCAAGACATTATACTCCCAAGTCCTGAAACCAACATCATCAGGAACTCTCTAAGTTATCGCTGAGCGATAGCATGGAACAGCCTAGACAGTAACGTATCAATGTCAAGCAGCATCGCCATATTCAAACAGAATATATCAAAATTTAATGCTGGCAAAATAATGTTTGACCCCAATGTTGCGGTGACACAACATAGGGATCTCAATTTTTTATATTTTTATATTTTATTCTTAACATAGTGAACTTTTAGCTATTTCTCCCTGTAAATAATTAGATTTAGATCTTTTATATACTTTTTATATTTTTATACACGACCCCACCAGCTCTGCTGATTTTTTAATCGTGGTTAAATAAAGAATTTACTTAGGTCACCAGCTGAGGAAAAACGTTCCCATCCTCCAATTTGGGTAAGATCACCCTCAGTGAATGGTTTCCTGGATAAGTGGACTATTTTTATGGTCAGGTTTAGGATTAGACACTGATATATAATGGTAGTAGGACTGGGTGGAGTCCAAGTCAATTTGTTATCAAACAAGCGATTAACAAAATCGAATAAACGCTAAGTGGGAGTCCGATTTGTTGATCACAAGAATGATCATTACAGACAGAATTGGACGACACAACGCTCTGTTGCCAATTAACCATAACTATAACCAAATTTGAGGAAAATAACCATCGGTTAAACGTTTTGGTGAATATATATAATAATAACAGTTGAGTTTGTTTTTGATCGAGATGCATGAGAAAAGGAATCCATTCAACTGTTCTATTACAGCGCGCGTACTGTCCAATTAATAATAATAATAATAATATTTTGACAGGGAGCCCATGTCACATTTGTGTTTTTCAATGGGGCCCTGTAAAGTAAAATAAAAATACAAAACAATAAATCAATTAAAAATAACTAAATACAATACAATAAAATACACTAAAATAGGGATAAAAATAAGGTTAAAAATCTATCGATTCCGGTTTGTTACTAGTAAAAAAGCTATTCTAAAATGTAAAAGTTTAAAAGACCGACTGAAAGATACAAATTAGCTAAAACATGCTTTTTAACTTACTTAAATTAGACGGGTAAACTGTCCAATTACACACGCATGACGCGTAAACTGTCCTATTTTAAAATGTCCTAATTATATTGCTAGTGTAAAATCCTATTCAAGCATTTATCCAATTATTTCCCAAATTGGACAGCACAAGTTCCCGTGCACATTATAATTAATACGTAATACGACCATGAACTGTCCAATTTGGGAAATAATTGGACTCAATAAATTCCTCTGACTGCTAAATTGGACTCGGCCTACGGCCTCGTCCAATTTAGCAGTCCTCGGAATTTTTATCATCCAATGATCTCCCAAATTGGACAGTTCGTAGTCCTATTACTTATACAAATCGGTCCTGCTGATAGCCAATCAGATTCGAGAATTTTGTTATCCAGGTGTTATAGATTTTGATATTGTGGATCGATTTATTATTTCAGGTGATCACTCATCCTCAATATAACCGAAGGTCAATGGATAACGACATAGCGCTTATAAAGCTGGAAAGCGAAGTATCCTTCAATGACAACATGAAACCAGTTTGCCTACCTACAAACAACTTTCCACCTGGAACCATGTGCCTCGTGTCTGGGTTTGGGACGATTAGATCAAATGGACCGCAGTCCAAGACACTTAGGAAAGTAAATGTTCCTATAGTCGACAATCAAAAGTGTGGTGAAAATTACGGTCCCATCTCATACCTCAAGGTCTGCGCTGGATACGATCAAGGAAAAATGGATGCTTGTCAGGGGGATAGTGGAGGCCCTTTGGTGTGCCCACAGAATGGAAAGTATTACCTGACGGGAGTGGTAAGCTATGGCATCGGTTGCGCTAAAGCAGGATACCCAGGGGTGTACGCCAACGTGAAGGAGTTGCTGCCTTGGATTGAGAATACAAAAAGTAGTAACTAGTGGTCGCTATGGAAAACGTTAACCTGTAACAGTGTCAAATCCTCAGCCTAAACATTATTGCGAAGCACAAATGGAATGAAATCTGAATTAAATTAAACAAGACACGCCAAAGCAATGGATGTTATTAATAAATAAAATGGGAGGCGAAGACATGTACAATTACCGTATTTCCTCGAATAAGCGCCCACGCTCTAATAAGCGCCCTCCCCGAATAAGCGCCCACCCCTCGGCCAAAATAGCAAATAAGCGCCCCCTCGAATAAGCGCCCCCCTCCCCTTCACTTTCTTAAATAGTAAGGATATCACAAGGAAAGCCTGTTTCTATTGTCATCTGTACGTACAGTGTATACCGGGACTACGGTGTTCACATAAGAAAGTTTAACAAACGAAAAACATTTGTTTTCAGATGAACATTTAGCCAAACTAAAGTTACAGTTGAAAAAAAAAAACTTAATAAGCGCCCCCCTCGATTAAGCGCCCTCCTTTGAATAAGCGCCCCACCCCCCCACCCCCCCCCCCTCCAGACAGACGTTTCATTACACCTGCAATTTGAGGAGTATTAAAAAGAGAGACTCCTCTTATCTCCTCTGATACAAGGCGCTAATGAGATGCTATCTCTCTCTGTATACTGTCGCTGTAGATGTTGTTGCAGATGCCGGCCCTAGTCCGTCCTTTTAACAAGTTGTGGATAGCCCATCTTCTCTTCCCCTCGACGGTTCTTTACATATGGGACCTCTCCAGCCCTATCAAGCTGGTCGCCTATGGCACTACCGAAAAGTCGAGATCATGACTGACTCACTTTTATTGCGTAGTATCACCTTTCGAATCTCTCGCGTCTTCCATGCACATATTGTTCACCAAAATACCCAGTTTTCAATACGCTCTTCTCGTGTTCACCAGAAAATCGCGCACATGATGAACCAGTTCCAGACTGTGTACCGATCTCCAATTCCTTTTTCTCAGAAACTTGTGGAAGAAGCAAGAGCGAAGCGAACCGGCCCGAGCGAACCCTGGGGGCTAGCAATTGGAGAAAGAAGGTCTTCTTTATAACTTATGACAACTTTTTCTGTCGGGGAAACTATTTTTGGCCAATCTTCTTTGAGGACAATATCGTGAAAGATAACGTGTTCCGCGCTTGCGAAGGTGAAACACGAAACGCTACTATGGAATCCAGTTTCTTACACCTGAAGAAATGACAGCCAATCAGAAGTCCCGTTCTTTTCATATTTTTTTCTATGGCGAAAAGAAAGCAAAGCGGTGAAAAAAGAAGTGTTTATTGCCGGAGTAGACTACAAGCAGTCGCCTCTTTCAGCCTCACATCAACGCAGGAGCAGAAATTTATTAGTTATGAAAGTCAACCGGTGGTAAAAACGGTTTCATGAATCTCCTGTTCGGCATAGCATAGCCATAGCATAGCTTCATATGATGGTTGAACAGCTTACAGCCGTGCTAAAAACTTAAACAGTTAAGTGTTGCGTGTTTACAGTTTTAGGCCTTCATAATCAGTGTGGTTATGTTGTAAATTGGCTTATTTTTGCTCAGACATAATTAAAATTAAGAGCAAAAAGCGATGACAATTTTGGAATTTTTTTGCAAAGTAATTATTTTACGTGTTAAAACGGCCGACGCACATTTTCACATTGTATTGTCAGAATTGCTCAGATGTTTCAGAAATTATTCATGACTTGTCATCCCATTTTTTTTTCTTGTTTGTCTTGGAAAGCATTTATCGTGATTTGCCGCTTTATATGTTAACTTTTAATTAGTGAAAAGATTGCCTAACGAGGGGAAAAGACCCGATTATGTTGAAATCTTCGGTTAGAAATCCTTTAAATACTTTTGCGCGGAACTTACGTATAGTATACGTAGATTGAAAAATATATTAAATTTGTCTTAACCGATGAAATTAGACTTGCTTGCCGCGTCTAAAATCTGAGTAATTCAAGAGTAAGTGTGGGTGATTTAAGTGTGGGTGATTTAACCCATTTTGTCTAAAGAATACTTCTAATTTGTTGAACAAATTGATTGCGCTTGTTAACACCTTTTTTATTGTAAATATACCTTCATAATTTAATTAGTTCCATGGTTCGTGTTCAGGAAAAAGCTTGTTTATTGATATACTTGTCCTCCGAGGCAACTGGATGCAAGCAATAAATACAGTAAAAGAAAGCTCTTATATAATAAGGTATAGTATGCCAAGAAACCAACTGATTACTTCAGAACATTTAGGAATATCTAGGCAATGCAAAAATAACATGCTTGCAGCTGACGTTAGTTCTAGTTTAAGTTTAAGCACTTGAGAAGGTAATGTCAAACCGTATAGTCCTTGATCTTTGTTCACAAGTAAACCCGACTGAAAGAAGAGAATAGTTAAAGAAACCACAGCAACTACGAAGTCGTAAAATTCAGGAGGACTACATTCATGACAGTTAGTTTTCAGTATTACAAATTATTCCATATCTGCAATAAGCTATAAACACCAAGCTTAGCTTACTGCACGCATATTGGCACAAACGACTTTAAATAATGAAGAAGTTTAGAAAACAAAGTTCGTACCTGGGTAAATTAACTGAGTAAATTTGGGCATAATATATTGAGTCAATTTACAATGATTTGAATTTCAATTGTATACTCATAATATAATGCACAGAATTTCAGAAGTTATCAAACAAGAACTGAGATTTTTCTGTTTTTGTGAACTCATAGTTATTATTGTGATATCAGTTGGAAGCAACACATTCCATTTGATAAATTTTAATAATTAGGACATTCGAGGAAATTACTGTATTTAGTTCCTCTTTCGTGTCATTCCACAAAGGGTGGTGCAAATGTTCGAAAAATTTAAGTGTGAGAAACTCGGTGTTTTGAAAAATCTCAAACGTAGTATGTGCACATGTATTGAAAAGCTGGTAACAGGGGGCGATCGTGTCTATAAGGATAAACGTTAGCCGCCAGGCAAGAGGTTAAAGATGAAGTAGGTCCTTTGTACCGTAGAGACAAAAAAATGGATGAACTGTGTAGCGCAAATGTAGGTCGATTATAAAACTAAGCAGTTGTTTTGTTGTGGGCCAAAAACGTTTAAACAACGTGAAGAAACCATACGTTTCGAGGCTGCTGCCTCTTCTTCAGTGGTAAAAGTGCAACTTTGTACAGTCCTGTACTGCACTCCACTACAGTTAACTGCTTTTGGAAGTAAACGGCTAAAACGGCTGTAAAAGTGCATGAATATCTCCGCCAAAATGGATGATTCACAAGAGGTGAAGTTTACAGTTTAGCTTTTTGAAAAGAAAAGGTATGAGCTAATGCATGGAACTATTCTTTTAATATAATTTACTGATTCCTTTGAACGTAAAGTTAACAATATTTTAAATGTACACAACATTTTTGTGTTAGGCGCGACAGAAAACAACGACGAGTAAACATCTTTTCATTCTGTTAGCCTGTCGGTAGCAACCAAAGATGTTTTGGGAGCGCTAAGCTGCATGAAAACTGATTGAACGCGAGCGGAAAAGAGGGCGGCTCCAGTGAAAAACCACCAGCTATAGAAAGCCTATACCCTGTCGAAGGCTTAGTATATTTGTGCTTCAACTTTTTTGAATGGGAAATAAGGATTACTTTTGCTTGACATTTTCGGCAAAACCGAACTGATATCAGTTAAATTAACTTTGGAGCCATCGATATTTGAGCGAATAACACCGTTCTGTGTATAGGGGAAATAACTGTTGATTTTGTTTAATAGTTTTGTCTCCACGATTCTTTGTTATGCTGTTAACAACACCTAGTATTCTGAAAAAATCAAGAGCAGATAAACATATCACCTAATTGTATTCGATACTAAGTCACCAGCTGTCTTACCAACTTCAGGATTAACTCAATGTTTGACGCAAAAGGGTGTTTTTCAAAAAGGCGGGATTTCGTATTATGATTCCATAATTTGGTTAACAACATTGATCGGTCACTATATAGGAACCACAGTTGTCTTGGTTAATTCCAACCACAGTGCTTTTACCATCTATTCTGTTTTAGAACATCCATCAGCATATTTTATCAAATACTGGAATTTTCTTTCATGTACTTTTCAAACACATCACCCTCTGATCTAATTTAGAATGAATATATCAAGCACCTGCTTTATCTTTCCAAACAAAACCATAGAAAAGTTTATTTTCTAAGATTCTTGGAGACCTGAATTAGGGTATCGCAACTGAGGTCTTGCTGAACAATTTCAACTGAGGATTCCACTTTCCACAAATTGCGCGTCTTCTATTTCGATTGACTTTACAGCAGTACATGAAGCTAAAAATCGACGGTTTGTTGTACTAAAAAATGTATACTTTATGGCCAAAACCTTTTAACTAATCACAGAAATTTTATTGTTTCATAAATATAATTAACATGGAGACTAAAGATAGAAAGCATAATTGAAGGCAAGAACGCTATTTCCTACATTGATTCAGATCACATCAATGAGGGTCATCAAACGATTCTGTTACTTTTTCATTATTGATTTTTATTCTCTGAATATTTTGTTCTATTTATAGATATACATTTTTTTGTAATACAGCGAGTAATTTGTAAGCCAAACGGTGAAAGGGGGTGCAATTTGGTTTTGTGTTCTGAAACACGAGGTAAAATCAGACTACTTTAATGTCAAATTAAATCGTTACGGAATCGATAAGTAAACCTCAATTTTCTCCTCAGCAAGTATTTTCTTTTCAGGACGAGTCGGCCTAGGCTTAGCTACAAAAATCCGAGAAATTTTTCGAGATTTTTAGATGCTGAAAAGATTTTTAGAAAGTCTGGAGATTTCTAGGCGAATTTAGCAAGTTCAAAGATTTTTAAAATTTTGAGAGCCAGAAAAATCTGTAAAATAAGAGATACGAATAAGAATAATGATGTTTTTAAGCACATTTAAGAAACTCAATGCGCTTATAAAGCTGGCATGAGGCTTCTGAGTGTTCATGGCTTCATGCCCAGCGGTTTCACCATTCAATTATGTATCCCAGAATTCTGTTGTAGTAATGAAAAATTTTGATATTTTTCGGAACATTTTTGAGATTTTTAGGACAAATTTTGAGATTTTTACAACTTTTTTTGAGATTATCCAGATAGATTTTTAGGCGATTTTTCGGGATTTTTGTAGCTAAGCCTAAGTCGGCCATCATATTGCTTTGTCAGATGATTTGGATTGCGTGGTTACTCAGTGTAGTTCTTTCATTGGTCAGCCAGCGTTCGTGTGCAACAGCGTCCACGTGCGACACACATGATGATCACTGTCACACCGGACGGTCCATTCTCAGCAAAGCTCTTATTGGATTCACCTACCGGATCCTAGAGAAAAAGAATCCTATTGAGTGTTACCAAGCATGTGACGCAGATTTCATTTGCCAAAGTTTTAACTACGTCATGTTGAAAGAAAAGTGTGAACTCAACAACCGGACGAAAGAAGCGAGGCTTGGGCATTTCGTCACAGATAAAGATCGGTTTTACGTGGAGCGAATTACAAATCGAGGTAGTGTAATATTATTAATAATAAATGAAAAGAATGTCTACACAGGAATTTTACAAATATTGTTTTAAACATTCTTCTTGTACACTATGTGAATCATGGCAATAATGGTTACTTGCGCATGCGCAGTAGCCATAAAGACATTATAGCGTAGAGCACACTCTGGTAGCCTGCGAATTCAGCCGACTTCCATCGCAGGCTAACCGGCTCTGGAAGTTACATAGCACAGACTTTGTCTCAATGTAAAAGAGACTCCGAAATACATACACTTTTGATACTGGCTTGAGCTGACTTCACCCCCAAGTACATAAGAGTGTGGAACATATAACGCTTATAACAAACCTCATATGGTCAAGAAAAGAAAAGTGTCGTTTAAAATAATTGAGAACTGAAGGTCTCCTTTCAAATTTCAATAACCCTGGTTTGGAGATGGAGGTCAAGTAAAATCTGTTGAGAAGGAAGGGTGTACAGAGACCACTTTCAGTTTTCTCTACATATATGTAAACTCACTTGCCACCGTGTATATAGAGCATGCGAAAACCCTGTTTTGAACCGACTGGTCATTTCTTGTAACGCTTAAATGCTTGGTGTGGTGACTAAGTTGTTCTCCATATACACAGGCCCTAACGTTATTGATTAATGAGTGATGGTCAATTAAAGTTCATGGAGCATTTAAATTCGTAGGAAGCCACAAAAACACGCACATGTACACTGCTGATCCGACCAAAATGGGGCACTGAATACAGTGGAAGCTCCCGTAAGCGGACACCCTCGGGAAGCAGAAAAAGTGTCCGCAACTGGAGCTGGCCGCTTACGAGAATGTGTAAATACAGAGTTTGTATGAGCTAGAGTCCAAACAGAGTTTTGTCAAGACGGCCGTAAGTAGAGCTGTCCTGTCCGCTTACGAGCCTGAGTGTCCGCTTAGAGAGATTCGAATGTATCATAGTTGAGAATTACATGCATGATGCACATCCGTTGCCTCCTGCCGCCTCATATAATATTTAATGATAACATTTTTCTTATCAGTAAAACTGGGATCAGTTCGAGAACTGCCAGCATTCTCGTGCAATGAAATAAAGAGAGTGAAGGCGACAATATGGTCAGCGGTACCTATTGGCTGAAAGCCAGTAATTCTGTGGCACCACCGTCGCTGGCGTACTGTGGCATGATATCTCAAGGTGAGGCTTTTCAAGTTTTACTACCAGTAGCTCGCGTATACAACACATTACTCCAGCAAAAACTTGGCCAAGTGATCGGTGCTTTAGTCCGTGATTGTTTGGGTACGGGGATGTTGAAAGAGGTTACAGTCCCGTCATTTCGATCCCGGCAACATCCATTTTGTTGGATGAAAATGTAAAACGTTTGAACACTGTAAAACGTACGCGTTGGAACGTAAAACGTTGGAACATGTTGAAAGATGTGGAAAGAAATGATGGTATATATTTTTTTAAGCTTGGCAGAAATATGAGAAAGATATTATTCTGTCAGTGACACAAGCTAGTCGGAAAAAAATTCCGAGTTCCCCCAACAGGAGTCGAACCTATGACCTTCCGCACACCGGTCGGACGCTCTACCACTGAGCTACAGGAGACTCGTGGGAGCTAAGGCCATATAACTAGGTTCAAAGATGAACCTAGCCGATGTTGAAAGATGTTGGGCGAAAGTTTGACTCAAGTCGAACTTCGTCCAACATTTCAGTGTAAAACCGTGTGCACGTGGAACTATGTTGCAACAAGACACAACAATTCTGGATCAAAATGTTGAGACCATTAACAAGGGCTTTAGGAATCAAGAATATGACACCGTACGCGCGTGTTGTACGACGAGAGTGGAATAATTGTTTTATAATATACTCACCACAGGATATTGCAAATTAAATTACCGGGGAAAGAACGAAGGAACAAACAGAGGAAAAAATGACATTTTTATTATTTTGAAAAACATTGCATGTGTGCACGTGCCAAATTAAACTCGTAATTTGTCCAAACTCGTGATTAGCGGGCTTTCCAAATAAGGTAATAATGGTACATTGCCTCATATCCCTCGAGTAGGGAACCAATCAGATTGCCCAAAATTGCAATATCCTGGGGTGAGTATTATTATAGTCAATATTATAATATACTCACCACAGCATATCGTAATTTTGGACAATCTGAATGGTTCCCTACTCAAGGCATATGAGGCAATGTACCATTACTACCTTATTTGGGAATCCCGCTAATTACGATAAATATCCCATTTTCTCTCAGTTTTTTCCTTCCGTTCTTTCTCCCAGCAATTTTTAATTGTAATATCCTGTGGTGAGTATATTATAAAACAATTATTCTACTCAATCTCGTCGTACATGAACTCATAGCCAACTCGGCTACGCCCCGTTGGCTATGAGTTAATGTACGACTCGATTTCGTGGAATAATTGTTAAATATTGCCGGTCCAATATTCTCTGTTATATTGACTTTTTCTATGTAAAGTTCAGGTTTTTAAAAGAGTCGATTACCCTGCTCCTGCATGGTCAGGTTCAGTTGTTTTGAAAGTTCGGTAAGCACACTGTTCCTAGCACACTGGGAACACAATGACTTACTTCAATCTTAATTTAACGATCCCAGACAACAAAGCGCGCTAGGCTGAAATTATTCCCAGTGTCTCCGAAGCCGATCCTGGAGTGGCTCTAAAACCAGATAAGTAGCTATCCAGTGGATAAACAAAAGCATCCATGTGACTACAGGATCACCATCCTCTGTTTGTGTGATTTTGACCTTTTCACTTAAAAAATGATCGCGATTGAATGATTGATTGATTGATCGATTTATTGATTGATTGATTTATTTATTGATTGATTGATCGATTGATAGATTGATTGACTGATTGATTGATTGATTGATTGATTAATTGGTCGATTTATTGATTGACTGATTGATTGATTGATCGATCGATCGATCGATTGATTGAATTATTGATTGATTGATTGATTGATCGATTGATCGATTTATTGATTTATTGATTGATTGATTGATCGATCGATCGATCGATCGATCGATCGATCGATTGATTGATTGACTGATTGATTGATTCATTGATTGATCGATTTATTGATTGACTGATTGATTGATCGATTGATTGATTGATTGAATGATTGATTGAATGATTGATTGAATAATTGATTGATTGATCGATCGATTTACAGTACAGTAAAGAAACACGTGTATCAAGATGCACAGCCTTAAGGTGGCTGAACACAGTTTACAAAACTTTGGAGTATTTATGCTTTATTTCGCTTTCACGTCCAAACCGTTTCAGCTAACGAGCTCAATGTCGGCAGGATTCAAGATAAGCATCTGGAGTTTTAATTGTTGCACGTTGCTTAAGTCTATGTTCAGTTACCATGGCAACCAAGCTAGCTATAAAACGACTAAAAAGATGGAGTTTTTTTCGATCTCAGACAATTCAGTCGTTAGATTTTTCTCATTGATGGTGTGTAACAAACGTGGAAAAATTCTGACATTTCAACACTGATGTAAATAAAGATTTAACAGACATAATTTTTATTTTTCGTGGTGTAATGTTTTTACATTATGTCCAAGAATATTTCAAAATTCCTCTGTTAAATTTCAGAATTTTTAGGCCACTTACTTGTTCTCTGAAGTATTTCCTTGCCAAATTTCATGAAATTCTAACGACTAGTTCTTAAGAAATCGTCGCATTTCCGAAACCCCCCCTAAAGCATTCAGTCTCAATTTTTGATTAAGTACGCATGCGCTGCATTTAAATAGTTTCTCGCGACAACGATGATAAAGCTGCAAAATGGCTGGGTTCTTTGAGTTCTGACTTTTTCTGACATACTGTTCTAACAAAACTTTTAACAGCGAACAGACTGTGTAATTTCTGAGCACTTTGTAATCCATATAGAACCAGCAGGGAACAAATAAAACGATCGCTGTATCGGTGCCATGTTTTTCCCCTCAACCATCGTGCGCGCGCTACATCGCGTCAGGCAATGAAAATTGCAGAGCGCGCGCAAACTGTGTTCGGCCACCCGAAAATTGCACATCTTTAACTTGCATATTATATTATTATTAATAAACAGTTTGTGTTAAAATCTTATATGATTCATGAATCGTATATGTAAAACTTCATTTCAACAGAAAGCAGTAGAAGCCTGGGCACCATTCAAGAGTTTTTAGTTCCCAATACCTCTCGGTATTCCATTACAGCGTACGGAGCCCGAGGCGGGACACATAGCTACAATTATGGTTATCGGCCTGGGACATACTTCGGTGGTAAAGGCGCAAAGATGCAAGGAATATTTAGCCTTAACAAAGGAACTGTACTAAAACTAGTAGTGGGTAAAAAAGGGGGGAATTCAGTGGAAATAAAAGGAGGGATATTTACCACAAAGACGGCAGCGGAATTGGGGATGTCAGTAGAGGACAACGCCGGAACAGGGGGAGGGGGAGGAAGCTTTGTTTATACAGTAAATAACGACCTTTTGATAGCAGCCGGAGGGGGAGGGGGTGCATCTGGGGGGTACCATGGCATAGATGGTCAGTCTGGAACAGACGGCACCAGTAGCGCGGGGTATACAAGTTCTAATAATAGAAAAGGAGGGATGGGGGGTCATCCCGGTGAATGCAATACTCAAGGGGGGAACTGGCATGGGGGAGTGGGTGCGGGCTGGCTCGGTCAAGGCTGTACAAGAGTTAAAATAAACAATGGTAATGCTGGAGGTTCACGTGGCCAGAGATGGGGTCGGAGGATGGGCAGGCAAGATGAACAGTGGAAAGTACGGAGGACCTGATCCAGGGGCATCGGGTGGGTTTGGTGGAGGGGGAGGGGGCTCGGAAGATAACGGATCATCTGGAGGAGGTGGGGGTTATTCTGGGGGTGGAAGTGCCTTACGAAGTCATCACGCCGGAGGTGGTGGGGGTTCATATTGTGCAGGTGATAGCTGTTCAGGCGTCACGGGTGGCAATCCGGATGATCATGGGTTCATACTTATCGAAGAAAAGCCTTAAAATAGGATTCCGTGAGCTAGGACACAATTTCCTTTTTTATTTATTTAAAGGGCCTGTAGCAAGATAGTGCGCAAGTCATTTTGCAATATCCAATTAACTATCTTCACTAAGAAAACCTTAAAATACAATAGCTCAGTTCAGATTAATCTGTGATCAGACGCTCTTAATTTTTAGGGAAAAAGACGCCTGATCGCAGGTTAATAAGTTAAGAAAAAAATTGCCATGACAGTAGTAATTACTCATAAGGGAGTCCGGAGGATCAAATCAAATTTAAATTATATTCCTTTGTAAAGGCTGAATTTCGTCCTTCTCGGAGTTTTATTTTTTACTTTCAAAACCAAGTAGTAATCATTTTATAGTGGTTAACTTTTTGATATCATCTTGAGATCAAAGCTGCATGTGCACACGTGACATGCCTTGCAAGCCACATGTCCTTTGCTTGCTTAAAATAAAATATTAATTAATTCGGTGATTACTTCACTGAGGGTCTAAGTGAATTTCAAAGCAAGTTATACAACCACGTTTTCATTCAAATTTCGGGGCGAGTTCCGTATAAAAGGGACGGAGGTGATCATTTGGTACTGATTAGTGTGTCTAAATCCAAAATGACCGCCGTTAGAGTTAAAAAATAAGACTGGAACTACATGTCTGAGAAAGCAATCCTTCTAATTGAAAATATCAGTTAATGTTTTGTTTAAAAATTGGTGTTCTAAGGGGTGAAAATTAATTCGACCGAGCCACGCTCATTGGTACGAGATTGGTACTGCTATTAGAGGTTCCTTTCCAAATTTCAGACAATCACCCCCCCCCCCCCCCCCCGATGACTTTTACATGGGAGTCCCCCCGGTAGAAATTATCCCAAACTTGATTTATATTGGACCGACAGAAATCTTGTTAAATTCCGTAGTGTGACCATCTGCGCTTATCTTACTACTTTCTAGTATTTCTTTAGCGATTTGTTTATCGTTCCAAACCCATTATTGGGTTGCATTCGATTTACGGACCTGTCTGTAACAAAGGGTCTAAAACAGCATTGCCTAGTCACTATTAGTGATTTGTATGGGCGTAATTAACACAGTAAAGTTGACTCAGGATCACTCAGGCTCCCGATAACTCGAACCTTCAAGGAAAATCGAAAAAAGTTTGACTTATCGGGAGTTCGAGTTATCGAAGGTAAAATTAGTAAGAAATGACCTACATGTATATACGTAAAAGTAAAACAAATTTACTTTGAGTTAGTATAACTAGTCATAGAGAAATGATGAACATAACATTTCCGTGTGCTGCGTGGCACTTGTACTTATAAACAAAAAGATAATTAAAAGTTCTCGCACGCGAGTGTTCAGTGCCATAAATGTGATAAGTCCAAACGTTTCGGGCTTAGCCCTTCATCAGTGGAAAGTCAGTTGATGTTCGTCATAGGCAACGTAAGTATAACAGAAGTTTTGACTGACGCTGTGTACATTTTGTGATTACTTTCTCTGCATTTGTGAGATGTTTTATTAGACTGCAAGCAGTCTCTTACTTTTCGTATATTTTTCCGTGTCGCGAGAGGAAAGCGACAGGTGTATGCGAGTCCCCATCCTGGGGGTTGTTGTGTGTGCCGCCCGCTTCTTTAAACTCTTTCCTGTTTTCAGACCAAAATATGCCTGATTTAAAGGGACACTGTCCCGGCGTATTTGCTCAAAACTGTTATAAATGCATGAAATGGTCCCTAAATCTATCAAAGAAGAACTTAGTAAACTCTAACTAACTGATAAAAAGCAATTTCTTCAAGAAATTCCACACTGCAACAAAATTTTTGTAAAATTTCAAAGATTTCCGAGCCAAATTTGAAACTTTGAAAAACTGACATCCTGACGTTTTTTCAAAAATCCATATTGCAATCCATTTCCATCCTCGCTGTCGTTCGTCATCCTCACTTCCTAATGGGTTCCTGTCATTTGTCGAGTGTTATTCTACAGAATCAAACCATTATTGATCAACTTCCTATGATCTAGATATGTTTCTGAGCTTCCCCAAATCATGCTAAAATCAGGACAGTGTCCCTTTAATTCCTACCCAATTTCAGACCTGCAGGGCCCGGTTGTTCAAAGGACGATTAAGTTAATCCAGGATTAGTGTGAATATTGATTTCAGTTTTGTAACGTTTCAGTGAGGTTTTCTGTTTATATTTTTTGTCCTTCAGTTTTGACTTTGAGTAATCTCAAACTCTACACAAATTTAGCAGTGAAAGATACTATACAAGAGAAATTTAAACCTCTATTATTTTTTAATCCTGGATTAACGTTAATCGGCCTTCGAACAACCGGGCCCTGATCCTTGAAAATTGCCCCTTTTCACTGAAGCCAAAATGGCAAACATCTACAGTCTGTATACCCTATTTCAGACATACCTACTTTGAGCCGGACCAAAATGTTCAAAATAAACACCCGTTTTCAGACCAAAACGTCTCAAAACCATACCCTTTGGGGCGGCACATACTGTACCTATATAGGGAAGTTCCCCCCGGGTGTCCCAATATCTTCTCGTCTTCACCGTAGATCATTTCGGCTCTTGCGTAGGAGGCTAAAGAAACAAAGTCGACTTGTCGCAGTCTAGTCTAACGATATAAGCTCAATAGTAAGATCTGATCTCAGTCTTACCAGCTTAAATTATCTTAGTTGTCAAATATCGACGCATAAATATTGTGCTTCATTTTCTTCTTCTCATTTTTTTAAACTTTATTTGAATGAATGAATTTGTTCTCTATTCTAAGCCTTCTCCCCACTCCCCTAACAATAATAAATGTAAGTCTTGTCATTACAAGAACAACTCTTGTATCGATACGGAGTGCAACTTTTAATTCCAACATATACTGTATTGCTTTACATGCGGTGATCTGCGGTATTAATTCCATGTAGTTTCCAGCACTGTTGTAAATGATTTTTCTATACGCACTGATGGCTAGTTTCTATTTGAGTCTAGTTCTTCTTTTAACTTATATAAACGTGCAGCAGGTCAGCGATCACATAAAAGCATATAACTGCCATGCAGAGTTCCGTTTCTTTTGATTCACGTTGCTCAGCTGGAGGTCTTTTTACTCGACAGCGGTGGCGTTACTGTTTGGAGACTTCTTACTGACGGCATCCTTGCTGGGCAGGGACCATGCATCTGTCCTCGAGGAACGACTTTCATTTTTGCATTCACATTCAAGCCGAGATAAACTGAAGTCGCATCCGTGCCCTTTCTCGTAATGCTTGTTGTTTGCGTCGGCAGTCATCTTAAACCCTGTGTCTTGTTTCAGAGCTTTGTATTCAACGCACGAGCGTCCTTTACAAGAGCACCAGAAACCTCTATAATGGCAATCGCTGTCGTTGTGGCACCCTTCTGCAGCGAGAGAACACGTATATTCTGGATACCTTGGGTTCGAATTTTTGGCGTAGTCGAATTTCTGAGTTTCCACCCCTCCACTTTCTTTGTAGTCACAGCCATAATTCAAGTAGCCAAGGTAGAAGTACTCGAGGTTTGCAGCTCTGATGTTGTTATCAGATCCTCCCTTGAAACGAGTTTGTAGAATGTTCCAGATCGCTCTGAAGGTGTGTTCAACAGGTGAGGGTGAATCGTCGGCTTCATTCATAAGTTGCTCAATCAGTTCTTGCGTCCTCTCGTTAACCAGCTTGCTTTTTGTTTCTCTGCGTCCTCCTATGGTGTACCGTTTTTCGCTCACGCTCATCTTGCTTGCTCTAGATAATTCATTTTTACTGACATTTGAACATGCAGAGACACCAAGCATTCCAACCGATGTAGGGCCTGCGAACGAGGCACAGGCTTTCACTTGAAGATCTCTTTCACTGTAGGATTTCGAGCTCTCCGCAAATGTCATTTGTCTAATGCTTGATCCATACGTAGTAGATGTTACAACATGTGAGCCGTACGAGATCAGGAAATTACGATATGGTTTCCAGGAATTCTTCAGCCAGGGTTTCTCAATTTCTAACGGCAATAGTTCGAGGTCTTGAACAAATCGTGTCTGTAAGGTCGAGACTTGATCATCTTCTAAGCAATTTTTTTTCACATGGATCTTCGCTGTCAACGCCTGTACGATTAAGGATGTCCCACTCACGTTAGATGTCTTTGTACTGGTGCTTTCTGTTGCAACATCCAGAGTAGCGCCCAGAGAATATGCAGACTGCAATGAAGGACCCAAGCTTGATTGGGTGCCCAGTGATTTGTAGAAGGCCTTGTTGTTTGCATAATATTCGAAGCGACTACTTGAGGATTTTAAGGTTGTATTTTCTAAGCATTTTGAAGGGAGAGGCTCAAAAATGCTTGTTTCGTGATGTATAATTGACTCCGCCAGTAAGTTGGTCTTTCGAAGATCTTTCACTGTTCCCAACTCCTCCTTTTCGCTGGCAGTGGCTTTACATGTTCCGCTGAACGTGACTGTCAGGCAAATGAACAACAGAAAAGGAACACACATTTCTGGCTACTTACGGACAGATGTGGTGATTTAACGCAATTCTGAAAGACATTATGGTTAAGGAAGAAAAACTGAGTAAACTGAGTAATTGAAATTCAATATCATCAGGAAATCGTGTGAGTAAAATTTTCCGGGAGCACGCAATATTAATTTTCATCCTTGTTTTTAAAAGAAATTTCATCATCATCATCATGTCCATCTCTTCTAGTGGAGAACTAAGCTGGGTACCGCCTCCATATTTGCCCTTCTTCTAACTTTCTCGTTTGTGATCTTATGCATGAACGTATCCAACTTATTCTCATCCGTTTGAGTAATCCTCCATTTTTCGCACCCATACTCAAATAAATTTAACTAAGCTTATTTATTTGCTAGTATTTCTAAACAGGGTGCAATAAGTTTTCAGTTTTTGTTTTGTTTTTTCTTCTTTCATCATTGTTTATGGTTTTGCTTGGGCCCGTTTGGACATTTTCGCACGAGCCATTTTACATGTGGTACATTGTGTAATACGGATTTTGAAAATCTTTAGCATGTTGCTTTCACTTACGTACTATTTTTACACAGATAACTGCTAGCTCTATTATCTCAATACTTGCTATCTCTATTACGCTCAATAACTGTATATTATTTTCTATTTGGTTTAGTAAATTTTGTATTTGTACTATTATAGAGCACGCGTGGTTTTGACTTTTCAATTTTATGGCATGGAATTGAACACTACATAGAACAAGCTGGGCCGTTTTGAATGTTAAATTATACGCCTAAAAATGTTATTCAAATAATCATTTTTATAAAATAATCAGTGTAGAATAAAATTTGGCAAAGAGAATAAGCAGTAGATGCCGAGTTAACCCAAAAAAGGAAATCGAAACTAACTATGTTAAAGTTATTTTCTACTAACCTTAGGTTGATCGACTCTTCTGATGTCTCCTGATCTGTGTTGCGCTCTGATATGAAAGATACCGCGTTTGTTTTCACAGAATATAGCTCGTTAATTTGGAATTCTTAGCTCATTCAATGTTAGCACGCAGGTTACTTTGTGTAAGGTGCGGATAGGCTCTTTGAAACAAGGTTCTTGAGATTAAACTGTTCAATAGACGAAAAAATGAAATTCTATGTTAGTGATTTTTACTGGTACCCTTTTTCCATCATATAATTACACACTTTAAAAGCACTTTTCAGTTCACAAAACATGTGTTTAATTGTTATCGGACAAAAGCCCTTATTTAATGACTGATGAAATTGAATAATTACAGTCGAACCGGATTTTCTTTTCCAACATCTTCACAATGTTGTAGCGCAATGTTGGAATATTGATTCACAGTTTGCTCAGAGCAACTTGCAAATTCACTGAATTCGAATTTGCTCAGTCGAGCAAACCAGTGTAAGTTTTCGGCAATTATGTTGTCCTTAAATTACAACCGACTTCCAAATTGTAACTTAATTCTATTTCACTGGTATCAAATCAATCTTACCTTTTTATATACATTTCATAAGAAAGACTAAAATAAATATACATTTTTATTCGTTTTCAAGAAAATTAGCATGAGTTATTTTGAATGTATCGCTTTTTAAACAAACGAAAATCGAAAATTGGTATAAATTTTTAATATCTCTGCCAACAAATGAAAATTGAAACTGATGTACATTCCTCGATACAACTATTTATAAAGGAGAACAATTCAGGATTAAATCCATCCTAAACATCCATATCTTCATTTACAAGCCAGCTGAAACTTTTCACATTTCACCTCGAGCCACCAACCATGCAGGCGTGTAAAGAAATTTAATTAAAGGGGAAGCAGTTTTGTTATCTATATTGGCTGCTAATAAAGAACCAATTTTTATTTTCATTTGCTGACAAATATTGAAATAACTCTTGCTAAAGGAAAACGAATAAAAAGGCATGTATTTCGACCTTTTAATATTTGTCATAAAATGTGTAAAAAGGTAAGATTATTTGATTTATATTCAGTAAAATAAAAGTTAAAATTTGAAAGTCGCCAATAATTTAAGGACAATGAACTAATTCTTTACAAGGGAAACAGAACTTTCACAATTTCCGGATCAGTGCGCTGTGGCAGGTTCCGGATTGCGTTCCAACTAGTTCCGATTTTCATTTTTCGTGAAAGATTTTATTTATTTTTTTACCGGTACTTGTTCTCATACATTTGACTCCCGATAACTCGAAGCTCGCACTAACTCGAACCAAAATCGATTTCCCCTGGATTTGCTTTATACATTTACTTTTATTTTACCCTCGATAACTCGAATCTCCCGCTCACTCGAAGAAAATTCGTTTTCCCTTCAGGTCATTTTCTTACTTATTTTACCCTCGATAACTCGAACCTAATTTGACGAAGTAAAATCTAAATAATAAGAAGGTGTATATTAAAGTGGATCAGATTTAGCAAACTGTAGTGACTGGAACAAAAATTAACTACAAAAGTCTTAGCGACAAAAAAAAAAACCATTGAAGGAAACTAGAACTGGAAGTTGTTGACCCGCCACAGTTGGGAGGTACAATGCTATCTCAGTGTGGAAACAGCCACATTCGTGAACACAGAAGGGATGGAAACCGAATAAATAGCTCTTGTACAGCACTACTATATCCACTTCGTATTATATGTGTGGAGAGAAAAATAGACATACAGAGCATTTTAAGGAAATAAAAAAAAAGGAAAAAAGAACGGAAGTACACCTCGTCCCTTGAAATAGTCCAGTCCCTGAACTCTCTCTTAACCCTGCCCATAGGGACTGGAACCCAGCGGGTTCAGACCCTATATAGGGCGGGGTAAAGAGAGAGTTCAGGGACTGGACTACCCTTGAAATTGAACAAGTAACTATGGAGAGAACAAAAATCTAGAGTCTTTTCAGTCGAAGAGCATTTCGGCGTTTTCATCAGCCTCAACCACGCGGCTATTGAAAGTGTTTGGGGAAAATATTAATATTCTCCTAGAACAGCAGCTGGTAAACTCAGTGTAAACTGGAGCTGCAAAAGGACATAACAACTCTCGCGTGGGACAACAAATCAAAATTCCACCCGATTCAGAAAATGACAAAGAATTATTTCATTACTAGAAAATCAAAGAAAAGCTATCATGAATGAAGTCAAAATCGAGCAGTCTTCCAGTTGCTATGGTTCGTTAACAAGTATGGCAGTAAATTATCATCAATTTGCGGTTTCACCATGCGGTTCACCACACACGAAGACAGAATTGGTCAAGGAGATTTAGTTCGGCTAGGGTTCCGATGAATGCAGTTCTTAGCTTCGGCAGATTCTTCTACGGAAAGAAACAGAAAAGCTGGATAAAGATCTAAGTCAGCGGGTAGGAAAGGACAGAAAATCTCTCCCCAAGAAGACGCACCGGAGATCTTCGCTTGATGAAAAGTCTGTGACAGCTCGACATTCATGACTGGTGTTGATGAAGTACAAAAATGATATTTCGTTTCCGCAAGTGGGACGTTTTGAGATTATTAGTTTCTAGTGTGAAACTGCTTTTAATCTATCTATAAACACAACATGCTATACAAAAATCAGGAGACATTAGAGGCGTGCCGCCTGAAGATCCTAGAAGGTTTGTCTTTACTACTTATTCCACATTGATTGTTTCACATACCTCTGTGTGGTCTTCAGGTACTGCGCACTAAACCTACAGACCATGCTATGCAATAGTAATTGAGAATTCTGTTAAAACTTTCCAGTAAAACCTCGCGCTCTTTGAAAAGTACAAGTTTACTCACCTTATAGGTATAGTAATAGAGTTATAGTGAGAATTTTCTTGTCGAGTAAATTAAAATCACATACTAATTTAAGAGTTGTAAACTAATTAAAGGCAAGCAAACTCTTTCAAAGCCAAAATATGATTTTCTTTAAAGAATGTACCACATGCTACATGTAAATGACTCGGCGAGAAAATAAAGGAAGATGAACGGGCGCCTAATTAGTTCGGTTGGAGCACTACCAACTTTTTTTATTTTTTTAAATTTAAGTCCCTAACTAAAACAAAACTGGCTTTGATTGTCCGTAAAACTACTGAGGCGCTGAAAACGCAAAGACAAGATCCGAGTAAGGTTTACAGGAACATCATCATATATTTTATATATATATTTAATTAAGCGACTTTGCTGATATTTTGAAATGGAATACAATCCCACGATAACAGCACGAAACGATAGAAATACCAAATACTAATTTCTAGAAAACTGCAGAGCAGAGGAGTGTGGATAACATTGCACGGATTGAGAAAAACAACTTGATTTCTATCGAGTGAATTGAAATCAACTGCAATGTTCAGAAATCCCCTTTTGTTTTGTAGCGAAGATTTAATTACTGAATATAGTGAGACTGACAAGAATTTGCAAACAGCGTTACCTGTATCGCCATGTCATAACTGATTCCAAACTCTTTCCTTCAATATCACTGCTAATATATATGGAAAGAAATGATGTTTTTAAATGTTAAGCTTGGCAAGATCACAATTAGAAATATATTATTCTGTCAATGATACAAGCTACTTGGAAGGGAAGTCTTATTTATTTGTTTTAAACAAACACTTCCCATTCTGAACCCGCATTACTGGTATCTGATCCCTCCTACCCTTTGAGTTAGTCGTGAATAGTGCTTATTTGGGGATCGGCGAATTACTCGCAATTCCATAATACAGCACATCATATCTTGTTGTTTTGTATTTTGGCGACGTAGAAATGATGCTGTACCAAAAGCTGACAAATTTGTCCTTAGGATACATAACATACATAACATTTTGTGATTTGTTGAAATTCGTCAGATTTTGTACTCGTTACTTCCCTGGGCCGGTTAGTTCGAAAGCCGATTAACGCTAATCCAGGATTAAAAGTTAAACAAGCTTTTAATTTCCCTTGTATAAATGTGTTTTTCTCTGCTGATGTCTTGTAAAGTTTAAGATTAGTCAAAGTCAAAACAGAAAAATATAAACTGAGAAAACCTTACTGAAAAGTTGCAAAACTGAAATCAAAATTTCGCTAATCCTGGATTAGCTTAATTGTCCTTTGAACAACCCGGCCCTGTATGTACAAAGCTAATTTTATGTTATTTAGAACGATGATAAAAACCATTGTTCTCAACGCCATGGAATTATAAATTTGATACTCTTTACCTTTATTCTTTAATATTTTACGACCGTTCACTGAATCAAAGAAGGCGCACCGGTCCTTGAAAATATATTGCCAACAACCAGGAGCCCATTACCCGGAGCCTCCATCTCCCATACTGATCCTGGGAGTCAACCCTGCCCCGTTTCATTTTATTTTTAGAAACACCGCGGGGCTCACAGATTCCCGCGAACTCATTAGAATGCCCAATCAGAACAAAGTTATTGTTATACGTCACACGCCGGTGATCTCAGCTCACAGCGATAATAATGGATGGTGGAATCGAGTGGAAACAGTGAAAGTTCAGATTGTTACGATTTCTCTTCCGACAGATTTAGTACATCATAGAACATTAGTGAGGAGCAAAGTGTGTTGAATCGAGCTAAAGGAAAAACGCCAACAACGAAAGGTGACCGCGCGGCATGAACAAATAGAGTGGCAAAATACGATTTGCGCGGCACTCATAAAAAAAACCCGGGTCATAAAACGGTAGAGAGCAAAAATATTCGCACTTAAAATGCTATAGCATCAACCCCACTTTAAGAGGGGTTTGCAAGAAGAACATGTGCGTGGACAATCGACATGAATAGAGTGCTCAGAAAGCTAGAAGAAACTGGCATACAACACGCAAAACAATAAATCGATACGCGTGGGATATTTATGTTATCTTGCGTTGCAAGAACACCGAAGAACATCACACTACGAACAAAGGAGGAAACAAACATCGATTGATGCAAGAGATATAACCTTAGCATCTATCTAAACAAATTATTGTAGCTTCGTAAAGGACGAAAGCCTGACAGGAAATCAAACATGACCTCTGAGCCAATTTTTCTAGAAGTGTACACAGTCGAAGGCTCTACTCGAAAATCCTCCTCATAATAAAACATATATTGCGCGTTAGAAACACGCTTGAAGCAAACCTAACCTGCCAATGCAGCCGCCTTCCATCTCTGAAAGGCGTGCAGCCGCCTTCCAGGCTATTTTAAAGCAAACCGAATTTTATAATAGAGAACAGAAAATGTACAAAATGAAATGTCAAGCTGTAGTCGCCGTGTAGGCCTGTCACCGTATTATTCTCTGCAGAACTGCTAGCTTTCTTTTCCTGGAGTCCCCTTCGCTGGATATCCTTCACATTTTTCGCTTCGGGTACAACATTAGTATCGTGTTTTTCGCTGCCACGACCGCTCGAGCTCGCACTTTCGCCATTGCCTCCACGACGGCCGAAATCCAAATATTAGCCGCTATAAATGTTTCCCTGTTTTACTGCTATGGATCTCGGAAAGACCCGAATCCTCTACAGAGCGCTTCATTTCGAATCTATTCGAAAGGCTTACATCGCGACAACACCACAGAAGGAACACCACTCGAACAAGACAGACAAAGACAACTATCGATGAAAGTTTTGATCGCGCACCGCGATGTTCAAGATGACATTCATTCGCTTCCAGTTCAATCAAGTTGTTTATTAAAGTGCCTATAACCCTTCGCTAGCTATATATATTTCTTAAACTAGGAAGGTTGAAGATATTATATTCAAAAGAAAAAATCCAATTCGCTTTTTCCTTCATTATTTTAGAAGCATTTAAACCCGCGCCTCAGCGCTGAAAATCTGCGCGCGCGGTGAGCCTGGGCCGAGCTGTTTTGTGACGTAGCCTACGGAAGACGATCACTTGTTGAAGAGATATTCCCTTTTCTATGCTATTTGTGTTTGAACACCCGCATACCGTGCATCGATCTGGCATTTTTTTATGATTTAGAGAGTAGAAAAGCAATGAAGTTGTGAAGACCGTCAGAAGCGTGTTCCGGAGGCTACGTCATAAATGTGTTCTATTATTATTATAATTTTATTATTATTGTTATAACACTCGTCCCCAGACTCTTTTATCGCTCGATTATTATGACACAGGAAGCACACATGATGATTTTTCGCTAACTTTGAATAGCTGTAAAAAAATGGCAATTCAAAACTTGGAAGTTTTTTTGGCAAAATAATGTTCCATAAGGCAATTACTTTCGGGGAAAATATAGTCTGAGCAAGGGTTATAGGCACTTTAACTTCCAGTCAGCTAACAACCAGTTTCCCTCGGTTGTAAGAATAGGAACGGACCTAAAATTGTAAAGGAAAACGGACGAAGGAACCAAGAGTGGATTCCCCATTTGGCCGCCATTTTTTTTTTTGCCTCAGTGGGGGGGACGTCAGCGGTCAGCGGAAACAAGATAATTTCGCGGGAGATCAATTCTAAAAATAAACTGAAACGGGACAGGGTTGACTCAAGAATATAGAACGTATGGAGGCTCCGGGTAATGGGCTCCTGCAACAACTTTATAATTAGGCAAATGGAAAACAAGCAAAGCAAAGAATTCCCGGGAACTCAGGACAAAGCTGAGTGAATTTATTAAGCAGGTATGCGGCCCTCTTCTCCGCAGAGGCTGCCTGGGGGAGGAAGAGGAGAACAAAAAAAGAAAGGGGAGAGAGCGTGCGGAGGACGACTTAATTCTTACCTATCCCCGATATCCCAAGAAGCCTCTGCGGAAGAGAGAGGGTATGCGGGGCAATTAGCAAGGTTGCCTTGGCCAAATTTCGCTAGATTTCCTTTTGATACTATCGATATATCAGGGATTGTTTTTTAATCGTGTTTGTGTTGTTTATTTTGGCGATCACTCGTGTTTCACGGCTCAGTAATATTCATATTGTAAATTTGCCAATCACAGGTAGGTTAATTATTGACTGTGATCGCGTCGCGTAACTCTACGTCTCATGTTCGCGTCCCCTCGTCTTAGTCTGTTGTGCTAGTCGCGTGCGATTTCATTCTAAGAGTTTTGTCTTCCCTCCCTCCCTCCCTCCCTCCCCTCTCCCTCCCACCCTCCCTCCCTCCCTCCCTCCTTGGGGGATAATCATTTCAGCTTGTAATTATTAAATTTGTTTCAGCCCAAACGTGTCTTATCTGTGTCATTTACAAATCCCGTGATCTCTAAGGTCATAATTTGGAGTTTTGATTACAATCAAAGCACGCTGTCAGTGGATTAGCCAATCACAGGCCAGGGTCACGTTAACATCGCCTTGTGCTTTCTGAAAACAGCGCCACTCGTTGTTTCATCTTTTCGCTCAGAGTCGGATCTTTTACCTGTGAAACATCTTTGCCCGCTCTCGTCGCCCTTTTGTTAAGGACAAATAAACTTCAGCTGTGGACCGTACCGATGGCCTTATATTATATTCAGCTTAGTGTTGATCTTCATATTGGCAAACCTCAGTCCACTAGACGCATTTAGCGACAAGCGACAGAAGTCAACCGACAAGTCGACTTTTTAAAAGCTTTTTCAGCAAGCGTGTGATCACAAGAAAATTGTGATATTTCGGTCTTAGAAAATGGCTGGAAATGCATCGAAATCTCTACCACGCAATTCGGTACTACTACGAACGATCAAAAGTGTAACCTTCCAAGTCTCATTATCATACTACAATTTGAAATTAGCGCATGGCTTCAAATTTGACACACCCTTTTTGTCTTAGCTAATAAACTGAATGAGTGAATCCCACAAAAATTCGCCGTCCCTCCCCCTCCCCCCAGTCTATAAATAATGACCGATCCCTTAGATATTTCACTCGGTTAATTACTAATCAACATGTACATGCAAAGATAACAGCCTTCCCTACATATTTGGACCTGCTAAGGAGGCACTGCTTATCTCCAGAAGTTCTGTATCACTGTTTATTATATAGACACGAGCGGTTTCCTGATAAAAAGACCACTCGTAAAATTCATACGAAACTACATCGGGACCCGAGTGGCGTATTTTCCATATGATATCGATGACGTAATTTCTCGCTTTTGCGTGGCTTTTTGTGCAAAGCTGCTAAACTCCGGTTGAAAAATGGCGAGCGATGGATTCGTGAAATGACCTGAAATTCACTGAAGCCGACATGAAATCGTTCACTGAGGAGTAGGAAAATGTTAACACGAAGAAGAAAACTTCATATGACTTAAAATTATTCAAGGAGTTCCTTGCAAGTGAAGACGAAAGGAGAGAAATTCGGTAAGTTCAGCCACCGAGCTGCAAGAGTTCGCGATAAAGTTTGTGCTTTTGTCTTTTGTCTATATAATAAAAAGAAAATTACACGGTGGCTTGAAGATATGAATTTTATTTTCTCGTGGTAAAAACAATATTTTACTCACTCGCTGCGCTCGTTCGTAAAATATTGTTTTTACCACTCGAAAATAAAATTCATATCTTCGCGCCGCCGTGTAATATCCTCTATATATATACGGCACTGCTCGATCTATTCTCCCCCAAATTTAATTTGCTTATTTCTTGCTCCAGTCATTATGGAATCTGACAGCCACGCCTTGTCCATGTTCCAGTACAGTCAGCATCGCTAATGTTTTCTTCAAGGTCTACGTTTCGTAATGTAAACAGTCTTTTATTACCAGGATCTGGGGACTAATGGACTTCATCTTCCTGTTAGATGAATGCCAAGCTAGATGATGAATTTTCTTCACCGACCCGAAAACGAGATTGTTACATTTACATTTAAGAGGGACGAGGATATGGGGGACAATCTCTCATACAGAGATAATTTCACGGGATTTATTTCTACCTTCTCCCTACTCCCAGAATAATAGTATTTATTTGGCATTCCCATCACACGGAACAACTCTCGCGTTGATGCAATTTTTAATTTGACCATGGATAATAATTAATTTTACATGTATTAAATCTATCAAATTTAACCGGCGCATGCAGTACATTGGTTCCTATTCTCTAATTGTCTCATTAGTCGATGTTTCAGTCTACTTCTTCTTTTAACTTATACGTGCATCATTTCCGGGTGATCACTGATCTAAAGCATATAATATGCGGAAGATTAATTTCGTTTTCTCTTTTCCTTGGCTCACTCTGACCTGGATCCTTTACCTCGCCGGCGGTGAGCGCCATGGCTACGTGCAGCTTTATGTTCGGGAGTATCTCTGCTGGGCAAAAACCATACTTGTCTCCGCACATCACGAGGATGGTTGTAGCATATACAGTAAGACCCAGCAAGGCCCGCTTTCCAACTGCAACCTTCCCATCCCCAATATTGATCTTTATCCGCGGTATTTGCGTATGCAGTTTCCTTGTGACCTGTATCTTGTTCCACAGCCTTGTAGTGGACACACGATGGCCCGTAGCAGGAACACCAAATGGGTTTGTAATGGCAATCGTTGTTGCTGTGGCAACCCTCTTTAGCGAGAGAACACCCGTATTCTAATAGCGCTTGTATCTCTAAATCTTAAATTTCGTTTGCCCTAAAATTAAAAGCCTTCTAAAATATAAAGATTCCTTATTTTGAATACCAAAAATTAGAGAAATCGGTTGACGCTTTTCTGCCGAAAAGTAGTTTTAAAAAAGGGAACCTCCGCTCCAATAAATAACCGCGGGCCACCTTAATTTCGCGAAAATAACAGTTAACAGAGCCATGCTTTCTTTAGCCTGCAAAACAGGCGTATTTTTGGCGAGCGAGCGCTGAATATTCCATCGAGTGTTTATAAGCCGCCATCTTGGATTAGGAAAACATTGAAGGCTTGGGGCGAGTGCAAAAGAACGGCGAAGGGAGAGGGAGTCAACCCCTCTACAACCCCAACCCCGCACTCTTCCTCGTCCTCGTTCACTCGCCCCAACTCTCCACGTTTTGCGAATCCAAGATGGCGGCTAAACACTCGAAGGAGATAAACAACCGCTCGAAAATGTCACCAAATTTTAATGACTAAAAATCCGTCATTCATGATCAACAATTTACGGTAAATCGCAGATAATGTCATTCCATGACTTTCCTGGTCTGGACAGTAAGGTAAATGTATGGACACATACATTTTCATAACATTTCATACATTCTCATAAAGGTAGTTCGGTTCGTTATCCGCCCATGCAGTATACTTCGGCGGAGAAAACGGAGGCAGTTAGAAACAGGAAAAATAACAAAAAACATTTACGCCCCATTGCTAACCGAAGTCAATACCAACTGCAAAGTGTTAAATAGATTATCAGGGAGGTCTGTCAGTAATTTGTACCGCGGTCAGGCAAGAAATTCACACCTAAAATTAGTATGCATGATAACAAAAATGTGTTTTTCCTTGGTTGTTTTCGCTTGAAAACGAAGACGTGTTTTTTTCGTTGTTGTCTGATTTCGCTTCGCCTCGTGTATTACGATAAACATTTTCATCCGACTTCACTTCCCGTTCCAGTAGTAGCACTACTGACCGTATCCGAAATACTCTCGCTGGATCCTCTCGCTAGCTGTAGCATGTAAATGCAGCTCTGACGGATTTTTCGCTTGTTGTTTTACGCTGCCGAGATCAGGCCAAAAATCCGCCAGCGCTGTGTTTGCAGGTTACACGCGTACAGCTCCAATGCTGCTCTACGCTGCGAGCTTGAAATAGTTTCCCGGGTTAGAAAACAATGAAGTCTTGGTTGACGTCATTCTTAGCAACGGCTTGATTGACACAGGATTCGCACTGTTGGTCTGTTGCCCGGCAACGCTATGTCCTCAAAGAAAAGTGCCGGCTTTCTATCCCTCCCCCCCCCCCCCCCCCCCCCCCCCTGTAAAAAACGTTTCTTTCGCCGTGATAAATTAAATGTAGCTATTATACAATGCCTCACAATTGTGTAGCACAACAAGTGGTCGCTTACGAGAGCTTAATTAAAAACAAAGGAAACGACCTGTTGGTAATTCCCAAAAGTGGTCGCGATCTCTTACGGAGGCCGCGTTTTGAGAACTTTTTATTACAGAGTTTGAGTGACAATTCAAACGGGGTTTCACAATGGTGGTTGTAACTAGAGCTTGGTCGCTTACGAGAGTGGTTGCAAGGAGAGCTTCGACTGTATTTCATATGCTTAGCTTATTCTCACTAATTTTCGCGCGCGTACTTAATTTCGCGAAAATAACAGAGCCATGCTTTCTTTTAATTTTTGCGATTTCACGCAGAAATTGCCGGATTCAAAAGGTCAGTTAAATTTCTCGAAAATGTCACCAAATTTTAATGACTAAAAATCCGTCATTCATGATCAACAATTTACGGTAATTTTTTCTGAGCTCGAATTTTTTTTTCGCCTTGAGTTTGTGCAAGATTTTTTTTAACTTTTTGCTTGTGACTGTGAGTGAGTGAGCTCGCTTTGCACGATTTTTTTTCTCTTTTTTTTTGGTAATTGCCCAGCCCCCCTCCTAAAATAAAATGGTCCATCCCTAACCCCTTGCTGTTCATGAAACTTTGTATTTTCGTTGATGACGGAGATCTAGTGCATGCTTGTTCAGTTCACAAGTTCCTTCGCCGTCCTTCTTGGAGGACACCTTGTAGTTCCTGGAAGAACACCAAGTGTTTCTCAAACATTGGTGGCCGCACGATAACAAACTGGGAGAATCAAACCGTTTGACAACGTATCCTTTAAGCCGCTTATTTTCCCGCGTTGTGAAGTATGATGAGCGAGAAGTTGCGGAGTTTTCTTCGACGGAGAGAACGGAGGCAGTTAACGTTAGAAACAGGAAAAATAACAAAAAAAATTCCAACTGAAAAGTGTTAAATTATCAGACATGGTGGGGTCTGTTATTAATTTGAACCCGCGGTAAAAATGGTGATACGACGCTATGATTGGTTTATTTTAGTCGACGGAAGCAGCTCTAAGGTAGTCGGTAGCTATGACAATGTGTAATAGACGATTTGCCTACTCCTTCTCAAAATCAGTAATAATTCATCAAGTTAAAACAAAACAAATCATAACCGTGTCTCCGGTCTTAGTTAGCATAGATTTCTCCGTAAATTACTCCTTAGGTTTTGTTTCGATTGAGAAGATATATCAAACACTCGAGACAGTGTTCGATCATCACATTTCCAAACATCTCAAATTTCGTCAAAAATACTCCGCTACGTGCCGTGTTTTCAACTCTCTTCTCGGTGTTTGGAAATGTTTTGAAACACTGTCTCTCGTGTTTGATATACTAATTGCTTCAAAACGACCAGGTGCGAATTCATTCTAATGAAAATGAGTTTGATTTGCATGAAAATGAACATGCAAGCAGAACTCATCTTCATATGAAAGGCTTCGCAGCAGGACGTGTTTCGAAACAGAGGCAAAAGGACTCAAAAGCGGCGGTTAATTTCACTTTAATTACGGGACACAATTCTCTTTATAGGTATAAAATCTTGAAATTTGGATGGGTCATGGACGATTTTAGATTGATAATAAACGCTTCTTTCGCCATGTTCGCTATATAAATTAATATCACCATTGGCATAGGTACGCTTCTCACCTTAAACTAGCCTGTTCCAGGCGTTCGGATAGTGGGGGAGTGATGCGAAAAGACGCGTGACGCGCGAAGAGTGGCGAGTGAATAATAGTTATGTCTTTTCGCGTCTCTCCTCCACTATCCGAACGCCTGCGCTGGAACAGGCTAACTTTAAACAGTTTATTTTAAAACTATTGCAATCAAGTTAGCGAGTACAAGGGCTTCGACGCGTGACAATTTTTGACTCGAGAAAACGTTTTTTAGGTAACGAAAAAACCGAATTTGGGTACGGTAAAAACCTAATAGCACTGTACGCTTCCAGGCTCAGACCCAGTCACTATTGATCTGGATTTTTAGCCGAGGGGATCTGGAGCGAGATGAATTACGCGGCGCGTATGGGCCTTAATCACGCGGCGGCCATCTTAAATCCCAGAGGATTTAAAACATTTGTTTCCGCATCTGAAACCACGCGTAAACTCCTTTTGAAACGTCTGAATGCGAGGCTTGGGGGACCTTGGGGAATAAAAAGCTATTGTTTTTACCAACATGGCGGGCTGTGAAAAAGGCCCATAGCGACTGGGTACGAGTTTAGTCTCTGATCATTTGGCTCGACTGTGACTCGGCAAAATATACGAATCATGGCTCGAACAAACTCACATCGCATCGGAAACTAAGTAAAGAAAGAGACAAAATGAAATATGGTCACAATAATACGATAACCGTGATTTAATGACGTGGCATACATCGAAACTAACAATAGCTGATATTTGCAGAATTTTATCAAGCTCAGTGTACGGAAGCGGGGAATAACTTCTAATGCAAGGTCCTCCGAAACTTTACAATGGCTCGAAAAAAAACTAAATAAGTAACTAAATACGATAAAAGCGGAGAAAAGGAAAAATTCTCGTACACGACGACAAAAGCTCTCAAAAGGCCTACACCATCCTAATGTTCATATTGGCGAAGCGACCAAAGTTAAATGTTCATTGTTTTAACGATAAGTAAAGTTCACATGTGAACTCAAACCACAAAATTAACCTAAAAGTTCAAGTCCTTCTTTTAAAACACTAAGCGAAAAGTGAGAATTTCAGTCTTGCTCGGTTCTGTTAGCAATCTGCTTTCAGGCAGTGTGCTAGTCCTACGCGAGGTAAATATCTGCTAAATTGACTTTGAACAAAACGAAAAAAAGCCCGAAGGAAATACTATGCATGGTCACTTCAAATGTCATGGTCACTTCTCTCTGACAAAGGACAACTGGAGCATCCAACTGTTCTCTCTGCTGCAAATTGCAGTCGTTGTCATTCCACTCTCCTAGTTTGGACAATTCGGTAAATGTGTGGACACATTTCTCGACGAGCTGGTTCGGTTCGCCATCCGCCCATGCAGAATACTGGCCTGTCAGTGGAGTGTCATCGATCCAGTAGAACGCATTGTCAGACCTTCTCTCAAGTCCAATCCACGCACCGTATTTTTGGACATATTGCTGCTTCATAACCAGGTCAGATAGTTATTCTCATCGGCTGATCTGATTATGGGAAGATCTCCACCCAGATTCTGGCAAGTCGTACGAGCGTCGCTCCAATTGGCGGTTGGAGTGTCATTGATGTGGTGACATGAATGTCCATGAAGAATCCAACCTTGCGGACAATCTGAAACAGAAACAGAATTAACATCAAAGCTAATCTGCCAGATAGCAGCCGTTTCCTCGCATGTTTTTTTTCCCCTGCCATCGAATCCGCTGAGACCGCATCAAACGACAGACGAGAAAATGGGTCACTTAGGGCTAGGTAATCTCTTGTCGACTCTTGAGCTGGAAAACGAAACTTTGAAATATGATCCCATGTGAAGCGAAACTGTGTGGCACTTCTGCAAAACGATATCGTCTAAGCGATTAGAGCGAGTCTCTTTTAAAAGACTTGTACTGAGACTTAAGAAGCTCTTTTTAGCCGCGGGCGGCTACCCAGCCTTAGAAATACTGAAGTTGTTCTGCCACTATTCAGCTCCTCCGTGCGTTATGGCAGACACTCTCTCAGGTGCTTTGGTTGTTCTGACTCAGCGGACCAAGATTGACAACAGTTGTGACGGGAAGAGACAAACACTTGACAATTTTTAGAGACAGCATCAGAAAAATAGATCTTATTGTTTTAATAGAGGATAATTGTTCAAATAGTTATGATTATACCAGTTAATGTTGTTTTTTACCGGCAATTTTTACTGCTTCTTTTATAGAACTAGCTTTACCTTCTTTCGTCTTTATAGCCTTTTTAGTGCGTATTTTTTTAATCTTCCATTATTAATAATTTGTTGAACAAATGTCCACAATTAGTTTTTGGCTAAACACTCCTTTCCAGGATCATTTTCTTTCATAATCTTGACGTTATAAGTTGTGAACTTTCTGATATAATGGTATTGCAAAATGCAACTCATGTGTACGTGCGTTCGGCTGTCATTTGCAAATCTTATATTCTCTTGTGTATTTTTTCTTGACAGGTGTGGCTGGCTTGCCAGTTTTTCAACAAAGGCTGATTAACTTGTCAAAATTTCTCGCGTAGATATCACACTATAGTATTGACAATAATTAAAATTTTTTTATTACTGCCGCTAGGTAATCAAAATCCTTCATTACTCATTTTAACTTCGCATCTGTCTCCAGTCCAAGGCAGCTCCAGTCCAAGGCAAACAAAAACCACCATTGAGGCAATTGGAGATCACACATCCCTGAATCAGAAAATTTAAAATAATGAAAATGGCGCGGTTTGATAATAATTAATGAAATATACCAGTACTATTTTTTCAATTCCATTCACTGAGTTTATGATGAACAAAACAAAAATATTGGTTGTACCATCCGATCGCTCAACATATAGATAGACTTTATTTTGGTTGAGCGAAAATTTAAAAAATACACCAATCCCATTTGCGTATAAAATCATAAGGAGGCAGCTTGAAACAGGAAGAACAACACAACCTTTTCAAATCCACTTCTAACCTGAGTCAATACGAACAGCAAAATTGTTAATCAATGATTACTCAGTTACAGTGGTACATTACTTAAAATATATTTAAAAAATTAATGTTCTCAAAATAAATATTTTAGCTTTTGTCTGCCTCAGTGAAAGAAACTAGGAGAAAAAAAGGAGCATATTTTATTGTTTTTTAAAGTTAGCTAATATTTTAAAATTACCTTGAGCATTGAGAAAGTAGCCCCTTGCTGTTCATGAAGCTTTGTATTTTCGTTGATGACGAACATCTGGTGCATGCTTGTTCAGTTCACAAGTTCCTTCGCCGTCCTGCTTGGAGGACACCTTGTAGTTCGTGGAAGAACACCAAGCGTTTCTCAAACATTTGTGGCCGCACGATAACAAACTGGGAGAATCAAACCGTACCGAAGTCAATACCAACTGCAAAATCAGACACTTATAGACATGGTGAGGTCTGTTATTAATTTGAGCCCGCGGTAAAAATGGCGATACGGCGCTATGATTGGTTTATTTTAGTCGACGTAAGCAGCTCTAAGGTAGTCGGTAGCTATGACAACGAGCTAACACTCAAATCGCCGGCTGTTTAATAGACCATTTGCCTACTCCTTCTCAAACTCAATAATAATTCATCAAGTTAAAACAAAGGAAATCATAACCGTGTCCCCGGTCTTAATTAGCATAGATTTTTACGATGTTTTTTCTCCATTTCCTTAGGTTTTGTTTCGATTGAGAAGTTATATCAAACCACAGGTCACCAAAGCGTATTATGAGAGTTTGTATGGAGCTGAAATTCGATCGAAAATAATTTTCACTTTTCTTTCGAAAAGTTGTAAATAATGTGAATTATAAAGCGTTAAAACCTCACCTGTTGTCTTTTCCTGTGTTTTTATTGAGTTCCGGAGGCCGTTTTGGTCGAATTTCGACCTACGGTCGAATCTGTCACTGCAGTGTACCCGTCTATTATTTCCTTACTATAAATGTCCTCACAGAAATTGTTGAACTTTAGAGCGTATCAATTTTCTTTCTCCCATTTCATTATGTGTTGTAATTGCGTTTAAAAACTCCTTACGAAGTTGGAAAGAAATGATGGTATATTTATATATGTATATTACGATGGTATATTTAATTTTCCTTTCCTCAGTTTTCCTTACGAAGTTGTATAAGCCGCCAGGGCTTATAAGCGGCAGTTTACGGTATTGCTCGCCTTCTTGATTATTGCAAAAAGAGAACTCGACCAATATTTCTGGACTTCACGCTCATTCAATAAGACCACATATTTAAGATCATAAGTGAAAAACTTTAAATTCTCGTACTTAGTTGAACACATATCCGACGCATAAATACTGTGTTTCATTTCCTTATTTTCCACAGCGAAGTTTAGAATACTTTCTGAATGAATTTGTTTTTAACGAACACCGACGACCAGTTGACAGACCCACCCCTTCCTCCAGACCTACTGCAGTTTCAGATCACTTTATTTCCGACAATCATTCACCCACCGACATATAACTTATCCCATTAGAACTCATACATTCATCTCGTGACGCTATACGCAAAGCCCGAGAGGCGTACCTTATCGCAAGGGTATCAACAGGTCCAACAGGCGTGAAGAACTATAAACATTGTCAGAGTTAGCTTTCATGTCATATCATGTTTACTTTTGTTTCTAATATATTTGAATTGTTGAACGTTTTTTGCCTGTAATCTTATATTCTTTTGTTTCTCAGTTATTTGAATTGTAACGTTTTTTACTTGTAATCTTATATTCTTTTGTATTTTGGTTTTTAAAATTGTAGCGTTTTTTTCTTGGAGTTAGTTCCCTGAAGAAGTCGGGCCGTACCTGACGAAATATTGGAAAATATATTCACATTTATCCCAACCGTACAGTCAGCCTTTCTTTGTTGTATTTTTACTTGAAACCTTTTCCCACTCCCTTAACGATAGTAAATATAATCTTTCGAAGTCACATCATTGAAAGAACAATTCTTGCAATTCTGAATGCAACGTTTAATTCCATCATGAAATAAATAGAGTACTGATTTATGTGCGGTGGTATGCGGTATTAATTCCATCAAGTTTCCGCATCATTGTAAATGGTTACACTCTTTTCTTTTTTATAAGAATCTTGTTTATAAGAATATTGAGGCTGAGATTGTCTAAATTTTAAGAATATGCTAAGAATATAGAAATTAAAATACAATAAAGTCACATGTTTTGAAATGAACTTGAATTGAAAGGTATGGCAAATATGTTACCTTTTCTTAAATCAAATCAAGTTCACAAAACGAAACGAGATAGCAAAACGATAACTGAATGAATGTACATGAATCACTATAATACATGTATGATTAAGTGTAGACAAATGATGAAAGGTACAAAAGTAATAGACACAGTGATATTTTACTGAAATACACATGTACCATGCTTTGTAATCTAAGAATGTATTAAGAATATTTTCAGCCTAAAATCGGCAGAAAAATAAGAATATTCAGCCTGGGCATAAAAATATATATTCTTATAAAACAAAAAGAGTGTATTCTACACTGATAGCTTATTTATCTTTGAGTCTAGTTCTTCTTTTAATTGATATAAACGTGCAGCATGTCAGTGATAACAAACAAGCATATAACGAGATGCAGAGTTCCGTTTCTTTTATTTCACGTTGCTCAGCTGGAGGTCTTTTTACTCGATGGCGGTGACGTTGCTGATTGGAGACTTCTTACTGACGGCATCATTGCTAGGCAGAGACCATACTTCTTTCCTCTCGGAACGACTTTTATTTTTGCATTTACATTGAAACCAACTGAATTGGCATCCTTTCTTTTTCTTGTAACGCTTGGTGTTTGCGTAGGCAGTGATCTTAGGTCCTGTGTCTCGTTCCAGAAATTTGTATAGGATGCACGAGCGTCCTCGACAAGAGCACCAGAGACCTCTATAATGGCAATCGCTGTCGCTGTGACATCCTTCTGCAGCGAGAGAACACGTATATTCTGGATTCATTTGATTGGAATTTTTGGTGTAGTCGAATTTCTTAATTTCCACCCCTCCACTTTTTTTGTAGCGACAGCCATAATTCAAGAAGCCGAGGTAGAAGTACTCGAGGTTTGCAGCTCTGATGTTGTTAGGAGATCCTTCCTTGAAACGGGCTTGTAAAATGTTCCAGACCGCTCTGAAGGTGCGCTCGACAGGCGAGGGTGAATCGTCGGCTTCATTCATAAGTTGCTCAATCAGTTCTGGTGTCCTCTTGTTGACCAGCTTGCTTTTTGTTTCCCTACGTCCTCCTATCATGTTCAGTTTGTCGCTCGTGCTCACCTTACTTGCTCTCGATAATTCATTTTGACTGACATTTGAACATGCAGAGATATTAAGCTTTCCAACGGGTGTGGGACCTGCCAACGAAGTACAGGCTTTCACCTGAAGATCTCTTTCACTGTAAGATTTCGAGCTCTCTGCAAATGTCATTTGTCTAATGCTTGATCCACGCGTTTCGGACATTAAAACATGGGAGCCGTATGATTTCAGGATATTACGATATCGTTTCCAGGAATTCTTCAGCCAGGGTTTCTTAATTTTTAACGGTAATCGTTCGAATTTTTTAACAAATCGTTTCTGTAAGGTTGAGACCTGATCATCTTCTAAGCAATTTTTGTCCACATGGATCTTCTCTGTCAACGCCTGTACGATTAAGGATGTTCCACTCACGTTGGATGTCTTTGAACTTTTGCTCATTGTTGCAATATCCAGAGTAGCGCCCAGAGAATATCTGGACTCCAATGAAGCGCCCAAGCTTGATTGGGTGCCCAGTGATTTGTAGAAGGCCTTGTTGTTTGCATAATATTGGAAGTGACTACTTGAGGATTTTAAGGTTTTCTTTTTGAAGCATTTTGAAGGGAGAGGCTCAAAAATGCTTGTTTCGCGTTCTTCAATTGACTCCGCCAGTAAGTTGGTCCTTCGAAGATCTATCACTGTCCCCAACTCCTCCGTTTCGCTTGCAGTGGCTTTACATGTTCCGCTGAACGTGACTGTCAGGCAAATGAACAACAGAAAAGGAACAAACATTGCTCAACTTTTCTGTCTACTTTCAGACAGATGTGGTGATTTAATGTAACCTACGGAAAAAAGGTAGCATGATAAAAACAGTAAATTTGGAGTCTCTATTTTGTTAGTATAGAGCCCGGCCCCGGGGGAGCTCATAACGGACAGGGGTGATCGTCGTAAATTTTAAAACTCCCCTAAAGGGTACCGTATTTTCTGGGCGTAGCTCCAATTCATTTTCACCATAAGTGATTCAGTTCAAATTATTTGTTGACAAGTAGTTCCTGTCATATTTTTCAGGCTTTTAAAATACCCTAAAAGGTAAAGGGGTAGCTCTAATGGTCATTTTCGATTTAAACACTTTGAATTAGGACGCCATTTTGACGAAAGACGGTCTTTCTTCGATTAAGCAGGTTTTACTCAACATGCGTTATAGCGCAATATTGTTATCACGCTTAGGTTAAACTGTGGCACTCCCGTAGAGCATAGTTAATAAAGGGAAATGGTTATGAAGCCCGGAAAACTTCAAAGGGGCAAACAAAGAGGCCAAGATTTATGTTGGAAGGTCCATGACCGTGCACATCTTTTTTTTTTGCGCTCATACACTATGTATGAATTACGTAATCGCAACGTTTCTATTGGTTAGTTGCTTGAACACACGTAACCACCTATTGTATTTTGTCAGGTTTTGTGCACGGTCAACCCCCAAAATAGCGAACAAAAACATATAACAAAGAACTTTGCCGGGCTTAATAACCATTTCCCTTTATTAACTATGCGTAGAGTGAGATAAAGAAGGCACCGGCAATATTTGTTCTGAGCCCCTCAGTTATTTGACAACATTAATCTAAAAAATGAATCTGCTTTCCTAAAAGCTCCGGACTCGCGGTGGCAACGCCCGCAATGTTACGTCTCATGTGTGAATTGCTTGGTGCCGATCCGCAATTGTAATTGTTGGGCACAATGTTGCATACGTAGAATCGCTTTCTACCACTGCAACATTGCTCACGCAACAATCGATTGATTTAAAAGTGTGTCCATTATCTGCAACATTGCATGCAATGACACAGTATCAGCCATTTCCTGCTTTCTGGGTAATCCAATATATCTCTAACACAATGGGTTTTTTGGAAATTTCTCGTTACGTACTTGTAAACATAACGTCAAGCCCATTTTCATGGCGAAATAAGGGCTCTTGCGCTTATGCTCGCGCTTGTGCGTGCATCGCTAGTGAAAACCAGGCTTATTTACACGCAATGGCATTTCCTGATTTCTGGTTATCCAATGTCAAACACAAAAGGTTTTTTTTTTTAACTTTTCTCCTATGTGAGTTATTCTTCTTGGCTAGTTAATCCTGTTACCGTCGCCATTATCGTTACCTACTTGTAAACATAACAATTTGCTTGTCGCGCGCAATGTTGCATCGCGTTGTCACATCTACTGAAACTGTTGCGCGAAATTCTATGGAAAACATTACGGCGTGTATTTAGTTCGATTCCACTTGAAAATTAAAAAAAGTGAATTACAATAGGTCGTGGTGCCTTACCGAACTCATAAGAGGCTCGTTGATAGTTGAAGAAAGAACCGGACGATTTTTAACGAAGAAAATTCCTAAAACTGGGTAATTGATATTCAATGTAATCAGGAATTTATGCCAGAACTGATTTCCCGAAGTGCGATTATTTTTCTGTGGAAAATAAGATCACGCAATAATATTGCGGGTTTTTTAAAGGTTGATTTTTATACTTTTTTCTAAGAAGTCTAACCAAGCTTATTTCTTAGTATTTTCAAAAAGGGTGCAATAAGTTTTCAGTTTTTATTTTCCCTTTTTTCCCTTTCGTCTTGCTTGGACCGGCCGTTTGGCCATTTTCGCTCGAGCCATTTTACACTGGTACATTGTGTAAATAAGAAAAACATCTTATGTCCCTATAGGTTTTGATAGTTTACAACTTTCACGCGCGCGCGTGCTTACGTGCTATGTTTTACACAGATAACTGATAGACAAAGATTAGAGAGACAGTTCTATTATTCCCTATTTGGGTTAATACATTTTTTACTGAGCGCAGGCTATGAGTTTGCAATCGTATTCATCATTAGTGGCATGGATTTGAACACTATTCATAGAATAAGCGGGGTTTTGTATCAGTGTGGTTATCAACTAATTCAATGTTATGTTGTACCCCTAAGTGATATTCAGAGAATTAAAAAAAATCACTGTATAATAAAATTTAGAAAAGAGACTAAACAGTAGATGCCAAGTTAACCCAAAAGAGGAAATCGAACCTATCATAGGTAAAGTTTTTTTCTACTAACCTTAGGCTGGTCGACACTTCTGATGTCTCCTGATCTGTGTTGCGCTCTGATATGAAAGATAGGTGTTGCTTTCACAGAATACGGTCCGTTAATTTAGAATTCTTAGCTCATTCATTTCTAGCACGTGGATAGGCTCTTTGAAACAAGGTTCTTGAGATTAAACAGTTCAATGGAGGAAGACTGAAATGGCATTAGTACCCTTCAGTTGCATCCTATTCATTACACGCTTTAAAAGCATTTTACGTTCAGAAAATATTCGCTTAATTGTTATCTTAGAGGATAACTGGTAAAAAGACTGTTAAGAAGTCAGTGCAATTAAGCAGTTCAATGGAGGAAAACTCCATTAGCCCATTCCATAGATTTCACAGTCGACTTATAATTGACAGTCTTTTTTAAAAGAAGACCAATTGAAAGATATCCGTTTGAAAATAAAATAAAATGAATTTAAATTATAGATTTTCAAACAACTCCTGTAACTTCAGTTCAGGTTTATTGACACTATAATAAAGTTCATTCATTCATAATAAAAAAGAAACGCTATATTAAGCGAACACCCTCGGGGATTGCTCTAGTGTCCGCTTAATACAGGGTGTCCGCTTAATAGAGGTATTATTTACATTAAATAAGGGAACTGATAAATTTTGGGTCTTTTCCTACTGTCCGCTTATACAGGTTTGACTGTAATACATTGTTGCTAGTATCCGTGCAAAAGCGCAATAAGGAACAACATACAAAAAAGGAATTTGAATTTGTCTAATAAAACCGCTTAATATCAAGAAATTTCCTTAGAAAATACTTTTCCGCTCCTTGCACAAAGTAACCCACATGCTAAAGATCACTGAGGTAAGAATTAAACATTTCGGTTTCCGTAGACTTTCGCGGGTAATTTTTTATCCCAATAATATATTTTTTCTAACTTAAACCAAAAATTTCAAAAACTAAAATTAAACGTATTTTCCATGAAAACTTTATCTCACGTGAGCTAGCAGTGGCTAGCAGTTTAATTATCTGGGATCTTGTAGGTCAATCCTATTGCATTGGTTATGCTTTCTTGCCATCGATCTTGTGAGCCACATCGAAAGAATAAAACGGATAAACGGATACTGAAAGCCCTCAGTTACTGTGCGAATCAGCAAAGCGTGAACACTTTGATTTAACGTTTGGATTTTCCTTTGCCAAAAATTGTTCTATTTTTCCTGTATTTATTTCATTTCTATTTTCACAAATCGTTTCTGCAAAATTCAGTTTCCTGACTATTCTTTCTGCGGTTTGATCATGTCAAAGTTAAATAAAAGAAAAACACGTCCAAAGCAGAAGCAAACCATTGAACATTGGCTTCGCTTCGGAGGTAACAGGTGAAAATTCAACCATTCAACCTGAAAAATACAAGAATTTGAGAAAGATGTTTATCAGTCAGTAACACAAGCTACTCAACAAAATATTTCCGAGTTCTCCCAACAAACGTAGAACCTATGACCTTCCGCGCACCGGTCGGACGCTCTGATCTACCACTGAGCTACAGGAGACTCGTGGGAGCTTAGGCCATATAGCTACTAGGTTCAAGTGTGACAAACATCCCGCATACTGCCAGGACTAGATTTGTCGATGAATGAGAATTTGTGGAAAGAAATGATGGTATATTTTAAGCTTGGTAGAAATATGAGAAAGATATTATTCTGTCAGTGACACAAGCTAGTCGGAAAAAAATTCCGAGTTCTTCCAACAAGAGTCGAACCTATGTGACTTTCCGCACACCGTTCGGACGCTCTACCACTGAGCTACAGAAGACTCGTGGGAAACTTAGGCCTTGTAGCCTGAAATTTGAAGAACTAAAAATCACACCAGGCACATATTTTCGGCTATCAAGGAATATTGTCCTATCGTTGGGACCTCACGCTAGTGAGGAATAATTGGAATATGATCGGAAAACCCGACACAGTTTGAAAGATTGACGATTTGTGGTTATAGTAGTGCCACACTACTCTACATTTCTACACGAGAAGTGTGGAACTATAACAAATTGTAGAAATCCGCTATTTAATGGCCAAGGCTGGACATTTTTAAGTGCAGTAATTTTGTCTGTGCGACCGAATCCCAATACCGTGTGGCACTAAATGGTTTCGGGAGTTTAATTTTGCGGATTGGCGAATTTTTGTGTTTGCGAGATCTAACTTTTGTGATTTCGGGCGAAACTTATTTTTGCGATTCTCAATAAGAAAATGATTTCACATCTGTACGATGGCAGATCGTTTTAAATTCCAATGCAATTTTGCTTTAAGGTGATAATGATAATTTCATGAACGGAGTATTTTGGCTGAAATATTTTTGGTAGGGAATGATTTTTTGCGGGAACTATTTTTTTCGGATCGTGAAAATACCCGCAAAAATCTAGTGCCACACGGCATTCGTTTTAAGTGACCACCAGTCATTTTGGCCGGTTCCAAGGTCGTTTCAGTAAAACAGAAATAAAAGGCGACAAATTTATCGAACTATATTAATTTTCACTAAATGAGCTATCTATGGATATGATGCACGTGGAAAAACGCTACTTTGGCCGTGTACGCGCTAGAGACGAAAAAATTAGTCGAGGTACTCGTCTTAGACGGATACTTTCTAGGACAAGTGGCTGTTTTCACACTAGATAAGTAAGCTAGAAATATGAGAAGTCTCGAGTTATCTACTCGAATAACTTACTCGTCTGGTTTGAAAACGGGAAAGAGAACTAGAGAACTAATTCGTTTAAATTTCAAATACAAAGGGATAAGTAGACGGATAAAATCCCTCTAACGTTGTAATCATCCCGTTTTCATAAGGGGAAGTCAATTTTGCGTCTTCAACGAAGAACTCATCTCGAACGAGTTATCCATCCCTTGTGTGAAAACGGCTTTTCATCTATCTATGAACACGCTATACAAGCAGTGGAAATCAGAGGCGTGTCGTCAAGATCCAAATGGTTGATAACTCTTATTTCTTTATGTGTATGATTTCACACTAAAGCCTGGTTTCCATATAATGGCAACGAGCGCAGCGATCGTTGTGATTGACGATCGCAAGAGTGGTTTCCATATAAAAACTGCACGATCGCAACGATCGCAAGGATAGCAACGATCGCAACGTTTTATGGTTTCCATGTGATCGCAAGGATCGCAGAACACTTTTTTTCTGCGATCGCTGCGATCGTTGCGATCATATCGTTGCGATTATATGGAAACCAGGCTATTTTATCCATGTCTATTGACAATAATTGAGAATTTTGTTAAAACTAGCGCTGTTTGAAAGTATAAGTTTACTCACCGGCGTTTAAGTAGTAATAGAGTTGTGTGAGAATTTTCCTGTCGAGTGAATTAAAACAACATACTAATTAAAGAGTTGTAAAGTTTCAAAGATAAGCAAACTCTTTCAAACCCAAAACATGTTTTTCTTTAAACAATGTGCCACATGCTAACTCGGCGAGAAAATAAAAGAAGATGAACTGGCACCTAATTAGTTTAGTTGGAGTATTACGAAATTCTTTTTTTTTAAATTCAATTTAATGTTTTACACGAACTAGTACCGAACTAAAGCAAAACTGACTTTGATCGTACGAAAAAGTACCTAGGCGCTGAAAAACGTAAAGAAAAAATTCGAGTAAGGTTTATCTTGCAGGAAAATTATCATATATTTTATTTATATATTCAGGTGACTTTGCTGATCTTCAGAAATCAAATGAAACCCTGCGATAACGGCACAAAACGATAGAAATATCAAATAAATTCTAGAAAACTACAGAGCAGAGGAGTGTGTATAACATTTGTACGAGAAAAATATAACTTGATTTCTATCGCGTCAACAAAAATCAACTTTAAATGTATCTGAAACCGTGGTCTGCAATGTTCAGAAATTGTCTTTGATTGTTTCAAACTGTTGGTTAATGGTATGATTAAATTATTTAAAGACTGTTAAGTCAACTGTGATATGGAATGGGCTAATGGACACTTTGAAATCATCACTTACTTTCCTTTTAACGTCGCCTAAAATTCCAACAGGTTGGTTGACCAAAACCAGGAAAACCATTAGCTTAATTGCATTAACTTCTTTTAAGACTGTTAAAACAGTCTTTTAATTATTCAATTTTACAGTTATCTACTAAGATAACACTTAAATGCATTTTTTTGTGAACAGAAAAATGCTTTTAAAACGTGTAATGACGATGATGCAACAGGGTCCTAATTTGGATCCAGTCTTCCTCCATTGAACTGTTAATCCCAAGAACCTTGTTTCAAAGAGCCTATCCACGTTCTAGACTACGAGCAGTCCCTCATTTTTCTCAGGGACAGTCGAGTGGGAGAGCATATTTAATTTTCGATGCGATTCCTGTTATAAACTCAATACGCTGATAAACTTCAGGAAATATTTCAGTTCGTACAGCCAGGGAAATGCATCTGTATTGAACAGAATTTGAAGCTTGAAAGGCACGGCTAATGCATTCTCTGCACTTTGTTTATAGGTAGAAAACAAGCACTCGTGACTGTGGTTTTGGCGCATAAATGTAATTTAAGTTACTCGCTTTTTCAATACATTTTCCTGCTTTTAGTCATAGAGATTGTCCTTTTCCCTAAAATGTCCTGATTTGGGGCAAATCTCGTCAGTGACTTGTAGGAAATCAGGTCAATAATTAGAGCTTCTGGTGATTATATTCCGCATGCGTCTTTTGCACAAGTACCACAAGGGAAATTAAACCGCGACACAAAATAAAAAAATATATACCTTGCGCTGTTGCGGAGGTATTTGAAGCAATGTTAGAAGCAAAATCTCGTAATTTAATTTTCCATACGTTTCTTTAAAATTTCAAAAACTTGAAACATCTTAGGAGAAAGTGATCGAGTGTGCCATGTGCCATGTGCCATGACAAAAGCTCCACATAAACGTGTTGCGTTTGTGTAACACAACACAAAAAAGAGATACTCACGGGATTTTACCATCCTGAGTGTAATTCTCTTGAGCTGCTTTAAATTAAATTGATTACTTTTGAACTTTCTTGTATACGGATCACGTCCGAGGGTAAGGTTGACCTCCGCAGGATTAACCTGAGTATCAGGCGAATTTTTCCGCGCTCTCTTTTACTCTTCGTCTTTACGTGGTAGCGTGACATCCGTAAAGAGAATGTAAGGAGCGCGAAAAATTGGCCTGATCGCAGGTTACCGCAGGATCGTTCTCGCGTGACAACTGAATGGAAACCCTCGAAGGCGATTCTTTGAAAATGTCATGATAATATTTCTGGAGAAAAAGCATGTCATTTTAACATCTTTTTGGATCAGATTGCCCGTTTGAAACTACGCCTTGTCTTTTGGGCGTGACCGAGCGTGACAGAAAATGTGTTGATGCGGTCAGCGGTAATACACACGAGAACGAGCAAAGATGGCGGCTGGTTTCTCTAATGTATTTGCTCGATTTTCGTTCTTTCTTTTGACGCTGCTGATGTTCAATTGGTGCAGAAGAAATGTTTATATGAATACCTACACTCGTTTCACGGATCTTGACAGAAACACTTGCTATTTCGCTTAACACTTCAGTCACAGAAGCAAGAAGAATTTGGACTCTACCGATCCACCATTTGCCGTAACCATTGTGGAAGTGAAGCTGGGAGACACCGTGAAAGTAAAAAAGGTTTCAGGTTAGATTTTAAATTTCTACCCATTTTAATGATGAGTAGTTCATTTGTATTCGTAGATGAGACAAAAAAGCCGAAATTTCTGAACTTTAAATTAATGGCCGTGACATTAGAGTTAGCCAAAAACGTCTGATGGTGGTTTTGTGCAAGTTGCTTACCGTATCTCTTGGCATGCTTGGCAGAGTGCTACTAAATAATATTTCATAGTTTTAACCGAGGTTCTCAGAATAAGTCAGAATTTCGAGAAATGTTTGATTTTGCTGTGTCACTTGGCCCGCTTCTTGCAGATGACGTTTCTCGAGACGTTGATGTCTGTGATTATTAGTTCAGACGTTGTACTTCACATGAGCCGAATCGAATTCGATGAATTATAAAGTTCATGTGAAGTCCGGCGTCTGAATCAGTTCGGAACGGCTGATTGAATTCGGATCGGCTCAACCGTTCTTCCCGCCTGGCTCAACCGGGAATAACGGCTGTGGACCGGCTGTAATTCAGACGCCGAACATGAGTCGAATCAATGCATAAATTGTTATAATATATGTTTTCAATATAAAAGTATTCGTGATTGGTTGAAAAGCTAGCGCTATCACTGTTGACGTGACCAATCAACAAGAGTGACGTCATATAAACTTGAAAATTTCGCCGAGGGGGTTCACGTTCTCCACAAAACGCAGAATTTGGTCACAGTTTCACGTTGTTGCTTTGCAGAGGACGGCTACGAAATGTACCCAGACGTATAACGCACGTGCAGATTCTATTGTACTGCTAATTAAACCTATTGTTTGGTGATGTTCGCGTTGGCGTTTCTGATTTTCTTAACTGAACTCCCTATTTACTGCCGGTCAACTTACCGAATAGAGTGATTGTATTCATCTAAATACCACAGAAGACCCTGTAAAGCCACTCCAATTACTGCTCTTCAACTTAAGATAGAAACCATCTACAGGCTAGGGCGCATATCCAAAGTCTCCCGAGACTGAAGGAGCCTACAACTGTCATGTTTTACAAACTACCGTGTGGCATGAAATTTTTACGGGATCGATAATTTTCGCGTATTTCACGGGTTTTACAATGATCCGCGAAAATTAGATCCCGTAAAAATATTACTCCATTTATTTAGATAAACCTTTACAATATTACGATCTTCTTCTTTACAATTGCAACACATCGAACAGTCTGCGGTCTCTGGGTAAATTTGATAACAACTCTAGACAAGACATCTCCTTCCGCCGAACAAAAAGTCAGTGGATGGCTGCGCTACATGCCGGGAAACTGTTCAGTTGATAAAATTAGTCATCCGAAGGGACATCATTCTCAAGGGCATCTGTGATGCCCCTAGTTGCTGAAAAACTTAAGGACGTTCGTGCTAATTTGTCCAGTTGTGCGCATCTTTACTGCGCACGTTATTCATGCCCCACGCGCACGTCACGTCAAAAACGAAAAAAATATATTAGCCTGCGAACAGGCTTTCCCTTCGCGCCGTTTTCGCCCGGGAAAAAAAATCTCAATGTTTGAAGCTTGAAATATTGTCGTTTTTCTACTCACGCGCTGTCGAATTTCGCTAAGAATATGGCTGTACCTGGTTTGTAAATGTCCTCCTTAAATATTTATTCAACCTAAAAGGACCTCACCAGTTGAAAATAATAACTTAGTTAGTCTGTGTCAGCCGTCAACCACTCAAATAAAATATAACACGGAAACGTAGTCTCCAGCGATTCATTCGCAATATTTTTAAACTAACAGTTATTAAAGCCATATCGACTTGCACACGTCTTATCTCTGAATTTTCTGACAGGTGTAACTTATTATCTAGCTGTAGCAAAAATTCTAAAAAATTCTCAATATTAGAAGATTTTCGCGCGAACGTCCTTAAGGGAATTAATGCATGCAGAATATCCATTATTCATAGATCAAACAAAACAACACTCTTAGGATTGGTATAAAATGTGGAGATCCAACGTTGGATATCATACTGTCACTGAAATTAAAAAGTGCGAGAGTTTTGAATAAAACTTCATTGCAATGAATAGTATCGAAAGTCAAGGTAGAGGAGTATCCCAGGGATGGATTTCATTGTTCTAAAATGTCATTAAGGTCATTCCATCGAAATAGAACTTACAATAGATTTTCATTCAAACTTTGCCTATTGGTTGTTTATCTTATGGGAACTTAAATTTTGAAATAAAAAAGGGGGGTCCCGGTATTCGTTTAGGAGCAGGCGGACCTTGTATATACCCCATAATTCCTTATAATATCAGCTTCCAGAAACGTTTTTATTAGCTAAGTTCACGTTTCCGGTGATTATTTATTATTCTGCAATAGAAATTAGTCTATATTTATTTTATAGAAAGAAGGTGATTACTAGACTCAAAATAAGAGAAAAAATTGATAGGTCACCGTACTCGTTTACGAGAAAATGACGATTTATCTCTCTGGCGAGCTTAGCCGTAAAATCATTAGCCGTGTGAAATCATGCGCAGTAAGGAATCACCTTAACCTGACAATTTGTAATTTTTGTATTCTTTTGGCTATGGCTTTGACGCAATCAGTTTATAGTTCAGATTTAATAAAATGATCGGCCGCCAATTTGCAAGAGTGGGTATATAATCGTATAAGAGTGTATCGTGTTTTTTTACCAATTTTTCATGTGCTTATTCGTGTAGTTATAAGTAGTTCCGTAATTAAGTAAGTAGTTATTAAGTAAGTAGTAAATAAGTAGTTATGTAACTGAAAAAACCCTTGTAGGGAGTTGCAATAAAGTTTCCATTCCATTCCATTCCAATGACATTTCACCCTCTTTATATGCTGCTTTAAAGCAATTGACTAAATCCTTGCCGATAAGAAACAAAGAAACAGTTGTTAAAAATCGCACGTAAAACCGTCCTCCCCACGCGATTTTCCCCTAGTGAAGGTCTTCAAAACTTCTTTACATTCTTCCAGAGTGATTTCACATGCTAACTCTTCTTTCTCTCTGCCTCGTAGCTTAATGAAATTTTCAACAAACATTGTCTTCACCTTGGATGTGCCGGTACAGCTCTTTAGATAAATTTTCGATTTCAATCATTATTTAATTCATCCTCTTTGCGCAAATTTTCACGTCAGATCGTTTAATTCTGACTTTTTTTTATTGTAATTTCCCCTTCTCGGCAGATTAAAGAAATATTTTATTGGTTTTTCACCCCTTTCCGTCCATCTGGCTTTCCAGGTCCTCTAAGCGGTCTCTTATTTCCATTTTGATAAGCTCCCACTTGAATTCTTGGTACTTTTCGCCTATAATTCCTTCGCGAAAGCGAGGCCGAAGGCCTCGCGTAGCGGGGTTTATAATTATGTCCCCCAAGAGCTCACGCGAGAGCAATTCTCGTGTGGCCTTTACGATCATAAATGTTTGTGGAGTTGGGGATGGCATGACGTCACACGGCGCGCTCGTGGCCTAATGGCTTAAGGCGCTAACTTTTAAATCTGATCTTCGGGATTGAGGGCGAGAGTTCAAATCCTAAATGGTCCTTTTTTTTTTTTTCGGTTCGAATCCAGGCCGTTCTTTTTTTAACCCCCTTTTCTTTGCTTAATAACATTGACTTCGACGTAATCTTTGTACACGTAAATGTAGAAACAGGAACGGCTGCTGAAGAATAACAATTTTTACTCCAAGCTTGTTTATCGAACGAATTTATATACGGGTCATTTGTGAAAAAAAAAACCGGCTTTATTAAATCCGTTATCAACAACAGGAAAAGGAAAGACGACTCAGGAATGTCTCAAAGTACGATCAACATATGGCTTAGTTTTCATTGTAGACGTGAAGA